>CM032232.1:122610000-123267500 GCA_019009955.1 Riptortus pedestris
AGCAGATTTCCCACGTAAAGTTATACAATATTTATTTATTTATTTATTGGAGCTTCGCAGCTTTGGCGATGTTGCTCTAAACATAAGCTTCATGATTTAAAAGTCAAAACAAAACAATATAAAAATAAATAAAAAAATAACAAAATTAAACAAAACAGAAATGGAACACAAACACAAAAGGAAAACAAAACAGATGAGGAACACGAAACGTGAAAGGAACACAAACCAGAAAAGGAACACTGAAAACAAAAAGAACTCAGAACACAAAAGGACCCAAAAGAGAAATCTCCATACGGGAAATCTTCCATCCGAACAGTTACGGAAACGGCCGAATTAGCTTTCGGTGGGAACGAATAGAAGTGTGGTCGCTCGTCCGTTACACTTATTAAAAATGCAAATATATCGGGTAATATTCAAGATAGAGAATAGATGTATATAGCAATATTTATAGTAAATTTGATTTGCAATAAGATTAGTTCTATACAATTTTGCGATCCGATTTATAGTAACGGAGATATTTTGAATTTTCGAAATTCCCCCTCCCACTGGTCCGATTTCAGCCGTTAACGAACTTAATCTTTCTTTTTACATAAAACGATTAAATACTCAGTTTGGTGTCCATTAAACAAAAATTGCGACTGCTAGAGCAGTAACAGACAAATATATATACAGTTTTGAACGGACCTTATTTCCTAGGTAGGATCGATGGAAATTTGAATAAAAATGTCGAAAATCGCGTCATGAGTACGACCTCAATAGCTGATTTCCCTAAAGGGATGGTTTAGTATGTCTTTTGAGAATCTGAGTCATATGGCTGACATCAATTGAGTATTTTCACAATTAATTGGTGGTTACTAAGTTCTGGTGTGTGGTCTGAGAACGGTTTCCTAATCGGTCCTGGTTTAATGTGAGATTCCGTCATTTATCTCTGTAAGTAAGCAAAAAGTTTTCTTTTTTTGCTTACCTTAGCTTCAATAATATCAGTATAATTATAAGAGTGCATCCGGCCGAGATAGAATGCACTAGGCAGTGCAGCGATAGCCACTCCTTAGCCGATATTATTTGAGTAGCCGACTCAGCAACTACTCAAGCGAGATAAGGCCTACTCAAGTAGCCGCAGGGTCATTAGTAACTACAGGCGAGTACACTTTTTCATCGGAGTGAATTGATACTCAGAGAGAGCCATTACTCTGCTAAGTAGCATGTAGAGTAATTTATTAACTAAATGCATCTCGTTTCACAACTTAATTGGGGCCTATTCAAATGAGTTTCTTATTATTGGGGACGAGGCTTACAAGTACCTCATTCGCCTGATTTATTTGATTTGATCATCCTTTGTGAAAGGATGTTAATAAGTGGCTCTCTGCTTTGATGAAATCCGCGTTTCTCAAATTTTAAACGAGATAATCACTGAGAAATTTAAAAAAAAAAAAAAAATCACACGTAACTTGAATTTATCTGAATTTATATTTTTCCAGCGTTTGGAATTCCTTCACAATATGTTATGTTGTACCACATTTTCCATTACGATGATTGAATAATAGACCGAAAACAGAATATGGGCCGTGCACGTGTGTGTCAGTCTATAACTTTTTAGCGAATTTCCCCTAAGGAAAATCAGCTATTGAGGTCGTACTCATGATGCGATTTTTGAAATATTTCCGCAAATGTCTTGTCGATTCTACCCAGGATACAACGTAACAGATTTATGTAAAACTAAAGATCATGTTCGTTAATGGCTGAAATCCGAGTTGGAGAGGGGGAATTTAGATCATTCTCAATATCTCCGTTGTTATGCGTCGGATCGAAAAATTGTATAGAACTAATCTTATTGCAAATGTACTGTTCTATAATTATTGTTATGTACACTTATTCTGTATCTTCATTATTAACCGAGATCTTTGCTTCTTTTTTTTTTAGTTTTCGGCGTTCCAACTCATTTCGTAATAACAATACGCGGCTATATTCTGAAGCACTTTACTAGAAACCTAAATACCAAATATTTTTTTCTGGGAACCAGGTCTTAATAACACGAAGTCATCCCACCAATTTCTTTATTAAAGCTCAAGGCTTTTCGGTACTAATGTGTCATCATCAGGTGCTACGGCTTTGGGGCCACTGCTAATATTGTTCTCATTGTACTTTTACGTTTTGAGATAAATGCAAATACGTGACGCACGTGAGAAATCTGCTTAGTTAACGCAGCACCTGAGTGATGGATTTCTTTTTTTCTCATGCAGGTCCTTTCCTGACGGATTTTAAAAGAGAAAAAAACATGAAAATTTTAACAGTGCATCAAGTAAAATGCACTGCCACTCAACATCAAATCACTTTCCAAACTATTTAACTGGACCCGGATACACAATGCCACGGTAATGGTTCTATATTGGACAACATGTTTTCAAAATATACATAATCCATTTCATGATTCAAATATATTTTTTATCCATCCAAAATAATTCACATCAGGCCAAATTATAATCACCTTTGTTTATTCTGGGTGTGACTAAGGAATTTATTTATTGGGTTAGTCAATAAATAAATTCCTATTGCCCACGCTGGAATCGACTCTAGATCTATGTGTATTTGCATTTACTCGTATTGAATTCTTAAATACAAATAACCTTCAAGCCATATTTAGCTATATTTTTCTGATGATTATGACGGCTAGTAACATTATAAATTAGTTTCTTACGATCTTGAGAACCGAATTTTAGTATTTTTATTTTAATGGATAACAGCATTAATAATGTATATAATAGCTTATAATGCAATGTGTATTATAGTCTATTGAACAAGTTATAAACATTGCATTCTGGCCAAATTTTGCTCAGGAGATTAGATTAAAAAACAACAACAAATAAATGATATAGAATCCAACGAAATGGCCCAAGATTTTCTCTAAAATTATTTTATCTTTTTTTCAGTCAATAATGTAAAAAAAAATTCACGTCTTTGGTGTTGAAATTTACATAAACGTGCAGATGCCTTTCGAATCGATAGTTAATAAACAAAAAACAACTACACTTGTCTATTACGTAATCCTACTTAGTTTTTGGCTGCCACTAAAAAGTTCGATTTCATTCAATTCGAGAGTGTAGATGTGTAGAACAAGATATTAAGAATTTTACATACATTTTCTCAGATATTGCTCAATGATTATTAAAATAAAAAAAATATAAAAAAATCACACTTTTATTGTAGGATCCAACATAGGATATTTGATATTACATAACATATATGAATTCATACTTAAATTAAAATCGGAACTCGTTAATAGATTAGTGCAACGATGGTTTTAGTGTGTTCTGGAATAGTGCATATGGTTGCCACGTTTATCAATAATGAAAAACATCCCTTTATTGTGGAACTCAACCAGATGTTAAGACCGCTAAATAAAATTATTGTGGTCATTTCATTCTATAATTGAAAAAAAAAATGATTGTGTGCTCTTGTAATTCTGCATAATTTAAAAAAAACAAATGGATACCATCTCATGAAATAATTACAATAAAATTCTCCTTTGTAGTGGGGACCAACAAGAATGTTACCTACACGTATTAATACTGTATCAATAAATTATTAAAATTAGGGCACTCTTTAATTGTTGACTCTCAAGGTGTTTATCAAATGCGTCAACTTCATTCATATACTCTTATAGTCTAATCCATAAAATTGTTAAGAATTTCACATTCAAATTATAGATGCAATTAGGCACAATATTTAATAAGCCCCACTTCCTTTATGGAGTCCAACAAGGTCTCCAGAATTTTAAGCTTCCAACCCACTACATAATATGCCATATTGTATCCATTTCAGCTCATGTACTTTGTCTATAACCCTTCAAAAACATAGCAAATCACATCTTCCTTACTGAATAAATTTATTTATTTACACATAAATAACGACTTCCATTGAGACTGCAAAGATAGGTTATAAGTAAAAACTAAGGACCAGTAACAGAGGAGAAGGTTCTCAGAGGAGCAGCTGTATGATCCTTGACTGTCGGATAAGAACTAGAAAGGATTCCATTGCCCCTAGATTGAGGACATTCACAGAGTAAATTGATTCAATGAAGAGATTTATAAAACATAAAGAGAAGAGATGACTGGAAAGGTTAATCGTCGGCCAGATGCTCCCATAGGAAACTCCTAACATTCCTCTTCAATCCCAATCAGCAATTACATAGAGGTATGCTAGAGAGAGGTAGAAGAAACCTCGCTGCTAATAGGGCGGCAACTCTTCTAAGGGATCAGTATAAGCTGAATCGACTATTTCAAGAAATATATATATGTATGTATGGAAAAGAAAAAAGTTAGGCTTTCAAACAAATTAAAAAAAATAATAATAATAAAAAAAAGCTTCAATTACAGCGAACGTTTAAAAATTTACACACATTTTCAAATTGCGTGAATGGAACGGAGTCACGTTCTTGTGTTAACTTTTTTTCCCTCCGGCTTTTACAAGCGGTCCCTGAGAAAACGGGGAAGCGCAATGACTTTTTGCAAGGAGCAACGTAATGGACTCCTCATGAAGTGCTTCTTCTTTTTATTTTGCCACAGAGGTAGGCTATTAGCTTCATTCCGACCTCGGTGTTCATACGTTTTCCCCGCACTATCTCAATCCAGCCAGGCTCACTTTTTAAATTCTATTGCCAGCTGGGATTGAGCGATTCAGTTTTACAATCCTGTTCCGGCGAAGGGGCCGAGGAGGGGAAAAAAAATGTCGGGCCCTTGACATTAATGATGTTCTGAGGTGGGACTGTTTTAATCTCGACATGTTTAACTTACAATGTACAACTGAATTACAATGTTTAGTTGCATTGATTATTACTGCGACATATAATGACTCATCGGTGTAATTATAAAACACACCTTAGACACCAAATTTCAACTATATGGTTATTATTCAATTAACCGTGCTATCTCAGCTAACCAAGATGGGTTATATGTTGTTAATCTATTCTATCCAAGATGCAACTGATGGTTTTATCATTAAAGAAATTCATATTGTCCAAGTGGGATTCGAATCAAATCCACTTCGATTTATTCTTCTTTTTTTTTTACAACTAGCTATTATTTTTCTAATCAAATATTATCCATCCAGCTACTACTGGTGAGAACGTGTAACTCTACAAGTTATAAAACTTTTCTGGACATAGATGTCTAGAAGTGATATATAGTTAGTGTCTGAATTGGACCCATGACTTAAATTTATCCAAGAGTTCTAACACCTCAAAAACAACCTCAACTCATTTATTCAAGCTCAACTAACGAGAATAGATGTTTCAAATATTATTGTATCTGTTATTGTCCATTTGATGATACTATGGCTAATTGGGACGGGTAATCTGCAGGTTACCTTCCTTTTATATTCACGATGGAGTTGTAATTTTATTTAGGTATTTCGTTATTAAAAAATTCTTATTGCCCTTGCAGAAATCGGCCCTACGACTCATGTTAACCAAGCGCATTAAGACGAACGCCTTAACTCACATGGCTAACCCGAGCCCCAACGAGGTTAGAAATTAATAAAACTTTTCCCCACAATACAATGTTCTTCTTTCACCAACTTGCTCAGTCTTTTGGCAATATGATTATCTATTTATTTATTCACTCTATGAGACTTCAGCAAATAAGGTGGAGTTACAGGCTACCACAAGCTTCTAGGCTGGGCGTGGTTAGGGCGAATTAATTTAGTGCTAGTGAGAGTGAAATTAAATAGATTTTCTTCATCCATGCGAAAATCGAAACCAAAATCATCATCCATCTGACACATAGGCTGGTGCCATTATTACTAATTGGAAATACTATTTAAGTTCCTCTAGCATTTTTTTCCCCAAACATATATATACTCCAAATGTAAACAGCTACGTCCGTATGGTGGTGGGCACGGGACGATTTGTATGAAATTCACTGTAATTTCATAATATCATTCATTTCTTTTAATTTACAGGCTTAATCGTGTTCAAATTTTCTTTTTGTAATATTAAAGGCTGAATAGTAATTCCCGTAATTATCTATTTTACGCTTGTCACAATTCGGACTAAGAAAAAGTCCGTCACGCAGGGGCTGCGTAAACTAAGCAGATTTCCCATGTGAAGTTTTACAATAGAGAAATCTGCATACTGGTAATACCACCATGAATAAATACAAACGGTAATAAGAAAACTTTCAGTTAATTTTAATAAATTCCCAACTGAAACGGCTTTTGAATTGTAAAAAGTAATTTATATTTTAATAACTCAAATTTTAGTAGTACAAGAACTAAAGAAGGGGGGGGGGGCGGCGGATGAACAGACCGTATTTGCATAAATCACACAAAGTAATGAAGGTAAGGACAAAACGACAGGTAAGGTTAGAAGAACCTTTCACCTGAGCCGAGTACTGACGAATATGGCCGATCTAATCCAAACTATACCCAACCACAGACTTCATAAAAATGCAAATATATCGGTTAATATTCAAGATAGAGAATAAATGTATATAACAATATTTATAGTAAATTTAATTTGCAATAAGATTGGTTCTATACAATTTTTCGATCCGATGCATAATAACGGAGATATTTCGAATTTTTGAAAATCCCCCTCTAAACCCTCCCTCCCACTGGTCCGATTTCAGCCGTTAACGAACTTGATCTTCCTTTTTACAGGAAACGATTAAATACCGAGTTTGGTGACGATTAAACAAAAATTGCGACCGCTAGAGTGTTAACAGACAAATATATATATATATATATATATATATATATATATATATATATATATATATATATATATATAGTTTTGAACGGACCTCATTTTCGTCATCTCCTAGGTAGGACCGATGGACATTTGAAAAATTTTTTCGGAAATCGCGTCATGAGTACGACCTCAATAGCTGATTTCCCTCAAGGGAAATCTCCTAAAATGGAAACTAACGGAGAAATGTTGGCACACTCAGCATCGTGCTGGAATTGAAGAACTGATTAAATCAATAAGTACGGGGCATTATTTAAAATTACGACAAATTTTGCAGGACAGAATGGTGCGACAGCTACATGTTCTCTCTCTCAAAAACCTCCATTACTGTGTAAACTAAATAAATTTCTATAATCCTGGAATAACACACATAGAACGTCAACTCACTTTTTTTTTCTCTATTTCCCCTGTATTAACAGGTTTTGAAATTTTAGCTGGACATGAGATGTTATTTCATTAGTGAAATCCATGAAAATGGGTAATATTATTTTTAATTTTTTTTTCTTTTTTGTATGTGTTGTGGGTGAGGATAGTAATATTTGTACGTGATGAATTCTATCCATACAGTTCAGAAAAGAAATAAACAATACATACATAGATGAAGAATACTTCAAGTTATGATAAATTATAAGAATGTATTGCCTACATTTTAAACCACGATTACTTCCGAGACGAATAGAAACAATAGAACTTGGTCGTTCTTTTTACATAAAACGATTATACATCTAGTTTGGGAACGATGAAACAAAAATTGCGACCTCTAGAGCAGTAACAGACATATATATATATATATATATATATATATATATATATATATATATATATATATATATATATATAATTATAAACAGAGAGAGAGAGAGAGAGAGAAATTGCAACGGACCTAATTTTCGTCATCTACTAGGTAAGATCGATGGACATTTGAAGATATTTTTCAAAAATCGCTTCTTGAGTACAACCTCAGTAGCTGATTTCCTGCTATAATGCAGGTTGGTAAGTTTGATTTTAACCGGCACTGCTGCGCATACGTTAAAATTCCTTTGCATTGAAGGGTCCTTAGGCTTCAATTTTCATAATGTTTCCCTTTTTTAACACGTGAGAGCTTTTGGCTGGCGAAAGGAAATCTTGCTTTTATATTTAAATTATTAAGGGGTGATTTTTAAGTAATCACGCAACACATTTTTGAACATTCAGGAGAATTCACTGTTGTGGATGAGAATAGTAATGTTTACACGTGTTGAATTCCATCCAGACTGTTCAGAAAAAAAATTAAGAATTCATACATAGAAGATGTAGAATACTTCAAGTTAAGATAAATTAAAATAATGTATTGCCTCCATTTCAAACCACTGATGACTTCCTGAACGAAACAATAGCTCTGCTGGGTTGAGCCTTCGTCGTCTCGAAAAAAGAAACTTTATTCTCTACCAAAAATAAATGTAAAGATTCAACTCTATTTGCTTCCCTACATATTTCGATTAATTGTTTCTGCGGTGTTGACAATGTCGCATTGAGGATGTTAGCACTAAATTGAGTTAATTGAGATTCTCAAACAATGTAACATTGAGTTATGGATGCCACTGTACATTGTGCCAAGCAAACTTGTTAATGGGAACAACAAAATTTGAACTATGTGTTCCAGACGACAGTCGGTAGAGATTCGTATCTCCAGCTTGCAATGTTCTTCTCTCTGCTCAGGTTGAATTGTAACCGAGCATGACTTACAACAGTGTCCCTTATCTTCCTATATAATGGGGAAGCGTGCAAAATTAATTGCTGCTAAATAAAAAGCCCTGCTCTCTTCATTAGGAGTGTGCAGAAATGGTTTATTAAATAGGCTGTGGTGTGATTTAAGCAGGTGCACCGAGATAAGGCAGGCTGCAGCGATAAGGCCCGGGGACCTGATTTAGTGCCTCCAGGGCGCTCGTAACTCTTCGGCTAAATCCGCCTATCTCCGGATTATTTAACATGTGCAAATCCACCCACTGGCTTTAATTGCATTCTGGCCCGATCGCTAAGTGCTTGCAGTATCACACAATGTTGACTACCTTAAGGCGTGTTAGAGCCATCTGGCGACCCTTCCCCGTACTCCGATAACTAAAATAGTCTACATTCAAACTCGCATACCCATCCTACGCAAGGATATTTATTACAGACGGCGTCCCCCGATAGCTTGAAGACTTCTTTACATAAAGTGTTAGGGTGTAATTTCTTGTAGCATGTGGCTTTGACACATGCTTAAAGGTATGTTCCGTCCAAAGCAACAAGTATCAAACAACAATGTAGCAGCCCACGAATTGACCAACGTTCCCAAGTGCATTTATGTAATCCAGAATTGGATTTGCTACACTACAGGCTTGCCAAATTATGACCTCGCCCTTGTCCAAGTCTATGCTATAAGCTATCAGATTATTTCTGTTGCTCGATTCCGATGGTTTTATTACTAATAAAATTATTATAAAGTCCCATCAAAAACAGTACGGAATTCGTCAAGAGAATTACAAACTCAGCCAAACACTTTCCGGAAGAAAAGAGATATTATTGAGTATAATCAGATTTTATCGTCGGCAGGTAACCAGGCATAAATCATCATGGGGTGAGAAGAATAAGAATTAGTTTTCTTGTAATTATCTTATTACGGGTCCTATTTTATGCTAAGTTGAGTTGAGCTCTAGAAGAAGGATTTGCTATTATCACACCTGAGCCAAATAGGGCGTTTGAATTTCTAGATGTACTGATCACCCTATATACTGTTCAACATACGATTCAGTTCGTTTGTTTTCTCGTTTCTTTATCTAGTTTTCCTAGTGTTGCTATTGTTTATGATGGTAAAATCAACATCAAATTGAATTATGTCGAAATATTATTTGGTCTGTTTTGTCTTCCTATTGTGACCAGCTTATAGTATGTGCCCAATAGTCAGTGTTATCATATGCATTTTTGATTGATAGTTGAATTCAAGTTCAATATAAATAATTCCATACTTTTCTAGTTGTAGTATGCTCGACTCATTTTTAGGTCCGTCACGCAGGAGCTGCGTAAACTAAGCACATCTTCCAAGTGCTGGTATAACATAGTTTTGAACTCATCTCACCACGTACTCTCTATTTCTATGTAAAAACCCGATGAGTAGAAGAGGGGGGGGGTACACTAAAGGCTGTAAACATAAAAATTAGAATAACTCGCTTAATACTTGAATTATGAAAAAATGCATAGAACACCAATTGTAAACCATCAATAGTTTAACAAGATTGGTTCTTTGACATTTTACGGTCTGATTCAATATATTTTGAATTTTCGAATCCCCCACCCCTCCTTATTCCTAGCCCGATTTCAACTTTTTTACGACTATGACCTCCAGAGTTGACTGAAACGGTTAAATATCGAGTATGCTATAGATCAAATAAACATTTTCGAGACAAAGTCGTAAAGTCTTAATTGATGGCGTCAACAAATAATGAATTTGTATGTCTCTCGAATAATAAAGGTTTCTTGCAAACATTATTTAGTATATAGGCTTAGGAATAGTCTTTCATGATATATCAGTTTATGAAGCGATTTTCGAAAAATGTCTCCAAATCTCCATCGACCCTACCTAGTACATGATAAAAATCAGGACCGTTCAAAAGTTTGTGTGTGTGTGTGCGTGGTCTAATTTTTGTCTCATCGTTACCAAACTGAATATATAATCATTTTATGTAAAAAGAAAGATCTAGTTCGTTAACGGCTGAAATCGGACCAGTGAGAGGGGGAGGGGAGTTAGAGGGGGAGAATTTCGAAATATCTTATTATATTGTGAGATACATGCAGATATGCTGTGGTGAAGTGATCAATTTCCAGATCTTTGCTGGAAAATATTTTTATAATGTACTAGCTGCCCCCTGCGCGCGTTGCTACGCCACCAACTAAAATACTAAATTGCGATAAAGATGTATATAACAAAAGTTACTCCAAATATCAAATTAAACATTTTTTGTCATGTGCAGGTTCCTAAAAAAAAAAAAAAAAAAAAAAAAAAAAAAAAAAATCGGAAACAAAATTTTTCATTTCATCCTTCCCTGACAACCCCACTACAGTTCGTTCCTAATAATGTTAATATAGCTTATAGTATGAAAATACGGAGTTTGGTTAATTTGAATTTAGTTATTCGTGTCCTATAACATTTTTGACCCTTCTATAGTTTTCCGTGTATACCTCATTTATACTTCGTTAGACGGCAAAACAGCATATAACAAAAATTACTTTAAATAGCAAAACAAACAGTCTTTGTTATATGCACGTTTGCCGAGAAATGAATAGGTTAAGAAATATCGCAATTTTATATTTCAGACCTCCCTTATCACCCCCCACTCCTGTTCGTACCTCAAAATTTTAATATAGCTTAAAATCAGGGAGGTGTTAATACCAAATCACATACGGAGTTTAGTTTAATTCGGTTGAGTCTTTTGTGCCATATAAAATTGTTGACTCCCACTATTGTTTTTAGCGTATAACTCATTTATACTTCAATATACGACAAAAGGGTAAATTACAAATGTTACTCTAAATGACAAAATAAACAACTTTTATTATGTGCATATTTGCCGAAATACCTATAGGAGACGAAATATCGCTATTTTTAATTTCAGGCCTCCCTTATAACCCCCACTCCTGTTCGTCTCAGAGAATATTAATATAGCCAGAAACCTAATCTGCTTTAGTAGTAATATACATACCAAGTTTCATAAAATACGGTTCAGCCGTTTACGATTCTATAAAGGACATACAGACAAACATTCATTTTTATATATAAGATACTATACTCCATATTTAACCCCTTCAATCAGCACTAAAGATTACATTTGATATTGACTAAATTTGGGGGGAAGGAAAGGAATAGTGAGTGCTTATAGAGGGGAGATTCGAAAATTTAAACTATTTCCGTTATTATGAATCGGACCGAAAAATGTTAAGAACCCATCTCGTTGCAAAAAATCATATTCTACAATTATTGTTATATACGTTTTTGACGCTAATCCGATGTTTAGAAGAGTTATTTATTGGTGAAGTGTGCGCGGATAACTGGCGAGATGAGACCGGCTATTATCGGTTCTGTTCGTGCAAAACAGATATATATAGCCCAATTTCAGCAATTAACAACTATGAACTCCATAGTTTCATGAAACAGTTAAATATCGAGTATGATATAGATCATTTTTTATTGTTATTTATTAACGTCCACTTCTTGCAACTAAGGCTAATTGGGACGGGTTATCTACAGGTTACCACCCTTTTCTAGCCAGGGTGGGATTTAGGATTTTATTTAATGAATTACGTCACTAAATAAATTCCCTTGTCCAGGCAGGATTCGAACTCGCCACTCTAGGATTACCATGTGAGATTAAAGGCAAAGCTTTAACTCACATGTCTAACCTGAGCCCCCCTCCTTGATATAGATCAAGGGAACCTTTTCGAAACAAGAACGTAAAATTTTACGCATCGATTTTGGATACATCTTGCATAAATAAAGGTCTCTTGAAAACAATATTTGGTATTTAAGCTTAGAATAAGGTGGTTAATAATATAACAGCACATTGTTCTTGGCATGAATAGAAGTGGGGTGGGGGTTACTTATAAATCTTCTATGATTTTTATAATCATTTCTTTTTTTTAAATCTACACTCCATTTAACTTTTTTTTGCCAAATCTTATCTTATCTCTTATTTCTTCCTTGGCAAAAACTTGCCCTTGAACAGCCCCAGGATTTTATATTAGTGTATTGGAATGCCTATAATTTAGATAAATTTGAAATGTAAAATTCAACTTGAAAAAATCCTTGTCAAATCCTAATACTGTCAAAAACGTTCTATCAGGAACACATGCCCCCATTTAGAGGCTTGGAATTAGTAAAGAAACAAGAGATTCATCACCAACAAATTCTTTTTCATATTCTAGTGTCCCTAAAAAATGTTTAAATTACATAAAAGCATCAACAAAAATATTTTTCAATATTTTACAAAAAAAAAAATCAACTAGCAAAATCTGTCAACTCAATCACAATTTTGAATTTTCACTGACAATGTCTTCCACCATTTCTATTCATAAAAGTATTGAGCTTGAAATTTAAAATAATTGTACTAATCGAATTAGGAAAACAGTCTTAATATTATTGAAATCACTAAAAACTAGCCCATTGATTAACAGTTAGAAGAGCACATTAAATTAAGAAGAATGGCCACAATTTTCTTATGGAATATTTGAACACTATATATTAAACATAACATAATAATTAAAACATTCATAAAAATTTGTTTCACCTAAACCATAGAAGGGAGAGGGAAATGAGGAGAGACTTGGTAGTCAGTCCTCAATCAGTATGGAACAAAATGTAAGGTCATATAGTTCATCAATATATTTCCCCTTCTACATGATAAAATAAGGGCATTCATTTCTTTAATATCTGATTTAGTACTACTAAATAAGCATAAGAATAAAAATTATGCGGTACGCCAAAACCGCAGCAGAATTCAGAGAAAATACAATTTGTTTTCGGATAATTATTCAATAACTAAAGAAAGAAATGTAAATGCATTTTGTTAAAGGAAGATCTGAATTAAAACATTCCAGGGCCAGCTATGATCACCTCTTAATTACTGAATAATACATTGAGACACCATTTTCAATTGATTCATGCTATATGAATTAAACACAAAAATGGCAACCAACCCACACTGTACATGGATCACAGGTAGAAATATTGTAGCATTGGCTAAGATCCATGACTAAAAATAAGAAAAGACCAAATATGTGAGAAATTCAAGGCAAACCTGGGAGATTATGAATTGGGGAATTCACATTTCCTGATAGTATTCAAATGTCTGTATTGTACAGTTTCGAGAGTAACAATAAAAAGGAGATAGGAAACCCTGAATTCTGGAAGGGGCAAGATGCTTCTGTACCCTGAAGCAGGCCCTCAATTTTAAGAATATCTGGGAAGGAAAAATTGCTGAAATACAAAATCATGAGGCCAACAGTTATTTGTGGAAGTGAAACTTGGTCTCTCAATACGGAAAACCAGAGAGACCTCTGCTGGTACTAAGAGCATTGAAAAAATGACTACTGACCAGATCAAATCTGAACTAATGGAGTTGTATGGTAAGTCTCATATCTATCTTATAAGGAAAGACAGTGATGGTTGGGGCCTTTAAAGATGGAACTAAAAGGGCTCCTCAGAAGAATGCTGTAGATAACACTAGGTGGAGTTAAAATGGGGAAGGCTCAGGAAGGAGGACCTAGGATAGAACTTCCAGATGCTGGGTGGTCTGCACTAAATGATGATGATGCGCTAACTGGAGTAACAAAGAATAAAGAACTTTGAAAGTACCTTCTGAAAATTTAATTTTTCATTGGTCTTAATTCCACAAGGTAAACCTAGAGTGGAGAATTTGATTTCCGCCAGGGCATTTGGAATTTAGTTAGTGATGAACTCGATAAATAAAATCCTTCTCCCCACCCTGGCTAGAAAAGAGTAGTAAACGATAGATAGCCTATCCCAATTAGAAGTAGTAAATGTTAATGAATAACCTTTTTATTTATTTGAATGTAAACTCCCATTTCTCAGGACTCTCAAAGTCTATCTTGGGTTAATTATCTACACAAATATAAAAATTTTCTGAAATCCTTAAAAGTTTTTTATTGGTTAAGAAAAAAAGTAGATGGACAGGAGGGAATTTCAGAGGAGTCTCAGATTCATTTATATAGATACTTCCTTTACCTAATGTGAACACAATTTTCTATGAAATTTGATTAACAAATAAAAATTAAAATTGTGGAGTTAATTTAAGTGGTTTTCATTGAATTTTAAATAATGAAGAACTCACTGGAGAAAAATATATTAGGCACATTTAACATATGAAGTTCTATGAGGTAAAATATTTAACACTCCATGAACCCTTGAAGTTGGACACCCAGTAATACAGGAGTTAGTGTATTTAAGAGTAAGCACTTTTCCATGTATCCCTACCCCACATTCAGATTCTTGAATTAACATTGACATGTTATTACCACTCTAATTTGGATAGGCCACGGGAATTTAAAAAGTTGTAAATACATAATCAAATAAATTCTAATGCCATGTGAGAATGAAACATACAGCCCTTAAGTTGTAAAAAGGAATGACAGGATTAATCTAAGTCACCTCTTCTATTTCCTATTTCCCACGGCTGCAACATTCATACTACATTGGTTATTAATTTTAATCTTGAAAAAGTACACCTAAGCAGTCCCAATCCTATCTAGTTTCAGTGAGGACTCGAGTGACCTTTTCAGATCAAAGCTTATCGAGTTAACCAGAATATCTGTAAATTTAATAGATTATATCGAGGAAAACCAAGTGAATTCAGACATTACTCATTTGATTCGATAAACATACCTATGGGCTTGATTCCTACAAGGGCAATAGGAATGTATTAGGTGATAAAACTCAATGAATAAAATGCCCACCCTTATTAAAAAAGGATGGTAACCAGTGGATAACCCGTCCCCAATAGCCATAGTTAATAATTCAATACACAACCAGAAGGGATTTCTGATATCAGGCCATACCATAAGTCTGCTTCGCCTATCAATGTTAGTTTTGTTTTATTTATTTGGCTAATAACCTAAAAATGACTTTATTAGGGTGTATGTAGCATGTACTTCATTTTCACTTTTATTACCAAAATTAAATCTCTTTACATTTAAAATATAATTATTTTCAAAGAATTGATTGATAATAAACTTAAATGGTATATAATTTCTTTCCAGTATTAATACAGAAACCACTGATAATTCTTACAAGGAGGTTTCAATAATGTTATACTAGCATTAGTGAGTTTTCCAAGCTTTATCAATCATAAATGTCAGTGTTAATTTAGAAGTATTAAATTGTTACAAATAAATAGTTGTTGACATTCTTGTTACAGAGACTTTTCCACTCCAAAATAAGCTAAGTTCCAATACAAGAATAATTTTAGCTTTTAAGTTTCAGGACCACATTACATGAAAGGTAAAAAGAAAAAAAAAATGAACAAAACATTTAAAATGTTTTTAATAACCAACACTAAAAATTTGAAAAATAACAACATATACCTTACAAAGACAGATGGCTCTTTGACTACAAGAACATCTTAACATATCTTAATTTTTAAATCCCATTGACATTTCTTTTCTTCTTCCCAACGACAAATGAATACAATATGCAATTTAATACAATATTTTTCCTTTTTAGAATAATCTACAAACATAAAAAATTAAAAATACATAAACTAGCATAATTCAGTCCTAATCCTGAATTAATTAAGAGTAGAAATGAATTTATAGTTTTGCTAAGTCCATTTAACTGTTCTATTAATAGTATATTGCAAGATGCATTGACAAATTCTATAGCTATGGGAAGAACGTAAATTTAATTTCTAAAATTAAATAATATTAAAAATTGAAGTGGTATAATAATTCTTTATAACAAAAAGACACCAGAGTTTATTAAAAAGTTATTAAAATTACTTTTGAAAGATATTATTCAAATAGTTTATAAGTTTAAATAGGAATTTTAATTACCTGAAAGATAGACCTAGACAAAGAAGTTAACGTAATGCATCTTGAGACTGGAGAAAACAAAGTTTTACCTTAAATAATTAATAAAGTAAACCAAAATAAATATTCATACATATACTTTTTACAAAATATTTTCAGTCTTATCTTGTAAACTTTAGAAAGTAGCCAATGAAGTATGGATTAAAGAAAATATATATACTAGAACATAGAAGCTTAAATAGTAATAATAATAATACTGGAGGTCAAAAGGTATCAATTCATATCAATTAAAGTTGTCAAGCGAAAGAAAAATTCACTCTTATAACAGAAAAGCAAATTCTCTAGGTCCACAAAATCCCCATTGATATTACAAGAGTCCTTAAAACAATAAAATCAAAATTTTGAACATCTACAAGAGGATATCAGAAGTCTTTGAAAAAACACGCGAAACAATTATTTCTTTGTGCCTCCCTACTTTCTTTGAGAAGTGATTTTTTTTTAAATAGACGTGACAAAAGTTTTAAGGCTCGCCTTTTTCCTTAAGAATGAACAGTATCTTTACATTCAGAAAATTGTTTAAATTATCATCAGAAAATCATTAGAATTTTATCAAAGACATTGATAAGAGACAAATCTAAGGACAGCCTTATATCATAATATAATTACTATGGGAGATAATAACATAAGTGAAAAAACAGTAGTACAATATTAAAGGCATAAGACTTATTATAATTATCGAAGTGAAGTGCTGAAACTATTAAATAACATTTACTATACCGTTTATACTCCAATCATACTTATATTACTAATAAATCCATATCCGTGGTAAAAATTTTAAAAAATTCAGTCTGTCAAGAACCGTACAATATTCCTATTTCTGTCTACATTATAAGTGTATTAAAACAATGTTCTAAATATCTTACATTATTCCTATTTTTAATATTTTAAGCAAAAAACTAATAATTTTTTGAGTCACAAATGTAATTATTTTAATCAAACACATTTGTGACTTACTAAAAGAAAAAAAAAATACTAATGGCTTACATGTTTCACAAGGAATGAAATACTTTATAATACTACAGTATAATTAAAATTATAAAAATTAAGAATATTTAACTGTAGAGGTCTTCCTCGTCTGACAAACCTGGCCTGCTTTCACTTTGAGAAGGGAATTTAAAATTGTTTCCAAAACCTCTGGACTGGTGAAGAGTTAGAGAAAACAATTCATACTTCCGTATATCAGCATCAGAAACAGACCTCCTCGCACTTCTCATAGCAGTTTCAAAATGTTCACAAGTAAGTTCAGGGACAGGGTCTTCAGGCATGTTAACACCATCGGGATTAATAGCTTCAGCTTCGATACACTCCTTGATAGCAATTTTACAAGCTCTCTGACAAACCTCAGTAATATCGGCTCCGGAGAAACCGTGCATGACATTAGCAAGATAGGCCAAGTCTACCTTATTCGATACAGGTGTCTTTCTTAAAGCAGCCTTTAGGATAGACATTCGGGATTTTTCATCAGGAAGGGGGATGTACATCAGTTGATCTAATCGTCCCGGTCGAAGAATGGCCGAATCGATAATATCCGGTCTGTTAGTTGCACCAATAATAAAAACATTTTTCTTAACATTCATTCCATCCATCTCAGTGAGCACTTGATTAATTACTCTATCTGCAGCTCCACCTGCATCGCCGACACTGGCACCACGAGATTGGGCAATAGAATCGAGTTCATCGAAGAAGAGGATGCAGGGAGCGGCACTTCGAGCTTTGTCAAATACATCTCTCACATTAGCTTCCGACTCTCCAAACCACATAGTCAAAAGCTCGGGCCCCTTTACTGAGATGAAATTGGCTTGGCATTCGTTTGCAATGGCTTTGGCAAGAAGTGTCTTCCCACAACCAGGAGGCCCATAGAACAGAACGCCACGAGAGGGCTGCATACCAAATTTCAAGAACTTCTCTGGATGTTCGACAGGATACTGCACTAACTCTTGTAACTCTTTTTTCACGCTTTCTAACCCACCTATGTCATCCCATGTAACATTAGGAATTTCCACAACAGTTTCTCTAAGAGCACTAGGGCTACTTTTTCCAAGGGCGTACCGAAAATTATCCATTGTGACTGCTAAAGAATTCAAGATGTCTGCATCAATTTCATCATCTTCTAAATCGATGATATCTAATTTGCTTCGTATATGTTGCAATGCAGCTTCAGAGCAAACCGAGGCAAGATCAGACCCTACATGGCCATGTGATTCGGCAGCTATCTTTTCAAGGTCAACATCATCAGACAGTTTCATGTTTTTTGTGTGAATCCTTAATATTTCCAATCGACCCAGGGAATCAGGAATACCAACATCTATTTCTCTATCAAAACGGCCAAATCTCCTTAGGGCAGGATCCAATGAATTTGGCCTATTTGTGGCTGCAATCACAATTATTTCAGAATTTTTTTTCAAGCCATCCATTAATGTCAGCAATTGTGAAACAATCCTCCTTTCAACTTCTCCATGTGTTTTTTCTCGCTTAGGGGCAATCGAATCTATTTCATCGATGAATATGATAGAAGGAGCATGACGCTCTGCCTCATCGAATGCTTTCCGCAGATTACTTTCCGATTCCCCTGCCAATTTACTCATTATTTCTGGCCCGTTAATAAGAAAAAAAAATGCTCCGGTTTCATTTGCCACAGCCCTAGCTATTAAAGTTTTCCCAGTACCAGGAGGCCCATACAATAATATGCCACGAGGTGGCCTTGCACCAAGAGTTTTAAAAAGTATTGGATGCCTTAAAGGAAGTTCGACAATTTCTTTAATTTGGGCTAGTTGTTTCCTACAACCGCCAATATCATCGTATCCAACCACATTCAGAGTATCATCTTCGTCCCGAGCATAACTACCATCACAGTAAATTGATGTCTCTGGAGAAATAATGCAATAGGGCGATGGATCAACCTCCAGTACCTTGAATTCGACAGCCCTCATGCTACCATGTACTAAAAAAGTATCCCCTTTATGGAGAGGTCGATAAGCTTCAAGGAAATATGGCTTGAGAAAAACATCAAATACATTACCCGTAATGCCTTCAATTGTATCAGCTATCGGAACGACATGGATCCTCTTGCCATATTTGACATCAGGGCAAGCAGTAACACTAACAATATCTGCTAATTTAACTCTCAAATTGTTTCGGACTACTCTATTCATTCTCACTTGATTGTCAGGACACTCTTGATCGTTTAAAATCACAGCAACTGTCTGCTTCCTTCGTTTTCCTTTCAGAAGTACAGTGTCACCACGGAATAATTTCAGCTCCTCCATTTTATCAGGAGATATATATACAGTTGAGTTATCATCATATGTAGCTTCAGCAACCATAAGACGATTAGGTTTAACTTTATCCTTTAGTATAGCTGTGGAGAGATCATCAACACTAGTATCCATAGTTCGGCTAGCTGTATTAATTTCTGGAAAAAAGAAATGGATAGACTTAAAGACGTCACGCATATAATAAAATACCTTATGTCTCCATAATATTAGTACCTACCACAGTAATGTAGCCAATGAAACACTCCCAAGTCAATAAGCAACAGCTAGGTAGTCTACAATCTCACTTCCAAATAAAAACTCACTAAAGCACTAAACTAAAACGTCGAATAAAGCAAGATGCCTTAGATAAATCTGGAACTAATCAAACCGCCAACCGATAAGGCAGAGAGCAATCTGGTGTAACACACACAAGAATGAGTCAGCACGAACTAGGGCTTAAACAACGAATCAAAGACGGCCATCAGGATACAGAGTACAACGCTCTAGGCTAACCAACATAACAACACTAAATACCATGATTTATGACTTATATCAAAAACAAAATCGCCTTTATTTTTAGTTTATTCGTACTAAAAATAAAATGCTGCTACAAATAAAACAACAATATTAAAATTTACAAAACGTAATGTGGGCGTCAAAAAATACGAACATTAAAAAAAAATGTATTTCCATGTGTAATTAATCACATGTTTGATTGTTTAAAAAAAAAAATCTTCCTTTCACTTAAATTAAACAAAAGAATTGTTTTGATGTACTTCATTTAAAATGATTTCATTTGAAAGTACATTATGTACATCTTCATTAAAATTTGTTGATTTAAAACAATGGAATATATAGGGCAATAAAAAAGACCTTCAGGTTCAGCAAAACCTCTTTATTTTTTTTTAACACCGAACATTACAAAAAGTCAATAAATTATCTCATTGTTTAAGGCTCATAATAAGTATTTTTATTCTCCTGCTGTGTTTTAGTAGATTCATCTCAAGTGAAATCAGCTATTGAGGTTGTTACTCATGGCGCGATTTTCGAAAAATATCTTCAAACGCCGATTTTCCAAGGAATGCCGAAAATTTATATCCGTTATTATCATGGGAATCATGGTGTACTTCTATTAGTAGATAGATCCCCTAAGGATAATCAGCTATTGAGGTCGAACCCCTGAAACGATTTTCGAAAAATTTCTTCAAAGGTCCATCGATCCTACCTAGATGACGAAAATGACGCCCGTTCAAAATTATATACATATAAACCTGTCTGTTACAGCTCTAGCAGTCTTCTTATTTGATCGTAACCAAACTCAATAAATAAGTGTTTCTTGCAAAACTAAAGGACGAGGTTGTAAATAGTTGAAATCGAACAAGTGGGGGGGGGGGGTTCGAGGGGGAAACTTTTGAAAATTCGAAATACCACGGTTATTATGCGTCGGATCGAAAAATTGTATAAAATCAATCTTATTGCGAATACAATGTACTATAAATATTGTTATGTACATTTATTCTCTATCTTTAGTATTAACGGAGATAGTTGCATTTTTTAGTTATCGGCAATCAGTAAACCCCCACTCCTACTCATGCCATATTAACAATAAGCTGTTATATGTATTATGATTTCCCGGGCATCAGGAATTTAAGTAACAACTCATTAAGTCTGTCACGCAGGAGCTGCGTTAACTAAGCAGATTTTCCACGAGCGTTACGTATTTGCATTTATCTCAAAACGCAAAAATTCAATGAGAACAGTATTTGGTATTTAGGCATGAAATAATGTGCTGCATAATATAACAGCTTATTGTTAATATGACATAGAGTAGGAGTGGGGGTTTACTGATGGCCGAAAACTCAAAAATGCAAATATTTCCGTTAATAATCCAGATAGTGAAAAAACGTACATAACAACATTTGTAGAACATTAAATTTGCAATAAGATTGGTTCTATACAATGTTTAGATCCGATGCATAATAACGGAGATATTATGAATTTTCGAAATCCTCCCTCCACTGGTCGGGTTTTAGCCGTTAACGAACTTGATCTTTAGTTTTTCATAAAACGTTTAAATATCGAGTTTGGTAATGAACAAACAAAAATTACGACAGCGAGGGTTAACAGACAAATATATACATAAACTTTAGAACGGACCTCATTTTCGTCATTTCCTTGGTTGGATCGATGGACATTTGAAGAAAATTTTCGAAAATCCCATCATGAGTACAACCTCAATAGTTGATTTTTCCTGGGGGAAATCTGCTAAAACGTACTATGATAACAAAAGGAAGTCTGCTACCCCTAGTTTTTGTGTGGCATTGCCTAATAAATACTACACTGCCAAAATGGTTTATCTTCTTGAAATATAACAACATTTCATGCCCATTCTGCCACTTTTTGTAACGGGCAACAGCCCTAATGATTTAAGAAAATAAACAGCTTTTTCTTCAGTTCTGGGGAATCCCAAATTAATAAAGAATAAGTCATTTTCTGATAACAAAACAAGCAGAATGACTAAGATGATCTACTCAAGTATGAACCCCTAATAGCGATAAACTTATAGCGATAAGCGGTTTTCAACCAGTAAATATTTTATGTATAAATAATGAGTTTATGTGTGTATAAATTCTAGAAGAGTTATTTAAAATAATAAAGTGATTTTTTAAAAAAAAATTCTGATTTTATAATCGTCTTTAAATGGGCGGCCTCTGGATAAGCGATAAGTACCCTTTATTATATTTATAACAACTAATCCTTATAAGACAATATGCCACATGTTTACATAGCTCATTTAAACCTCTGGGAGGAACTTAACAAAGAGGTTATTAGAGCCAGAATTGTTCAGGAATCTCTGCAGAAAACTTTCTGATTTAAGAATCTCTTGAGAAACGTCTGAATATTGATATACGAAATGATGATCAGATCAATGGTCATATATGGCAATGAAACGTGGATTCTCTCCAATAAAAAGAAATCCGTAACGCCGGGGCTGCGATAACTAAGCAGATTTCTCACGTATTTGCATTTATCTCAAACAGTAAATGTTCAATATTTGGTATTTAGGCTTCAAATAAAGTGCTTCATTATATAACAGCCTATTGTTAATATGACATGAGTAGGACTGGGGGTTCACTAAATGACTACCACTGAAAAATGCAAATATCTTCTTTAATAATCAAGATATGGAAAAAGTGTGCATAGCAACATTCATAGAACATTACATTTGAAATAATATTGGTTCTATACTATATTTTGATTCGACGCAGCTCCCCTCCCACTGGTCGGATTTTAGCCGTCAACGAACATGAACTTTAGTTTTTCATAAAACGTTTAAATATAGAGTTTGACACCGATCAAATAAAAATTTGCCCGCTAGAGCGTTAAATATATATTCGGTTTTGAAAGGACCTTATTTTCATCATCTCCTGGGTTGGATCGATGGATATTTGCGGATGTTTTTTGAGGATTACAACCTCAATGGCTCATTTCTCTTAAGGGAAATCTGCTAACAGGTGCACTCTGCTATTCTGAGAAAAAAAAGAGCCTTCCAAAACATATTTGAAGCCTCAAAGAGCAGCACAGGTGATCCATTGGGAGCAATTCTAAAGAAATGGAAAGGGCAGACTGTGGTAGTTGAGAAATATTGAATGAATGAAACACCTTAGACTGCCCAAGAATTGCAGGAGGTACTAGGAAAAGGGGAAATTGGGGGGGGGTCTATGCTGTGGTGGCTAAGGGATCTGGAAGATAAATGGCGAAAGTTTACGAAAATACACATTTATCAGTTAATGCTCTAATGAAGCATTTTTTACCTGATTACCACCAAATTCAACATTCAAATGTTTCATTTTAAAGAAGATACGAAGCTTGTTAATAATTAAGTCCAGGGATAGAGATTTATACAAGTAAAAATGTAATTTTTTAAATATCTCCTTTATTATGCATCAGATTCAAAACTTAAATAACCAATCATATTGTAATGTTAATAAAATCCTCTAAAATTATTAATACATTTATTTTCCGCTTAATCGAAAATTAATGGAATTATTAGTACTTTTCTAATTTCAGGTTTTAGTGAATCCCCAGATTTACTCATATGATTATCTCTTCAAGGCATTATGTTCTTTAAGATGTGCTAATTAAGCATAGGTTTCAAGTCACATTTACATAGGGGTTTTAGTAAAAGGGGAATAGAGTTTAAAAATTCCATCTTCCAGATATTGCATAAACTAAGCAAATTTCTTACAATCTGGGATATGACACACTTTTGATCTCATCTAACCATCTGTTCTATATTTCTCCTGTAATAAGTAAGAGTCCCTATGTAAAAAAGAATTAAAACGCAAGCTGGAAATATATAGTGACTGAAGCACTTAACTGAAAATAAGATGATTAGAAGTGGAAGTTTAAGACAGAAACCAAAAAAAAAAATCCAAATTATTCAAGTTAAAGAAAACATGTAAGAAGTCAATAGTTGTAAAAAATTAAATTTCCAACAAGATTAGTATATAAATTTATGTGATCTTACGCTTAATAGAGATATTTGGAATTTTCAATTTTTCCACCACCTAAGGCCACTCTTTCCAGGCTGCTTTCATCCATTACTCAATATAATCTTTAGTTTTGTACAAAACAGGTAAATGATGACATCACCACAAACATAATTGTATTTATCTCACAAAGTAAAAGTTCAATGAAAACAATATTTGGTATTTAACCTTCGAATAAATCTTTTCCTGATGTATCGGCATTTTATTAATATGACATGGAGTTGAATTAGGAATTTACTGCAGGCTGAAATGAAAAAAAATTCAAATATCTCAGTTTATATTTAAGATAGACTAAAAAATTTTAACAATATTTGTAGGTAATTAAATTTGAAACGATTGGTTTTATAAAGTTATCCAATCCGATTTATAATAACGGAGATATTTCAATGTTTTTTTTCCCCTCTCTCCAACTTCTCCCATCAGTCCAATATCAGCCAGTTACATACTATATCTTCATTTTACATGAAAATGAATTTTATAATAACTTACAAAATAGGTGAGCTCCATCAGAAATTAGTGTAAGATAAAAATGGCTCTTAAGCATTGTTGCATGACTCGTGAAATGAGAACCATTACCATCATCATATCTCCTTAACTCGTCAGGATTAGTAAATAAAACTCTTCACCTTGAAATCTATTTATTTTATGCTGTCCTACATGTTTCATGGCCAACATTTTGGTCATGGGCATATTGAGTAACATGGAATAAAGTGATTTTAAGGAGAAGAAGAATTTTATTTAATGGCTCTGCCTACAAATGAAGAAGATTTTATCAAATAGTTGTGTAAAAATAGCTCATAGAAAAATAACATTGCTATTAAAATTTGCAATTTTGGACAAAATCATTATTCATCCCCCATTAGAAATCATAGACTGAATAATAAAATGTGAACACATGTATGTAAACTAGTTCTGTATGTATTCCTAATCTTGCTGTTATTTCCTCCCACATGGGATCAGTTATAACTTGATAAAGAAGAAAATTAGTTATAAATTAGAACATTATTATTACATCCAATGTGATGCTTGCAAATAATATTTAATTATTGAAAGTTGGCTTTTATTTATAAAAAAATATACAGATTCAGTTAAAAAAAAAAAAAAAAAAAAAAAAAAAAAAAAAAAAAAAATATGGTGGCTTTACTTGTGAAAACTTCTAAGGAATAATTATTATTTAAATATGACAATATTTTAAATGGCTAATTACTTTCTGCTATATTGTTAAATACATATTTTTGTTCATTGAGTCGTTGAACTTTGTATTATAAAATAAAATAATTGCTGATACAAAATATTTCTACTACACTTTTATCCTATTATCTAAAAAAAGCAGGCAGCAAGTGAATACGTGCAATAGATTTACCAGTGTCAAATATTTTAAAATTGGTAAATAGTGTTCGCCCTGGTCCTGGCACACATATACATGTATGAATGCATGAACACACACACACACACACACACACACACACACACACACACACACACACGCATGCACTCACGCACGCACGCACACACACACACACACACGTCACACAAATGCATGCATGTATGCACACACAAGGCACATGATCACACACACTCGTACGTTCACACAGGAATGGTGATTTTGCAATCTAGTAATATCAAAATGAACGTTAACCAGGTCTTGAGTGTAGTCCTTACTATCCAGTCTACTGTTATACCATATTCCATAAAAATAAATTTGTTTAAAAGAGAAGTAAAAAATCTGGGTATAATCTGTGCGTCAAAAGCATGGGTCTTATCTTAATCACTATGAAGGAGACAATGAGCACTTAAATCAATGACATATGATAAGGGAAAACTCTTCTCCGAATAACCTGATCAAGCTTTGACCCTGACCTGATAAACGAGATAGGCCCATTATTGCCTTTGTTCTCGATGGGTATTGTCCACATGAAAAATTAATGATGTTAGGATTGAAAACATTTACGTAAAACCATTGTATTCCCAGGCGTTCACACATTCTAGTATTAAGAATGCAGACATAAATAATAATAACACATTAGTTGTCTCACAGGCTTGGAATAACAATTTTACTATTTCCATAGTATCGGCTGTGTTTATTTTGTTTTTTTCTAATGTAATCCTTAAGATGTCTACTTTGGGGCTCAGGATAGCCTTGTGAGCTTAGGCATTGGTTTTAATCTCACTTGTTAAACATAGAGTTATTAATTCAATTCTCACCTGGGCAAGAGGAATTTATTTATTGATGAACTTAGTAAATAAAACCCTTAGTCCCATCCTGGGTAGACGTGATTGTAACCTGTAGATAACTCGTCCTAATTAGCCTTAGTAGCATAAAGTGGACAATAATAATAAATAAGACAGTGTTTTTTTGTTGTTTTTTTCATGAGAACAAAAATAATTTGTATATTTCACAACCATTAATTAGTCTCCTGTTTCTTCAGTTATATTTTGTTCAAAGGAAATAC
Source organism: Riptortus pedestris (assembly GCA_019009955.1). Lineage (NCBI taxonomy): Eukaryota > Metazoa > Arthropoda > Insecta > Hemiptera > Alydidae > Riptortus > Riptortus pedestris. The sequence continues at coordinate 122,636,615 of CM032232.1, forward strand.
ACCTTGGCAAAGGTATAACAAAGATTTAGCACACTTTAATTAATACAGATCATTTTCTCAAGTTACTTTAGACCTTACATTGCAAAGATATTTATATAAAAACCAGTGATATACAAACTGTTTAAATTGAAAAATTGTATAATTCTAAATATGAAAATCAGGAAAAAAAATGATTGAACTTTTTTTGCATATGCTTTTCCTGGTGAAGATTATAATTACATTTACCAATCTCATTTGATAAAACTAGAGTCAAGGGTTCAGTTCCCACCTGGGAAATAGGAATTTATTTAGTGAAAAACTCATTAAATGAAATCCTTAATTTTACCCTGTCTAGAAATGTGTGGTAGCCTATAAATGAACCATCCCAATTAGTCTTAGTAACACAAAGTGGATATTACTAATTACAAAAAAAAATTAAATAAACAAAAACTATTTTGCAGAGGTGATAATAAGCAGCTGAAGATAAAACTGCATCATTGCAATTTGAAAAATTCCATGAATTTAGGGGAGGATAATTCCTTATTTTTACTCAATCAAACATCACTTAGCCATGGAATATACTAAAAGAGGTAATTAATTCTTTGAGGTTAAGAATTCTCGACTGTAATATAGACGTGGAGATTAGAACAAGAATATTTGCAGTGCACAGCAAAAAGCTCTCTGATTCAAACCCCCCCCCCCTAAAATTGATTGTATACAAAACGGTAATTCGATCCATGGTCAAGCATGGGAATAATTCACTAACTCTCCGAATGGTCTAGGATTGAAGAACCTTCCAACAAATATTTGTAGATGTCAACGAGCAACAGATTTGGTGAATTAAAAGCAATGTTAAAGTAATGGCATTACAAGGCGAACCCGACATCTGTGCCATCAAAGGCTATCTGTGATGGTTGGCAGCACTTGAAGGAATGAAACTCATCACTGTGCCAAAGAATATGTGTGTGCTGCTTCTGGAGGAAATAGAAATTGTGGCACCACATAACTTCCTTCAGCTCATATTGAGTTAAATAAATGATAAGTTTGTTAGCACTTCATTTAAAATTATTTCATTTGAAAATTATAAATAGTGTCTCTGTTCCAATGTATCAGATCAAAAAAGTCATAGATTATACTTTATCAATCCTTTTTTGATAAACAAAAAAGGTCCTAAGTATTTTTTTTAACTCTCATTGGAATTTGAAAACCAAGAATGTTTATGATTAGAATACTTCCTTCATGCCAAACAAGCAACTAATATTAGGTAGGCTAAGGCTATGATGGCTTAATGACCTGGAAAAGGACATGCAGAGGTTGAGCATCTCTGTTAGGAGAAGTCTGCCTGGGAACTGCGAGGAATAAATCTGAGGAAATGGCAGAGACTCAGGTCTTTCAATGATCACGTCTTTCAATGTCATGCTGAGTAAGTAAGAATTATTGCACTTATCATGCTCTAATTATACCATCTATTTGTGGTAGGTATGTGGTGGCTCACACTACTTTGAAGATAATTTATATTAAGGGATATTTTTAGGATTCTACTCCTGCCAGCCTCACCTCTCATTTTGATTTTCATGAAATTATTACTTACTTAAGGAGTTCTTCAATGGCAGGTAACCACACCAATTTTTTATCAAATAAAATGAATAAATTTAAAAAAATAAATTGTTGTGCATTAATATTCAGCTCTCTGAACAATATTGTTGTTTTCTCTTTCGAGAATTTAAAACTGGGTCTTTTCTTCCAAAACAGTATTGCATTCTGGACGATCTCTTCTGGGATATTAAAAGTTTTAGAGAATAATAGTGGAGAAACACTAAAACATTTTGAGGACTAAAATCAATACTGGTTATCCCAAGTTATCCATGAGTTTATATATAGAGAAATTTATAAAATCTACCTGAAGCTAGTAGGAAATCTTTTATCTTTAACAGGCGTAAAACTCAGAATGATAATTTATTTGTGTCTTATATGAGGTCAGATATCTGATTTATTAATTCAGTTATAACTGTTTAACAAGAGAAGTATTTATATTTTATCTTGTTAATAGTAACTCTCACTTAAGCTTTTTTTTTCCAGAATAAAGTGTGGAATATCCATTAAATTTATGTAGCTGTGATACCTCTCTGTCTCTTGGCAATAGCAAAAAGGCATTATTAAAATTCCTTCAATTGCCTTATGGTATTAATACATATGAAAATTATGTTGATCTGGACTGGGTTGACTTAGAATTGTGTATGAATATTTCTTTGTACCATGTTGGTGTATGCTTCAGACGTTATTTTTATAGGTTTTACTTATGGTTTGTATGTGTGTCATTATGTGGTGGTAGGTTAGCCATATGAGTTAAAGCAGTGAACTTAATCTCACATGGTAAATCTAGAGTGGCGAATTCAATTCCCGCCTGGACAATAAGAATTTATTTAGTGGCAAACTCATTAAATAAAATCCTTCGTCCCACTCTGGCTAGAAAAGGGTGATAACCTGTAGATAAGCGGTATTCGACAAACAATTAGGCTAAACAATTGGCCATAGGAGCAAAACATGGACGTTAATAAATAAGTCTAACAACTTCGTTACTATTGAGGGGAGATACAAATATATTCTTAGTTTACTTGACAATTTCTAAAGAAATGAAAACAAATATGTTTCATATGAAGATTTTTTAAAACCCTCTTAGTCATAATTTGCTGTCATTAATACATTTATATGAAATGTAATGTCATACTTAGGGATAATAAAGATGCAGTCTTCCTGAATAAAATAATTAATTTTAATGACCAGTTCCACAGTATCGCTTGCATCCTCAGGCCTGTATTTTATGAAAAATTAGCTGTCATTTTGGTGAGTGGAGCTTTACCAAAAACTGTACAGCAACTACTCGAAATTCAACTCTGAACTGTGATTGCTTTAAAATTACATAAATAACAACATTCAAAGAAACTCCTTTTACACTCAACAACAGTATTTACTTACTTCTCAATTATTTATATCTTTTTATTTTCAGAATTTATTTCTCCCTGTTTTGTCATACAAGATTGAGTTACTATAACTTCAATAGAAAATAGCTATAATCAAACTTTTCAAATTGAGAGAAATTTTTTTTTAGGGAGTTATTTTTTAAATAAAATTTAACAATGATCAAAACATTGTTTTTTTTTTTTTTTGCTGTTTTGTATAATGAGCTTAATAGTTATTATTGAATTGGTTCCTTGTAGAATTAATAGCCATTGGTAAACTGGGAACCAAAGAAAAAACGGCCTTTTATCATAAATAAACAAGTTAAAGTAATATGCACTAATGTTTATATGTAAATGAGGATTGGATTAACTCTTTACACTCCAAATACTAATTCTGACAGCACGCAGGTCTTGCGGGTTTAGCATTTGCAAAGATATTTATAGTAGTTTTCATGATTTAATAATAATAAAAAAATAATTTTAAATTTACAGTGGTATAATAATCAGAGGTCTTTAACCAGAAACTTTAGGTTCGATTTTTCAATTTATTTTATTCATATAATTGACCAATAGATATTTTAATGTTAATATTATCTGTGGAATGGAGGAAATTATATTGACACCTGTAAGCACTGAAATATACGAGGTAAAGAAATGATGAATTCATAATTGATTATTATTGAAGTTGATATGACCACCGGATTATTTGACGCTTTCCAAAGAGTTCTTAAGTCTAATAATTGTTTCAAGAAAGGTGAATATATTATGTTATATTAGCAGAGGTGTAGGTTGTGAATGGTGTGCAGTACCGAAGAGGAGAGTACACCAGATAATTTTGGCACAGGTAAAGAAGTTGGGGTATTGGAGTATGTGACAGAGTGGTAAGTTGCACCAAGTGCACAATATACTTAAATCTAGGTTAATTTATAAATGTGGGTCTGATTAGGTGACTGTGACAGTTGACAGAATGGGTAAGAAGCAGTTGGTCATATGCGTTAATTGAATAACATGGATTACAATATATGGTGAGTCGAAGAACTTGGTTGGAGGTAGGGTCCAGGAACAGACAGCCAAGACTTGCTGAGAAGTCTCTCGCTCCTGGAGGATCGAAATGTAAGTATGTTTAAGTAGCCCAAAGATGGTTAAGCGGGAATAAGGTGCACCGAAGTTTACTGTAGGATAATAGAACTCTGCTGAAGAAGCCACATGACTTCCTTGTATTCCTATTATTTATTTATTATATAGTTCTCCGCAACGGTGGTGACTTGGTTTCTTTAAAAGACGAGGGAAAAAAGAAAAACAAGCAAACAGTGGTAAATAAATGAGTTGAAAGAAAATGTGGTTACTCAGTAACAACAAGTATTCATTAAAAAAGTCCGTCACGCAGGGGCTGCATAAACTAAACAGATTTCCCACGAGAAGTTTTACAATAGACAAATTTCACGGGAGCCAAACAGTTACGGAAACGGCCGAACAAGCTTTTGTCGGAAACTCACGACTAGAACCGAAGTTAGCCGATCAAATCTCGTCCGTACACTTTTAATAAAAATGCAAATATATCGGTTAATAATCAAGGGATAGGATAAATGTATATGACAATATTTAAAGTAAATTTAATTTGAAATAAGATTGATTCTATACAATACTTTGATACGACATTTAGTAACGGAGATATTTCGAATTTTCGGAAATCTCTCCTCTAAACCCCCTTTCCCACTGGTACGAACGTGATCTGCCTTTTTACATAAAACGTTTAAATATCGAGTTTGGTAACGATCAAACAAAAATTGCTGACAGCTAGAGCGTTAAAAGACAAATATATATATATATATATATATATATATATATATGTATTATTTTGAACGGTCCTCATTTTCGTCATCTCCTGGGTAGGATCGATGGCCATTTGAAGAAAATATTTGAAAATCGCGTCATGAGTACGACCTCAATAGCTGATTTCCCTTAAGGGAAATCTGCTAATAAAGGAATACGTCATACACATTTAAATGCGTCTCATAGAAATACACACAAACTAAAAATTTTAAAATATATACTTAAATATGGCCAAACTGCGGCGATTTTAAATATGTCAGAATAGTGGCAATATGTGGGCTACCCTCAGCCAGTAGTCCGTTCAAGTCATGTGTAATGTTTAATTAAGTTCGTAATCTGCATTCATTTAATATATGTTTTATAGTTAATCCGTTCTTGCAAGGTGTACAGATAGGCTTGGCGGATGTCCAATACGTAGTCTTGTGAGTCAATTTTGTCTCTTCTTCGATTTAGGAATTGTCTCTTTGACCAGCCTGTACCTCCTATTAAGTTAAATAGAATTTTGTTTAGACTTGTGGTGATATAGTATTCTTCACTGGGAAATGTTTAATTGATTAATGGTATACTCAATATTTAATTGTTTCATTCAACACTAAAGATCATATTCGTTCTCACCAGGATTAGGGTAGGGCGAAGGGTTTAGAGCTGGAATTCGAAAAATCAAAATAAATCCGTTATTATGAGGCGAATCGGAAACTTTTATAGAACCAATCACGTTAAACTATAAATGCGCTACAATTGTTGTTATTTACATTTTTTTGTTAATGAAGTATTTAGCGAGTTATACGTACTTTCTTGTGTTCAGTCTTCAGTGAACCCCCAAGAAAAATCGCCTACTTCTACTCATGCGATTTTCATTTATATATAGAAAATATATAGTGAGATGAGATCAGTAGGGTATCAGACCAGTAGGTGGAAAATCTGCCTATTTTACAAAGCCCCTGCGTGACGGACTTATTTTTATCCAGTATGTTATTAAGTTATAAAAACGGTGCGAATTTGTGTCTTTTAGGATTGGTGTTTTTAATTTCCTAGAATCTACTGAGCTTATCAACTTTTGCACAATGTTTAGTACCCTACTACAGATCTGGTAGAGCCACAGATCTGTGAATCCCAGTTCATGTGATCGAAACATACAACTTTTCGATATAAAAGCCTTTCTAAAAGAAAGACCTAATTAACCGACAAGCTCCAACTTGAGAATACGAATACATTTGTCATTGTCCGTTTCGACCCATAATACGGATGTAAAGTAATGTATCTTATGAATTTCTGATTATCTAAAACATTTAATAGATAAAAACAGCAATCAAAGCTATCAGCAATCTTATCACCAGTATGATAGAGTACATACAGTTAATGTGTTAATATAAAAAGTCCGTCACGCAGGGGCTGCGGAAACTAAGCAGATTTCCCACGTGATGTTATACAATAGAGAAATCTCCATACGAGAACCGAACAGTTACGGCAAAGAGCCGAACTAGCTTTTGGCGGAAAACTCAAAAGTTCGTTAACGGCCCAAATTTAATAAAAATGCAAATATCTCGGTTGATATTCAAGATAGAGAACGAATGTATACAGCAATATTTATAGTAAATATAATTTACAATAAGATTGATTCTATACAATCTTTTGATCCGACGTATGGTAACGGAGATATTTCGAATTTTCGAAAATCCCCCCTCCCACTGGTCCGACTTCACCCATTAAAGAACTTGATCTGTCTTTTTGCATAAAACGTTTAAATATCGAGTTTGGTAACGATCAAACAAAAATTGCGACCGCTAGACCGTTAACAGACATATATATATATATATATATATATATATATATATAATTTTGAACCGACCTCATTTTCGTCATCTCCTGGGTAGGATTGATGGACGTTTGTAGAAAATTTTCAAAAATCGCGTCCTGAGTACAACCTCAATAGCTGATTTCTCTAAAGGGAAATCTGCTAAAAGAGATTAATAAATAATAGATTTACAGTGGTGATGCCTAAAAAGAACATCCAATGGTAGTATCTAGTTCACCTCAGTTCAGCTCTCCACTCACAATCAATTGAAGTTGCCATGCGTTACTTGATTATTATATTGGTTATGACGTTTTATATTATTATTATTATTATTTATTAACGTCCACTTTTTGCAACTTAGGCTAATTGGGTGACATTTTATAGATCTGAAATTAAATTACACAACACAGAGCACTACTTAATTTCAAGTTAGATTTTGTCGAAACCCTGAATTTAATGTTGGCTTGAGAATACGTTGTTCATTTATAGGCTGCCTTCGACCAATAGTTCTCGCAAACTAAGGGAAAACCCTGTTGTCGTTTTCGGCATTCTGCCAGTATTTGACTTATTGTCAAGCCAATGTTACAAGTTGTGCAAAATGAGCTGTATATCTTTGTCATCAATTATTCGTGAGTTAATTTGGTATGGGAGATTCTAAATCTCCAGTGAGCAATATCTTCTCACCTTGACTTTCTGAAACTAGATGGCCACACCCAAATTGTGTTTTAAATAATGCACAATTTATTTATTTTAATCCAGGTAGTTTGCATGTAATATAAAGTTTGTCATATGTCTAGCCCATTTGTTTACTTTATGGCTCTCAGCTTTTTTTTTTGTTCCCACAGTCGGACAAGTCATACGTCTTTGAGTCCAGAAATACAATAAAACAAAATGTGACTAAAAACGAATAGATTTTGCTTTATTTTTTGGGGGATATTTGTGTAAATATTTGCAGTGTTTGAAGGAAACCTAATAAAGAGTCTGTTCAAATGACAAATTGTATTTCTTGCTGCCTGGCTATACGTTAGGACCAATAGGACACCTCGAGTACGTTTCCTAGAACGTGGAACAGGTTTGCGCGATTACTTTTCCAATTGTGACAGCACCTGAGCCAATTCATTTAACGCTTTAAAACCCATCGATGTAGCACATACATACAGGGTTCGCGTTTCCCATCATTGCAGTGTATACGGTATTGAAATTCAGATAGTGTACCAGACCTTTTATATTCGGCAATGATGAATCTTTAGTGTAGTGAATATCTTTCAAGGTAAAATAGCAATGTTAGAAAGGTTTATACTATTGTGTTATTCCTTACAGCGGCAACTTTACTGTCGGCTATGAGTTGGTCTCCGTTTATATAAGGCCTTCTCTTATATCACCGATACATGAGAGAGTGTGAGATGAATTTATCTTGTGGAAACATTTTGCAATCAGATATTTTCAGTTGATCTAGCAAGACTCAGGATCGGCCTCACGCCGATTGATGGACAATCAATGACGAGAACTGACAACCCTATTTGTTAAAACTGCAATAAATACCTTACCATAAGACACTAATTAACATGCTGCATTCAACAAAAAAACGTTGACAAATTCCACAATATGACTGAACTTCAAACTGGCAGCAACCAACATATTACACACATGCTAACAAATATAAAAATATATTTATAACAAAATTTACCATTATAATAAAATAAATCTACAACGTACTTAATGACATTAACAAAGGTACAACTTTTGTTATATTCTAATACATTAAGCAGGAATATAAAAGAACTTCAGATATATAAAGAATTTGTTTCTAAATGTATGGATAAAAATCTTCCTTTAAACGAGTGAATGACATTGATGATCTTAATTGGATGATCACCTTCACATTCATCATGCCAATCACCTCAGATGTGGGGCATAAACAAACTAAATCCTCATAAAGTTTAACGGCTTCATCAATACAGGGAAAATGTTCTTGAAATGATGACTCTATGAAAGACTTGTCAAATTGAATTCCTAAAAATGTCAGTACATTTGTATTATGTTTTAGCAGATTTCCCTTAAGGGAAATCAGCTATTGAGGTTGTACTCATGACGGAATTTTCGAAATTTTTCTTCAATTGTCCATCGATCCTACCTAGTAGATGACGAAAATGAAGTCCGTTCAAAACTGTATATATATATATATATATATATATATATATATATATATATATATATGTGTATGTATATCTATCTATCTATCTATGTTTGCATCTACTATAAAGTATGTCGTATGTTTTCATCTAGTCCATTTGTTTACATTCAAGTCTCTCAGCAGTTTTCGAAATATTTCTTCAAATGTCCATCGATAGATGACGAAAAGAGGTCCGTTCAGAACTGTATATATACATATATATATACATATAGATTTATCTGTTACCGCTCTAGCGGTCGTAAATCGCGTTTAATCGTTACCAAACTCGATATTAAGTCGTTTTATGTAAAAAGAAAAAAGATCTAGTTCGTTAACGGCCGCAATCGGACCAGTGGGAGGGGGGTTTAGAGGGGAGGATTCTCGAAAATTCGAAATATCTCCTTTACTATACGTCGGATCGAGAAATCGTACAGAATCAATCTTATTACAAATTAAATTTACTATAAATTTTGATCTATACATTTATTCTCTATCTTGAATATTAACCGAGATATTTGCATTTTTATTAAATCTGGGCGGCTGATGGACGAAGTGTCTTTCCCGACAAAAGCAAGTTCGACCGTTTCATTAACTGGTCGGCTTTCGTGAAATTTCTCTATTGTAAAACTTCACGGGGGAAATCTGCTTAGTTTACGCAGCCCCTGCGTGACGGACTTTTGTTTAAATATGTCATTGTAAATATTTACAATTATTTACAAATTGTAAGAACGGGGCAATGAGAGTTTATAGAGAGTACAGAAAGTATCCTGTCATGAGACTACTATCGATTTTCTGCCAGTGGTCTTCTTTGTTCTACCAGTGAAGTACTTTTACGGCGTCGGGTTAGCTACAAAGACATTGGTATTGATACGCTTCCATACATAATTAGTAGATTTCTCTTCAGCAAAATTAGCTACTGAGATTGTACTCAATTAAACATTTCCTCAAATGTTCATCGATCCTATCTGGGAGGTGACGAAAAAGATGTAAAAATTGTATGTTTATATGTAATTTCGAACCTCAAAATCACTTTACACACACAAATATATCTGTATTATGTGTGTGTATGGCTGATACTGCTCTAGCAGTCGCAATCTCTGCTATTCGTTACCAAACCCGACTTACGAGCGTTTCATTTAAATCTACAGATCAAGTTCGCTAACGGTTAAAATCGATCGACCCAAAAGGGGGGGGGGGATTGAGAGTGTAAGGGAATCGAAAATTCAAAATATCTGCGTTATTGTGAATCGGACCGAATAGTTGGGCGTAAACGATTTTATTGCAAATTTAATTGAACATAAATATTGCTCTAAACCCTTTTCTTCATCTCGAATAATAACCAAGATACTTACATTTCCAACCTTAAGCAAATCCCCATTTTTAGTCATTGCATGAAAACATATATCATGAAATGTCTTCTCCGGGTTCATTTTTTTTTTTTTTTTATTTTTTTAAGAAACATTAGAGAAAGTGACAGACTAAAGAAGTTTAGATCCGTGGTTTTGGCATCTGCCTTCTTCTTGAATTGTTTGCTGAGGAGTGGGCCTAGTGGGATAGGAGTTCTGGATATTAATTCTTCTGTAATTAATACTTGTACAAACTTCCTCCTTCTAGAAAAGTTTCCATGGAGGGAAAGGAGTATATCTAAGAGTCATCAGAATAACAGCAATGGCAGAGAAACCTTTATTCTTACCCAGAAGAACAGGAGTGTTCGACTTCCGTCAGAAAAGAGCCCAAAGGAAGATTTTTGTATCTATTAAAGATTAGCACAAATGAGGGATCCGAGGCAACACAATATATTAGAGGGAACCTTGAGGTCTTCAGATTAGGAGAGCAGACTCCTTTAGTTGGGACACATTGAAAAAAAATTGAAAAGATTGCTCCTCACCAATAGAAAACCTGTTGAGGTTAAAAGTATACGCGGTTTGATGGATGAGACAGGACTTAAAAGTGGTAATTTACATGAATAAAGAAGTTAGAATAGCTACTGAACGATGGAATGTTCAATAAGGTAGATCCAGAAAACATTGCTTGTTAGAGCTTCCTTTTTAGGGGGTGGGGGGGGGGACATTTTTGAGCTGTTAATCTTGAAAGCACAGATTTGGTGATTCCATTGACAATAAATGTACCTTACTCCTTAAATAGAAATCAGGAGAGTCTCTTTGTAGAAATGGCTACTAGATGAATCATGTCGCTTATGGTTTAGAATATATAGACAAAAAAATCGGGGTAGTCAGTTCAACGAACGCATATTTTGATTTCTATTCGAAGCAAGTATATATATGCAACAATTCTCAGGATCTTTCACATATTAAACGATACAATTTCCATACTTTTACCAATACAAACGCCCACGTTTGATTTCCATAAATGGGCTGTCTGGATAAAATTAATACCCATGGAGTAATTTACATATGTTCCTCCTCAGTCTCGCAATTAATTGTTTATTTGCGAAACACACTTTTCCTCCTCCAGTAAATCCAGTCGGAAGGTCAGCTGTGATGATATCCATGAGTTTCCAATATAGCAGAATCCCATAACGGTTGCGGGGGAGTCGACCCCCGTGACCTCATCGGGCATGATGAATCTATAATTGGCTCGATTCAATAACAGCTGTTGCATTGCCAATCACCATCCATCTGGACGGCCTTGGGGGTTCTATATCTATAGGCTTCGCAGAACCCGAGTCGCCGATTAATTATTCGAGTGAAGCTTGCAAGCATGCGCACTCCCATAGGGAAATGCAGCCCGTGACCTCAAACCGGAAAATGGAGTCTATATTTGATCAACTCGCTTCAAAGATTCGAAAAAAAAGGTTCAAAGAGGTCAAGTACCTAATGTCCTTTGGCTAGTTCCACCACGAGCTGCGCTTCATTTCATAGCAATGCAGCAGTGGCTTGACATATTCTTTCTATGAAGTATGCACAGTGACTGTGGGTAACGCACTTATTAATGACTAAGAACATTTGGTTCTCTGGAAGCATACTGATTCCTTAAGCATGTCAAAAATGCACTTCCAGAAATCTAATTTGATTACAAGTATGATATACTTAACTCCACACATTAACATTCACACCATATTCTCATCGAGATTACGTAATAGACGCTTACAAGTAGCAAGTGTCAGAATAATTTCCTTACTAATAAAAACAAACCTTGCTTCATCTTCAGAGATTGAAAGGCAAGTGTTTAGCAAGAAACACGGTACAGAATTACCACTTGGGCCTTAGGGAATGTGAGAATAACATTGATAACCTTAATATATGATTCTTTAAAGACATTTTTGAAAAACGACTCAGATATATATCTGGAATATGCTGGATGGTAGAGGAACCAATTGATCAGGATCAATAAGAAGGCCAAGTCCTCTACTGTTTTTTAGCCTGCTGACAAACACAAACCTCGAGTTAATTTAACATTCACAGCATAGCCAAAGGCAAACAGTCATAAAAACAAACACAATATAAATAGTAAAAACAATGTTAATTCTTAAAACTAGTCAACTAATAAAAATATAAAATCTAATCACTAGTCACCTACTAAAAATTAAAGCCAAAAAAAAAAATAAAAAAATTAATAACAAGTCAAATAATAAAAGCAAACAACGATAAGCATATGTCAAAAACTATAAATAAAATTAAAAATTATAAAACTACCTAAATTTCAGATTTATATGGAAAAACATATCACAGTTGGTGAGAACCTCTGAAAAAACCACCCAGAGGAACTGTAAGAGACATCTAAAAAATAAACAAAAACCCCATACTAATAATAGAGAGAAGATGAAGGAGGTACCTGATGAAAAACAGTAGAGGACTTGGCCTTCTTATTGATCCTGACTCAGATATAGCCTGAAACCTTTATCAAACCAATCACTATGTTACATTTGATAAGCTCAATTTACTTGGGAATCTGTCGATACTGGAAATAATCGTAAAAGTCATAGGAACAGTAATCTCTTAACAACATTAATACTGGTTAAGCCTACAGATTCGGCAAATTATGGAAATCATTCTCTCATCATGACAGGAGACTATATAAAAATGAAAGTTTAAACAAACAGGCACCGAAAGAAGTTGTAGTGAATCAATGGAAAAGCCTCGGAGGTCACTTGTAGGAAATGGGTCACAATTTATCATAACAAAATTTTTCCTTCTTTCGCTTAATTACACTCAACATGTTTCTCGTTATTTATTTCAAAGCCCCTTCAGGCGTACATTATTCTTATTTCTAAAAACGAAATCTGATCATGGCTTACACAGACAGTCGAAAGTAATAATGAAGTGGATTACTGGGAAATTGTGTTTTTGCAAACTCATAAAATCTTCCACATCGCCCAAAAGTGACATTATATGTAGGCTTTTTTTTTATTTTTATTATAAGCCTTTAACATCGTTAGCTGAAATGAAACCAGTGAAAGGGGGGGGGAGTTTAGAGGGAAGATTTTCGGAAATTCGAAAAATTGTATAGAACCAAGGTTATTGCAAATGTAATGTTCTATAAATGTTGTTATGTACGTTTTTTTCACTATCTTGATTAATAACCGAGATATTTGCATGTTTTAGTTTTTGACCTGCAGCAAACCCCCACTCCTTCTCATGTCATATTAACAATAAGCTGATATATTATGAAGCACATTTTTTGAAACCTAAATACCAAATTATGTTCTCATTGAAATTTTACGCTATGTGGAAAATGCAAATTTAGAGGTGACAAACGTGGGAAATCTGCTTGATTAACGCAGCACCTGCGTGACAGACTTTTTTTATGTAGTAAATGATCAACTCTTCGTACAATACTTGTTAGCCAAAGAGGATCTGGCTAACGCCCTTCATATATACTTTGTATATATCATTATAAATAATAAACACAGGTACTATTCAGGCTCAAAGAGGGCATAAAATATGCTTGTTAGTGCCTGAAGAACTTAATAGTAATAACGCCAAGACACATGGTAGTCTACAAGTACAAACTACATATTTACTTATAAACACTAATCATTGGTAATAGAATATTGGTTCAATTGAGACTATTCATCTGTTGAAAAACCATTCATACCACTATGACTGATATAAATTCTCAAAAAAATAAATAATAATACTGATACCTAGAACATTTACTTCATTTTGAACACAAAAATGATCTCTTTAATAAACAGTAGGCCGTTGTAGTATTCCACTTAAAACCAAATTCAATAGCCCAGAAAAATTATGAAGGCCGTAAAGTCATATAATGGCTTTCAGGTCTGATGCTTGTTTCAAATTTAAAAACTCACTTTCCTTCAGGCAAGAAATTTGTGACATTGGCAGTTTTTTTCCCCCTTTCTTGCACCTTTCATATCCTTCCTATGAGGATTTATTTTTATGGCTACCGGTTCCGAAGCTACGTTATAGGAAAGAAAGTAGGGCAGAGCTTCCTCCTTCTGCACGTGTGCAATATATCAACAAGTCAGCTGGCCTGGTGATCATCTGTAAATCTCTACAGAGAACTTAATCAATAATAATTTATTCTAAAACACCTATTTGAGTAATTAAAGCAGACATTTAAGAGTAACCGTGGACCGATCAGCACGAAAGTTAGTTCAGTTCATGGGAGCATTTCGGGTGAAGTGCTATTGTTAAATATCACGAGGGAAATCTGCTTAGCTTACGCAGGCCCTGCGTGACGGACTTTATTGGTCCTGATTATTTTTCCTTGCTCACCTTAGCATACAAAGTAATAATTGCTGGCGAGGCCTGCTATTGAAGGAGCAAATAGTTAAGTCAATCAACGCCAACACAATAGTAGCAATCAGTGTTGTGTAAACAATCAATAGCTGAGCGCTCAATAGGATGAGCTGTCGTGGCAAAGGGGAGTCTTACTATACTCATCTGGGGAATGTTACCGGTAAAAAGGTAATGCGGACGGGGGTAAAGATTTTTTTTTTTTACCCGGGTAGTATTTTTTGTTCCTTTGGGAGCACAAGAGAGGCTCAACCGCACAAGTTCCCACAAAGGCCTTCGAACTCACAAAAGGGAACTCCAATTGAACCCTTTTTTGGGGGAGGGGGCGCTAAGCTAAATAAGGGAAGAACGCTGTCAATCTCCTCGGGAATAAAAGCTTTCCCGTAATAGCGTTCGGTAAGCTTGAAAGGGATCGGGCCGGGTACTACTTCTCGGGTGAATGGGAAAAAAGTTACTGGTGAGTGTCCTAGTAGAAAGGAGTCTCGTGTACCGATTGGACCGCCTCGTAAAGATGAGTACATCCTGATAACGTGAGCGAAAACCCCGGTCGAATCACCAAAGATACTCAAACTAAGATTGTGTTCTTATCACACCAACTTGCGAACATCTTATAATAAATGTTGACTGTTGATCACTAAATATTGGCCAAAGCTAGTAGTTTAGGGCGTATTGTCTAAGGAGATTTACATGGCTTTCCAAACAACAACAAATCATAATCTCATATTTCTCAAAATTACAGTGGGTCATCTTCAAACAGAATGGATTAACCTTCTTACTGCAGGAAAAGAACTTGTTTAAAATTTGTGTGGGGGCTCCGGTTAACCGTGTGAGTTGAAGCGTTGGCTATAATCTCACATGGTAAATCCAGAGAGGTAAGTTCGATTCTCGCCTGTGCAATAGGAATTTATTTAGTGACAAACTCATTAAATAATTTTCTTAGTCCCGTCCTGGCTAGAAAAGGGCGGTGACCTATAGATAACCTGTAATAGCATAATAGCAAAAAGTGGACGTTAATAAATAAATGCATTGCACATTTCCCTAAATATGCACCTATGACGATTTTGAGCAGATATATCCTTCACAATAACCATCTGATGACTCATTTCTGGAAAAAAATCTAACCACGTGAGTTCCTAATGCTCCTATAAAATTGAATAAATCAAATGTTTTACAGCACTCTGTTTAAAATAATTTCATATGAAAGTGTTACACAATATATTTGTTGTAATGCACCAGATAAAATAAAATGTTTGCATCGTTCCCGTTAAAATGACATAATATTTAAAATGCATTTGTTCCTGGCGTACGTAAATAGTATTTCAGAAGGGATTTATTAATATGATATCAACATGCATACCATTTTATGTATCTATTGATTTATGGAAAGCTTTTCAAAATCACCTCAGGTGAGCTCATCTGACCCCACATGTGACTATGGCCCCAGAGAAGACACAAGTTTTGACCACACTCTTGTATTTAGAAAAATAAAATAAAGAGGAATATAATAATATTTAAAGAAAAAGTTAAAAAAAAATCAAACTAATAATAAAGCAGAGAGAGTGGGAGTGCAATGGGGGAGAGGGGAATAGAGATTGATTGTGTGAGTGTGTGTGTGTGTGTGTGTGTGTGTGTGTGTGTGTGTGTGTGTGTGAGAGAGAGAGAGAGAGAGAGAGAGAGAGAGAGAGAGAGAGAGAGAGTGCGTGTGTGTGAGAAAGAAAGAGATAGTATGAGTGAGAGAGAGAGTGTGCGTGTGTGTGTGAGAGAGAGAGAGAGGGAGAGAAAGAGAGAGGGTGAGAGAAGAGAGAGAGAGAGAGGGAGAGAGAGAGAGAGAGAGAGAGAGAGAGAGAGAGAGAGAGAGAGAGAGAGGGTGGGAGAGGGAGAGAGTGGGGGAGAGAGAGAGTGTGTGTGTGTGTTTAGTGTGTGTGTGTGAGAGAGAGAGAGAGAGAGAGAGAGAGAGAGAGAGAGAGAGAGAGAGATACTTCAATTACGAAAATCACATACGTATTGATGGCGCATAAAAAAGAGAAAAAGGACAGACAGAGAAAATCACTGTATCCCGGTATAAGAAAGAGAATTAATGAAAAAAATATATTTGAGGTTAAGGTTACCTTGAGCCCTCCATAAAACCGAACACTCAGAAAGCATTTAAAGCGAAAAGAAACATGCAATTTCCAATAAAACCTTTTAAGCACTCCCCATTGACGAAAAGAGGGTTGATTATCCCTAATATGCCATTATTTATTGTTATTATTGTCATATAAAATAAACAGTTAAAGAGAATTTATTATTGCAGAAAAATATATCCCCATACTTAGAATTAATCAATTTCCGACTACATTTGCCTCTTTAATACTCGAATATTTAGAATTAAAATGTCAGTGTTGTAGCGAAAATATAAAATTTATATTAATGGAATTCTGTATTAGAACGCTTTGAAGGAGTAATGAAATACAGAGTTCGTCAAAGGCATAATGTTTTGGACGTGGGACATTGTAATAATTTCTTTGCTATTCATTTTTTTTACCTCCAATTTCAGATTCTGAAAAGAACATCTTAGAATTTAACCGTGGGAAAACATACAACTGAAGAATGAAAACAGATTGTGAAATAATATCATCATTAAATGTTTCAGACAGCAGCAGATAAGAATTTTATTTTTCACACTATTTTCTTAAAATGCCACGAAACGTTTAGCCACGCAAATTTCATTAGAATCTCATAAAAATACATAGTTCCTTTTGTATGTATATTTATAAATAAATTATATAGATTAATTAAATCTTCCCTGCATGACGGAGGTATAGGTATTATATTTCTTTTCTGTTTTCTCATGAGCTCAACAAAAAAGTAAAGATTCTCAACAAAACTATCCCGTGAAATAAATATTAAAAAATTCTTATTTTCTTAAGCTGTTTTATATCTCCATTGACATTCCAAAGAAAATCAAATCCACATTACGGGCGTTATTTTCCGTCTGCGATTCCTGACCATTCGGAGAATTCAGCGAGCCGTTCAAATGACAAGGCTGAAAAACCAGGAAAACAGCCGCAGAAATAACAGGTAAGATACACACATGAATTACAATTAATAATAAGACGTAAAGAACTATAGAAGACTGAAACAATCATGTGCTCATTTGTCATTAGCCAGAACAGAAAAAATAATTTTTACCACCATTCAAGAATAATTTAAATGCCAATAGATAACAATTCAAGCAACGACCTGTTGAAAGGACAGATATATTGAGAGCTATAGATTGATATGATCATGAATAACTATCAAGAAAGTATAAAGTTTCGACGTACTGGAGTGGCACACATTTGACGTCATTGTCCAAACTATTCTCTATTTCTCCCTTAGTGAGACCTTATCAGACCAAGATCAAATTTAAGTAATAGATGAGAGTTTTACTCTTATTATGGCTGTTAAGAAAATTTTAATATTTGGAGTTGGGGTCGTCTGAGGTCTTTAGTCGCAAAGAAAATTAATGTGTGTGTGTGTGTGTGTGTGTGTGTGTGTGTGTGTGTGTGTTTGTATGTGTGACAGAGAAAGTGTGAGCATATGATAATGACTGTTGAAGATATTAGAAAATTTAATCTGCCCATTTTATTTTTATGTACATACAAATTTTAATTTATTTGTTTTTAGTTTCGATGTTTTTATTTTACGTCCACTTTATGCTACTAGGCTAATCGGGACGGGTTATCTACAGGTTACCACCTTTTCTAGCCAGGGCAGGCACAAGGAGTTTATTTAATGAGTCTATCACTAAATAAATTTTCTACTACCCAGGGCGGGATTCGAACCCGCCACTCTAGGTCTGCCATGCGAGATTAGGACCAACGCCCTAACTCGCACGGCCAACCCGAGCCCAGTTTCAATTTTAACCGTTGAAAATATATAATTGTTTTCGTAATTTTATTAGTCATTGTAGTTAAAATTATCTAGTTATTGCTTATTTTTTCCATTACTGTTTTCATTTTTTTATTTTGTTTATTTTCATTCTTTCTTGATGAGCAAAATCACCAGCGGAAGCTCAACAATAAATAAATATAATTAAAGAAAAATATTTTAGTTTTAAATAATAGATCTTAAACTGCTATCTGTGTTCCAAAACCATTCGGAAATAAAAATTCTGTGTAGAAATTATTATTTTCGTACACTCTAGTACCTGAAAGAAATATGTATGTATATAAAATGCCCACAGATATATAAAACATTAGATACACTCTAAGGTCGTCCTTCGCTTCGGTTTCGCTAATAATATTTTTGGCACACATTCAGTACGATTTGCAAAGATTTGAAGGAACTATTTGTAACTTTGTCATTCGACCATTCGCATTATTGTTTTTCGAGTTGGTCTTCTCGAACTGTTATTTTAAACAAAATGTCTGGAATACAATTTGATCTGAAATTATACTGTTTACAAATGACGATTTCAATATATCAATATTATAATGTTTGATGAACGAAAAGAACAACAACAAAAAATTTTAGGCTTAAAACAACTTCATGATGACCTTGGCAAATGCTATCGAACAAAACATTGATACTAAAACTGTTTAATACGGCTATTAAACTAATATAATTAATTCAAACTATTAACGGCTCTATAATTTTCTCTTGTTTCCATAATTTAGTAATAATATTTGGGTGGTAATTTTCCCTTCCAGCTGGATTATTTATGAATCTGTCAGCTGATATTATTTTATAAA
Source organism: Riptortus pedestris (assembly GCA_019009955.1). NCBI lineage: Eukaryota > Metazoa > Arthropoda > Insecta > Hemiptera > Alydidae > Riptortus > Riptortus pedestris. Next base: position 122,655,793 of record CM032232.1, read on the forward strand.
CATCGTGATTTTAAATATATTAAGGAGTTAAATGACCTTCTATGATTTAAATAGCACGAGCAAAGCAAATATTCGTCGTAAACTAAGCAGATTTCCTAAGTGCTGGTATGACACACTAGTAATGTCGTCTTGTCATATATTCTTTATTTCTGCGTCAAAATTGGTTGAGTAGGAATGGGGGTTTACTGAAGGCTGTAAACAAAAAAATGTCCGTCACGCAGGGGCTGCGTAAACTAAGCAGATTTCCCGCTTGAAGTTATACAATAGAGATATTACACGAGAGCCGAGGAGTTAAGTAAACGGCCGAAGTAGCTTTTGGCGGGAAAGTCACCCAAAATAATTGTACCCATTAAAAAACCAATATACATTGACACTAAAACCTAAAGGTATATATACCTGAGAAGGAATAGAACTCTTCAGTCTCAGAGAAAGCCCTGAGGACGCTAGAAGCATGTCTAGCGAAACGTGGGCATACATCATAAAGACAAAGTCAATACCCGAAGACCTTAATAGTTCTAATGACAAGGACCGTGGAAGTCCACTTGATACATTGATACTATTATATAAGCTGAACTCCAAATCCATGGGCTTAAAACTGTAAGCAATGGTAAATAAATAATAATAAAAAATACATATATACACCTACAAGAGTATGTATATAGGTGCTTAATAAATATTGGCTAAATGTTTTTCACGATTCGTGTCATGCCAACGTCAAAAATAAAATTATTGTTAGTTGTCCATCTGTCTGAACCGTTTGTTCTAGCTAATGATAAACGAGAACAGAAGAAAGAAAGAAAATTTTATTTTGGTCCAATACAACTAAGGAATTATACACAAATTGTTACATGATTTTTACAAAATTAATATGTTTTGGTACAGCCTCGGGCGTAGTCGTCCCTCAGTAGTTGTACCTAAATTGTAATGAGTGGCTCCACTTGACATAGGAAGGCAGGCATGATGTTTCCTTACAAGTTGTTGGATGTGAACTGAAATAGGAGCAACCTCCAATTCCCTGTGGATTTGGCTGTTCCTAACAAACCAGGGAGCATTTGCCGCTATCCGAAGTACTTTGCTCTCGAAGGACGATAAACGAGAACATGATTGTTTCAATCTGCTATAGTTCTTTACGTCTGATAATTAATTGTAATTCATGTGCGTATCTTACCTGTTATTTCTGCGGCTGTTTTCCTGGTTTTTCAGCCTTGTCTTTTGAACGGCTGACTGAATTCTCCGAATGGTCAGGAATCGCAGACGGAAAATAACGCCCGTAATGTGGATTTGATTCCCTTTGGAATGTCAATGGAGATATAAAACAACTTAATAAGAATTTTTTATTTTTATTTATTTCACTGGATAGTTTTGTTCGGAATCTTCAATTCTTTTTTCAAGTACAGAAAACAAATAGAAAATATCTCCGTAAATCAGCATGAACTAATCTATATAATTTTATTTATAAAGATGATTTGTAAGTATCTTGTATGTAACTATAACTATTTGTTTGTATGTAACTATGTATCTGTAAGATATTCTATTTAAATTCGCGTGTCTAAACGTTTCGTGTTCATTCTAAAAACAATGATGAAAAATATAATATTTACTGTTTCTTTCTGAACCTTTTAAAGGTGATAATATTTCATAAAATGTAATATTTCTTTTTTTTATATATTTTCCCATTGTTAAATTCTAAGATATTCTTTACAGTATCTGTAAAAGGAGGTAACAAAATTAGTAGCGAACAAATTTTTACTACGTCTAATTCCTTTGTGGTTTTTATTTATTTATTTTATTACAATATACCGCATCTACTATTGGCATTAGCGGTAGATGGATCTATATTTCCTGGAACAAACAAGTTTCAGTTATAAATTCAAAAAGTCTTTTTATGCCTTCTTCATCGTCCCTAAAGAGTCCTCTTAAGTTCGGATTAAGGTTCAAAGCTCTTCTTGGAATAACGTATTTTTAACAATTAAGGAGAAGATGTAAGACAGTAAGATGGACATTACAACAATTGCAGCTAGGTGCCAATAAGCCTCCTAATAAATATCTATTGTTAATTTTGTATGTCCAATTCGGACACGGGCAAGAATAACCTCCTATTTTCTGATTTTTTACTTGCAGTATTTCAAAGCTCGGTAATGTCTTTGATTTGTGGCAGTTTATTGTCGTGTTTTTCAGACCAGTCTGACTCCCACCTCTGAAATATGAGCTTTTGAAACTCCCCTTTCCAATCGTCTGGGGAGATGAAGGTTACTGTAGTTCCATCTTCTCGGCCACTACGGGCTTCCAAATCCGCCATTTCATTACCCTCAAACCGAAATGTGAGGAAGCCCAAACAAGTGATATGTTTTTTTCTGAGCTTTGTAGTTGGCCTTTTACTAGGTCAGTGAGGTAACATCGTGACTCTGAGTTAACAAGACTTTGGAGTGAACTGTACGAGTCCGTAGCAATTACGAATGATTCTTGTTGAATTTGTTCTATATCTTTTATAGCTTGGCGTATAGCCATCAAGTCAGCAGTAAAAATTGGATTTACAGAGGTTAGTTTCCAATAATCCACGAGCATCGACAAGATGACTTCTCATCTTTGGAGGCATCTGTGAAGACCCAGACGTTACGCGTAAATTTTAGCACATTTCCCTTAAGGGTATTTGCATTTATCTCAAAACCTCCCAATTAGCCTTAGTTGCAAAAAGTGGAGGTTAATGAAAAAACAACCAAAAAGTTCAATGATAACAATATTTGGCATATAGACTTCAAATAATGAGCTTCATAAAAGAACAGTTCATTGTTAATATGACATGAGCAGGAGTGGGTGTTAACTGAGGCCGAAAACTAAAAAAAGTCCGTCACACAGAGGCTGCGTAGATTTCCCACGTGTAGTTATACTATAGAGAAATAACAATACGAGAGCCGAACAGTTACGGAAACGGCCGAACTAGCTTTTGGCGGGAAACTCACTCGCCCGTTATCCGCCCACATTTAATAAAAATGCAAATATCTCGGTTAATATTCAAGATAGAAAATAAATGTATAGAACAATATTTATAGTAAATTTAATTTTCAATAAGATTGGTTCTATAGAATGTTTTGATCGGACGTACGGTAACTGAAATATTTCGAATTTCCAAAGATCCCCCCTCTAAACCCTCCCCTTCCACGGGCCCGATTTCAGCCATTAACGAACTTGATCTGTCTTTATGCATAAAACGTTTAAATATCGAGTTTGGTAACGATCAAACAAACATAGACAGACGCTAGAGCGTTAATAGACAAATATCTATATCTATATCTATCTATCTCTCTCTCTCTCTCTCTCTATATATATATATATATATATATATAAAATTTTGAACGGACCTCATTTTCGTCATCTCCTGGGTAGGTTCGATGGACATTTGAAATTTTTTTTCGAAAATCGCGTCATGAGTACGACCTCAATAGATGATTTCCCCCCTGAAAATCTGCTAAAAAGCCAATTTATCGATTAAAATTCAAGATACGGAATGAACGTACATAACAGTATTTATAGATTACTTACTTTTGCAAATTAGTTCTATACAAGTTTTTGATCCGACGCATAATAACGGAGATATTATGAATTTGCAAAATTCCCCCTTTGTATTGAAGAAAACAGAGTATTTTTATAAAAGACATGTGCATTTTGAATTCCATATATATATAAAATGTTCCAAATTGAATCTGCTGTTAATACCAAGGCTCTTTGTAAACCTATAAATCTGAAGCTCATATTGTGTATATACATTATCACTGATTATAAACGAGTAAAAAATTGTTATTTAACCATCCCGGCAAGTTTTGGTTATTAATAAATCTAAATAATCTTACAAGAAAATAAAAAAGTCCGTCACGCAGGGGCTGCGAAAACTAAGCAGATTTCCCACGTGAAGTTTTACAATAGAGAAATTTCACGAGAGTCGAGAAGATAAGGAAACCACCGAACTAGCTTTTGGCGGGAAAGTCACCCGTCCGTTAGCCACCCAGATTTAATAAAAATGCAAATATCTCGGTTAATATTCAAGATAGAGAATAAATGTATATAACAATATTTATAGTAAATTTAATTTGCAATAAGATTGATTCTGTACAATTTTTCGATCCGACGTAGAGTAACGTAGATATTTTGAATTTTCAAAAATCCTCCCCTCTAAGCCCCCCCTCCCACTGGTCCGATTTCAGCCGTTAACGAACTTGATCTTTCTTTTTACATAAAACAACAATTGCGACCGCTAGAGCGGTAACAGACAAATATATATATATATATATATATATATACATACTGTTTTGAACGGATCTCATTTTCGTCATCTACTAGGTAGGATCGATGGACATTTGAAGAAAAATTTTGAAAATCGCGTCATGAGTACAACTTAAGGGAAATCTGCTAATTATAATGTTAATGTGTAAGTTATCATGGATTTGTTTACGGGCACATATTCAAAATTATAAAATAAAAAATATTATATTTTAAAACTGCACTTCAACACTCGTATTTGTAAACCTTCAAAATCAATTACTCTTAACAACATTAAATTAATTATCGCAAGAATTAGTTTCCTGAACGTTTACGTTCTATGTATCGAAATTAAATTCCACTTATATTTCCTTCTACTAGAATGCGTCGGCCCCATTCTTTTTTCGGTGATAGAGACATTATTCCCATCCCGCTAAACAATTATTTTTCTATGAATGAACAGCGTTAATCTTCGCAGTACTGCGATGGTTAATAATGAGAATATGAAAGGTAATTAAGGAAGTTTTATATTCTATCGGTGAAAACTTTTTATGAGTCTGTTGACATTTTTAATGATAAAATAGGAGTTAGTTAAATTGCGAGGTGAAAAAATATACATAATATCAGTTAATAACAACATTTTTGACAGAAGATTTATAGATTTAAAAAAAAAACAAAAAACAATGCTTAACATTGAATATAAAATTTTGGGTGTCAAGGCTACGACTAAGTCAGAGCTTGTCTTGTCTTGAGCATTTTCCATGTTTAAAGCTAAAATGATTTAATTAATTCGAGAGGGGACATTTTTTAAGCCCTCGGTGCAAAATCCAAACGTATGACTGTCAAATTATTATTTAGCAACAGAACTTGGTCTCTTTTGTTCGCGCAAATTAAAAAAAAAAGAACTGAAATAGCATTTGCAATTTAAAATATTCTCTTGCTAACATCTGGTTGGATGTGTTATCCAATATATAAATATATATATGTGTGTGCGTCATTATGTGGTGATATTTTAGCCCTATGAGTTAAAGCTCGGAACTTAATCTCACATGTTAAACCCGGAATGGCGAGTTCGATTCCCGCCTGGCCAAAGCAATTTATTTAGTGATAGAACTCATTAAATAAAATCCTTAGTCCCACTCTGGCTAGAAAAAGGGGTTAACCTGTAGATAACTCATCCCAATTAGCCTTAGTTTCAAAAATTGGACCCTAATAAATAATTATAAAATTTTGGATATTAAAAACTTAAAACCCTTAAACCTAAAAACCTTAAATCTAAAAATAAATCCCTTAAAACGATTAAAATTGTGCTAAAATGACTGATCAGTCTTATTTATTAGGACATCACAATTTAAGAAGGATTGTTTATATTCATGGGTGAGGAGAAATCTCAGGTAAGCATAGAATTAATTAATAGAAAGTATAGTAAATTTATATCTAATATAATTTTTTTTAAAAATTTCTTTATTAAAGGTAAAAATTAAGAACACAGAGGATGGATGGTTTAGGTGAAGAATTTTTGCTACGTAAATATGTTCATTGGAGATATACATCAATAAATGGTATCAGGGATGAAACTTCGATATAAATAAAAATTGATAAAAGTTTTTAATTTTTTCAATTATTATGCAATTACGGGAAAAATAAAACTAAATCACTCATACTATCTCTAAATTTATTGGTAAATAAAGTGATCCTGTATGAGCTTTTAAAAATAGTTAGGGTTCAAAAAAGTTAAAATAGTGGATAACATTAAAAATAAAATGTGGTATTGTAACTGTCGAGAACTCAAACAAAGAATATTGTCATATAATTTGACGAAATATTTTGTTTGAGTTATTATAGAAGATTTGCTATTATTTGGATGTTTCTAAATTTTTTAGCGAAGGAAAAAAAATAAAATGACAGAAAAATCAGGACAAAAATCATCATATTTCCTTACCTTGTTGCACCTTGCCGCACACATGGCCTGGAATATGAGGTCACGATGCTCGGCGTGTACGCGTAAATACGCATTGAGCGCTAGGAGGAGGGCACAACCCAACCATAAGTTCATCGTGAGGCGGCCGGCCGCTTACTGGAGTCTGTAAGCTGTATCTAAAGCAGGAATCAACACTCCAGCCGAAGGTCTCCGGACTTTACCGACTTCGGCCGAGCCTTACACGGACGGCTCTGCCCCCTGATTTACGGCCTTATTTGGTTTATTGGCCACTGCTCATGCTTTAAGGGAGTCTGCCTCTCACTGACATAAATATTTCCAGAAAATTGTATCATTTTCAGGAGCGAAACATTTTAAAGCACTGCAAGAATGTATTAAAACTATTAACAGATATTCTTCCTTTAAAAATAAATTAAAGAACTTTTGGTCTCGACGTTTTTTATCAGATTCCCCTTAAGGAAAATATTCTGTTAACGCGGTCGAAATGTTTGTTTAATCGTTACCAAACTCGATATTTAATCGTTTTATGTAAAAAGAAAGACGAACTTTATTAACAGCTGGAATCGGACCAGTGGGAGGGAGGGTATGGATGGGAAGATTTAGGAAAATTCGAAATATCTCCGTTAATATAAGTCGGATCGAATAAGTGTATAGAATGAATTCTATTGCAAATTAAATTTACTATAAATATAGTAATATTTTTAATTATTAAATTAATTATTCTATCTTGAATATTAACCGAGATATTTGCATTTTTCAGTTTTCAGCATTCAGTAACCCCCCCCCCTCCTTCTATTCTTGTTACATTAACAATACTCTGTTATATAATAAACCACATTATTCGAGGCTTAAATACCAAATGTTGGAGAGCCAACCAAAAAAACAGACCTTTATTATACAAGATACATTCCAGTATGTTCTTGTGACCCCCCACCCCATCATCAATTCTTGTACTACTAAAATTTAATTGATTGATATAAATATTATTCTGATTCATTACAAATTACAGTACTAGATATAGTACATAGTTTTTAATTAAATTAATATGTTATATTCTGATATATTTCAGTTATTGTTTTTCTTTCCCGTGAGCCGTCGGCAGACCTGTTTGTTTACATTTGAGACGCTTCCCGCAGGGAGGGTAAAAATTTCTTATTACCGTTTGTATTTATTCACTTAATATTCACGGTGGTACTGTTAGCAGTATGTGTGTTTATTTATTAATAAACTTCACGAGGGAAATCTGCTTAGTTTACGCAGCCCCTGAGTGACGGACTTTTTTTATTCGTAAGATCGATACTAGTAAAACTATTCGATTATTAAATAAAACTACAAAATATTTGCCATAAAAATCGGCCAAAAAAAACAATTTATGATCAGATACATTGCCTTTTTAAGTCGGGTAAAAGTTCTCATCTTTTATAAAACATGTCCTCCTTTAATAAATTTAAGACTATTAACAAAACATGTCAATTTTTTAAAATGTTTGTTATATATTTAGAGAGAATTTTTTTTTTTTTTATAGAGAACAAAAATATTTGACATATCATATAGTGTTATGTTAACATTTAATAAAAAAAAAAATCATTTCAATTTATTTCTCCTCGGGGATGTTTGTGCTTTTCGAATTCTATCGAATTGTTGGATATGTTTGTACTAGAGTTGGGAAACTCAATATAAATTAACGGTTGAGAATTATAATTATTTTTTTAATTGTAAATCCCAATTTACGAATAGTGGTAATTTAGTTGTGTAAGTCAATCACGTCCGAAGATTTTTTAGTTGTTTTCAATTCCTTCAATTGCTATCAACAATTGGTTGATTGCAATTGGCCGTATTTACAAGACATTAAAATGATTTGACATTAGAATTGACCAAAGAATAATATGGGCTTTGTCGAACCAATATAAAAAAGTAAATCCTGAGTTATGTGACATGATATTTTCATATACGACTACACTATTTTAATGAATGTATTAGAACGACTTTGTACATTCTAATTTTTTGGTTGGTTATTGTTTTGTTTTTTTTATTAATTTATATTTCGAAGTATGGGTAGTACTGTAATCGCGATAACTTTCAGATTTCTACTACTATTCATTTTGACCTTCACTCCAAAACCAATCTGGATGTACAAAATAGGCCTGTTTTCCTCCACATTAAGGTCAGCAATAGTACTAAAAATAGAAATTGATATCCTAGAAAAATAGGGGCACTTTTTACAGCAGCAGCTCCATCTTCAGTGCCCGTTGACAATAACAAAAACCATATGAAAATCATGCTTTGAATTAAATTATAAATTAGTACTTTTAGTAGTTAATTCTAACAGGTTTTAAATTGTATCTTTTGATATGAGACTACCTTTATCTTGATATGCCAAGAGTCGAAAGCCTTCCTAATTCTTTTTAAGTGATTTGGTTGTGGGAATATTTATAATTTAACCGCGTCCACTGCCTATTGCCGCAGAATCGCTACTATATATATATATATATATATATATATATATATATATATATATATATATATATATATATATATAATACAAACAAATTAAGCTGCCCTCTTTCTGAGGGTACCTGTGTGGTCAGCTTCCTAATCTGCCAGTTTTGGTAATACTATTATTTTTTCTTATTTTATTTTGTTTATATTGTATATTGAAATTTGGATAGTTGAATGGAGGAAATTTGGGAGGTACCTCAGGTGAGATTGCAGCTTAATATTTCAGCTTTATTTTTTATATAAATGATGGTTCACAATTTTTATAGATGACTTTAGGATAAGGGTGGACAAGTCCTTCAGGTCATCAATATATACATATAAAAAGATGTAGACATAAATTATATTTGGGCTACAGCCGGCCCGCTGTAAGATTTGATCCGGCCGCGAGACGTTTTGAAAAACGCAATTAAACAAAAATATTACACTAGTTACTCCAAATGAGGAAGATGAGGAGAGATTTGTGCGTTTGGCAGTATTTATAAATGCAAACAGTTCTTTTCAATTATGATAGTTAATAAATCAAAACACCGTACAAGGCCGAGTGACAATAATTTGGTAAATTCTTTACGCTTTTGAATCAGTCAAATTAATCCATAGAGCGATGGATCAGTTTCCCAAATTCAAGCTCAAGTGTCTCGTTGATAAACTGTATTATAATAGGATTGTCGTATAATACATGTCTGATATATATCGTTGAAAACTGTGAACACAACTTTAAAATGTAGTACTTTTAAAAGCGGCCCGCGTACGTATTTGCACACTAAAGTTTGACCCAGAACATGTTTATATTCGGCATCTCCTTCGGAGGAGCAAGACCAATTGTCAATTAAAAGGAAAAAATCAATTTTCAATAATTCCTTTTAATTTACAAATAGGTTAAATGTTTTATTTTAAGCGCAAGTAACAATTATACAGTGAATTGTAATAAAAGTCAACTAGAATTGATGAATGAAATGGACTTTTAATCGTTAATAATAAGCGAGCAGCTCTGTTTTGTAGTATTGTGGTAATTTGTTGGTGGGCTGAGCGTGGATTGCGTATGGGAATGTAAATTGAGAGAGAGGTCGATCACCCGTTTTTTCTGGCACTGCCCGAAGGCCGTCTTTGATCCTTGGGTCATAGGAACTAAGGTAAACGGCGATGAGGCAGACTGCGTATCATTCAGCAAGAAAACAACAAGCTTATACACGTTTTATACTCATTTTTAGCAGGTTTCTTTCCCTCGAAGGAAACGGACTTTGCTTTGACTTATCGAATCATTTCCTGAAATGCCCTTTGAACCAGCCTAAGAGATAGGGACATAAGGTCCGTTCAAAATTATATGGGGGAACAAGTTATACTTATTTTCAATGTCACAAGTGCAGTTTTGATGCCTACCACCCACAAACCACTTTTAGCAGATTTCCATCAAGAGAAATCAGCTACAGAGGTCGTACTCATGACGCGATTTTCGAAAACTTTCTTCCGATGTCGATCAATCCTACCCAGGAGATGATGAAAATGAGGTCGGTACAAAACTAATATATATATATAAAACGCTGTAGCGGTCGCAATTTTTTTTTAATTGTTACTAAACGATATTTAATCGTTTTATGAAAAAAGAAAGATCAAGTTTGATAATGGCTGAAATCAGACCAGTGGGAGGGGGATTTCGAAAATTCGAAATATCTCCGATACTATACACCGGATCAAAAACGCGTATAAATTCCATCTTATTGCAAATTAAATGTTCTATAAATATTGCTATATACAATTATTCTCTACATTCAATAATAACCGTGAAATTTGCCTTTTTGAGCCTTCAACAAACCCCCACTACTACTCATGTTACATAAAAAATACTCTGTTATGTAATAAACCACATTATTCGAAGCTTAATTACGAAATATTGTCTTCGAGAGACTTTCATTATACGAGATATCTGCAAATATTTCTGGTGACCCCGCCTCTGTCTTGAGTACTTGGACTACTAAAATTTGATTGATTGAGATAAAAATTATTCTGATTCGTTATACCGTACTAGTAAATAGTTTTCAATAAAATTAATGTGTTATATTCAGATATAATACAATAATTGTTTTTAGCAGATTTCCCTTACGGGAAATCAGCTATTGAGGTCGTACTCATGACACGAGTTTCGAAAAATTTCTTCAAATGTCCATCGATCGTACCTAGGAGATGACGAAAATGAGGTCCGTTCAAAATTATATATATATATATATATATATATATATATATATATATATATATATATATATATATATATTTGTCTGTTAACGCTCTAGCGGTCGCAATTTTCGTTTGATCGTTACCAAACTCGATATTTAAACGTTTTATGCAAAAATAAAGATCAAGTTCTTGAATGGCTGAAATCGGACTAGTGGGAGGGGGGGTTTAGAGGCGAGGATTTTCGAAAATTCGAAATATCTCCGTTACTATACGTCGGATCGAAAAATTATATAAAATCAATCATATTGCAAATAAAATTTTCTATAAATAATGTTATATACATTTATTCTGTATCTTGAATTGTAACCGAGATATTTGCATTTTTCTGTTTTCAGCTTCTGAGATGAGATCGGCTAACTTCGGGTTCCGTCAAGAGCTAGTTCGGGCCGTTCCCATAATTGTTTGACTCTCTATTTTGAAATTTCCCTTTTGTAAAACTTCACGTGGGAAATCTGCTTAGTTTACGCAGCCCCTGCGTGATGGACTTTTCTTTCAGGTGAGAGGTTGGCAGACCTGTTTTTTTACACTTCAAACCCTTCCCGTAGGGAAATTATTAAAATTTACAAAAAATTTCTTATTGCCGTTTGTATTTATTCACTGAACGTTCATTTGTATTTATTGACATAATACTGGTGGTTTTGAGTTACCAGCATGTAGATTTATCTATTTTAAAACTTCAGGAAGGATATCTGCTTAGTTTACGAAGCCCCTGCGTGACTTAGCTTTATTCTCAGATTCAATATAAAAAAATTCAAAACAATATTTCACTCATCAAAGCACTACATTCTGCAATAATTTTTTTTTGAACTCTCTTCAATCAATCAAGAAATGTTAATGTAAATATTCACCTTTCTAGAAAAATTCGTTGTTTTACATTCACTTCATCTTCTTTTGAGCTAATGTAACAGTAGTATAAACACCAATAATTTAAAAGTTCCTTTATTATTATTGTCATAAAATATTATAGAACTAATCTTGTTAAATTTTTGATTATCTACAATTATGTACTGTGAATTTTAGGAGATTTCCCTTAAGGAATAATATATGTTTGTACGTTAACGCTCCAGTGGTCCCATTTTTGTTTGATCGCTACCAAACTCGATATTTAATCATTTTATGGCAAAAGAAAGATCGAGTTCGTTAATTACTGAAATTGGATCAGTGGGAGGCGGATTTAGAGGAGGGATTTTCGAAAATTCTAAATATCTCTGTTACTATACGTCGGATCAAAAAATTGTTAAGAAACAATCTTATTGGAAATTAAATTTACTAGAATTATTGTTCTAAATGTATTTTCTGTATAATGAGTATTAACCGAGATATTTGGATTTTATAATTTTTCGCTTTCAGTAAACACCCATTCCTACGAATGTCATATTAATAATAAGCTGTTATATCATGAACCACTTCACTAATGGTTTTTAACAAAGCTTTATTATACGAGATACAAACAAATACGTTCTTTTGATCCCCCTCCCCCCTTCTTTTGTTCTTGGATTACGACATTTTTAGTGATTGAGATAAAAATTATTCTGATTCATTGTAAATTATAGCACTAGCTGTAGTAAATTGTTTTCAATAAAATTAATAAGTTATATTCTGATATAATTCGGTAATTGTTTTTCTTTCCGATGAGAGGTTAGGAGTCCTGTTTGTCATTTCTGACGCTTTCCGTTGGGAGTGGAAAGATTTCTTATTACCGCTCGTATTTAATAATTTAATATTCACGGTTGTGTTGTGTTACCAGTATGTTGATTTATATATTGTTAAACTTTACGAGGGAAATCTGCTTAGTTTACACAGCTCTTGAGTGACGGACTTCTTGTTTTCTGCCTTGCGTAACCACGCTCCCTCCCCAACAGAAACTTTTGATATTTTCGACTATTGTTAAAAAATTCTGTTTCACTCTTTCAAGAAAGTTCGTACACTTGTTGTTCTTCGTTCACAGTAGCTCTGAAGAAGGGAGCGAATGATGCCCGAAACAGTCAACATAAAAAATAAATAAACTCTATCTGCAGGATTGAGAATTTATAGCCGATACACAGCCATCCTGTGCTATCATTCAGTAACCAACAACTGATAGTAAATATTTTTTGTTTAAATCTAAGATAACCCAGATAGTATAATACGTAACTAATAACAATATAGCAACCCGCTATGTCAATATTTGTTTGACCTCTTGTTCTGCATATATATCGTATATCATGAAAAAAATTATGGAAATTAATGACAATCACTATTTATGAATGAAGATGTAGCTGAAGAACTCCTGTGATTAAAACATTAATTTTACCCTAGTCGACTATCTCCTGGTCCACTATTTCATTTTATTTTATTTTTGAGGCTAACTCTATAAAAACTGACGAGTATTCGTGAAGCTAGTGGAGTGGAAAATGATAATTTTATTGATTATTTAGGCTCCTCTTTGGTGGTCCACCTGAAAACATTCTAGTTTTTTATTATATAACTATTATGATATTTCAAACATGCCATAAATACTAATAAAAGAGGCAGAAATTGGTATTTTGAGTCTATTTATCTCTGAAGTCACTCATTATCAGTTTATAGTTGGAACCTGTTTTCTATAGCAACCGGTTGCTGACCGAGCTACTGTTTACACCTTGGAATGTATTCAAAATATTTTTATGACTTACTAAAGATGAAAATCGGCTCCTACGAAGTATATGCTCCAACTCATTGAGAAGGTCTTAGTTTATTTCTCACTCAACAATCGTCACCAAGAAAACCAATGTTGAAAACAATTGGAGAAAAGGCCGTCACGCAGAGGCTGCGTAAACTAAGCCATTTATCACCATTTCTCTGGTTGTAAGAAAACTTTAACCGAATTCGTATTGTATTCAGAACATATAGTAAAAATCAAACGACTGCAAGTTAGTATTTTTACTAAGGCTGTAAAAATAAAAATGCATTTAAAAACAATTGTTGAAAATTATAATTCCACAACAGCATTGGTTGTAGAAACGTTTTCGGTACACCTCGTAGTAACCAAGATATTTCAAATTTTCAATTATTCCTACTTCTAAACCCCCCCCACCTCCCCTCTGCCGTTTCAGCCATTACCTAATCTGATCTTTAGTGATAAATTAAACAGTTAAATACCGAGTGTTGTATAAAGAAAATATTTTCTAGTCAATTACGTAAAAATCTTAACTGATGACGTCATCACAGAACGTATTTGATATTTAAGCTTTGAATATCTTGAAGTGACTCACTATAGAACAGAGTATTGTTTATGTGACATGAGTAGGAGTGGGGGTTTACTAAAGCCTTAAAACTAAAAAATGCAAATATCTCGGTTAGTTTTGAAGATCCAGAAAGTTTGTGTTTCTTATACAATATTTCGATCTGAGTGATAATAACGGAGATATTTCGAATTTTCGAAATTACCGCACGAACCCCCCTCCCAATTGTCCGATTTCAGCCATTAACGAACTTGGCCTTTAACTTGGCGTGAAACGCTTGTATATCGAGTTTGGCAACGTTAAACAACATATTCTCTAGCAATGCAATGTTCAAAATCCAATGTATTGTTCCAGTCATGTAAACCTAGGAATCCCCTGAGCGTAGATCAGAGATTTCTTCGAGGTTCTTGGCTCAAGTGAATGCATCTTGAATAACACTGCACCAATCCCAAGAGAAGTTTCTTTTAGTAAAAGCACAAAAAGCGACTAGCCGCATTGAAACGACTAATTATCGAGTATGGTATAGATCAAAAAACATTTTCGAGTAAAGAACGAAACATCATTATTGCTTATTATTATTTGTATGTTTCCCACAAAATAATTGTTCAATGAAAATCATATTGGGTATTTAACCATTGACTGAAGTGGTTAATAATAGAACAGTTTATTGTTAATAAAGATTGGTAGGAGTGGGGGTTTACTCATGGCAGAAAACTAAAATATCGAAATATCTCGGTTAATATTCAATATAGTAAAACATTTATATAACAGCATTTATAGAAAATAACATTTTCAATTGGAAATTGGATGCAAGAAAAACCGAAATCGTCCTTAGTGGGAATTGAAGATTGGGGAATAAAAAGTCCGTCACGCAGGGGCTGCGTTAACTAAGCAGGTTCCCCACGTGCGTCACGTATTTGCATTTATCTCAAAACGTAATAGATCAATGGGAACTTGGTATTTAGGTTTCAAATAAAGTGCTTCATTATATAACAGCTTATTGCTAATATGACATGAGTAGGACTGGGGGTTCCTGAAGACCGAAAACTATGGACCGACTGTGGAGTCACAGGGATCCTTGGTTCCAGTAACATCTTTGTGAAGAGCGCACCGATGATGGAGTGTATGCTCTGAAAGCGCTCTGTCGCATAGAATAAACAACTGTGAAGGAACGAGGCGTTTCTTTTCTTACGTGATATATTATTATTTATTAACGTCCACTTTATGTTACTATGGCTAATTGGGACGGGTTATCTACAGGTTACCACCCTTTTCTAGCCAGGGTGGGACTAAGGATTTATTTAATGAGTTCCTCACTAAGTAAATTCCTATAGCCCTGGCAGGTATCGAACTAGCCACTCTAGATATACCATGTGAGATTAAAGGCAACGCTTTATCTCACACAGCTGACCTGAGCCCCTAGAAAATATTATCTTTGACGAACAAACGAAACGTTGAAACCTCGTCCTTGAAAGATAAGTTCGTCGAGACAAGCAGGTCATTATATTTAGACACGGACGCCTTCTCAGACAATAGAGTTGCATTGGACAGAACATAAAACTAACCCAATTAGTAATGAGAATAAAAAAAAAAAAAAACTAGTTGTGCATAATATGAGGCGATGCACCGAGCAGCTGTCTCGTCACTATGCACGCCGCGTATCCCTCTCTTTCCAATTCAGATCCTAACCGCTATTTGTGCGACAGCCTGATTTTTCAATTTCATGCAGATGAGTTCTTTCCACGTCCAACTTTCCCTCCCATTGTTTTGGATCTAATTTCATTTTATGCCCTCCCACTCGCCCGGTGTCTCATTCCGACGCGGTGTAACAGTACAAACGAATAACCGTTAAGCCCACTCGTGAAATGCATCTGTCTCATGAGCAGCTGTTTAAATTAATTTTTCGCGCGTATCCTCCTACACTGGGAGCAGGGGAAGGGCGCTTGTGAACGACCGGCGCGTGCATATGTATTCAAATGTATGCAATTATGAATGAATGTGTGCATTCATGCAGTATGCATTCATACACGGTGCGACCGAATCAAGGCTCACGGTTGTTAATGGCCAATGCAGCAATCAGTCGTATAATAAACATACATTAACAATCCTAACGAGTCATTACATATGTTAGATAGTTTAAACCTCATCGGAGATTACGCAAACAAGCATTGGCAATCCCATAAATACCTAATTTAGGCTTTCAGAGTAACGTTAAAATGGCCAAAACTGAAACAGTCCGTCCTGCAGGGGCTACGTAAACTAAGCAGATTTCCCTCGTGAAGTTTAACAATAAATAAACCTACATACTGGTAACACAAAAGCACCGCCAATGTCAAGTGAATAAATACAAACAATAATAAGAAACTTCCCGACGGGAAGCGTATGAAACGTAAACCAACAGACAAACAAACTTCCCACCGGAAAGAAATATATCAGAGTATAACATATTAATTTTATTGAAAACGTTTTACTATATATACTACTGTAATTTATAATGGATCAGAATAATTTTTGGAGGGTCACCAGAACATACTTGCATTTATCTCGTATCATAAAGGTTGCTTGAATACAGTATATGGTATTTAAGCTTCGAATAATGTGGTTTATTCCATAACAGAGTGTTGTTTATGTAACATGAGTAGAAGTGGGGGTTTGTTGAAGGCTGCAAACTGAAAAATGCATATATATCGATTAATATTCAAGATAGAGAATAAATGTATAAAACAATATTTATAATAAATATAATTTGTAAACGATTTGTTCTACATAATTATTCAATGAAATGTGAAATGTGTCGCTTTTAGAGGTGCAATGGTGAAGTTAACAAAAATTCTCAGGTTCAAATACTGATGTATAAATGTTATTTATTAAAATATTAAATAATATTGAGTTTTCATTCTTTATGAAGTGTGGAGTGTATTATTAATATAAATGAAGAAAATCATAAGTACATCACAGCCAATTATTGAGACGCTTTCATTCACCGGTTTGCCATCTTTAGAGCTGAAACATGAAATAGTTACAACAAGAATAGATAATACAAATCATTAGATTGAGCCTAATTAATTATGGCTAAGAAGTTAGGAGAATGTACAAGAAAATTAAGTAGGCATTATTTGCATTTTTAAAACTACGTACAGAAATGGGTATATATTAAATGAATAAGGTTTGAAATAACGATGTTAACAATATTTCTCCAAAATTTATGTCATATGCCTGGTTTTCAGGATTTGTTTTTCTTCTTTTTTCTATCGAAAGAACAATAAATTATTTAGATACTTTATTTGCTTAACAGGATTTCCCCATTTGCAAAGGCGTTCAACTTATATATATATATATATAGTTACGTTTATTATTAGAGTTCTATTGGATTGCAAAAATTAAACACACGAGCTTTAGAGTTTTTACCACTGCACAATTTATTTGACAATGCACTAAACACTTGGTAAAGTATTTTTAACTACTAATCACAGTGTGCATTGATAGCTTCACTTCTTATTACACAGTACAATAACTCACAATCACGCGAATCACAAAACACGGCACTGCATTGATCTTCACTTAAAAAACTGTACCGCACTGAATATAAAATGCACTTTTGACTAAAGCTGCGCTGAACCGACTGTTATTCACTATAAGTGAACTGAGAACAAATTAACTTTCTGGCGAGCTGGGCCGCTTTTATAGACGGGCGGCGAGATCAAAGAAAAAGGGCACAGACTGGTTCAGGGAGCAACTGGGGTTTCCTAGATCATTCCTGGTGTCATCCGTCCTGCCATCGGTCGGGTGCTTTCATTTACTTTGTACTTCTTAAATACGTGATTAACTCTGCGTAATTATTAATGTACGCAATTTTCGCAACAATATATATTCTCTCTCTCTCTAAATTGAATAATTTTTTTTTTCATTTCATGTTTTCAGTCTCCTGCAAACTCCTACGGGATTATTACTTGGAGCCCGTGAAGCACTAAGCACCCCTTATCCTTAACTTTCATTTCCCGTTTACATAGTCTTCTTATTATAAATGGAAAAGAGATGGTGTCGTATTTGTAGTATGTCCATAACGTCGGAAATTTGCTTAGTTTACTCATCCCCTGCGTAAAAGTTTTTTTTTTAAGCCAAGCGTGATTCATGCATACAGATGCCAGTCCAAACCTAGTTAGGTGGGATCAGGGAAGGTCAGAAAGAATAATTCACTTGAAATCTGAAAGCTGAAATTGGTCACATTTAACCTTTTCTTCGTACGACGAAGGGCGAATTGGATTTGCCTTCCTAGGTTAGTTGTGCGTTGGTGAAAGATGTATCTTAATAGGTGACAGAATTAAATTATTGAGAATTGAAAATTTGTAATGTCATTTGGAAAGTTTTTTAAATTGACTTTTCGTTACTATTTAGAGCTGTACATGGATGTTACTAGAATTGTGCCAGGGTGTAACATGTACCTTTTTATTAGCAATACCAGAATACTTACTTCGTACAATTTGTGATGTTAGCACATTTTTATATGATCCAATAATGCACATTTGTCTCTGCAAGCGAACCGTGGTATCACGAACATGCTGTCTATTCTCTCTTCGTTGCAATTTGCACATAAACCACATATTGCCTAGAAATAATTAAAATAATTGTTAGTTAAAAGTTTATTACATGTTGTTTAAAAATTATGGCACTCTCGTGATACATAAATTAAAATGTATAAAAAATGTAAATGGCATTTGACAAAGAAACGACCCTTTTCTTTTAGTTTTACTCGGTTTTTGAAGAGTTTGTTCTTGGTACTAAAATAATTGTTCAAAAGAAAAACTACATTTAGTAACATAGACTAAATCGTGTAAATAATATGAATTCAAGAAGTACTCATTTATTTCTAATTTGTTTTTTCACTTTAATTTTATTTCTTTAATATATATATATATATATATATATATATATATATATATATATATATATATATATATATATATATAATTGTAACCTCTGTCTGTACATTGTTTTTTTTTCGTGAAATTTCACGATAACTTTTCGTTTCACATGTCATAGACACCATAGCTGCATTTTGTTTCTTGGGGTCTGTTTGTTTGTTTGTTACCTTTTCACGCATAAACGGCTGAACCGAATTTTATGAAACTTGGTATGTATATTACTACTAGCCCAACTTAGACTTTAGGCTATATTAATATTCTCTGAGACGAACAGGCCCCCACTCCTGTTTATAAGGAAAGCTTGAAATTAAAAATAGCGATATTTCGTTTCCTATTGGTTTTTCAGCAAATATGAATATAACAAAAGTTGTTTATTTTGTTATTTAGAGTACCTTTTGTTAAATACACTTTTTTCGTATACCGAATTATAAACGAGATATACTCTAAAACCTATAGAGGAAGTGGACAATTTTATTCGGGACAAAAGACACAACCGAAATAAATAAAACTCGGTATGTGTATTAGCACTAACGTTTTCATTATAACAAGCCATACCAACATTTCTAGGGAGGGGCAGGAGCGGGGGTTGTAAGGGAGGCCTGAATTTAAAAATAGCGGTATTTCGTTTTCTATTCGTTTTTCGGCAAATATGAACTTAACAAAAGTTGTTTATTTTGTTATTTCGAGGAACTTTTTTTATATTCATTTTTGTCTGTTAACAAAGTATAAACGAGATATACACTATAAACTAAAGCGGGAGTTAGCTATTTCATTGGGCGCTAACGATTAAACTCGGTATGTCAATTAGCATTAATTTTTCCATGATTATAAGCTATATTAAAATTTTTATATATTATCTAAGCATAATGCACAGGAGACGGGAAATATGATAATTTAGAGGACAGTGAAGACTTACATAAAAAATTAATTTTATTATTAACAAATGCCAACCTTAAACACTGGGACGGGTAAATGTCAAAATATTGTGCAAAGTATAGCCTTGCCAAAAAAAATATTATCACCATTCGGCCTCAAATCAATTCCCGGGCGAAGCCGGGTATCTGAGCTAGTTTATAATATGGCAAACACTCAAAACTGGAGTACAAATGTGAGAAAAAAAAAAAGTTACCGGTACTTTTCCAAACGTCCTCGGCTATTTTTTCTTATTAATTCATAAGACTATTATTGTTTTTATTTTAGTTATTTATAAATTTTCTTCTTTTCTCTGTAATATTCTAACAATAATCTGATCTTAATTTGTATCCTTGACCAATTATTGTATAATCATAATTTCCCATAGTGTACAACTAAAGATAGTACTCTCAAATTATGTAAATAGTAGCAAATTTCCCTTAAGGGAAATCAGCTATTGAGGTTGTACTCATGACGGAATTTTCGAAATTTTTCTTCAAATGTCCATCGATCCTACCCAGGAGATGACGAAAATGAGGTCCGTTCATCGAAAAATATTACAGATCAATCTTATTGCAAATTAAATTTACTATAAATATTGTTTTATACATTTATTCTGTATCTTGAATATTAACTGAGATATTTGCATTTGTATTCTGCATGTGCTCGGCAGCAGTGGCTGTGTTCGGACTTTCCGCCGTGAGCTCTGCCAGCCGTTTTCGTAACTATTCGTCCCTCGTGAATAGGTTTAGAGGTTTCTTACTACTACAGCTGTTATTAGGCGGATTTTCTATTGTAAAACTTCACGTGGGAAATAGTCTTAGTTTACGCAGCCCCTGCGTGACGGACTTTTTCACTTCACGACAAAGTATGATCACACACTACCTTATATATATATATATGCGCGTAATTACATAAGAAATAAAAAATAAGACTTCCTATATATCCTTACCCTGTATCCTTTGCTGGAGCAACCAAACTTAACTTAAGGTTTTACGTTCTTATTTCGAAAATGTTCATTTGATCTATACCATACTCGATATTAAACCGTTTTATTTTACACTAAAGATCATATTTGTGATTGGCAGAAATTGGCCAAGGATGGGGGGGGTAGAGTGGGGGGATTCGAAAATTTAAAATATCTCCATTATTATTAGCCGGATCGTAAATTGTTTACGAATCTTGTTAAACAATTGAAGCTCTAAAATTGTAGTTCTAATGATTTTTTTTTGTACTCAAGCACTAAGTGAGATATTCGTATTGTCATGTTTTCAGCCTTCAGTTACTCCACGCCCCCTCTTCTACTCATCGGTTTTGTTTTTTTTTCTCCATAGAAATACAGAATATGTGGTGAGATGAGTTCACGTGTGTTATACCATCATATGGGAAATCTTAGTTTACGCAGCCCTTGCGTGACGGACTTTTTATATAATTAGGGAAAAGAAAGCTGTAATCTTCCTGCATTACATTTTGTCAATAGCCTATTATGTCTATCAGGCCTTCTAGGTTTTTATTAGGCATATCCTCCTCATTGAGTAGCCCTCTCTTCAGTAACCTTTCTATTTCAACTGATATTGAGTCAATATAGTATATACTCCAGTACATGGTTAGCTCACTTTGCGCGTCTCTTTGTTGGACAAGGTATGTATTCTTTGTTGGAATGTCAGTGAATGTCGGGTTTCTATAGATGTCATATTCTATCCAGTAATCTTTATACCTTAAATTTAATTCCAAAAAATGTATTCATTTATTTACAATTTCTTTAATTTAATGCAGGAAGATAACATATTCCTTTTCCCTTATTATTTCATCAAGCAACACCGATCCCTCAACTTTATACACATTATATTTATATAATGTCGATTCCATGCAATAAAGGATTTCAGTAAAGAAAACAACGAATCATTGGAATAATTATTAACAGATCACTTACTAAGAAAAAAATGTTTGAAGTCCTCTGGCAAACTACTTCTGCTCCCTTCTGACACTTAGGTGTTGTCGGAGGTGGACTAGTAATTTTAGTTGTACGAGTTGTAGGAGGAGGTGTAGTAATTTTAGTTGTCTGTGGTGGTCTGGTAATTTCAGTACGCCTTGTTGTCTGCGGTGGACTGGTAATTTCAGTAGGCCAAGATCTAAACCGTGGCCTGGTAAGTTCAGTTGTCAAAGTTGTCTGAGGTGGTCTAGTAGATTCAGTTGGCCAAGTAGTATTAGGAGATCTAGTAAATTCACTTGGCCCACAAGTCTGATTTGATCTGGTAATATCAGCTGGTATATCGGTCTCATTTGGTCTATTAATTTCATATGGCCAAGCAATCTGAGGTTGTCTAGTGATTTCAGTTGGCCAAGCTGTCGGAGGATGTCTAGTAATTTCAGTTGGCCAAGTAAAGTGAGGTGGTCTTATAGTTTGAGGATACCTTGTAACTTCAGTTGGCCAAGTAGTTTGATTTGGTCGTCTGGTAATTTCAGTTTGTAAAGTAGTCTGATTTGGTCTTATAACTTCAGTTGGCCACGTAGAGTGAGGTGATTTTGTAGTTTGAGAATATCTGGTAACTTCAGTTGGCCATGTAGAGTGAGGTGGTCTTGTAGTTTGAGGATATCTTGAAACTTCAGTAGGCCAAGTGAAGTGAGGTGGTCTTGCAGTTTGAGGATATCTTGTAAATTCAGTTGGCCAAGTAGAGTGAGGTGGTCTTGCAGTTTGAGGATATCTTGTAAATTCAGTTGGCAAAGTGAAGTGAGGTGGTCTTGCAGTTTGAGGATATCTTGTAAATTCAGTTGGCCATGTAGAGTGAGGGGGTCTTGCAGTTTGAGGATATCTTGTAAATTCAGTTGGCCAAGTGAAGTGAGGTGGTCTTGCAGTTTGAGGATATCTTGTAAATTCAGTTGGCCATGTAGAGTGAGGGGGTCTTGCAGTTTGAGGATATCTTGTAAATTCAGTTGGCAAAGTGAAGTGAGGTGGTCTTGTAGTTTGAGGATATCTTGTAACTTCAGTTGGCCAAGTAGTCTGATCTGTTCTGGTAATTTCAGTTGGGCAAGGAGGGTGATGTCTCGTTGTTTGATTTGGTCTAGTAATTTCAGCTGGCCAATTAGCGTGAGGTGGTTTAGTCCTAAGGTGAGGAGGGTCTATAAAAGACCAACACGGGTCATGATAATCACTGGCGCACAAAGCAAGGGTGCATAATACTAAAACCACAGTCTTCATAGTTGTGCTGCAATTAGAAAACTTCACTGAATGTTAAATTATACTATTGAAACATCTTCAGCCTTGAGATAGGATTTTAATTTCATGGAGTACATTTTATAGCGAATCTCTTGAATTTTCTATTCCTGTATTATTCAGTAATAAGTTGTTATGCATACCACGCGCAAGGTCTATTATGGTTTTGCATATGAACAGCTCCGAATAATGAATTCTCTGTTAACCACTTAATGATGTTTCGGGATATCACAATTTCTTTATGGGATTTTTGTAATTTAGGTATCAATATTGTTACTCTACAAGAGATCTATTGTATTTTAGAGATTTTCTTATTGATGAAAGCATCTCAATGCAAATTATGAATATTTTCTTTGTCATCTATTCGAAATAGATGAAACTACGAAATAACCAATGCTAATCGAGCCTGTTGCACAGATTACAGAAAGCCAACTAAAAGTCGAATAGAAAAATATTAACTATTTCATTCACTTGTGTCTTCTCACTTATCACAAATGTCCCTTTACCAAAAATCCTGACTCCTTTTAATTTGTAAACCTTTCAAATTTCCAATTAATTTTCATCACCAATCAACAATTAAATAGTTCTTTCTGGAAAACTTTTGTTTAAGCAGATTTTTCGCCAGGGAAATGTGGTAGTTAGTGTACTCCACATACTACTAACTAATTTACAGTGGCTGAGTTTTGTATGATACAACGGAATAGAAATTCCGTAGGTATATATTTTTTAAAAATATATATTTTTTGTAGGATTGGCAGAGTAATTTGTCGTCACACAATTTTAGCAGATTTCTCTCAAGGGAAATCAGCTGTTGAGGTTGTGCTCATAATGACATTTGCGGAAAATGTCATAGATTCTTTCTAGGAGGTGTCGAAAATGATGTCCGTTAAAATTATACAAGTGTGTGTGTGTGTGTGTGTGTGTGTGTGTGTGTGTGTGTGTGTGTGTGTGGGTTTTGTCATATGACTATCTTCTTGCAAATTGGTTTTTCGTTCTCTAATATTATGGATAGTATTTTTTTTAAGCAATGTTTGTTTTAGCAGATTCCCCGTCGTACTAATTACGCGATTTTCGAAAAAATCACACACCCCTTGGTGTCTTAATGACAATGAGCTGTTATAACAAAAACTCTTTATTCAATGTTTAAATTCCGAATAGTGTTTACATAGGATCTTTATTATTCGAGATTAATTCAAATTTTTTGTGTGATTACCGCATCAATTGAGGTCTTAAGTTATTGTCTCAAAAATGTTCATTTGATCAATACCATACTCGATATTCAACCGTTTTATTCTACACTAAAGATCATATTTGTGATTTGGCAGAAATTGGTCAAGGATGGGGGGGGGGGTTAGAGTGGGGGAATTATAAAATATCTCCGTTATAATTAGCCAGATCGTAAAATTTTTACGTTAAACAATTAAAGCTCTAAAATTGTTGTTCTAATGATTTTTTTCGTAACTCAAGCACTAAGCGAGATATTCGCACTGTCATGTTTTCAGCCTTCAGTAAATCCACCCCCTTCTACTAATCGGTTTTTTATTTCTCCATAGAAATACAGAATATGTGGTTAGATATGTACATGTGTGTTATACCATCACATGGGAAATCTGCTTAGTTTACGCAGCCCATGCGTAACAGACTTTTTATATATAAGGGAAAAGAAAGCTGTAGTCTTCCTGTATTAAATTTTGTCAATCGTCTATTTTGTCTTTATTTTTCATAATCTGGCCTTGTAGGTATTTATACTCCAGTACATGCTTACCTCACTTTACGCGTCTCTTAGTTGTACAAAGCATGTATTCTTTGTTGGATATCAGTGAATTTCAGCTTTCTATAGGTGTCGTATTCTATCCTATTATTTTTATACATTAAATTTAATTCCAAAAAATATATTTCATTATTTACAATTTCTTTAATTTATTGTTCCTTTTCCCTAATTACTGGATAAAGCAACATCTATCACTCAACCTTATACTATTTATGTAAAGTTGATTCAGTGCCATAAACGATTTCAGAGTAGCGAACTATGAAAAATGATTTGAATTGTTATTATTAGATCACTTACTGATATATGTATATCTGAAGATTAGTTTTCAGTCATCAGTAAAGCCCCTACTCATGTCATATTGACAGTAAGGTGTTATATTACGAAGCTCATTATTAGAAGCCTAAATACCAAATATTGTTCTTATTGAACTTTAACTATTCGAGATAAATGTAAATACGTGACACATTTGGGAAATCTGCTTAGTTTACGCAGCTCCTGGGTGACGGACTTTTTTTTTTGAGTAATTGTAGTTTTATCCACAGATTCAATATAAAAAAAAAATCAAAACAATATTTCACTTATCAAAGCACTCTGGCAACTACTTTCTGCTATCATTTTCAGAGCTTTTATCAATCAAACAAAAAATGTTAATGTAAATATTCAACTTTTTAGAAAGATTCGTTGTTTTACATTTAGTTCTGTACATTTCTAACAATTGTCAAAACAAAGAAAAACTGAACTTTATTTGTATGGTTATTTCGACAATAACTGAACATGAAGAAATTTAAAGGTAATGAAAGGGTAGTATAAACACCAATAAATTATTGTCAAAAATATTATAGAACTAATCTTGTTAAAGTTTTGATTTTCTACAATTATCTTCTGTGCATTTTAGCAGATTTCCTTTAAGGGGAATTGAGGTCGTACTTATGACGCGATTTGAAAAATCGAATATATATATATATATATATATATATATATATATATATATATATATATATGTTTGTGTGTGTGTGTGTCTGTTACCGCTCTAGCGGTCCCATTTTTCTTTGATCGCTACCAAACTCGATATTTAATCGTTTTATGGTAAAAGAATGATCAAGTTAGTTAATTGATGAAATTGGAAAAGTTGGAGGGGGGTTTAGAGGAGGGATTTTCGAAGATTCCAAATATCTCTGTTACTATACGTCGGATCGAAAAATTGTTTAGAAACAATCTCATTGGAAATTAAATTTACGAATTATTGTTCAAAATGTATTTTCTGTATAATGAGTATTAACCGAGATATTTGGATTTTATAATTTTTCGCTTTCGGTAAACACCCATTCCTACGAGTGTCATATTAATAATAAGCTGTTATATCATGAACCACTTCACTAAAAGGTAAAATACCAAATATGGTTTTTAACAAAGCTTTATTATGCGAGATACAAACAAATACGTTCTTTTGATCCCCTCCCCCCTTCTTTTATTCTTGAATTACGACATTTTTACTGATTGAGATAACAATTATTCTGATTCATTGTAAATTATAGCACTAGCTATAGTAAATAGTTTTCAATAAAATTAATAAGTTATATTCTGATATAATTCGGTAATTGTTTTTCTTTCCGATGAGAGGTTAGGAGTCCTGTTTGTTATATCTGACGGTTACTGTTGGGAGTGAAAAGATTTCTTATTACCGCTCGTATTTAATCATATAATATTCACGGTTGTGTTGTGTTACCAGTATGTTGATTTATATATTGTTAAACTTTACGAGGGAAATCTGCTTAGTTTACGCGGCTTTTGAGTTACGGACTTCTTGTTTTCTGCCTTGAGTAACCACGCTCCCTCCCCAACAGCTGCCTTCATCTCCCTTTTTGTTATTGTCGCACGCTACAATTCAAAAACATTTGATATTTACGACTATTGTTAAAAAATTCTGTTTCACTCTTTCAAGAAAGTTCGTACACTTGTTGTTTTTCGTTCATAGCTCTGAAGAAGGGAACCAATGGTGCCCGCAACTGTCAACATAAAAAATAAATAAACTCTATCTGCAGGTTTGAGAATTTATAGCCGATACACAGCCATCCTGTGCTATCAATTCAGTAACCAACAACTGATAGTAAATATTTTTTGTTTAAATCTAAGATAACCCAGATAGTATAATACGTAACTAATAACAATATAGCAACCCGCTATGTCAATATTTGTTTGACCTCTTGTTCTGCATATATATCGTATATCATGAAAAAAATTATGGAAATGAATGACAATCACTATTTATGAATGAAGATGTAGCTGAAAAACTCCTGTGATTAAAACATTAATTTTCCCCTAGTCGACTATCTTCTGGTCCACTATTTCATTTTATTTTATTTTTGAGGCTAACTCTATAAAAATTGACGAGCCTTCGTGAAGCTAGTGGAGTGGAAAATGATAATTTTATTGATTATTTAGGCACCTCTTTGGTGGTCCACCTGTAAACATTCTAGTTTTTTATTATATAGGTAACTATTATGATATTTCAAACATGCCATAAATACTAATAAAAGAGGCAGAAATTGGTATTTTGAGTCTATTTATCTCTGAAGTCACTCATTATCAGTTTATAGTTGGAACCTGTTTTCTATAGCAACCGGTTGCTGGCCAGCTACTGTTTACACCTTGGAATGTATTCAAAATATTTTTATGACTTACTAAAGATGAAAATCGGCTCCTACGAAGTATATCTCAAACCCATTGGGAAGACCTTAGTTTATTTCTTACTCAACAATCGGCTCCTACGAAGTATATGCTCAAACCCATTGGGAAGGCCTTAGTTTATTTCTTACTCAACAATCGGCTCCTACGAAGTATATGCTCAAACCCATTGGGAAGGCCTTAGTTTATTTCTTACTCAACAATCGGCTCCTACGAAGTATATGCTCAAACCCATTGGGAAGGCCTTAGTTTATTTCTTACTCAACAATCGGCTCCTACGAAGTATATGCTCAAACCCATTGGGAAGGCCTTAGTTTATTTCTTACTCAACAATCGGCTCCTACGAAGTATATGCTCAAACCCATTGGGAAGGCCTTAGTTTATTTCTTACTCAACAATCGGCTCCTACGAAGTATATGCTCAAACCCATTGGGAAGGCCTTAGTTTATTTCTCACTCACCAATCGTCACCAAGAAAACCAATTTGCACAATTGAAGAAAAGTCCGCCAAGCTGGGGCTCCATTTCTGTTTCTGAGTTCCATTTCCGTTTTTATTTATTTCCAGTTTTGTTTTAATTTAAGCTGTTGTGGTCTATTTCTTTTTTTTATTTTCTATTCCTGTTGTGTGTTACTTTTCGGCTCTGTGTTCCTTTTCTGTTTTGTGTTCCTTTTCTGTTTTGTGTTCCTTTTCTGTTTTGTGATCTTTTTCTGTTCTGTGTTCCTTTTCTGTTTTGTGATCTTTTTCTGTTCTGTGTTCCTTTTCTGTTTTGTGATCTTTTTCTGTTTTGTGTTCCGTTTCTGTTCTGTGTTCCTTTTCTGTTTTGTGATCTTTTTCTGTTTTGTGTTCCTTTTCTGTTTTGTGTTCCTTTTCTGTTTTGTGTTCCTTTTCTGTTTTGTGTTCCTTTTCTGTTTTGTGTTCCTTTTCTGTTTTGTGTTCCTTTTCTGTTTTGTGTTCCTTTTCTGTTTTGTGTTCCTTTTCTGTTTTGTGTTCCTTTTCTGTTTTGTGTTCCTTTTCTGTTTTGTGTTCCTTTTCTGCCTTGTGTTCCTTTTCTACTTTGTGTTCCTTTTCTGTTTTGTGTTCCTTTTCTGCCTTGTGTTCCTTTTCTACTTTGTGTTCCTTTTCTGTTTTGTGTTCCTTTTCTGTTTTGTGGTCCTTTTCTGCTTTGTGTTCCTTTTCTGTTTTGTGTTCCTTTTCTGCTTTGTGTTCCTTTTCTGTTTTGTGTTCCTTTTCTGTTTTGTGGTCCTTTTCTGCCTTGTGTTCCTTTTCTGTTTTGTGTTTCATTTTCTGTTTATGTGTCCCTTTCCTGTTTTGTGTTCCACTACTGTTTAGTTAAAGTTCGTTGTTTTTATTTGTTTTATTTTCCTTGATTTTTTGTTGTTTTTTTAACTTATAAAGCTGTTATTTTGAGCAACATCGCCATTGCTGCGAAGCTCCAAATAAATATATAGTGAAAATCAAACGATTGCAGATAAGAGTGTACTAAGGTTGTAAAAATAAAAATACATATAACTCGCTTCATATATGTTAAAAAAATGTATTTAACAACAATTGTAGAAAATTAAAATTCCAACAGCATTGGTTCTATAAACGTTTTCGGCCCACCTCATAGTAACCGAGATATTTCAAATTTTCAATTAATCTCCCATCTAACCTCCCCCCCCCCTCTTCCCAAGGCCGATTTCACCCATTACCTAATCTGATTTTTAGTCATAAATTGAGCAGTTAAATACCGAGTGTTGTAAAAATAAACATTTTCTAGTCAATAACGTAAAAATCTTAATTGATGACGTCATCACACAACGTATTTGCTAGTAATATCATACAGTTAAAATCTGCTAATATGAATATTTGGTATTTAAGCTTTGAATAATATGGTTCACTATAGAACAGAGCATTTGTTATGAGACATGAGTAGGAGTGGGGGGTTTACTAAAGTCTGTTAACCAGAAAAATGCTAATATCTCGGTTAGTATCGAAGAAAGTATGTGTTAAACTATATTTATAGTACATTTAATTGCAATATGATAGGCTATGTACAATATTTCTATCTGACTGATAATAACAGAGATATTCCGAATTTTCGAAATCTCCTAACCCCTCCCCCTTCCACTTCTCCGATTTCAGTCATAACGAATTTGGTCTATAATTTGGCATGAAACGCTTATATATCGAGTTTGCCAACGATCAAACAACTCATTCTCAAGTAATACGATGTTTAATATTCCAAAATGTTGTTATAGTCATTCATAGGGTTAGGACCAGGCATTTCTTTTTTTCCCCTGCATGTAGAGTGACGTGGTCTTGTAGTTTCAGGATATCTTGTATATTCAGTTGGCCAAGTAGAGTGAGGTGGTCTTGCAGTTTGAGGATATTTTGAAACTACAGTTGGCCAAGTAGAGTGAGGTGGTCTTGTAGTTTGAGGATACATTGTAACCTCAGTTGGCCATGTAGAGTGAGGTGGTCTTGTAGTTTGAGGATATCTTGAAACTACAGTTGGCCATGTAGAGTGAGGTGGTCTTGTAGTTTGAGGATACATTGTAACCTCAGTTGGCCATGTAGAGTGAGGATGTCTTGTAGTTTGAGGATATCTTGAAACTTCAGTTGGCCAAGTGAAGTGAGGTGGTCTTGTAGTTTGAGGATATCTTGAAACTACAGTTGGCCAAGTAAAGTGAGGTGGTCTTGTAGTTTGAGGATACATTGTAACCTCAGTTGGCCATGTAGAGTGAGGTGGTCTTGTAATATCAGTTGACCAAGTAGAGTAAGGAGGTCTTGTGATTTCAGTTGCCAAGCTGTCGCAGGATGTCTAGTAATTTCAGTTGGCCAAATAGAGTGAGGTGGTCTTGTAGTTTGAGGATATCTTGTCACTTCAGTTGGCCAAATAGAGTGAGGGGTCTTGTAGTTTGAGGATATCTGGTAACTTCAGATGGCCATGTATAGTGAGGATCTCTTGTAGTTTGAGGATATAGATTTCGTCGAGATTCTGGACACACAACTGAATGGCAGAACGTCCTGACTAAGCACTGCCTCAATAACCAAAACAAGTATAATTTATTGAAACCACAGCAACTTGCCGATAAGGACTCAATTAAGGTGGTACCTTGTTACCCTTAGTCATAGTACTAAAGCCGAACTGACGTGAGTTCTAATGGGACCTGTTTTTCTACAATGAGACAAGTTAACTCGCATCGATTATCTACTTCGTTTCACAATAACATTTATCGAAGCTTCTAACGAAAACCCTATCCAAACTCTATATTTTAAAGTTAAGAGGATTTATTGAGTGAAATGCAAATTCTTAAAAATCTTTGTTACTGTACGTCAGATCGAATTGTGCTGTATTATTAATGTTGTCCGTGTTGCGAATTCTAATAATTGTTGCTCTATTTGAGCTACTCCAATTTAGGGGGTATCCTTGAAGGTTGGCGTCAATTTCATCCTAGTTGAGAAATATTATTTTATTATTCAAAAATGTATAATAATTATTTCCAAGCAGGAGTTATGGATCAGCTTCATTCTTAATTTATGTAAATGATAGCTTATCATCCTTATTGAGAATTAATAAAAGTGTTAGTTGATAAATCGGCTGCGGTAGAGCTAGACATGCTCTTTCTCTGAAATGTAGCCAGTCCTTTCTTGTTTAATTCTAATATGGGAAGAATTATATTTTTATTTCACCATTTTCAACTTTCAGTGAACTCCCAGTTCTGCCGATGGAATTTTTATTTTGAGCTAACATATCAGATATCATATTAGTCCCAGGTAATGTTTCTGACAAGTGTACAGATAAGGACAAGATAGATAATAGATCGTACATATGAAATCATCTGTGGATCATTCCTTCACATGTGATAACTGCTGAATTTTTGCATCCCCTTCGTGACTGGATTCACGATACATACAATCGTCTAGAACATATTATTATTTATTTATATCCTCTTTCTGCTACTATGGCTAATTGGGAAGTCTTAACTACAGGTTACCACCATCTGTTATCAAGGGCGGGCATAAGGAATTTATTAAATGAGTTCATCAATAAATAAATTCCTATAGCCCAGGCAGGTATCGAACTAGCCACTCTAGATTTACCATGTGAGATTATAGGCAACGCTTTAACTCAAACAGCTGACCTGAGCCCCTAGAACATATTAACTTTGACGAACAGACGAATGGTAAACACCTCGTCCTTGAGGGATAAGTTCGGCGAGACAAGCAGGTCATTATATTTAGACACGGACGCCCATTCAGACAATAGAGTTGCATTGGACAGAACATAAAACTAACCCAATTAATAATGAGACTAATAAAAGAAAAAAACTAGTTGTGCATAATATGTGGCGATGCACCGAGCAGCTGTCTCGTAACTATGCGCAGCGCGTATCGTCTGTTTCCTATTCAGATCCTAACTGCTATTTGTGCAACAGCCTGATTTTTCAATTTCATGCAGATGAGTTCTTTCCACGTCCAACTTTCCCTCCCATTGTTTTGGATCTAATTTCATTTTATGCCCTCCCACTCGCCCGGTGTCTCATTCCGACGCGGTGTAACAGTACAAACGAATAACCGTTAAGCCCACTCGTGAAATGCATCTGTCTCATGAGCAGCTGTTTAATTTAATTTTTCGCGCGTATCCTCCTACACTGGGAACGGGGGAAGGGCGCTTGTGAACGACCGGCGCGCGTGCATATGTATTCAAATGTATGCAATTATGAATGAATGTGTGCATTCATGCAGTATGCATTCATACACGGTGAGACCGAATCCAGGCTCACGGTTGTTAATGGCCAATGCAGCAATCAGTCGTATAATAAACATACATTAACAATCCTAACGAGTCATTACATATGTTAGATAGTTTAAACCTCATCGGAGATTACGCAAACAAGCATTGGCAATCCCATAAATACCTAAGTTAGGCTTTCAGAGTAACGTTAAAATGGCCAAAACTGAAACAGTCCGTCCTGCAGGGGCTGCGTAAACTAAGCAGATTTCCCTTGTGAAGTTTAACAATAGATGAATCTACATACACATATCTATCTACAAAATAGCCCTTTCAATGTCAAGGGAACAAATATAAACAATAATAAGAAACCTCCCGACGGGAAGCGTCTGAAATGTAAACAAACTGGTAAGCCAACTTCTCACCACTATTTACTATATCTGGTACTGTAAGTTATAATGGATCAGAATAATTTTTATCTCAATCATTTTAGTAGTCCAAGAACTTCATAGGGGGAGGGGGGGTCATCAGAACATATTTGCATTTATCTCGTATAATAAAGGTCTCTTGAATACAGTATATGGTATTTAAGCTTCGAATAATGTGGTTTATTACATAACAGAGTATTGTTTATGTAACATGGGTAGAAGTGGGGGTTAGTTAAAGCCTGCAAACTGAAAAATTCAAATATTTCGGTTAAAATTCAAGATAGGGAATAAATGTATAAAACAATATTTATAATACATTTAATTTGTAAACGATTTGTTCTATATAATTATTCAATCCGAAACGTGTCGCTTTTAGAGGTGCAATGGTCAAGTTAACAAAAATTCTCAGGTTCAAATACTGATAAAATTTTCTATGCATAAATGTTATTTATTAAAATATTAAATAATATTGAGTTTTCATTCTTAATGAAGTAAAATAATATATATGAAGAAAATCCTAAGTACATCACAGCTAATTATTGAGACGCTTTCATTCACCGGTTTGCCATCTTTAGAGCTGAAACATGAAATAGTTACAACAAGAATAGATAATACAAATCATTAGATTGAGCCTAATTAATTATGGCTAAGAAGTCAGGAGAATGTACAAGATAAA
Organism: Riptortus pedestris; assembly: GCA_019009955.1. Classification (NCBI taxonomy): domain Eukaryota; kingdom Metazoa; phylum Arthropoda; class Insecta; order Hemiptera; family Alydidae; genus Riptortus; species Riptortus pedestris. The sequence goes on from CM032232.1 coordinate 122,689,242, forward strand.
ATAAGTAGGCAATATAAGCATTCTTAAAACTACATACGGAAGTGGGTAAATTTTAAATGAATATGGCTTGGAATAACTAAGTTTATGTCAGATGCCTGGTTTTCAGATATTTTTTTCTTCTTTTTTCTATTTAAAGATCAATAAATTATTTAGATACTTTATTTGCCTAACAGGATTTCTCCATTTGCAAAGGCGTTCAGCTGATATATATTGTTACGTTTATTACAAAAATAAAAAATGTTTATTATTAAAGTTCTTTTGGATTGCAAAATTAAACAAACAAGCTTTAGAGTTTTTATCAGTGCACAATTTATTTGACAATGCACTAAACACTTGGTAAAGTATTCTTAACTACTACTAACAGTATGCATTGATCTTCACATAAAACACTGTACCGCACTGAATATAAAATGCACTTTTGGCTAAAGCTTCACTGGACCAACTGTTATTCACTATAAGAGAACTGGGAACAAACTAACTTTCTGACGAGCTGGGCCGCTTTTATAGACGGGCGGAGAGAGCAACGAAAAAAGGCCCAGGCTGATTTAGATGGCAACTGGCAGCACCTAGATCATTCCTGGTGTCATCAGTCCTGCCATCGGTCGGGTGTTTTCATTTGCTTTGTACTTCTTAAATACGTGATTAACTAATATTCGCAGTTTTCGCAACAATATATATTCTCTCTCTATAAATCGAAAACTATTTTTTTTTTCATTTCATGTTCATTGAAATTCCTACGAGATTATTACTTCGAGCCTGTGTGGCCCTGAGCACCCCATATCCTTAACTTTCATTTCCCGTTTACATAGCATTATAAATAGAGAAGAGATGGTGTCGTATTTGTAGTATGTCCATAACGTCGGAAATTTGCTTAGTTTACTCATCCCCTGCGTAAAAGTTTTTTTTTATTGTTTTTTTTTTTTTTTTTTTAAGCCAAGCGTGATTCTTGCTCGATGTCAGTCCAAACCTAGTTAGGTGGGATCAGGGAAGGTCAGAAAGAATAATTCACTTGAAATCTTATAGCTGAAATTTGTCACAATGAACCTTTACTTCGTACGAGAAAGGGAGAATTGGATTTACCTTCCTAGGTTAGTTGTGCGTTGGTGAAAAGTTAAAAATTAAATTAGATTATTGAAAATTTGTAATTTCCTTTGGAAAGTATTTTTAATTGATTTGTCATTATTTTTGATTGATAACTGTACCAGAATACTACTACTAGAATTGTGGCTGGGCGTAACATGTACCTTTTTATTAGCAATGCCGGAATACTTACTTCGTACAATTTGTGATGTCAGCACGTGCGTATATGATCTAATAATGCACATTTGTCTCTGCATTCTAATCGTGATATCACGAACATCCTGTCTATTTTCTTTCTTTTGCAATTTGCACATAAACCACATATTCCCTGGAAATAATTAAAATAATTGTTAGTTAAAAGTTTATTACATGTTGTTTAAAAATTATGACACTCTCGTGATACATAAATTAAAATGTATAAAAAATGTAAATGGCATTTGACAAAGAAGCGACCCTTTTCTTTTAGTTTTACTCGGTTTTTGAAAAAGTTTGTTCCAGGTATTAAAATTATTTTTCAAAGGAAAAACAACATTTACTAACATAGACTAAATCGTGTAAATAATATGAATTCAAGTAGTATTCATTTATTTCTAAATAATTTTTTTTCACTTTAATTTTATTTCTTTAATTTATAATATGGCAAACACTCAAAACTGGAGTACAAATGTTAGAAAGAAAAAAAAAGTTACCGGTACTTTTCCAAACGCCCTCGACTATTTTTTCTTATTCATTCAAAGACTACTATAGTTTTTACTTTAGTTATTTATAATTTTTTTCGTGTTCTCTGTAATATTCTAACAATAATCTGATCTTAATTTGTATCTTTGACCAATTATTGTATAATCATAATTTCCCATACTCATCCTAAATTACGTAAATATTTTAATGCACGACAAAATATGATCACACACTACCTTTCATATATATATATATATATATATATATATACATATATACATAATCGCATTACAAATAAAAAATAGCACTTCCATTAATCGTTTACTGGAGCAACCAAACTTAGTTCAGACGGTTACCCGATTGATGTTGTGTAGTAAATATGAATCAGTCCACATTAATGGAAGTATACTCACGTTTCTAGCACCTCAGGAGTACATTGTTCTGACCATAATTTGTTAGGTTTACATGAAGTATTATATACCAAATTCCATTGCTAACATTCTTAGCAGATTCCCCCCGGTAGAGGTCGTATTCATGAGGCGATTTTCGTAAAAATCACACTCCAACTGATGTCCAAATGGCAATAAGCTTATTATTCGAGATACATTCAAATTATTTGTGAGATGACGGCAGCAATTTTACGTTCTTGTTTCGAAAATGTTCAATTGATATATACCATACTCGATATTCAACCGTTTTATTCAGCACTCAAGATCATATTTGTGATTGGCAGAAAATGGCCCAGGATTAGGGGGAGGGGGGTAGAGAGGGGATTCAAAAAATCACCGTTATTATGAGTAAAGTTTTTACGAATCGTGTTAAACTATTGAAGCTCTAGAATTGTAGTTCTAATGATTTTTTCGTAACTCAAGCACTAAGCGAGATATTCGTACTGTCATGTTTTCAGCCTTCAGTTACCCCCCCCCTTCTACTAATCGGTTTTTTTATTTCTCCATAGAAATACAGAATATGTGGTGAGATGAGTTCACGTGTGTTATACCATCACATGGGAAATCTTAGTTTACGCAGCCCTTGCGTGACGGACTTTTTATATAATTAGGGAAAAGAAAGCTGTAATCTTCCTGCATTACATTTTGTCAATAGTCTATTATGTCTATCGGGCCTTCTAGGTTTTTATTAGGCTTATCATTGAGTCTTCAGTAACCTTTCTATTTCAACTGATATTGAGTCAATATAGTATATACTCCAGTACATGATTAGCTCACTTTGCGCGTCTCTTTGTTGGACAAGGTTGTCTAGTAATATCAGTTGACCATGTTGAGTGAGGTGGTCTTATAGTTTGAGGATACCATGTAACTTCAGTTGGCCATGTAGAGTAAGGTGGTCTTGTAGTTTGAGAATATCCCGTAACTTCATATGGCCAAGTAGAGGGAGGTAGTCTTGTAGTTTGAGGATGTCTAGGAATATCCGTTGGCCAAGTAGAGTGTGGTTGTCCTGTAGTTTGAGGATATCTTGTATATTCAGTTGACCATGAAGAGTGAGGTGGTTCTGTATTTGAGGATATCTTGTAAATTCAGTTGGCCAAGTAGAGTGAAGTTGTTTTGTGGTTTGAGGATACCTAGTAGCTTCAGTTGGCCATGTTGAGTGACGATGTCTTGTAGTTTCAGGATATCTTGTTAATTCAGTTGGCCATGTAGAGTGAGGATGTCTTGTAGTTTGAGGATATCTTGTAACTTCAGTGGGCCATGTAGAGTAAAGTGGTCTTGTAATTTGAGGATATCTTGGAACTTCAGTGGGCCAAGTAGAGTGAGGTGGTCCTGTAGTTTGAGGATATCTTGTAAATTCCGTTGGCCATGTAGAGTGAGTTGGTCTCGAAGTTTGACGATATCTTGTAACTTCAGTTGGCTACTTAGAGTAAGGTGGTCTTGTAGTTTGAGGATATCTGGTAACTTCAGTAGGCCATGTAGAGTGAGGTTGACAAAAGATCTATTGCATTTTAGAGATTTTCTTATTGATGAAAGGATCTCAATGCAAATGATGAATATTTTCATTGTCATCTTTTCGAAATAAATGAAACTACGAAATAACCAATGCTCATCGAGCCCGTTGTACAGTTTAGAGAAAGCCAAGTAAAAGTCGAATAGAGAAATATTAACTATTTCATTCACTTGTGTCTTCTCACTTATCATTTTTTTTAAACAGATTTTTCGCGAGGGTAATGTGGTAGTTAGTGTACTCAACATACTACTATCTAATTTACAGTGGGAGAGTAATTTGTCGTCACACACTTTTAGCAGATTTCTCTCAAGGAAAATTAGCTGTTGAGGTTGTGCTCATAATGTTATTTGCGGAAAATGTCATAGATTCTTTCTAGGAGGTGTCGAAAATGATGTCCGTTAAAATTATATAAGTGCGTGTGTGTGTGTGTGTGTGTGTGTGTGTGTGTGTGTGTGTGTGTGTGTGATCGGTTTTTTTTTCTCCATAGAAATACAGAATATGTGATGAGATATGTTCACGTATGTTATACCATCACATGGGAAATCTGCTTAGTTTACGCAGCCCTTGCGTGACAAACTTTTTATATATAAGGGAAAAGAGAGCTGTAGTCTTCCTGTATTAAATTTTGTCAATCGTCTATTTTGTCTTTATTTTTCATAATCACCTACACAAATACCTACAAGGGTATTTATACTCCAGTACATGCTTACCTCACTTTACGCGTCTCTTAGTTGTACAAAGCATGTATTCTTTGTTGGATGTCAGTGAATTTCGGCTTTCTATTGATGTCGTATTCTATTCTTTTATTTTCATACTTTAAATTTAGTTCCAAAAAATATATTTATTTATTTACAATTTCTTTAATTTATTGTTCCTTTTCCCTAATTACTGGATAAAGCAACATCTATCACTATGAAACAGTAGCAAACTATGAAAAATGATTGGAATTATTATTATTAGATCACTTACTGATATATGTGTATCTGAAGACCTCTTGCAGATTTATTTTGCCCCCCTGTGACACTTACGGGCTTTCCGACCACGTTTATTTTTAGCTCTACATGGCCACGTTGATTCAACTGACCAAGTTCTCTGAGGAGGTCTAGTAATTTCAGCTGGCCAAGTTGTCTGAGGGTGTCTAGTAATTTCAGTTGGCCAAGTAGAGTGAGGTCCTCATGTAGTTTGAGGATATCTTGTAACTTCAGTTGGCCAAGTAGTCTCATCTGGTCTGGTAATTTCATTTGGCAAAGTAGTCTGATTTGGTCTAGTAATTTCAGCTGGCCAATTAGCGTGAGGTGGTTTAGTCCTAAGATGAGGAGGGTCTATAAAAGACCAACACGGGTCATGATAATCACTGGCGCACAAAGCAAGGGTGCATATTACCAAAACCACAGTCTTCATAGTTGTGCTGCAATTAGAAAACTTCACTGAATGTTAAATTATTCTATTGAAACATCTTCAGCCTTGAGAAAGGATTTTATTTTCATGGAGTACATTTTATAGCGAATCTCTTGAATTTTCTATTCCTGTATTATTCAGTAATAAGTTGTTATGCATACCGCGCGCAAGGTCTATTATGGTTTTGCATATGAACAGCTCCGAATAATGAATTCTCTGTTAACCACTTAATGATGTTTCAGGATATCATAATGTTTTTATGAGGGATTTTTGTAATTTTGGTATCAATATTGTTACTCTACAAAAGATCTATTGTATTTTAGAGATTTTCTTATTGATGAAAGCATCTCAATGATGAATATTTTCTTTGTCATCTTTTCGAAATAGATGAAACTACGAAATAACCAATGCTAATCGAGCCTGTTGTACAGATTAGAGAAAGCCAAGTAAAAGTCGAATAGAGAAATATTAACTATTTCATTCACTTGTATCTTCTCACTTATCACAAATGTCCCTTTACCAAGAATCCTGACTCCTTTTAATTTGTAAACCTTTCAAATTTCCAATTAATTTTCTTCACCAATCAACAATTAAATATTTCTTTCTGGAAAATTTTTGTTTAAGCAGATTTTTCGCCAGGGAAATATGGTAGTTAGCGTACTCCACATACTACCAACTAATTTACAGTGGGAGAGTTTTGTATGATACAAGGTATATATTTTTTTAAAATATATATGTTTTGTAGGATTGGCAGAGTAATTTGTCGTCACACACTTTTAGCAGATTTCTCTCAAGGGAAATCAGCTGTTGAGGTTGTGCTCATAATGACATTTGCGGAAAATGTCATAGATTCTTTTTAGGAGGTGTCGAAAATGATGTCCGTTAAAATTATACAAGTGTGTGTGTGTGTGTGTGTGTGTGTGTGTGAGTGTGTATTGTTTCACATCAGTTTGTGGATTGTTATATGAATATCTGAATTACTCATAATGCGATTATCCTTAAGGAAAATCAGCTATTGAGGTTGTACTCATGACGCGCTTTTCGAAATTTTTCTTCTAATGTCTATCGATCTTACCCAGGAGATTACGAAAATGAGGTCCGTTAAAAACTGTATATATATATATATATATATATATATATATATATATATATTTGTCTGTTACCGCTCTAGCGGTCGCAATTTTTAAGTTCGTTAATGGCTGAAATCGAACCAGGGGTAGGGGGGGGGTTTAGAGGGGGAGAATTACGAAAATTCTTAATATCTCTGTTATTATGAATCGGATCGAAAAATTGTATAGAACCAATCTTATTACAAATGTAATGTTCTATAAAGGTGGTTACGTACGTTTTTTCATTATCTTGATTATTTACTGAGATATTTGAATTTTATAGTTTTCGGTCTTCAGTAAAGCCCCACTCCTACTCATCTCATATTTTCAATATTCTATTATGCTTTGAAGCACTTTATTTCAAGCTTAAATAGGGTGGGGGGCTTTATTATTCTCATTGAACATTTAGGTTTTGAGATAAATGCTAATACGTGGCGCACGTGGGAAATCTGCTTAGTTAACGCAGCCCCTGCGTGACGGACTTTTCAAGAAATGTCTTCAAATTGTCATCGACTTTATCTAGGAGGCGTTGAAAATGATGTCCTTTCAAAATTATTTTTGTTTGTGTGTGGGTTTTGTTATATGACTATCTTCTTGCGAATTGGTTTTTCGATCTCTAATATTATGGATAGTATATTTTTTAAGCAATCTGCATGTGTGGCTTATTCACTTCTCGTTAACAACCACCTAATATATTATGGTACCTGTTATACTAAGCTTAAGTGCCGAATATTGTTTTAGCAGATCTTTATGAAATGAGTTAAATGTAAACATGTTTTATGTGTCTTCATCAGGTAAGGCTACACATTCTACCCAAGAAAATGATTACTTGACCAGTACCGGTGAAGGTAATTCTGGCTAACTGCTGAAATTGGACTAGGAAGACGGAAGAGGCATTCGACAAAATATCTCAATCATTATGACCATAATTTGTTAGGTTTACATGAAGTATAGTATACCAAATTTCATTGATAACACTTTTAGCAGATTCCCCGTCGTACTAATTACGCGATTTTCGAAAAAATCACACACCCCCTGATGTCCTAATGACAATGAGCTGTTATGACAAAAACTCAAATAGTGTTTACATGGGACCTTTATTATTCGAAATACAATCAAATTTTTTGTGTGATTACCGCATCAATTGAGGTCTTATGTTCTTTTCTCAAAAATGTTCATTTGATCAATACCATACTCGATATTCAACAGTTTTATTCTACACTAAAGATCATATTTGTGATTGGCAGAAATTGGGGGTAGAGTGGAGGGATTCGCAAATTTAAAATATCTCCGTTATTATTAGCCGGGTCATAAATGTTTACGAATCTTGTTAAACAATTGAAGCTCTAAAATGGTAGTTCTAATGATTTTTTTCGTAACTCAAGCACTAAGCGAGGTATTCGCACTGTCATGTTTTCAGCCTTCAGTTTATCCACCCCCTTCTACTAATCGTTTTTTTTTTTCTCCATAGAAATATAGAATATGTGGTGAAATATGTTCACGTATGTTATACCATCACTTGGGAAATCTGCATAGTTTACGCAGCCCTTGCGTGACCGACTTTTTGTATATAAGGGAAAAGAAAGCTGTAGTCTTCCTGTATTAAATTTTGTCAATCGATTATTTTGTCTTTATTTTTCATAATTAGGCCTTGTAGGTATTTATACTCCAGTACATGCTTATCTCACTTTACGCGTCTCTTTGTTGTACAAAGCATGTATTCTTTGTTGGATATCAGTGAATTTCGGCTTTCTATAGATGTCGTATTCTATCCTATTATTTTTAAACATTAAATTTAATTCCAAAAAATATATTTTATTATATACAATTTCTTTAATTTATTGTTCCTTTTCCCTAATTACTGGATAAAGCAACATCTATCACTCAACCTTATACTATTTATGTAAAGTTGATTCTATGCCATAAAAGATTTCAGAGTAGCAAACAATGAAAAATAATTGGAATTATTATTATTAGATCACTTACTGATATATGTGTATCTGAAGACCTCTTGCAGATGTATTGTGCCCCCCTGTGACACTTACGGGCTTTCCGACCACGTTTATTTTTAGATATTTTAGCTCTACGTGGCCACGTTGATTCAACTGACCAAGATCTCTGAGGAGGTCCAATAATTTCAGCTGGCCATGTTGTCTGAGGATGAATAGTGATATCAGTTGGCCAAGGAGAGAGAGGTTGTCTAGTGATTTCAGATGGGCAAGGAGGGTTTGGTGGTCCCGTAGTTTGATTTGGTCTGATAATTTCAGCTGGCAAAGTATAGCCAGGCGGTATAGTAATTTCAGTTGGCCATATAGAGTGAGGTGGTCTAGTAATTTCAGTTGGCCAAGTAGAGTGAGGTGGTCTTGTAGTTTCAGGATACCTTGTAACTTCAATTGGCCATGTAGAGTGAGGTGGTCTCGTAGTTTGAGGATATCTTGTAAATTCAGTTGGCCATGTAAAGTGGGGAGGTCTAGTAATATCAGTTGGCCAAGTAGAGTGATGTGGTCTTGTGATATCAGTTGGCCAAGCTGTCTGAGGATGTCCAGTAATTTCAGTTGGCCAAGTAGAGTGTGGTGGTCTTGTAGTTTGAGGATAACTTGTAAAATCAGTTGGCCATGTAGAGTGAGGGGGTCCAGTAATGTCTGTTGGCCAAGAAGTGTGAGGTGGTCTTGTAGTTGGAGGATGTCTTGTAAATTCAGTTGGCCATGGAGAGTGAGGTGGTCTTGTGATATCAGTTGGCCAAGCTGTCTGAGGATGTCTAGTAATTTCAGTTGGCCAAGTAGAGTGTGGTGGTATTGTAGTCTCAGGATACCTTGTAACTTCAGTTGGCGAAGTAGAGTGTGGTGGTCTTGTAGTTTGAGGATATCTTGTAAATTCAGTTGGCCATGTAGAGTGAGGTGGTCTTGTGCTATCAGTTGGCCAAGCTGTCTGAGGATGTCTAGTAATTTCAGTTGGCGAAGTAGAGTGTGGTGGTCTTGTAGTTAGAGGATATCCTGTAAATTCAGTTGGCCATGTAGAGTGTGGTGGTCCAGTGATTTCAGTTGGCCAAGTGTCTGAGGATGTCCAGTAATATCAGTTGGCCAGTAGAGTGTGGTGGTCTTGTAGTTGGAGATACCTTGTAACTTCAGTTGTCCATGTATTTTGAGGTGGTCTTGTGATTTGAGTTGGCCAAGCTGTTTGAGGATGTCTAGTAATATCAGTTGGCCAAGTAGAGTGTGGTGGTCCTGTGATTTCAGTTGGCCAAGATGTCTGAGGATGTCCAGTAACTTCAGATGGAGAAGTAGAGTGTGGTGGTATTGTAGTTTCAGGATACCTTGTAACTTCAGTTGGCCATGTAGTGTGAGGTGGTCTTGTGATATCAGTTGGCCAAGCTGTCTGAGGATGTCTAGTAATATCAGTTGGAAAAGTAAAGTGAGGTGGTCTTGTAGTTTTAGGATACCTTGTACCTTCAGTTGGCCATGTAGAGTGAGGGTGTCCAGTAATGTCTGTTGGCCAAGTAGTGTGAGGTGGTCTTGTAGTTGTAGGATGTCTAGTAATGTCAGTTGGCCAAGTAGAGTGATGTGGTCTGGTAGTTTCAGGATACCTTGTAACTTCAGTTGGCCAAGTAGAGTGTGGTGGTCTTGTGATTTCAGTTGGCCAAGATGTCTGAGGATGTCCAGTAATTTCCGCTGGCCAAGTAGAGTGAGGTGGTCTTGTAGTTGGAGGATGTCTAGTAATATCAGTTGGCCAAGTAGAGTGTGGTGGTCCTGTGATTTCAGTTGGCCAAGATGTCTGAGGATGTCCAGTAATTTCAGTTGGAGAAGTAGAGTGTGGTGGTATTGTAGTTTCAGTATACCTTGTAACTTCAGTTGGCCATGTAGTGTGAGGTGGTCTTGTGATATCAGTTGGCCAAGCTGTCTGAGGATGTCTAGTAATTTCAGTTGGCCAAGTAGAGTGTGGTGGTATTGTAGTTTCAGGATACCTTGTAACTTCAGTTGGCCATGTAGTGTGAGGTGGTCTTGTGATATCAGTTGGCCAAGCTGTCTGAGGATGTCTAGTAATATCAGTTGGAAAAGTAAAGTGAGGTGGTCTTGTAGTTTGAGGATATCTTGTAAATTCAGTTGGCCATGTAGAGTGAGGTGGTCTTGTGATATCAGTTGGCCAAGCTGTCTGAGGATGTCTAGTAATTTCAGTTGGCCAAGTAGAGTGATGTGGTCTGGTAGTTTCAGGATACCTTGTAACTTCAGTTGGCCATGTAGTGTGAGGTGGTCTTGTGATATCAGTTGGCCAAGCTGTCTGAGGATGTCTAGTAATATCAGTTGGAAAAGTAAAGTGAGGTGGTCTTGTAGTTTTAGGATACCTTGTACCTTCAGTTGGCCATGTAGAGTGAGGGTGTCCAGTAATGTCTGTTGGCCAAGTAGTGTGAGGTGGTCTTGTAGTTGTAGGATGTCTAGTAATGTCAGTTGGCCAAGTAGAGTGATGTGGTCTGGTAGTTTCAGGATACTTTGTAACTTCAGTTGGCCATGTAGAGTGAGGTGGTCTTGTAGTTTGAGGATATTTTGTAACTTCAGTTGGCCATGTAGAGTGTGGTTGCCTTGTAGTCTGAGGATATCTTGTAAATTCATTTGGCCAAGTAGAGTGGGGTGGTCTAGTAATATCAGTTTGCCAAGTATAGTGAGGTGGTCTAGTAATTTTTGATGGTAGTCTCGTAGTTGGACGTTGGGTAGCAATATTAGGTCGTTTAGTCCTAAAATGGCGATGGTCTTTAAAAGGCCTACCCGGGTTATGATGATCACTGGCACACAAAGCAAGGATGCATAATACCAAAACCACACTCTTCATAATTGTGCTGCATCTAAAAATCTGAACTGAATGTAAAAATTATACTCATGAAACACCTTCAGCCTTGGTAATAGATTTTATTTTCATGGGGGACATTTTATAGTGAATCTCTGGAATTTTCTATTCCTTTTTTGTTCAGTAATGAGTTATTATCCAAGGTCTATTTTGGTTTTGCATATGAACAGCTCTCAATAATGAACTCTCTGTACCTCGTAATGATGTTTCAGGAAATCACAATGTCTTTATGAGGTTTCTGTCCTTTAGATATCAATATAGTTAATTCACAAAAGATCTTTTGTATTTTAGAAATTACCTTTTTAATGAATGCTTCTGAATGCAAATGATCAATTTTTTTTTTTCCATCTTGGCGAAATAGATAAAACTACGAAGGCAAGTCGAAGGAACTATTGTTAATCAATTCCGTTGTTCAGTTTGGTGTTGGCCAATTAAAAGTCGAATAGAAAAATATTAATGATTTTATTTATTTGTATCTTATCACTTATCACAATTGTCCCTTTACCAAAAATCCTGAGTCTGTTAATTTTTAAAACTTTCTAATTCCAAATTAATTTAGTATATCTTCACCAATCGGCATTTAAATAGTTTGTTGTTATTGTTCTCTAATATTAAGAGATTTAATAGACACTTCTTCACTTCTCGTTAACAAAAGGCTTTTATACCATGTCACCTGTTAAACGAAGCTTTATTACCGAATATTGTTTTCAACTAATATGTTTTTGAACTGTTTTGTGTGACTTCATCAAGTGAGTAATCAAGTACATTCTATATAAGAAAATATTTACTTGACCAATACCATAAACTATATTTAACCATTTAATGTAACTCAAGGTACTTCTGGCTAACTCCTGAAATCGGACCAGGAAGAGGGGAAAGAGATTTCTATTATTATGAAGAAAAATTGTTATCTTCATTCTATGTATTGCCTAAAATGCAAATTTATTATTTATAAATAAAACTAAGGTTTGTCTGATTTTTTATTTAAATTAGGAGGGAATCTTTTTTTTGTGTTTTTTCGGACCATTTTAAGAAAAATGGAATCAAAATTAAAAACCTTCTGTCAGTCTGTCTGATTCTTAGGTTTAGGCGACGAATGTAACTATGGGTTCGATAAAGAACGTTAAGTAGGCCATTTAGAACATAACTGAGACACGACTGAAAATGTTCCCCAGAAAAGCTCGCAATACAAAAAATTAAGCAGTAAAAAGTATAATCGCAAAAGACTACTTCGTATTATAAAGTCCGTCACGCAGGGGCTGCCTAAACAAAGCTGATTTCCCACGTCTGACATGACACACTACTGATCTCATATCACCGTATATTCTCAATTTCCAAATACAAAAATCCGATGAGTATAAGTGGGCGGAATATAAAATCTTAATTGACGACGTCATCAGAAAATTTATTTGCAAATATCTCATCTATTAAAGATCTGATAAAAAGAATAGCGGGTACATAAGCTTGGAATGGGACGTTCCATGGAATATTTCATATGCTTATTTTAAATGTTTCATGACTTATACTGGTGTTATAGTCGGCCGAAAACTTAAAAATACAATTTTTCAGTTAATATTCAAGATAGAAAGTCCGTCACGCAGGGGCTGCGTAAACTAAGCAAATTTTCCACGTGACGTTTTACAATAGAGAAATTTCACGAGAGCCAAGCAGTTAATGAAACGGCCGAACTAGCTTTTGGGTGGGAAAGACACTTCGTCAGTTAGCCGCCCAAATTTAATAAAAATGCAAATATCTCGGTTAATATTCAAGATAGAGAATAAATGTATAAAACAATATTTGTAGTAAATTTAATTTGCAATAAGACAGATTCTATAGAATTTTTCAATCTAACGTATAGTAACGGAGATATTTCGAATTTTCGAAAATCCTCCCCTCCCACTGGTCCGATTTCAGCCGTTAACGAACTTGATCTTCCCTTTTACAGAAAACGATTAAATATCGAGTTTGGTAACGATCAAACAAAAATTGCGACCGCTAAAGCGTTAACAGACATATATATATATATATATATATATATATATATATATATATATAGTTTTGAACGGACCTCATTTTCGTCATCTACTAGGTAGGAGCGATGGACATTTGAAGAAAAATTTCGAAAATTCCGTCATGCTAATAAAACAAGTGTAAATGAGCTATTAAAGGAAACTTAATTTGTAATAAGATTGGTTATATACATTTTTTTTTTAGCCGACGCATAATAACAGAAATATTTTCAATTAAAAAACCTCCCCCCAGGTCCGATTTCAGCAGCTGACGAACTTGATCTTTAGTTTTAAGCAAAACTGTTAAATATCGAGTTTGGTAACGTTCAAAACTGTGAAGAAAATTGCGACAGCTACAGCGTTAATAGACATATATGTATATATATATATATAAAAGAGCTAGCGGTCATAATTTTTGACACAGTTTTCAACGGATCTCATTTCCTCTTTCCCTGGGAAGAGAACGATTGCAATATGAGGAAATTTTTCGAAAATCAAGTCATGAGTAGAACCTCAATAGCTGATTTCTCTGCAAAAAGTATTATTCCGATATCTCTTATTAGTTTAGGAAATCGCTGCTGAACCATTTTATAGACGAGCAAAAGCATCAAAAACTCTTTTTTCACAGCAAGTGATAAAAGTCCGTCACGCAGGGACTGCCTAAACTAAGCAGATTTCCCACGTGAAGTTAGGCAATAGAGAAATCTCCATACGAGAGCCGAACAGTTACGGAAACGGCCGAACTAGCTTTTGGCTGGAAACTCACTTGTCCTGTTATCCGACCACATTTAATAAAAATACAAAATAAAAAATACAAACTTTCGGATAATATTCAAGATAGAGAATAAATGTATTGAATAATATGTATAGTAAATTTAATTTGCAATATGATTGGTTCTATACAATTTTTTGAAGATGGGGGTGGGGAGTCACCAGGACATATTTGCATGTGTCTCGTATAATAAAGATCTCTTGAATAAAATTTTTGGTATTTAAACTTCCAATAATGTGATTTTCATGTATCAGAGTATTGGGTATGTAACATGAGTAGAAGTGGCGGTTTGCTGAAAACTGAAAAATGCAAATATCTAGGTAATTAAACAAGATAGAGAATAAACGTGTATGACAATATTTGTAGAACATCTAATTTGCAATAAGATTGGCTATATACAATTATTCGATCCGATTTATAATAACGGAGATATTTCGAATTTTCGAAAATCCCCCCTCTAAACCCCCCTCCTCCCACTAGTCCGATTTCAGCCATTAACGAACTTGATCTGTCTTTTTGCATAAAATATCGAGTTAGGGGTAACGATCAAACAAAAATTGCGACCGCTAGAGCGTTAACAGACATATATATATATATATATATATATATATATATATATATATATATATATATATATATATAATAATTTTGAACGGACCTCATTTTCGTCATCTCCTGGGTAGGGTCGATGGACATTTGAAGAAATCTATCGAAAATCGCGTCATGAGGAAGATCTCAATAGCTGATTTCCCTTAAAGGAAATCAGCAAAAATCAAGGAGGAATGGTCCCTTTTTCCTTAAAGTTGTCATAATTTCTGGGAACAAGTAGTTGATATCCTCTCAGATGTCCCAATTCACCTAACCTACTAAATTACCCACCGATGTTGGCATTCCCAAGGAAATTATTGTCTCGTAAAAATAGCAAAGAAACGGACAAAATTCTTTCTTAGCTACCCTGGAGGTTATCAGAAAGCAGGTTTGTGAGGCTATTGCTGATGTGTTGATAAAGTATGTTAGCAGACTGGTAAAAAGTGAATGTAATGTTGCAGGGAATTTGAATGCGAAAATTTTGGAGATTAAGGGCTTCATACGATGGTCAACTTGACCTTATTTGAGGGGATTTTGGGATAGCGATAATAAGGGAGGCGGGAATAGACATACTACCAATGACATTGGATAGCTAATTGGGGCGTTGTGGCAACACCAGGGTGAGTCGCAGAGACCAGGTGCTTCTATGACAGATTTTATGACTTTTCTGGAAGGGAAAGTGAGCTTATACCATTCTTCCGTCGGATCAATAGTTTTTTTATGACGTTGAAGTGTGGACTGGTACAATATGATATTTAGTGTTATGAGGGAGCAGCAGAGACAGATTTCAACCAATGTCACCTTGAGTGAGTTTGGTTACGATTTATTCTGATATTTATCGTGAATATTAGGTTACAAATGAAAATTTCGAGTCATATCAATAGTTTTAAAGGCACAGCCTATTTCCATTTTCAGAAAACACATGGTTATTTGATGGATCAATCAGTATGGAATTAATAATTTCTTACAAGTCTTTATTGCAACTAACAGTGCAGGAATATAATATGATGCACGCAATAAATTCCTTCAGGATTGGGCTTTATTCTTTTGAGTATTTTGCCTGGAAGAAAATCATAATGTTGTTGTTAATTTATATATATATATATATATATATATATATATATATATAAAATTGTAACCTCTGTCTGTACATTGTTTTTTTTTCTCAAAATTTCACGATAAATTTTCGTTTCACATGTCATAGGCACCATAACTGCATTTTGTTTCTTTCGTGTATGTTTGTTTGTTTGTTTGTTACCCTTTCACGCATAAACGGCTGAACCGAATTTTATGAAACTTGGTATGTATATTACCACTAACCCAGCTTAGACGTTAGGCTATATTAATATCCTCTGAGACGAACCGGAGTGGGGGTTATAAGGAAAGCCAGAAATTAAATATAAGTCCGTCACGCAGGGGCTGCGTAAACTAAGCAGATTTCCCTCGGGAAGTTTAGTAATAGATAAATATACATACATACTACATAACACAATGACACCGTGAATAAATACAAACGGAAATAAATGTTTCATCCAATTTCAATAACCTGCCGACAGGAAGCGTTAGGTTAGAAATGTAAACAACCGGGCCGGGCCGCCTCACAACGGAAAGAAAAACAATTACAGAAATATATCAGAATATAACACATTATATTATTGAGAACTATTTACTATATCTAGTACTGTAATTAATAATGAGTCAGAATAATTGTTATCTCAATCAATAAAATTTGAGTAGTCCAAATCTTTAAAATGGGGGGGAGTCACCAGGGCATATTTGCATGTATCTTTTATAATAAAGGTCTCTTGTATACAATTTTTGGTATTTAAACTTCCAATAATGAGATTTATTATGTAGCAGAGTATTGTTTACGTAACATGAGTAGAAGTGGAGGTTTGCTAAAAACTGAAAAATTCAAATATCTCGGTTAATATTCAAGAGAGAGAATAAACGTATATGACAATATTTATAGTAAATTTAATTTGCAATAAGATTTGTTATATACAATTCTTCGATCCGATGCATAATAACGGAGATATTTGGAATTTTCGAAAATCCTCCCCTCTAAACCCCCCCTCCCTCTGGTCCGATTTCAGCCATTAACAAACTTGATCTGTCTTTTTACATAAAACGGTTAAATATTGAGTTTCGTAACGATTAAACAAAAATTGCGACCGCTAGAGCGGTAACAGACAAATATATATATATATATATATATATATATATATATATATATATATATATATATATATATATATATATATATATACAGTTTTGAACGGACTTCATTTTCGTCATCTACTAGGTAGGATCGATGGACATTTGAAGAAAAATTTCGAAAATTCCGTCATGAGTACAACCTCAATAGCTGATTTCCCTCAAGGGAAATCTGCTAATAGCGATATTTCATTTCCTGGTATTTTGGCAAATACGAACATAACAAAAGTTGATTATTTTGTTATTTAGAGTAACTTTTGTTATATACACTTTTTTCGTATACATAAGTATAAATGATTTATACGCTAAAAAAAGTCCGTTACGCAGGGGCTGCGTAAACTAAGCAGATTTCTCACGTGAAGTTTTACAATAGAGAAATCTGCCTAATGACAACTGTAGTAGTAAGAAACCTCTAAACCTAAAACATTATTTAGAGCGTAATAACCCAGTAGTTTCTAGCCCCAAAAACCAGTTAACCTAACCTCTAAAGCTATTCACGAGGGACGAATAGTTACGAAAACGGCCACCAGAGGTCACGGCGGAAAGTGCGAACATAGCCACTGCTGCCGAGCACATGCAGAATACAAATGCAAATATCTCAGTTAATATTCAAGATAGAGAATAAATGTATAGAACAATATTTATAGTACATTTAATTTGCAATAAGATTGATTCTGTAATATTTTTCGATCTGACGTATAGTAACGAAGATATTTCGAATTTTCGAAAATCCTCCCCTCTAAACCCCCCCTCCCACTGGTCCGATTTCAGCCGTTAACGAACTTGATCTTCCTTTTTACATAAAACGACTAAATATCGAGTTTGGTAACGATCAAACAAAAATTGCGACCGCTAGAGCGGTAACAGACAAATATATATATATATATATATATATATATATATATATATATATATATATACAGTTTTGAACGGACCTCATTTTCGTCATCTCCTGGGTAGGATCGATGGACATTTGAAGAAAAATTTCGAAAATTCCGTCCTTGAGTACAACCTCAATAGCTGATTTCCCTTAAGGGAAATCTGCTAAAACTATAGCGAGAGTCAACAATTTTATTTGGGACAAAAGGCTTAACCGAGTTAAACAAAACTCGGTATGTGACTTAGCAGTAACTCCTACATGATAATAAGCTGTACCAACATTTCTAGGGGTGTGTATGGGAGGCCTGAAATTAAAAAAGTCCCTCACGCAGGGGCTGCGAATATACATACTGCTAACACAACACCGTGAAAATACAAACGGAAATAAGAAATGTTTCATCCAATTTCAATAGCCTGCCGGTTAGAAATCTAAACAAACGGGTCGCCTCACACCGGAAAGAAAAAACAATTTCTGAAATATATCAGAATATAACACATTAATTTTATTGAGAACTATTTACTATATCTACTAGTGTAATTAATAATGAGTCAGAATAATTGTTATCTCAATCATCTCGTATAATAAAGGTCTCTTGAATACAATTTTTGGTATTTAAACTTCCCATAATGTGATTTATTATGTATCAGAGTATTGTTTACGTAACATGAGTAGAAGTGGCGGTTTGGTGAAAACTGAAAAATGCAAATATCTCGGATATTCAAGATAGAGAATAAATGTATATAACAATATTTATAGTAAATTTATTTGTAATAAGATTGATTCTGTATAATTTTTCAATCCGACGTATAGTAACGGAGATATTTCGAATTTTCGAAAATCCTCCCCTTTAAACCCCCCCTCCCACTGGTCCGATTTCAGCCGTTAACGAAAGTGATCTTTCTTTTTACATAAAACGCTTAAAGTTTGGTAAGGATAAACAAAAATTGCGACAGAGAGCGGTAACAGACAAATATATATATATAATATATATATATATATATATATATTATATATATATACAGTTTTGAACGGACCTCATTTTCGTCATCTACTAGGTAGGATCGATGGACATTTGTAAAAAAATATCGAAAATTCCGTCATGAATGCAGCCTCAATAGCAGTTCTCCCTTGAGGGAAATCTGCTAATAAAATTAGCAATATTTCGTTTCCTATTGGTTTTTCGGCAGATACACTCATAACAAAAATTGTTTATTCTGTTATTTAGAGTAAATCGTGTTACATTCACTTTTGCCGTATAACAAAGTATAAACGAGATATACACCATAAACTGATGCGGGAGCAACTATTTTATTGGGCAGTAACGGTTGAAGCGAATTTAACAAAACTCGGTACGTGAATTAGCATTAGTTCTTCCATGATTATAAATTATATTAAAATTTATAGGTTCAAACGTTGGGGTTATAAGGGAGGCATGAAATTGAAATTTGCGACATTTCATTTTCTATTTGTTTTTAGGTTATGATGTATCTAAAACAGTTATCACCATTAAGCTTTGGACCGCCTCAAGGGAAAGGAACTTTAATTCATACATGTTTTGGAACACAGAATACTTTCTACGACTATGAATTATACTGTTCATTACGATATAAAAACCTATATGCACAGGAGACGGGAAATATAATAATATTAGAAGATTGAATAACAAATAATTTTATTATTAACAAATCCACAGCATCGACGGGTATAAACCCTAAAAACTGTGACCGGGGAAATGTAAAAATATTGTGGAAAATAAAGCCTTGACAAAAAAATAAAATCTTTATTCAGTCTAAAATGAATTCCCGGGCGAAGCCGGGTACCTTAGCTAGTATATATATTTATATATATATATATATATATATATATTAAATATATATACGTTGACAAATAAATATTAAATGTATTACAAAATGAATATATATATATATATATTTCTAAGACAAATAAATATATCTTACATTATATAAGTGTTTTATAATTAATTTATAACTATAATTAAACAAGGTAGGAACGCAACCAAAGAGACAAAAAACACGTATCATCAAATAAACAAAAACGAAACATTGATTTCAAAAACATAAAAAAATATCTTATAAAGAAGCTAGAAAATTAAAAACTATAAAGACTAATATAAATTATAATATAATAATATAATTACGAAAACAATTATATACTTTCAATGGTTAAGATTAAAACTAAAATTAAAAAAATAAAAATTAGTATTTACATAAATAAAATGAACAGATTAAATTTTCAAATATCTTAAACATTCACAATCAAATGTTCCCACTTTCTCTAACACACCTAAAACACACACACACACACACACACACACTCTCAAAAACTCAATTTCCACACGAAAATATAATGTAAACTACAATCATAAATCTCGCAAGCAATTGATAGACCACATCGATAAGGTGGTTACCAACCACAGACATAGGTTCTGTTATGCCTAAAATGGACTAAACTGTACTTCTTTGTGTCTCTTCATAAACCTTGAACGCGTACCTATAATAGCATGAAAAGGAGGACAATCCTTTCGCGTTACCTTAGTAGTAAATACCGTTATTAAAGATTTATAGCCAAACGCTATTAACTCTTATGGAAACTCAACAAAGAAGAAATTAATTATGCTGTACTCGAATGACGAATATTGATTGGAATAGCGATGATAATATGTAAATGAGCTGAACAGGTGTCATATCCATCGCTCTATAAATACTAGAGACGGAGTGGAAGAGATCCAGTTGCAGATCTACAAGCGGCATGAAGACTCGAGTTGGAATTCTGTTACCTTTTCTCTGCCTCGTCATACTTGTTGGCGCAGTTTGGAGTCTGGACCAGTCGGAAAAGATACAGAGAATCGCTAGAAGCGTAGAATCATTTTTAGCAGTACCACGAAAAGAAAGATTGAAAGAGATCATGAGAATGACCGGTGAGCTCATTAATAAACCAGTAGTAGACAATAAATTGGTGATAGACACACGTTTGGGACCACGGGTAGCTCGGTCAGAAGGACTGAAGAAATTGATCGGAGAAATACAGAAAAACAATATAGACCCAAAAATGAAAATTTTAATTGGGTCCGTATAGGAAAACCATAAGGAAGACGGGGTATCTCAAATCCAGGTTGGTAGAATGTCTTTATTAAAAACATTTATTTATGTCCAAAGTATAAAAGGTGATCTGGCCTTCAAAACAAATCGATAAACTGAACGAAGTAATACTAGCAAAGAATGTCCGTCACGAAGAGGCTGCGTTAACTAAGCAGATTTCCCACGTGCACCACGTATTTGCATTTATCTCAATACTTACAAGTTTAATGAGAACAATATTTGGGATTTAGGCTTCAAATTAATTGATTCATAATATAACAGATTATTGTTAATATAATAAAATAGAATAGGGATTTACTGAATGTCGAAAACTAAAAATTGCAAAAATCTCGGTTAATAATGAAGATAATGAAAAAATGTTCCTAGCCACATTTATAGAACTTTACATTTTAAATAAGATTGGTTCTATACCAATTTTCGATCCGATGCTTAATAACAGAGATATTTTGAGTTTTCGAAATTCCCTTTTCTCTAACCCCCCCCCCCCACACACACACTGGTTCGAAAGAACTTCATCATTTTGACATAAACATACCGATTTTGGTAACTAGTGCAACAACATATTTATATATATATATATATATAAATTTTGAAAGTATCTCATTTTTGGTATCTTCTAGTAGGATCTGTAGACATTTGAAGAAGGGTTTGGAAACCCCATCATGAGTACTACCTGAATAGCTGATTTCCCCTAAGGGAAATCTGCTAAAACACAAATTAGATACAGAATATTAAAAAGTGCTTGTTTTATTATCAATTTCACGTTGCACACTGTACACATATTGTCTCCTTCTCTGTATCTATTAAGAGTGGAATTTCTGAGGGATGGCTGTCATATTGGGAGCATCATAAAACAGCTCAAACCCTTTCTAGAAATTGTTGTATGGTTTTAGTTTCTTCCATGAACATTCCATGTCATCTATCTCTGTACTCAATCCCTTGCTTTACTATTTCAAGAAATTAGCAAATACTCCATTAAGAAATAAATTCGTTAATGAGTATCATAATATAAGAAAAGGCAAAGGTTGGCAGTTCTTTAGATGTTAATGAGTCACAATGTTCGGTTCACGATACTGAAAGCCATTTCAATTAAAGTACCAAATATTTCAGCAAGAACTTATGCCCGTAAAGGGTTTAATAATTTCTCTACAAAAAAAATGATGTATGTTTTATTTTCTGTTTCAGGCACTTTGGTGAATGGAATTTCTCTACAAACAATGTTTTGAAGCACTCGATATTGATTATTTAGCTTGAATAGTCATATTAATAAATTGTAAAATCAATGACGTTTTTAGTATATATTAACCTTATTCTACCCTTGCATTCATATTTATGAATTACGAATAATCATATGAACAAATAACAAGAAGATAATATGTACCAAATAACGACAAAAGACCTACAGGTTTTGTGAATCTATGTCTACAGGTAACCACCCTTTTCTTTCCAGTGTGGGACTAAGGATATTGTTTAATGAGTTCACTAAATAAATTCTTATTCCCCAGGCGGGAATCGAACTAAAGGGCTACCATTTGAGCCGCTTTACCTCACTAAGGCTAAAATGAGCCCCAAAATCCTTAGTCCCTCCCTGGCTAGAAAAGGGTGGCAACGATTCGACCTTATTTGTGGGGGTTGTGGGTGAGAGATAATACGGGAGGCGGGAATAGACATACTACCAATGACATTGGATAGCCAATTGGGGCGTTGTGGCAACACCAGGGTGAGTCGCAGAGACCAGGTGCTTCTATGACAGATTTCATGACTTTTCTGGAAGTGAAAATGAGCTTATACCATACTTCCGTCGGATCAATAGTTTTTTATGACGTTAAAGTGTGGACTGGTAGAATATGATATTTGGTGTTATGAGGGAGCAGCAGAGATGTATTTCAACCAATATCAACTTGAGTGAGTTTGGTTTTTATTTATTATGAATATTAAGTTACAAATAAATAACTTCGAGTCATATCAATATTTTTAAAGGCACGACTTATTTTTATTTTAAGAAAACACAAGGTTTTTTGATGGATCAATCAGTATGGAATTAATAATTTCTTACAAGTCTTTATTGCCACTAACAGTACAGGAATATAATATGATACACGAAATAAATTCTTTCAGGATTGAGCTTCTTTAATCTTTGGAATCTTTTGCCTGGAAGAAAACCATAAATGTTGTTGATATTATATGTATAAATATAAAATATATATACGATGACAAATAAATATTATCGTAAATATATTACAAAATGTATATATATATTTCTAAGACAAATAAATACAGCTAACATTTATAAGTGTTTTATAATTAATTTAGATTGCATAAGCTGCAGGGGGGAATTAAACATCGCTATTAATCACTGCATTTTTTTAATTCAACAGGTGTATTAACTATAATTAAAGTGGCGAGTTTGATTCTCGCCTAGGAAAAGGAAATTATTTAGTGACAGAATTCTTTAAATAACATCTTAAGTCCCACACTGGCTAGAGAAGGGTGGTAACCTGTAGATAACCCGTCCCAATTAGCCTTAGTTGCAGAAAGTGGACGTTAATAAATAATAATAACTATAATTAAACAATACAATTACAACAGAACAAACTAGGAACGCAACCAAAGAGACAAAAAACACGAATCAAAAACAAAAACAAAACATTGATTTAAAAAACATAAAAAAATATCTTATGAAGAAACTAGATAATTAAAAACTATGGTTGAAATTAAAACTAAAATCAAATAAATAAAAATTAGTATGTACATAAATAAAATGAACAGAATAAATTTTCTAATATCATAAAAATTCACAATCAATGGTCCAACTTTCTCTAACATGCCTACAAAAACACACACTCACACACACACACACACACACACTCTCAAAAACTCAATTTCCACCTGAAAATGTAATGTAATCTACAATCATAAATATCGCAAGTAATAGATAGACCCACAACTACCAACGACCTACATCGATTCGGTGGTACCAACCACAGACATAGCTTCTGTTGTACCTGAAATGGAATAGACTGTACTTCTTTGTGTCTCTTCATACAACCGGGACAGCGTACCTAGCAATATCATGAAAAAAAGGAAAATCCCTTCTCGCTATCTTTGTAATACCGTTATTAAATATTTATAGCCAAATGCTATTAACTCCTTTGTAAGCTCAACAAAGAAGAAATTAATTATGCTGTACTCGAAAGACGAATATTGATTGGAAAAGCGATGATAATATGTAAATGAGCTGAACAGGTGTCATATCCATCGCTCTATAAATACTAGAGACGGAGTGGAAGAGATTCAGTTGCAGATCTACAAGCGGCATGAAGACTCGAGTTGGAATTCTGTTACCTTTTCTCTGCCTCATCATACTTGTTGGCGCAGTTTGGAGTCTGGACCAGTCGGTAAAGAGAGAGAGGGAAAAAAGCGATGATTATACTTTAGCAAAAATTCGTCTAGCAATATTGAAAAGCAGGGCGAGAAAGGCCGGTGAGCTCATTAATGAACCAGTAGAGGAATGGTTTATAGACACAAGTATGGAACCACGGGTAGCTCGGTCAGAAGGATTGAAGAAATTCATCGAAGAACTACAGAAAAATAATAAGGATGACGTGGAATCTCAAATCAAGGTTGGAAGAATGTCATTATTATGAACATTTATTTATGTCTAAAGTATAAGAGGTGATCTGGCCTTCAAAAACATGTCGATAAACTGAATGAAGTAATACTAACAAAGAATGTCCGTCACGAAGGGGATGCGTTAACTAAGCAGATTTCCCACGTAGATCACGCATTTGCATTTATTTCAGAACGTGTAAGTTTAGTGAGAAAAATATTGGAGATTTACGCACCAATAAAGTGATTCACAATATCTCAGATTATTGTTAATATGAAAAATTAGAATGTCGAAAACTAAAAATTGCAAAAATCTCGGTTAATAATCAAGATAAGAAAAAATATTTGCCCAACCACATTTATAGAACATTTCATTTTCAATAAGATTGATTATATAACAATTTTCGATCCCATAATTAATAACAGAGGTATTTTGAATTTTCGAAATCCCCCCCTAACTGGTTCGATTTTAGT
The DNA here is from genome assembly GCA_019009955.1 of Riptortus pedestris. NCBI lineage: Eukaryota > Metazoa > Arthropoda > Insecta > Hemiptera > Alydidae > Riptortus > Riptortus pedestris. The sequence goes on from CM032232.1 coordinate 122,713,970, forward strand.
CGTCAACGAAAAATATGGATTTTGGATTGGATATATATATATATATATATATATATATATATATACAAAATTTATATATAAATTTTGTTGAACTACAGCATCTTCAAGGTAGGATCTGTAGACATTTGAAGAAGGGTTTGGAAACCCCATCATGAGTACTACCTGAATAGCTGATTTCCCCGACACAAATTTGTGTTAACACAAATTAGATAAAGAGTATTAAAAAGTGCATGTTTTCTTATGAATTTCACATTGCACACTGTACACATATTGTATCCTTCTCTGTATCTATTAAGAGTGGAATTTCTGGGGATGGCTGTCATATTGGGAGCATCATATAACAGCTCAATCCCTTTCTAGAAATTTTTGTATGGTTTTATATCCTCCATTCCATGTCATCTATTTCTGTTCTCAATCCCTTGCTTACGTATTTCAGGAATTAGCTAATACTTACTGCATTAAGAAATAAATTCGTTAATGAGTATCATAATATAAGAAAAGGCAAAGGTTTGCAGTTCTTCAGATGTTAATGAGTCACAATGTTCGGTTGAAGATGCTGAAATTCATTTCAATTTAAAGTACCACAGATTTCAGCAAGAACTTATCCCCGTAGAGGGTTTTATAATTTCTCTACAAAAAAAAATGATGTATGTTTTATTTTTCTGTTTCAGGCACTTGGTGATTTCAGGTGAATGGAATTTCTCAACAAACAATGTTTTGAAGCACTGGATGTTGAATATTTAGCTTGAACAGTCATATTAATAAATTGTAAAATCAAAAGACCTTTTCAGTATATATTAACCTTATTCTACCCTTGCTTTCATATTTATTAATTACGAATAATCATAGGAACAAATAACAAGAAGATAACATGTACCAAATAACGACAAAAGACCAACAGGTATTGTGCATCAAAGAATGAGTGTTCCATCGATGAGAATGGTTACCATTTGACCTCACACTTCGACCATTCAAAATAATATATATATATATATATATATATATATATATATATATATATATATATATATATATGTTCGTGTGTGTGAGTGTGTGTGTGTTCGTGTGTGTGAGTGTTGAGTAATAACATGGATGAAGAGATGGTCACAGGGACCAGATACTTCGTTGACCTGGAGATAGCTCTCCGTTATATGAATCTCTACCGGGAGGTAAAACGGGAATAAAGATAAGTCATCAGCCCAGCAGTTATTAGTTATGAGTGAGCAGCAGAAATGGATTCCAAACAATGTCAACTTGAGTGAGTTTGGTTATTATTTATCGTAAATATTAAGTTGCAAATGAAAATTTCGAGTTATATCAATAGTTTTAAAGGCACAACCAATTTCTATTTTCTGAAAACCCAAGGTTGTTTGATGGATCAATCAGTGTGAAATTATAAATTTCTTACAAGTCTTTATTGCAACTAAAAGTACAGGAATATAATACGATGCACGAAATAAATTCCTTCAGGATTGGGTTCCTTTATTCTTTTGCCTAGAAGAAAACCATGAATGTTGTAATTATTGAAAGGACAAATAATTATTAAATATATTACATTATGTATGTATATACATTTATGTATATATATATATATATATATATATATATATATATATATGTGTGTGTGTGTGTGTGTGTGTGTGTATTTCTATCACAAATAAGTATATCTAACATTAAATAAGTTTTTTATCAATAATTTAGACTGCAAAGCAGGGGCGAATAAACTTCGAATTTTTAAAATTTCAATAAGTGTATCAACTTTATTAAATAATATGGCTGTTAAATAATATCCTCTGGTATGTGCCATTAGCTTCCTCAACAACCTCCGCTTCGCAGGTTACTTATGCCTGATTGCGGATAATGTAGCAGACCTACTAAAAATGCTCACAGAACTTATGAAGGTTAGCACAAAATATGGCCTGAGAGTTAACCACCAAAAAACCTGTATTATGACAAACGCAGAAAAACCAGCAGTTGTAATTGAAGGGAAGGAATTTGAGTACGTGAAGGAATACATCTACCTCGGACAGTGTGTGTCTTTTAAAGGAAGAATGGGAAACGAGCTTCAGAGAAGAATCAAACTAGGATGGTCTAAGTACTGGTCACTCAAGAAGATCTTCAAAGGCTTGCTCAGTGACAAGTTGAAAAGCAAGGTGCTGAGCATGTGTGTTTATCCTTCCATACTCTACGGAGCTCAGACCTGGGCGCATACAGCCAGAGCAGATTCCAAGCTGAACTCGACACAGATGGCTATGCTCAGGAGTATACTAGGAGTTAAAAAGGGGGACAGGAAGAGGAATGTGGAAATTTTAAAAAGAGTGCCGGTGAAGAACCTCGGAGTTGAAGCACACCAATTAAAGTGGGGCTGGGCAGGTCATCTGGCTAGAATGAATGACAAGCGATGGGCGAAGGTCTGCACAGAATGGATCCCAAGGGACATGGTCAGGAATAGAGGAAGACAGTGCCTGAGATGGAGGGACGAGCTTACTGCAGTCGTTGGCAACAATTGGTGGAGAGTGGCGAGAGATAGAGAATGGTGGAAGAGGACAATCGGAAAACAATGACAATTAGGATGGACTCCTTATTATACCTCCTAAGGGAGAGGCTTTTATCCTGGAAAAGGATGCCAATAAAGCTATTGTTATTATTATTATTATTTTTATGTGCAATTATCTTTTTCGGGGGTGGAGCAATTTGTGTTAAGGGGTAGTAAAGAGTTGTGGCTCCAACTTGACAAATATAGAATTTATTTAGTAATAAACTCAGAAAGCAAAACCAGTAACAGTATAGTCCAAAAAAAAGATGGTTAACATGTTAGATAATCCGTCTCGAGCCTTGCTAGCATAAAGTTGACTGAAATAAATTAGAACATTGTCTTGCAATAATAACTAAAAGAAATATAGAACGGTAAATTCATTTTCTTATCTTAAATTTAATTTACTGAAGCTATGAGTTAAATCGCAAATAATATGTCATAACAATTATACTTTCATGTCTTAAGTAGAAGAACATAAATTAAACGACTTAATACAAATTTACTGTGCCTTTCTTAACAAACATATAAAACCTTACAATATTAGAAATTGTGGTTAATTAATTTGAAGAAATCAAACTGGGCAAAATTTCGAAGAACTGAAGACTAAACTACTTCTCATTAAACAAAATTCCTTCTAAATTCCATTTGTCTAAATAACAAAGAAAACCCAATATATTGTAAGTAAATAAAAGCAATCAAGAGTAAATAAAGGTTTCAATAAAAGGCCAGTTTGTCCAATAAAAAAAGTCCGTCACGCAGGGGCTGCGTAAACTAAGCAGATTTCCCTCGTGAAGTTTAGTAATTGATAAATCTACATTCTGCTAACACAACACCGCCGTGAATATTACGTGAATAAATACAAACGGAAATAAGAAATGTTTCAGTCAATTTAAATAACTTGCCGACAGGAAGCGTTTGAAATGTAAACAAACAGATCTGCCTGCCTCACACTGGAAAGAAAAATAACTATTGTAGTCCAAGAAATAAACAAGGGGGGGGGGCATCAACAAAACGTATTTGCATATATCTCACAAAGTAATAGGTTAGAAGACAAGAAAGGTTAGGTTACACGAGCGCCGACCTACGGAAAATGCCAAACTAATCCGAAAAATTCCGACAAGCACACTTAATAAAAATGCAAATATCTCGGTTAATATTCAAGATAAAGAATAATCGTATATAACAATATTTATAGTAAATGTAAGTTTCAATAAGATTGATTCTATAATAATTTTTTCGATCCGACGTATAGTAACGGAAATATATCGAATTTTAGAAAATCTTCCCCTCTAAACCCCCCCTCCCACTGGTCCGATTTCAGCCGTTAACAAATTTGATCTTTCTTTTTACATAAAACTACTAAATATCGAGTTTGGTAACGATCAAACAAAAATTGCGACCGCTAGAGCGGTAACAGACAAATATATATATATATATATATATATATATATATATACAGTTTTCAACGGACCTCATTTTCGTCATCTACTAGGTAGGATCGATGGACATTTGAAGAAAAATTTCGAAATTCCGTCTTGAATACAACCACAATAGCTGCTAAAATGTACAATTCAATGTATAGGGCTCAGGGCAAGAGAGCTGTAAAGAAACTAATATGACAAAATATTTAAACCAAATATTCCTAAAACAATATTTACTAATATATTTTCAAAATACAATTTTAAATGAAGTATTAATAAGTAATCATTTCAATACTACTAAAAGCATGGATTCTTAATACAAAAGTCCGTCACGCAGTGGCACCTTTCCCACGTGAGGTTATACAATAGAGAAATTTCCATACGAGAGCCGAACAGTTACGGCAAAGGGCCGAACTAGCTTTTGGCGGGATAGTCAACCAGCCGTTAGCGGCCCAGATTTAATAAAAATGCAAATATCTCGGTTAATATTCAAGATAGAGAATAAATGTAATAAAAAATATTTATAGTAAATTTAATTTGGAATAAGAGTGATTCTGTACACTTTTCGATCCGACGTATAGTAACAGAGATATTTCGAATTTTCGAAAATCCTCCCTTCTAAACCCCCCCCCTCCCACTGGTCCGATTTCAGCTGTTAACGCACTTGATCATTCTTTTTATATAAAACGACTAAATATCGAGTTTGGTAACGATCAAACAAAAATTGCGATCGCTAGAGCCGTAACAGACATATATATATATATATATATATATATATATATATATATATATATATATATATATATATATATATATACACACACAGTTTGAACTGACCTCATTTCCGTCATATCCTAGGTAGGATCGATGGAGATTTGAAGAAAAAAAGTCCGTCACGCAGGGGCTGCGTAAACTAAGCAGATTTCCCACGTGAAGTTTTACAATAGAGAAATCCGCCTAATAACAGCTGTAGTAGGAAGGGATCTCTAAACCTATTCACGACGGACGAATAGTTCTGGAAGCGGCCACCAGAGCTCTCGGCGGAGAGTCCGGAACTTGGCAGGGTTCCGTCGACCGCACACACAATACCCATGCAAATATCTCGGTTAATATTCAAGATACAGAAGAAGAATAAATGTATAGAACAATATTTATAGTAAATTTAATTTACAATAAGATTGATTCTATACAATTTTTCGATCCGACGCATAATAACGGAGATATTTTGAATTTTCAAAAATCCCCCCTCTAAACCCCCCCCCTCCCACTGGTCTGATTTCAGCCATTAACGAACTTGATCATTTTTTTTTTTTTTTACGTAAAACGCTTAAATATGAAGTTTGGCAACGATCAAACAAAAATTGCGACCGCTAGAGCGTTAACAGGCAAATTTATATATATATATATATATATATATATAATTTTGAACGGACCTCATTTTCGTCATCTCCTGGGTAGGATCGATGGACATTTGAGGAAATTTTTCAAAACTCGCGTCATGAGTTCGACCTCAATAGCTGATTTCCCTTAAGGGAAATCTGCTAAAAGGAGATGTGGTGTACGCAATTTACCTCTTTTTATGAACTTCATTTTCCAGACATGCCATGCCATACATGACTTACTCACAGAAGGTAGCCCACACATACCCATAATTATTGAGCACTTAAAACTAAAATCAAATACCTACACGAAAATTTAGCTTAATACACTTTGATATTAAAATTGCACTTTTAACAAAATTGATTAAATTTACACTTCCAAACAACTGCTTGTTTGTATGTGCCTCTGCGTGTATGTGAGTCCGTGCATACGGAAACGAGTGCATGCTTGCGTGAGCGTGTGGGTGTGTGTTTTAGAACGACTTATTTACAACTTATATTATATAAATGTGTTATTATTTATCTATTAATTTAAGTTTATAAAATTTGATTGCATTCAACTTTTATTACAATACCATTTTTTTTTTAATATCTTTAATCATGTATTTATTGGTTTCAATAATAGTTGATATTGCTGTTTTTTCGTTGGGTTTTGAGTTTTTATTCAATATTACGTATTTACTGTTCATGTTTCTTATCCTTCTATTAATAATTGCATTTTTTCTTTCTTTTTTAGATTTAAATGATCTAAATCACAATCGATGTGAAGCTCCTAAAAATCATAATACTTTTTTAAAAAAATTATTAAGCCACTAGATACTTAAGAACTATTAAATACTGACTTCCTCCCTGCTAGACACGAATGCATATGCATATACGAACCAATACCGTACGACTTACTTACTGAAGCCCATGCTATGAAAATATATTTATAAACATAAATAAAGTCCGTCACGCAGGGGCTGTGTTAACTAAGCAGATTTCCAACGTGCGTCACGTTTTTGCATTTATCTCAAAAATTAAAAGTTCAATGAGAACAATATTTGGTATTTAAACTTCAAATAAAGTACTTCATAACATAATGGAATATTGTTAATATGAAATGAATAGGAGTGGTGGTGGGGGGGGGGGTTTACATAATATCGTAAACTAAAAAATGCCAATGTCTCAGTTAATAATCAAGATAGTGAAAAAAATGTACGTAAAACATTTATAGAACATTAAATTTTCAATAAGAATAGTTCTACATAATTTTTCGATCCGACGCATGATAACGGAGATATTAAGAATTTTCGAAATTCTCCCTCTTTAAACCCCCCCCCCCCCTACCACTGGTCTGATTTCAGCCGTTAACGAACTTAACCTGTCTTTTTGTATAAAACGATTATATATAAAGTTTGGTAACGATAAGTTAAAAATTGTGACCGCTAGAGCGGTAACAGACAAATATATATATATACACACAGTTTTGAACAGACCTCATTTTCGTCAACTCCTTAAGGGACATCTGCTAAAATCATTAAAACTTTTTCAAACATATGTTAACGCACATGCATATTATATACTGCGAGTGTGGTTTTTAGCAGATTTCCCTTAAGGGAAATCAGCTATTGAGGTCGTACTCATGACGCGAGTTTCGAAAAATTTCTTCAAATGTCCATCGATCCTACCCAGGAGATGACGAAAATGAGGTCCGTTCAAAATTATATATATATATATATATATATATATATATATATATATATATGTCTGTTAACGCTCTAGCGGTCGCATTTATTCTGTATCTTTAATAATAACCATGATATTTGGATTTGTATTGTGAGTGTGGTCGGCTATGTTCGGGAGCGCACTAGCGCTAGTGTGGCCGTTTCACTAACTATTCGTCCTCGTGAGAATAGGTTATTACTATGCAGATTTCTCTATTGTAATTCTTCACGTGGGTAATCTGCTTAGTTTACGCAGCCCCTGCGTGACGGACTTTTATTTATTTATTTTATTCTATTACAATACACCGTATCAACTATTGACATTAGCGGTAGATGGATCTATATTTCATGAAACATACAAGTTTCAATTAGAAATTTGTTCTTCTGTAAGTTAGTCGGCCATTTTTTATGAAAAATCCACTTAAGTCCTAGTTAACACTGCCGGTCAAACTACAAAAGCACAATTGCACCGGGACTTGAATACAATGAATTGTGGCCAGTGGTTTTTCTATTTTGTATTTTTACTAGTTTTGTCTTTCGTATTTTGTTTTATATGTTTGACTTCCTAACCCTATTAATATTTATCAGTTATTTTATTAAATTTTCAATATTCTTGGTTTCTGTGTATTTATGATACAGACAGCAATTCTTTTTGTGGTCATTGTCGACTTAGTTCTTCTTTCTTTAAAATCTCCTGGATTCGTGAATACGATTTTATTCTTGAGTTTTCACTTTGAATAAATAAAATAAAATGAGATATAAGACTTAGAAAACTATCGGAAACTTCAAAAAACTACAACAAAAACCTTATTTATTTACCTTATTACTTTATCACCTACACTTCATCTAGAATATTTTAGTGAATAATACTTTTTGACCTACCTTCGTACAATTTCCAGTATTTTTTTATTATTTCACAGTTACCCAATCATACCTATTAAAAAACATTTTACTGAGCAATGCACCAGGATGATAAAAAACATATTTGAATAACCATCGCCTCCACACGAGGAGCACAAGTAGCACAATGCCTAGAAAATCATATTAAGAAAAACAATGAGATTAAAAGAAATTATTATTATATAACTTATTATTGCTGGACCAGCTTTTCTCAATAATAATGCCATTCATGGGATCGAATGCTTTTAGCAGATTTCTCTTAGGGGAAACCAGCTGTTGTTGTTTTATTTTAATTTTATATATATATATATATATATATATATATATATATATATATATATATGTATATATATTTGTCTGTCAAATCTCTAGTGGTCGCAATTGTCATCTGATCGATACAAAACTCGATGTTTAAATGTTTTATGTAAAAATAAATATCAAGTTCGTTAACGGTTAAAATCGGAAGAGTGGGAGGGTGGCTTAGAGGGAGGGGGATATAGAAAATTATTAATATCTGCCTCATTACGTTTCGGATCGAAAATTTGTATAAAACCAATCTAATTGCAAATGTAAGGTTCCATAAATGTTGTCATATTCTTTTTATTCACTATCTTGATTATTAACGGAGATATTTGCATTTTTATGTTACCTACCTTCAATAAACCTCCCACTCCCACTCATGTCATTTTAACAATAAGCTGCTATAGTATGAAGCACATTATTTGAAGCCTTAATACCAAATATTGTTCTCAATGAACGTTTTACGTTTCGAGATAAATGCAAATACTTGTCGCACGTTGGAAAGCTGCTTGCTTTACGCAGCCCCTGTTTTTTTTTAAATTTAGACGGAAATCAAGTCCACTAAAAATTATATATATAGTATTCGTGTTATCTGTCAATAAAGGTCCCTTGAAAACAATATTTGGAATTCAAAAGTAAAAGAAAGTAATTCATTATATAACAGCTTATTCTTAATAATACATGAGTAGGAGTGGAGGTTTACTGTGCGCTGAAAACTAAACAATCCAAATACCTTGGTTAATATTCATATTAGAGAAAGTAAGTATATATCAACATTTATAGTTATTTAAATTTTTGAATAATATTTGTTATATACAATTTTTAGATCCAACTCACAATGACGAAGATATTAACAAATTTTTAATCCCCCCCTCCCCCTAGTCCGATTTCACCCTTGTACGAACTTGATCTTTAGTTTCCCATGAAAAGAATAAATACAAACGGTAATAAGAAGTCATTCAATCAATTGAAAAGTAGTATCTACAACGGAAAGCGTCTGAGTTTTAAATGAACAGGGCAGCCAACTTACCAGCGCTGAATAGATAGAATCATTGTAGACCGGAAAGATGAATAATTAATGAAATGTATCTGGATATAACATATTATAGTTATTGAAAACTATTTACTTCAGCTTCTGGAGTAATTTGAAACGAATCAGAATAATTTCTATTTCATCAGATAATCCAAGAAGAAGGGGGGGGGGGAGGGGTCAACAGATCGTATTTGTTTGTATCACTTAGAGTAAAGCTTTGTTGAAAAACAATATTTGGTATTTAACCTTGCAATGAAGTGGTACATGATATAACAGCTAATTATTAGTATGACACTAGTAGGAGTGTGGGGTTTAAACAAAGCGTAAAACAATAAATTCCAAATATCTTGGTTAATACTCATTATACAGAAAATAAGTATATAACAATATTTATAGTAAATTTAATATGCAATAAGATTGTTTCAAATCGATTTTTCGATCCGACTTATAGTAACGGAGATATTTCGAATTCTCGAAATTCTCCCCCTCAAAACCCCCCTCCCTCTGGCCCGATTTCAGCCGTTAACGAACTTAGTCTTTCTTTTTACTTAAAACTACTAAATAGCGAGTTTGGTAATGATTATACAAAAATTGCGACCGCCAAAGCGGTGGCAGAGAAATATATATAAATAAATATATATATATATATATATATATATATATATATATATACATACTAGCGGACACGACAGACGTTAACCTGCATGATATTTCAAGCGATTAGGATATTTAATTTAATAATATTATGTTTAAAAAAAATCTACTTTTAATACCGCAAAAAACAACTTTTGTTATCTACACGTATGCCTAAAAACAAATAGAAAATAAAATATCGCGAATTTTTTATTCAGGCCTCCCTTATAACCCACACTTCCGATCGAACCTAAAAAATGTAATACAGCTTATAATCATGGAAGAATATATCCTAATTTACGTATATAGTTTTGTTAAGTTCGGTCCAATCGTTAGTGCCCAATAAAATTGTTTGCTCCCTCACGGGGTTTACAAAATGCCTAAAACAATGAATTCCAAATATCTCGGTTAATACTCATTATACAGAAAATATGTAATGAACAAAATTTACAGTAAATTTAATTTTCAATCAGATTGTTTCAATACAATTTTTCAATCCGACTTTTGGGAGTGGAATTTCTCTATAAAAACTATGATTTGAGTGAACTGGATATTAAATATTTAGCTTGAACAGTCATATTAATAAATTGTAAAATAAAAATAGATTTTAGTATATATTAAACTTATTCTACCCTTGCTCTCATATTTATTAATTACGAATAGTCATATGAGCAAATAACAAGAAGATAATATGTACCAAATAACAAGAAGATAATATGTACCAAATACCGACAAGAGACCAACAGGTATTGTGCATCAAAGAGAGAGTGTACCATCGATGAGTATGGTTACCAATTGACGTCACACCTCGACCAGCTGTGAGGTGGCGGTGCACAGTGGTGCGAAGCCGGCAAAAACCTATTTCAGCAAAAGTTGAAATTTGGTTTTGAGAATTTGATTTCTTTATAGTTTAGTGGTTGTACTTTTGTGTTTGGGTGGCCTTTTTAATTAAAATTATTTCAACTGCCAATAGAATAACATTTAAATCGACATTCATGTTTTCTAACTTCTAAGCCAAATTTAAAAGATAAATTCTGACCCTTAAGACTGTCTGTTGACAAATTTCATTCTGGCAACGTTAATACTGTATGTTTCAAGTTTTTTGTTGGTTTCTAATTTGTTATTAATCTGTTACTTATAAGCCCTTAAAACGAGTTCTAACAAAATAGAGATACTTTCCAAAATTTCTTTCTTCGTATAAGGTTTCAAAAAAAGCTCCACAAAGCTCCAAGCTCTAACTTATATTTTCTTCAGGATTAAGCCTATGAGTAACTATTTTATAAATATCGCATCCACCTTCGTCCACTTTTGTGAGAAATTGAGTTTTAAAGAAAATTAACCAACAATAAATACCGGGCATTAGGCGCTCTGTTTATTCAGGATGTTTACTAAATGGAATTATAGGACCGAGGATTTATTTATTACTCGTATTTTACTTTTTCAGTTCATGTTTCGAAGTGCTTGAGCGAACTATTAAGGTGTTTAAAATATTTTAAAACGTCGGATTTTACAATTCCTTACAGTGTTTTATGATGACAAAAATGAGGTCCTTTCAAAATTATATATATATATATATATATATATATATATATATATATATATATATATTTGTTCTTAAACTCTCTAGCGTTTGCAATTTTGGTTTGACCGTTACCAAAGCTGTTGTATTGTGAAGTACATTATTTGACGTCTAAATACAAAATATTGTTCACATTGAACATTTACGTTTTGAGATAAATATAGATACGTGGGAAATCTGCTTAGTTAACGCCGCCCCTGCATGACGGACTGTTTAGCTATCGGACTGCTCATCCTGTCGGATGTCACCAAATGCGCGGGCCAATAATCTGGTCCTTAATGAGTGGCTGTCTCAACCACGACCGGTCGATAAAGGGTTAAGTAACTTTCAGTTCGATATTCCAGTATCAGTATTGATCGAGATTCGTTTCTTGACATAATATAGAAAAGTAGGTCATTACTTCATTGTAATTTCATAGGGAATTCCGCTACCCGAGCTAATAAATCAAACGGAAATACTCCAGATAAGAGTTCTAGCATGGTGAGCGCAGAGCAAACATCAACGACCGCAATAGAGCAGACACGCATTTAGTGTGATGTCACCAACTACCAGAGATTTTTATAATGGACATCACGAATTGCATTACACGTATCTATTTTTAGGGATTCTCTTTATTAAACAAAATGATTATATACAATTATAATCTCAAAAATTTCGGTACAAAACAGCGTAAATTAAGCAGATAACCCCCGCCTAGTCTATATCCTATTTCAGACATTAATAAATAGAATTGCCGTTGATTTAGTCAACGGAAGGATAAGTAAGGTCAAACCACCTCCACACTTAGAAATTATTTTATAAAAAGCAGAGTACTTTCGGGTCGAACCACCCCATCTCCAGAGCTGTAAATGTTATGCCAGTAGGTGACACCGTGTGTGCCTTGGCTGATAACTGAGATATTTCGAATTTTTGGAAATTCCCTTCCTCTAATCTCTAGAATTGATGGACATTTCAGAAAAAATTCCGAAATTCGCGTCATGATGAGTACGATCTCAATAGTTCATTCCGCTTAAGGGAAATCTGCTTAATAAATCTTTTTATTATCCAAAGTAGTGAGAGTGCACGTCAATTAACAACATGTGTTTTTTTTTTAATATATTTTAGTAAAGATAAAATGTAATAACGTTTTAACTCACATGGCTAACCTGAGCCCCTTTTATATTTTTGTACAGATAAAATGATAAGATGAAATTTTCCTCGTCAAAGAGTTAACTATATTCCGATTATGATAGCAATGAGAGTGGAACTCATAAAGTTCTAATAAACAATAGAGAACAATCTGCTACCAATCAATATGGAAATGCTTATTTAATGCAAGAAGCTTTGTTATTTGAAAAGCAATCTTGAAATTGGAAATTACACAATATGCTTTATAAACAAGAGTTGCAACTGATAATATTCTGCTTCTTAGAAGTTAATAATATAAAGATTCACAGAAATATCAGGTCAAATATAGCCGGAACTCTTTCCTGTGGAAGATATTGAATGGGAAGTACAAGAACCAGGACATGAAAAATAATTATGTAAAGACCAATTACATGAGATAATATAGACGTAACATGTAACTGGGGTCGAGTTGGGAGAGTTCACGTCTCCTATTTCTGGAATCTTTATGTACTTGGAGGTGATGGTTGCGCTAAGAAATAACATGGAAGCAGAGATACAGGCCAGAATAGTCACAGGGACCAGATACTTCTGTGACCTGGGCATTGCTCTCCGTTTTAATAATCACTACCGGAAGGCAAAATTGGCATGCTATGCTATAAAGAAGCCCAGATGGTGCTGGTTACAGCAAAATGTTTGCCAAGTTAATAATAATAATAATCTTTCTTGTGTTCCATTTTTATTTTTTGATTTCCATTCTTTCTTTTTTTCGAGTTCTATTTGGTTTTTTGAGTTCCATTTCCGTTTTGTGTTGCGTTTCAATTTCTTTCCCATTTCTGTTCTGATTTCATCTCTATTTTTCGTATTTTCTCTCTGTTTTGTGATCCTTTTATGTTTTGTGTTCCTTTGGGTTCTATGTTCTTTTAATGTTTTGTGTTCTATGTTCCTTTTATGTTTTGTGTTCCTTTTGTGTTCTATGTTCCTTTTATGTTTTGTGTTCCTTTGGGTTCTATGTTCTTTTTATGTTTTGTATTCCTTTTACGTTCTATGTTCCTTTTATGTTTTGAGTTCCTTTTGTGTTCTATGGTCCTTTTATGTTTTGTGTTTTATGTTCCTTTTATGTTTTGTGTTCCTTTTGTGTTCTATGTTCCTTGTATTTTTTGTGTTCCTTTTGTGTTCTATGTTCCTTTTATGTTTTGTGTTCCATTTGTGTTCTATGTTCCTTTTATGTTTTGTGTTCCTTTTGTATTCTATGGTCCTTTTATGTTTTGTGTTTTATGTTTTGTATTCCTTTTACGTTCTATGTTCCTTTTATGTTTTGAGTTCCTTTTGTATTCTATGTTCCTCTTATGTTTTGTGTTTTATGTTCCTTTTATGCTTTGTGTTCCTTTGGGTTCTATGTTCTTTTTATGTTTTGTATTCCTTTTACGTTCTATGTTCCTTTTATGTGTTGAGTTCCGTATTCGTTTTGTGTTTTATGTTTTGTTTTGAGTTTGTGTTCCTCTGTTTTTGCTTTTGTGTTTTGTTTAATTTTGGTATTTTTTTGTATTGTTTTGTTTTCATTTAAGTTTTGTTTTGTTTTTTAAGCTTTATTTTAGAGCAAAGTCGCCAAAGCTGCGAAGCTCAAATAAAAAAATAAATAAAAAATAATAAGAATAACAAAAAGAGGGAAAATATGTTCAGACATAGCTCTTTCCATTATAAACCCCATTTCATAATCACGCACATAATAATCTTCTCTTAGATCATCGATTAATTCTGTCATGCAAAATGTAAGTCTAAATTGGGTAGGTTCCACAAGTATACATACTATTGTCAAATCTATCGGTAGAGACAGTGATTGCTGGCTTATCTTCAAGTATATCTGGCAAGCACTGAATGCTAAGGAACCACTTTCAAGCGTATCAATAGTTTTTCGAATGAACATTCGGCAATCTTGAAAGTAGTGAGACATAGTTGGCTATAGTATGCCACGAAATCATTTAGTACTGGAAGCAGTGCAATTTCTGTTTAGTTGAGGACTGTGTACACCGCTCTATAACCGGTTACTCATTCGAAATCTCCAAAAGAAACTATTGTACTTTTAAATTGCTTCCCAATTTCGTTGAGCATCTCCCCAAACCTAATATCAATTCCAAAGAAGATATTTGAGATCTGAACAACATTGTCATCCAGATCCTCAGCAAGCTATCGTGGGAGCTACATGTTCAGCAACTACTTATTTAGTTTTGTACCCCATAGAGATGCTGATTTGAATTATTAGGATGATAAGGTGTTTGTTGTCATTAAGTGCTACTGAAATCAAATAATCAGTATGATAAGAATATTAGGTCACACATTTAACTTAGAAATGCGACAAATATTGTGAAATGTAATAATCAAGTAATTATTTAATAGAATTAACAGAAAAATGTATTTAGTTGCATTAGGAAAAAGAGTAATGAACGGGTTTATGAAATTCTTACTGGGAATAAAGAAAGTCGCAACGAGACTATAGAAAGAACACATTCTCTCATTACTATATCTAACGCTTTTTCATTGACTCAAAATAACCGAAATCAGATCTGAAGGATTAATTAAAAACATTGTTCATTATATCGTACTTCATGCAACCATGCATTTATTCTCTGCATCATTATGAGATAAGTTAAAGATGTAATTTATCTTTGTTAATCCCAATGATAACTGTTATTTTGTTTTTTATTAACCTCCACTTTTTGCTACTAAGGCTAATGGGTCTAGCAAGGGTGGGACTAAGTATATTGTTTAATAAGTTCACTAAATAAATTCTTATTATCCAGGCGGGAATCAAAATCACCATTCCAGGACTACCATTTGAGATGCAGGCTAACGTTTACCTCACTAAGGCTAAAATGAATAGCCAAAATCCTTAGTCCCTCCGAGGCTAGAAATGGGTGGTTTACAACAGATAAATCTACATACTGGTAATACCACCGGGTATAAGGGGAATATATACAATCGTTTATAAGGAATCATTCAGTCAATTTACAAGTTAATAATATCACCAACGGAAATCGTCTGAATTGTAAACAAACAGGGCAGCCAACTTCCCAGCGCTGAATAGTGAGCATTATTCTAGAGCGGAAAGTTGAACATTTATTATATATATAAAACTGTAACCTCTGTCTGTACATTTATTTTTTTCGCGAAATTTCAAGATAACTTTTCGTTTCACATGTCATAGACACCAAACTGCATTTTGTTTCTTTCGTGTATGTTTGTTTGTTTGTTTGCACGCATAAACGGCTGAACTGAAATTAATGAAACTTGGTATGTATATTACTACTAGCCCAACTTAGACTTTAGGCTATATTAATATTCTCTGAGACGAACAGGAGTGGAGGTTATAAGGGAGGCCTGAAACTAAAAATAGCAATATTTCGTTTCCAATTGGTTTTTCGGCAAATATCTACATATCAAAAGTTATTTATTTTATTATTTAGAGTAACGTTTCTTATATACACTTTCTTCGTAGTCCAAACTTTAAATACGTTATACACTAAAACCTATAGCGGGAGTCAACAATTTTATTTGGCACAAAAACTCAACCGAACAAAATAAAACTCGGTACGTGTGATAGCCCTAACGACTTCATTATATTAAGCCATACTAACGTTTATATATATTTATATATATATATATATATATATATATATATATATATATATATATATATATTAAATCAACATATCAATTTTATTGAATATTATTTACTATAGCTAGTGGAGAAATTTGAAATGAATCAGAATTTATTTTCTCAATCACTCAAATTTAAATAATACAAGATCAAATGAAGGGGAGTTTCAACAGAACGTATTTGTTTGTTTCTCGTATAATAAAGCTTTGTTTTAAACAATATGAAGTTCATGATAAACAGCTTATTATTTATATGACACCAGTAGGAGTAGCGGTTTACTGAAAGCGTAAAACTATAAAATACAAATATCTCGGCTAATACTCATTATACGGAATATATGTTTAGAATAATATTTATAGCAATAAGATTGTTTCTATACAATTATTCAATCCGATGTATAAAAACGGAAGTATTTGGAATTTTCGAAATTTGTCCCCTATAAATCTCCTCCCCTTGGACTTCTTTCTTCTTACATAAAACGGCTAAATATCGAGTTTCGTAACGAATAAAGAATAATTTTGATCTCTAGAGCTGAAACAGACAAATATATATATATATATATATATATATATATATATATATAATATATGTGTGTGTGTGTGTGTGTGTGTGTGTGTGTGTGTGAGTGTGTGTGTGTGTGTGTGTATGTGTGAGTGTGTGTACAGTATTGAACATATTTCATTTTCGTCATCTCCTAGATATGATCGATGGACATATGAAGAAAAATGTCGAAAATCGCTTCATGAGTACTACCTAAATAGCTGATTTCCTTTAAGAGAAATCTGCTAAAAAATGGTCTCATCTCCAATTCTAGGTAAGCCCAAAATTTGCTTTTAACACCCACTAGTTATTTTCTAAAACAGCTATAAGCTTGTACATCACAAAACATAAAATAAAAAATTTCCACCCGAAAATGTAATGTAATCTACAATCATAAATATCGCAAGTAATAGATAGACCCACAACTACCAACGACTTCACATCAATTCAGTGAGTGGTTACCATCGATTCGGTGGTTACCAACCACAGACATAGTTTCAGTTGTACCTAAAATGGACTAGACTGTACTTCATTGTGTGTCTTCATACAACCGGGACAGCGTACCTAGCAATATCATGAAAAGAAGGAAAATCCCTTCTCGCTATCTTTGTAATACCGTTATTAAATATTTATAGCCAAATGCTATTAACTCCTTTGTAAGCTCAACAAAGAAGAAATTAATTATGCTGTACTCGAAAGACGAATATTGATTGGAAAAGCGATGATAATATGTAAATGAGCTGAACAGGTGTCATATCCATCGCTCTATAAATACTAGAGACGGAGTGGAAGAGATTCAGTTGCAGATCTACAAGCGGCATGAAGACTCGAGTTGGAATTCTGTTACCTTTTCTCTGCCTCATCATACTTGTTGGCGCAGTTTGGAGTCTGGACCAGTCGGAAAAGATACAGAGAATCGCTAGAAGCATAGATTCATTTACAGAAACACTTCGAAAAGCTAACGAAGAAGCACAGAGAAAGGCGTGGTTAAACAGTGAATTAAAAAAATTCATTGAAAAATTCATTGAACAGATAGAGTAAGTAAGAAAATAAAGTGATTCAGAATAAAACAGATGTTTGTTAATATGATAAAATAGAATGGGGATTTACTGAATGTAAAAAACTAAATGTTATACAATTATCGGTTAATAATCAAGAGAATGAAAAAATGTGCACATTTATAGAACATTACATTATGAATAGGATTGATTATATACCAATTTTCGATCCGATGCTTAATAGCAAAGATATTTTGAATTTTCGAAATTCCACAATCTCTAACCCCCCCCCCTCCTCACTAGTTCGATTTTAGTCGTTAACGAACTTGATCTTCTTTTTGACATAAAAATATCGATTTTGGTACCTCATTTTTGGTATCTTCTTGTAGGATCGGTAGACATTTGAAGAAGTGTTTTGAAAAACCCATCATGAGTACTACCTGAATAGCTGATTTCCCCTATGGGAACTCTGCTAAAACACAAATTAGATAAAGAGTATTAAAAAGTGCATGTTTCATTACCAATTTCACATTGCACACTGTACACATATTGTCTCCTTCTCTGTATCTATTAAGAGTGGAATTTCTGGGGATGGCTGTCATATTGGGAGCATCATAAAACAGCTCAATCCCTTTCTAGAAATTGTTGTATGGTTTTTGTTTCTTCCATGAACATTCCATGTCATCTATTTATGTACTCAGTCCCTGCTTACGTATTTCACGAATTAGCATATACTTACTGCATTAAGAAATAAGTTCGTTAATGAGTTTCGGTTCAAGATACTGAAATTTATTTAAATTAAAGTACCATAGATTTAGGCAAGAACGTATGCCCGTAGAGGGTTTAATTTCTCTATTAAAAAAAATGATGTATGTTTTATTTTTCTGTTTCAGACTTGAGAATTTGAAATTTGTCAACAATTGAATTTCTCAACAATGATAAACATTCAAACAATGTTTTGAAGCACTCCATATTCAATATTTAGCTTGAACAGTCATATTAATAAACTGTAAAATCAATAGGCGTTTTTAGTATATATTAACCTTATTCTACCCTTGCTTTCATATTTATCAATTACGAATAATCATAGGAACAAATAACAAGAAGATAATATGTACCAAATAACGAAAAAAGACCAATAATATATAATATAATAAGGGATGATGGAATAGACATACTACCAATGACATTGGATAGCTAATTGGAGCGTTGTGGCAACACCAGGGTGAGTCGCAGAGACCAGGTGCTTCTATGACAGATTTCATGACTTTTCTGGAAGGGAAAGTGAGCTTATACCATACTTCCGTCGGATCAATAGTTTTTTATGACGTTGAAGTGTGGACTGGTAGAATATGATATTTGGTGTTATGAGGGAGCAGCAGAGATGGATTTCAACCAATATCAACTTGAGTGAGTTTGGTTATTATTTATTGTGAATATCAAGTTACAAATAAATAACTTCGAGTCATATCAATATTTTTAAAGGCACGACTTATTAGCAGATTTCCCTTGAGGGAAATCAGCTATTTTTATTTTAAGAAAACACAAGGTTATTTGATGGATCAATCAATATGGAATTAATAATTTCTTACAAGTCTTTATTGCAACTAACAGTGCAGGAATAAAATATGATGCACGAAATAAATTCCTTCAGGATTGAGCCTCTTTATTCTTTTAAATCATTTG
Source organism: Riptortus pedestris (assembly GCA_019009955.1). Classification (NCBI taxonomy): domain Eukaryota; kingdom Metazoa; phylum Arthropoda; class Insecta; order Hemiptera; family Alydidae; genus Riptortus; species Riptortus pedestris. Next base: position 122,733,443 of record CM032232.1, read on the forward strand.
CCTGGAAGAAAAACCATAAATTTTGTTAGTATTGAAACAACAAATAAATATTAAATATATTAACAAATGCGTGTGTGTATATATATATATATATATATATATATATATATATATATATCAAACACAAATAATACTTTTTGTCCTACCTTCGTATACTTCCAGTAATTTTTTATTATTTCACAGTTATCCAATCATACCTATTAAAAAACATTTTACTGAGCAATGCATCCTCATGATAAAAAACATCTTTGAATAACCATCGCCTCCACACGAGGAGCACAAGTAGCACAATGCCTAGAAAAACATATTAAGAAAAACAATGAGATTAAAAGAAATTATTATAATATAACTTATTTATAAGCAGATTTCTCTTAGAGGAAACCAGCCAATGTTGTACTCATAATCCTCAAATGTCCTGTCCATCTATGCTATCAAGAAGGCGACGAAAATGAGTTCAGATCATATTTATATATATATATATATATATATATATATATATACTCTATTTTCCTTTGCACATTACCCATGCACAAAGGGCGTTTATTAACTACATGTACCAAACTATTACAGTATATAACATGTATGTTCATAATAAATCATGTTTTGTATACAAGAAATGTAGTTCATAAATTTGTTCTGGAAATTAGGAAAAAAAAAAAAAAAAAAAAAAAAAAAGAAAAATGAAACCAAAAGAAACGAGAAAAGAAAGAAAAAAAACAAAAATAAATAATATACATAATGAAAGAAGAAACAATGAAAGTGATGAAAAATTAGTACGCATAATAAGGAAATCCAATAACATGTTAATTTAACTTCATTAAGAAAGTTATGCCACTCAATATATTGCATTATTCTTGTTGTAGGTGTTAAAAGAATGGGAAGAAAACTTAAAATATTTTTCTTTAAGTAAAGTGTTTAAAACGCCCGTTGTTTCTACAATATTAAGGTTATAGAAAAATGCCTAAATAATAATGGGTATTTTTAAAAAAAAAACTCTTTAGATCTATTGGCCACTGGTCTTTGTTTTTGAGAAGAGTTTGTTGGAGTGTGTTTCGTAATTGTGTAGTCAGTGTGTGTGTGTATATATATATATATATATATATGTCAACTCTCTAGTGATCGCAATTGTTGTCTGATCGATACCAAACTCGATATTTAAATGTTCTATGTAAAAATAGAAAATCAAATTCATTCATGGCTAAAATCGGCAGATTGGGAGGGTGGGTTAGGATGGGGGGGGTCAAAAATTCTTAATATCTGCCTCATTACGTTTCGGATACCTCATTCGAAATATTGCATAGAACCAATCTAATTGTAAATTTAAGGTTCTATAAATGATGTCATATTCTTTTTATTTACTATCTTGATTATTAACGGAGATATTTGCATTTTTATGTTACCAGCCTTCAATAAACCTCCCACTCTCACTCCTGTCATATTAACAATAAGCTGTTATAGTATGAAGCACATTATTTGAAGCCTAAATACCAAATATTGATCTCATAAAACGTTTTACGTTTTGAGATAAATGCAAATACGTGTCGCACGTGGGAAATCTGCTTGCTTAACGCAGCCCCTGTTTAGCGGATTTTTTTTCAAATTTTGGACTGAAATCAAGTCCACTGAAAATTATATATATATAGTAGCCGTGTTATCTGTCAATAAAGGGCAATAAAGGTCCCTAGAAAACAATATTTGGAATTCAAAATTAAAAGAAAAAAGAAGTCATTCAGTCAATTTAGAAGTTAGTATCTACAACGGAAAGCGTCTGAGTTTTAAATGAACAGGGCAGCCAACTTCCCAGCGCTGAATAGATAGAATTATTCTAGACCGGAGAGACGGACAATTAATGAAATGTATCTGGATATAACGTATTATAGTTATTGAAAACTATTTACTTTAGCTTGTGGAGTAATTTGAAACGAATCAGAATAATTTCTATTTCTTCAGATTTTAGTAATCGAAGAGCAAAAGAAGGTGGGAGGGGGAGTCAACAGATCGTATTTGTTTGTATCTCGTATAATAAAGCTTTGTTGAAAAACAATATTTGGTATTTAACCTTGCAATGAAGTGGTACATGATATAACTGCTTATTATTAATATGACACTAGTAGGAGTGTGGGCTTTACAAAAATCGTAAAACAATAAATTCCAAATATCTCGGTTAATACTCATTATACAGAACATACGTATAGAACAATATTTATAGTAAAGTTAATATGCAATAAGATTGTTTCTATTTGATTTTTCGATCCGACTTATAGTAAAGGAGATATTTCGAATTCTCGAAATTCTCCCCCTCAAAACCCCCCTCCCTCTGGTCCGATTTCAGCCGATAACGAACTTAGTCTTTCTTTTTACTTAAAACTACTAAATAGCGAGTTTGTTAACGATTATACAAAAGTTGCGACCACCAAAGCGGTGGCAGACAAATATATATATACATACTAGTGGACACCACTGACGTTAACCTGCATGATATTTCAAGCGATTAGGATATTTAATTTAATAATATTATGTGTAAAAAAATCTACTTTTAATAACACAAAAACAACTTTTGTTATCTACACGTATGCCTAAAAACAAATAGAAAATCAAATATAGCGAATTTTTTATTCAGGCCTCCCTTATAACCCACACTTCCGTTCGAACCTAAAAAATGTAATACAGCTTATAATCATGGAAGAATATATCCTAATTTACGTATATAGTTTTGTTAAGTTCGGTTCAATCGTTAGTGCCCAATAAAATTGTTTGCTTCCACTTTAATTTTTCAGTCTATATCTCGTTTATACTTTGTTATACGACAAAAGTGAATATAACAAAAGTTATTCGAAATAACAAAATAAACAACTTTTATACTGTGCATATTTGCCGAAAAACCAATAGGAAACGAAATATCGCTATTTTTATTTTAGGCCTCCCATACAGCCACCAATCCTGCTCTATCTGCCGGGCTGATTTGTGTATCTAAACCATTCAGGGCGTTACCCAAACGCATACAAAAAAATTCATTCAAATCGGTCCAGCCGTTTAGGAGGAGTTCAGTGACTTACACACGTACAGTAGAATTGTAAATATTTACTAGCACAGATACCCGGCTTCGCCCGGGAATTCATTTGAGGCTGGATGGTGTGGTATATTTTTGGCAAGGCTCTACTTTGCACAATATTTTGCCATTTACCCTTACCAGTGTTTAGGGTTAATAGCCGTCGTTTAAAAAATTAATTTTTTATGTAAGACTTCACTGTCCTCCATATTATCATATTTCCCGTTCATTGTGCATTATGCATAGATTTTAATTTTTAAGGACAATATATTATAATAATATATTACAATTTGAATTAATTTTTCCAGGTGAGGTACCTGGTAGTTCATATTGAAAAGAATTGTTGCGAAAATTTCTCTAAATAACAAAATAAACAACTTTTGTTATGTGCATATTTGCCGAATCCCCAATAGAAAACGAAATATCAGTATTTTTAATTTCAGGCCTTCCTTATAACCCCCCCTCCTGCCCGTCCCTAGAAATGTTAGTATGGCTTATTATAAGGAAGGCGTTAGTGCTAATACACATACCAAGAGTTTTATTTAGTTCGGATGAGTCTTTTGTACCAAATAAAATTGTTGACTCCCGCTATAATTTTTAGCGTATAACGCCTTTATACTTCGGTATACGACGAACGTTTTTTCAAATAACAAAATAAACAACTTTTGTTATGTGCATAATTGCCGAAAATGCATTAGGAAACGAAATATTGCTATTTTTAATTTCAGCCCTCCACTATAACCCCCACTCCTGTTCGTTTCAGAGAACATTAACATAGCCTAAAGTCTTAGTTGGGTCATTAGTAATATACATACCAAATTTCATAAAATTCGGTTCAGCCGTTTAGGCGTGAAAAGGTAACAAACAGACAATATATATATATATATATATATATATATATATATATATATATATATATATATATATATATATATATATATATAGATATATATATATATATATATATATATATATATATATATATATATATATAGATTGAGTTTTAAATGGACCTCATTTTCGTAATCTACTAACTAGGATCGATGGACATTTGAAGAAAAATGTCGAAGATTGCGTCATGAGTACGACCTCAATAGCTGATTTCCCTGACGCGAAATCTGCTAATCAAACGTAACACAGCAGCGCCATCTGTTGTTGGCTCAAATACTCACGCCAATTACGTAGCCCGTACTGGTGCTGCAAACCTGCTCTGCACTACTCTTTGTATCAGCAGCACTTGCCTCAGCTGGTGCATCTTCAGCTGCTGCAGACATTGCCAAAAGAACCAAAACAAACACGGCGAAAATGATCTTGTTCATTATTGCTGGAAGACTGGGCTTTTTCCAACCGCTTCATTTTCTTATATATGTCATTGGTTTATTTCAGCTACCGTTTCCGCATAATGCGACTTCTCAAAGAGAAAATGAAACCTTATTGTTCCTTTCAGCGAGACAACAGTATTGGGGAAAAGTCATAACCTGTCTTACAATACAAAAGCACTTGGAACTACTTAATTGCAATGCATTTAGTCCGAAGGCTGTACATTTATGAAGATAGCTTGAAAGATGAGATTTGTAATTTAAAATGTCAAAACTCATTAATATTTACTGAGAATTGTATTACGACATCGCTCATAATTACCATATCCATATTGCTAAGTTTCAGGAATAATTCATTTCCATCATTTGGTATCATAAAAAAGTCTTTCACGCAGGGGATGCGTTAACTAAGCAGATTTCCCACGTGAGCCACTTATTGGTATTTATTTCAAAACTTAAAAGTTCAATGAGAACAATATTTAGTATTTAAGCTTCAAATAAAGTGCTTCATAGCATAATAGAATATTGTTAATATGAGATGAGTAGGAGTGGGGCTTTACTGCTGACCGAAAACTGAAAAATGCAAATATCTCAGTTAATAATCAAGATAGTGAATAAACGTACATAACAAGATTTATAGAACATTACAATTTCAATAAGGTTGGTCCTGTGCAATTTTTCAATCCGACGCATAATAACGGAGATATTAGGAATTCTCCACCAGTCAACCTCCCCTGGTTCGATTTCAGCCGTTAACGAACTTGATCTTTCTTTTTATATAAAGCGATTACATATCTATTTTGGTAACGATAAGACAAAAATTATGGCCGCTAGAGCGGTAACAGACATATATATATGCACACAGTTTTGAACGGACCTCATTTTCGTCATCTCCTGGGTAGGATTAATGGAAAATAAGAGTGATTCAAAAAATGCAAATATCTCAGTTAATAATCAAGGTGGTGAATAAACGTACATAGCAAGATTTAAACAACATTACATTTGCAATAAGATTGGTTCTGTGCAATTTTTCGATCCGAAGCCTAATAAAGGAAATATTTTGAAATTTCAAAATTCTCCCATAGGTCCGATTTCAGCCGAAAACGAACTTAACGTTTAGTTTTACATAATACGTTTCAATATCGAGTTCAGTACCGATTAAACCAAAATTGTGACCGCTAGGGAGTTAAAAAGCATATATATGTTTCATAACTAGAGCGTTAAAAAACATGTATACACACACACACACACACATATATATATATATATAGTTTTGAGCGGACCTAATTTTCGTCACTTCTGGGTAGGATCGATGAACACTTGTGTATATTTTTCAATAATCGCGTCCTGAATAAAACCTTAATAGCTGATGTTCCTTCAGGGAAATCTGCTAATAAGTACGACACCCATGGGCAGCGTAATCTAAGCAGATTTCCCATGTTGTGGAATAACACTGAGATTTAATCAAAAATAATATTATTTATTAAAACCCAAATAAGTACCCTATGTACGACTTCAAATATGTGTAGGGCTTTAGATGCTTAGTGATGTAGATGCTTTATTAACAAATCGTAGGAATGGGGGCTAAATTAAAATAAAAAAACAGAAAAAAAGTTCACCAGCATTGAACTCAGCAGGAATATGATACGCTGATGATCTCATCTGCATTCTATTTCTCACACATTCAGAAGCCAATGTACACAGGAATTAAATTGTTAGTTGGGCTTGGGATGTACAGTGATGAATAGAAAAGGAGGTTTAATAAAGGCTGAACAAAAAAAAAATACAAATAACTCCGTTACTATTCAAAACATATATAAAACAAGTAGAAAACAAAAATATCAACACTATACATAAACGTTATTGATCCGATTCATAGCGCCGATGATATTTCGAATTTTGAATTATTTCACCTAAGGTGAGTTAAAGCATTGACCTTAATCTCACATGGTAAGCCTAGAGTAGCAAGTTCGATTCCCGCCTGGGCAGTAAGAATTTATTTAGCGACAGAATTCATCAAATAAAATCCGTAGTCCCAACCTGGTTAGAAAAGGGTGGTAACCTGTAGATAATCCGTCCCAATTAGCCTTAGTTGCAAAAAGTGGTCCTTAATAAATAATTTAAAATTTAATCCCCTGTGGGGGGGGGCAGTCTGATTTCAGCCATTAACTAATATAAACTTTTCTTTTCCACGAAAGGGTTAAATATCGAGTGCACTGTAGATCAAATAAAATGGATGACATCACGCAGAAAATATTTGATCATATCTCACATAGATTCAATATTTGGCATTTAGGCCGTTTCCTGAAAGAGAAAAACTATAAAATCTAAATACTCATTCTACGGAAAATATGTTTACAGCAATATTTATAGCAGTAAGATTGTTTCTATACAATTTTTTGATCCGACTTATAATAACGGAGATATTTTGAATTTGTGAAATTCCCACCCTCTAAACCCCTCCCCCTCTCACCCTGGACTCCACCCGTACTTCTTTCTTCTTACATAAAACGGAAACAGACAAATATATATACTAGCTAAGGTACCCGGCTTCGCCCGGGAATTCATATTAGGCTGAATAAAGATGGTATTTCTTTGGCAAGGCTTTACTTTCCACAATACTTTGACATTTCCCCGTCACAGTTTTTAGTGTTTAAACCCGTCATTGCTGTGGATTTGTTAATAATAAAATAATTTGTTATTTAAGATTTCACTCTTCTAATATTTATTAGTCTCCTGTTCATGTAGGTTTTTTTAATAACGTAATGAACAGTATAATTCATAGTCGTAGAAAGTATTCTGTCTTCCAAACCATGGATGAATTAAACTTTCTTTCCCTTGATACGGTCCAAAGCTTAATGGTGACAGCTGTTTTAGATACATCATAAATAGAAAATGAAATATCGAAAATTTTTATTTCAGTTCTCCCATATAACCCCCACTCCCGTTTGAACCTATAAATTTTAATATAGCTTATAATCAGGGAAGAATTAATGCCAATTCACATACCAAGTTTCATAAAATTCGGTTCAGACGTTTATGCGTGAAAAGGTAACAAAGAAACAAACAAACACGCGAGGGAAAAAAAACAGTTATGGTGTCTATGACATGTGAAACGAAAAGTTATCGTGAAATTTCGCGAAAAAAATCAATGTACAGACAGAGGTTACAATTTTATATATATATATATATATATATATATATATATATATATAAAGGGCACTACAAAAGTTTTGCAATATGTCATATAGAAAGACTCAGGTGGCGGCTAGTTATTGTGTGTTCAGACATGTCTATGCTTGCATTGTAGCCGGCAGCAGCGCATCTCTGGGCTCAGTAGTTCATTAGCAGAGACAGATCAAAGTGCGTGCTATGGCATCGTGGTCTCGTAGTGAAGTTTTAAGGTGTATTTTTCGCTTGGTTTAACCATAGATCAATGCTTAGATGAAATGAAACTCGCATTGAGTAATGATTGTCCACATATATTCAGGTGGTACAGATAATTTGAAAGGGGCAATTTCACTCTGGAGGACGCTGAGAGAGAAGGAAGGCCACGGACGTCGGCAACAGAGGAAAACATTTCGGCTGTGAGGAAAATACTTAATGAAGACCGGTGAGTGACATATCAGCAGATAGAGGAGACCTTATACCTACGTGCACCAGCAATTCATTCGATTCTGCGGGACCATTTAAAGGTAAAGAAACTTTGTTGTCTTTGGGTGTCCCATAGCCTGATAAAAGAGCAAATGACACATCGTGTGACTTCGTGCCGAAAGATGCTGCAACAATTTGATAAGAGACAATCCAAAAATGTGTATAGCATTGTGACAGGGGAGGAAACTTGGCTTTAATATTATGATGTGCCGACCAAGGCTCAAAACAAAGTTTGGGTCTTTGACGATGAGGATACACCTGTAAATGTCAGAAAATCTTGATCTTTTAAGACAAAAATGGTCGCTGTATTTTTCAGATCGAGTGGAATTGTAGAGCGTGTGGTTTTGGTCACAGAAACAGTTCCAGCTAAGTGGAACACTCAGCAGTGCCTGTCAAAAGTCATAGGATCCCTGAAAAACCTGCGACCCAAGTCAAGACTGGACACCTGCTACCTCCACCATGACAACGCTCCAGCTCACCGTGCCCAGAGCTTGCACCGAGTATTTGGCCATTACTGGGCTGAAACTTCTTAAGCTCCCTCCTTACAGACCAGACCTTGCTCCCTGTGACTGTCCCCGCATGTAAAAATGAAGCTGAAAGGAAAACATTTTTCTACTGACCAGAAAATTCTGAGGGCTTGGGACTACGAATGTGTTTCACTCACGGATGAAACTTCCCAGAACTGGTTTAATGACTGGTTCCGACGAATGGAGAAGTGTATTGAATGTGGCGGAAATTATTTCGAGAAAATTAAATAAGTAAAGCTGAATTGCAAAACTTTTGTAGTGACCTTTGTATATATATATATATATATATATATATATATATATATATATACATATACGAGTATATATATATCTCCTAACTCCAATTCTAGGTATGTCCAAAATTTACTTTTAATACCCATGAGTAATGTTCTAAAATAGCTTGTATATCACAAAATATGAAATAAAAACTCAATTTCCACCCGAAAATGTGATGTAATCTACAATCATAAATATCGCAAGTAATAAATAGACCCACAACTACCAGCGACTTCACATCGATTCGGTGGTTACCAACCACAGACATAGCTTCTGTTGTGTCTACATGGACTAGACTGTACTTCATTGTGTGTCTTCATACAACAGGGACAGATTATCTAGTAATATCATGAAAAGAAGGAAAATCCCTTCTCGTTTTCTTTGTAATACCGTTATTAAATATTAATAGGCAAAGTCTATTAACTCCTTTGTAAGCTCAACAAAGAATAAATTAATTATGCCTTACTCGAATGACGAATATTGATTGGAAAAGCGATGATAATATGTAAATGAGCTGAACAGGTGTCATATCCATCGCTCTATAAATACTAGAGACGGAGTGGAAGAGATTCAGTTGCAGATCTACAAGCGGCATGAAGACTCGAGTTGGAATTCTGTTACCTTTTCTCTGCCTCATCATACTTGTTGGCGCAGTTTGGAGTCTGGACCAGTCGGAAAAGACGGAGAGAATCGCTAGAAGCTTAGATTCAGTTTTTGCAAAATTTAAAGAAGAAAGATTGAAAAAGGAGAGAAGAATTGCCGAAGACATCATTAAAAATCTAAGAAAAAATAATGTAATTGCAGGAATATAAAATAATGAAAATTTTCAGTGGGTTCTTGTTATAGTAAAACCATTAGGAAGACGTGGTATCTCAAATCCAGGTTAGTAGAATGTATTTATTAAAAACATTTATTTATGTCCAAAGTATAAGAGGTGATCTGGTCTTCAAAACACGTCGATAAACTGAATGAAGTAATACTAACAAAGAATGTCCATCACGAAGGGGCTGCGTTAACTAAGCAGATTTCCCACGTGAGTCACGTATTTGCATTTATCCCAGAACGTAAAAGTTTAATGAGAACAATATTTGGGATTTACGCATCAAATAAAGTGATTCAGAATAAAACAGATTATTATTAATATGATAAAATAGAATCGGGGGGATTTACTGAAGGTCGAAAACTAAAAATTGCAAGAATCTCAGTTAATAATCAAGTTTGTAATAATCAAGATGAAAAAATGTGCCCAACAACATTTATAGAACATTACATTTTCAATAAGATTGATTATATACCAATTTTGGATCCGATGCTTAATAATGAAGATATTTTGAATTTTGGAAATTCCATGTTCTCTAACATGAGGGGGGGGGGGTGGCTCCTCACTGGTTCGATTTTAGTCGTTAACGAACTTGTTCTTCTTTTTGACATAAAAATATCGATTTTGGTATCTTCTTGTAGGATCGGTAGACATTTCAAGAAGTGTTTTGAAAACCCCATCATGAGTACAACCTGAATAGCTGATTTCCCCTAAGGGAAATCTGTTAAAACACAAATGAAATAAAGAGTATTAAAAAGTGCATGTTTTATTGCCAATTTCACATTGCACACTGTACACATATTCTCTCCTTCTCTGTATCTATTAAGAGTGGAATTTCTGAGGGATGGCTGCCATATTGGGAGCATCATAAAACAGCTCAAACCCTTTCTAGTAATTGTTGTATGGTTTTTATTTCCTCCATGAACATTCCATTTACTTTTCCTTGGTCTGTTCGCCGCTGGTTTCCAAATAGTCGAATAGTCGAACGTACTGTTAATATAAACTGAATTTTTAAGTCTGGATTTCTTATGGTATTTATGTCTATTGTATGACTGCTATTCTGCTTCGATATGTCATCTATTTTTGTACTCAATCTCATGCTTACTTATTTCAAGTAATGAACAAATACTTACTGCATTAAGAAATAAATTCCTTAATGAGTTTCATAATATAAGAATAGGCAAAGGTTGGCAGTTCTTTAGATGTTAATGAGTCTCAAAGTTCGGTTCAAGATACTGAAATTCATTTCAATTTAAAGTACCATAGATTTCAGCAAGATCTTATGCCCGTTTATTTGTATTTCTACAAAAAAAAAAAAAAAAAAAAAAAAAAATGATGTATGTTTTATTTTTCTGTTTCAGGCACAAGACTTTTTGGTATGGAATATCTCTACAAACTATATCTTGATGATGATACCGGATATTGAATATTTAGCTTGAACTGTCATATTAAAAAATTGTAAAATCAAAAGACGTTTTTAGTATATATTAACCTTATTCTACCCTTGCTCTCATATTTATTAATTAGTCATATGAACAAATAACAAGAAGATAATATGTACCAAATACCGACAAGAGACCAACAGGTATCGTGCATCAAAGAGAGAGTGTACCATCGATGAGTATGGTTACCAATTGACGTCACACCTCGACCAGCTGTGAGGTGGCGGTGCCAGTGCTCATATATATATTTCTTATTTTACTCTCTAGCGTTTGCAATTTTTGTTTGACCGTTACCAAAGCTGTTGTATTGTACATTATTTATTTATTTATTTATTTTGGAGCGTTCGCAGCGAGGCGATATTGCTCATAAAAAACAACAAAAAGAATTTATATAAATAAAATACAAAATGAAAATAGAAACAAGAAAAAATTAAATAATACAAAATAAGAACGCAAACAAATAACAAAACTCGACTAAATAACAGAACGCAACAATATAACGAAACACAACTAAATAAAACTCAACTAAATAATAGAACGAGATCAAATAACCAAACAACGAAAAACAACAATAAACACAAAATAAAATAAATAAATAAAAACAAAACATTAAGTTCAAAAACAAAAACTGTAAAGACTAATAAAATTACGTAAACAATTATATAATTTCAATGGATAAAAACTAAACTAAAATCAAATAAATATAAATTAGTATGTTAATAAAATGAAGATTTCTAACACCTAAAATATTTACAATCATATGCTCTCACTTTCTTTATCACACATTCAAACATGCATACACACTCACTCTCATGCACACGTACACACACGCGTGCAGGCACATACACTCACACGCACACACTCACAGACACGTGCGCAAATACACACACACACACACACACACACACACACACACACACACACATAAACATACAGTAAAACGGTTTAGCTGGAATTTAAAATATTTAATTTAAGAAGGATTAAAAAGAATTTTAAAATATAACAATTCTAAATTTGTGAGTATATGTTAATATCATGTAAATGTTGGAGTATTATGGCTATGTGTAGGCTACCTTCAGTAAGTAAGTCGTGTAAGTCATGAGGGATCTTTAGATGGTCACGTCTTTTGCAGTCTGTTAGTATGTGTTTTATTGTAAGCGGAGCATTACACACATTGCAGTTAGGCATTCTTTTCTTTTGAAATAGGTAACCATGGGTAAGGAGAGAATGACCTATACGTAGTCTCGTAAGGACTACTTCGTCTCTCCGTGTAAATACCTCAAATTTGTCACTCCATGTCTTAACTGTACATTATTTGACGTCTAAATACAAAATATTGTTCACATTGAACATTTACGTTTTGAGATAAATACAGATACGTGGGAAATCTGCTTAGTCAACGCAGCCCCTGCATGACGGACTGTTTAGCTATCGGACTGCTCATCCTGTCGAATGTCACAACCACGACCGGTCGATAAAGGGTTAAGTAACTTTCAGTTGGACACTCCAGTAACACTATTGATCGAGATTCGTTTCTTGACATAATATAGTAAAGTAGGTCATTACGTCATTGTAATTTCATAGGGAATTCCGCTACCCCAGCTAATAAATCAAACGGGAATACTCCTGATATGAGTTCTAGCGTCGTACTCATGACGAGACTTTTAAAAATTTCCTCAAATGCCCATCGATACTACCCAGGAGATGACGAAAATGAGGTCCGCTCAAAATTATATATATATATATATATATGTGTGTGTGTGTGTGTGTGTGTGTGTGTGTGTGTGTCTGGTTGATAACGCTCTAGCGGTCGCAATATGTTTGAAGTTGTTTGATCGTTACCATACTCCATATTTAATCGTTTTATGTAAAAAGGAAGATCAAGTTCAATTATGGCTGAAATCGGACCAGTGAGAGGGGTTCAAGTCAGATCAAAAAATTGCACAGAGCCAATCATATTGCAAATTAAGTGATCTATAAATATTGTTCTATACATATTTTCTGAGTCAGGAATATTAACCTAGATATTTGGATTTTATAGTTATCAGCAGCAGGAAACCCCTACTTCTACTCATGTTAAACTAAAAATACTCGCTTATGTAATAAAGCACATTATTCTAGCCTTAAATACCAAATATTATTTTCAAGAAACAGTTATTATACGACATATATGCAAATATGATCTGGTGAGCCCCCCCCCCCGTCTTAAGTTTTTGGATAACTTAAATTTGATTTTTTGAGATAAAAATTATTTTATTTCATTATAAATTACATTACTAGATATAGTAAATAGTTTTCAACCAAATTAATATATATTGTTATATTCTGATATATTTCAGTAATTGTCGAGTTGGCAGACCTCTTTCTTTACATTTCAGAGGCTTCACGCGAGGCCGGGAATGATTTCTTATTACCTATCTTATATATTTCCTTAATACTCAACGTGGCGTTGTGTTACCAGTATGTAGGTTTATCAATTATTAAACTTCACAAGGGAAATCTCCTTAGTTTACGCAGCCCCGGCGTGACGGACTTTTTTTATTTTCCATAGTACTAGTGGACGTGAAAAAATAACATGTTTTCTTTTATATATATTTTAAAATATTATTTATTCTCGCTCACTTTTTGCATCTAAGGCTAATTGAGACGGATTATCAACGGGTTGCCACTCTTTTCTAGCCAAATGGCGCACTTAGGATTTTATTGAATGAATTCCGTCACTAAATAAATTAATTTGTCCAGGCGGGAATCGAACTCGCCACTCTTGGTTAACCACGCGAGATTAAAGACAACGCTTTAACTCACATGGCTAACCAGAGCCTATTTTATACATTTGTACAGATAAAACGTATGTTATTTTCCTCGTCAAAGAGTTAACTATATCCCGATTATGAAAGCAATGAGAGTGGAACTCATAAAGTTCTCAACAATAGAGAACAATCATGCAAAATAATGCAGAAACTTTAATGCAAGAAGCTTTGTTATTTGAAAAGCAATCTAAAAAATTTGAAATTACAGACTATTCTACATAAACATGAGTTGGAATCGAATAATATTTTGCTCCTAAGTAGTTAGTAGTAATAAAACAGATTCATGGTATAACAGCCCGGAATAGCCGGAAATCTTTACAACGGAAAATTTTGGATGGGCAGTTCAAGATCCAGGACATGAAAAATAATTATTTAGAGATCAATTATATGGGATAATTTAGGCGGACCATGTATCTGGGGTCGAGTTGGAAGAGTTCACGCCTCCTAGTTCTGGAATCTTTATGTACTTGGAGGTGATGGTTGCGCTATGAAATAACATGGAAGCAGAGGTAAAAGCCAAAATGTTCACAGGGACCAGATACTTCTAGGACCTGGGGATAGCTCTTAGTTTTTAGAATATCTAAGGGAAGAAACAAAATTGGTATAAAGAAAGGGGGCGGAAAGGAAAATAACTTGGTTTACCTGGTTCGCCCTGAAATCTTATTGTACTCGGAGTAGTGCAATTTCTGTTTAGTTGAGGCTTGTGTCCATGTCTCTAGGACTATACACTCTTTGGAGATCTTCAAAATAAACTATTGTACTTTTAAATTGCTTCCCAATTTCATTGAATATCTCCCCAACAGAAATATCAAGCCCAAAGAAAATATTTGAGATCTGAACAACATTGTCATCCAGATCCTCAGCAAGCTACATGTTCAGCAACTACTCAAAATACGTTTTCCGAATCGAAAGCATTTTCCTCCATAACGGCTGTGAGCTGTTCAACTTTTGGTTGAGTACCACCTATTTCTACCTCCTATCATTTTTTGATTTACTTTAAAAATTACATAAAATAATTATACAAATAATGCCTTCTGCATACAATATACAGATATAGCTAAATAAGCTTAAAATTAAAATATTCCTTATAATAAATATACTAGATTATTAAATAAAGGCTTAACCTTCAAACCAGATACATAAAATATGTCGTATTTATTAAAATTAAATTATGGTAAAAAATAAATAACCCATAAAGATATAAAAATATTTGAACTGTACAATTACAAACATTAAATTACTCTTATAAAAATAAATCCATATATTTTTAATATACATACGTTAATCTCTAAAATTACCCTAGGTTTGAAGGCTATTACATAAAATAATAAACTAAAATTAAGAATTTTTTCTAAATGAACTATATCTAATAATAGTAATTACATATGACAATACTTATTATTTAATAAAATTAAATATTTAAATAAATCTAGTATTCTACCTCCTATCATTTTTTGATTTACTTTAAAAATTACATAAAATAATTATACAAATAATGCCTTCTGCATACAATATACAGATATAGCTAAATAAGCTTAAAATTAAAATATTCCTTATAATAAATATACTAGATTATTAAATAAAGGCTTAACCTTCAAACCAGATACATAAAATATGTCGTATTTATTAAAATTAAATTATGGTAAAAAATAAATAACCCATAAAGATATAAAAATATTTGAACTGTACAATTACAAACATTAAATTACTCTTATAAAAATAAATCCATATATTTTTAATATACATACGTTAATCTCTAAAATTACTCTAAATAATGCGGGGTTTTTAGCCGAAACCCGTTGTCGCCATTATTAAAGAAACGTAGATCTCATAAGCCTTGCCACTATTGCAAATACATACTTTTTCGTTTAGGACAACAGTTCGTTCTTGATTTATCCAGAGTCCCAAGATTTTCCTAACCTGTCGAATGTGAAACCAGTTCCTGAGCTGGCACTTTTTGCTCATTCGGTGCCGGCCTCATTTATGAGTCTACTTTGCGTGGCCGAGGAGAAAATATTGTACAGGAATTGACGCAGAAGGTGCGTGACCAGCCAACCAGAGAAACATAGGCAGACGCAACTGTGATGTGATTTGCACTGCATGTGTTAATGAAGAACTATATCATTTATTTGTTTTTCGATTTTTGCCCAATTTTCGTTAACAATCAAACTTTATATTGGCTGAGATTTGTCAAATGGAAAAAAGGAGCCATCTCGCATAAATGCTAAATTTAAACATTAGATTTATTTCAATTCAGCAATAAATAAATAAATAATATTTATATAGTCTGAGAAATAAAATTCGTATGACATCAAGACATTTTTTTACATACTTTATGAGCGTGTATATCTGTGTGTGAAAACCAAATAATATGCTAACCAAGTAATTTTAGAAGTAAGGGCACAATGTAGACACCTATTTATTCAAAAAATAGTTATATTTACACATATATGCAAAGCTGTATCCTATAAAGTGTTCAATTTTGCATGGTTTAAGATGGTAGGAAATTAATATATTGAATACTCTATATATCTATTCACAATTAACAAGAAATTTCATTTTGTGTATAAATAAATTTCTGATTCACTTAATTTTCCAAAAGAAATAACGGAAAAAAAGATATCATGACAGGCTTCTTGTTCTCAAAGCTTTGAAGAGTAAAAGTCCTTTCTGGATTACTGAAATCATTTTTTTATTTTGTACAGGAGCACCTTCATCTTGGCGATTAGGCTCAATGTTTCACAATGTAAAATGAAAACAAAATTATATAAAAACAACAAATAATCAGTAAATACTGGTAATAAAGACAATTAATAAACGTAAGACATAAACAAACATAAAATAACATAGATAAACATTAGACAAGTAATAAAGACAATAATTTAAAATGGTTTTAATAAAAAAATTATGTTATTCCTATATACTATTACATTTATATTATTTTTTTTTTATTTATTTAGTTTTATACCCAATAGAGATAGTGATTTGCATCATTAGGATAATATATTTACTCCTTCATGTGCTTTCCTTTTTTGGTACTTTTATATTATGGAAAATATTTCTTTAATATCTGATTCTTTCTCATATCCTTGCTTTGTCCAAAGAATATAACAAAAGTTAACCCTTTTAAATCTTTTAAGGCATCCTGTGTATCTATTCTATTTTGTATTATATATTTTGTAAATTTTGATGTGTTTTAGATATGCTAGAATTTGTGGAATATATTGGCTGCTGTCAGTTAATAGTTCTGTCATATCGTGGGGTATGTGAAGGTTTTCTCGTTGGATGCAGTCTGTCAGTATCTGTTTTATCGTAAGGTGTTTGTTGCCATTAAGTGCCACTGAAATCAAATAATCAGTATGACAAGAATATTAGGTCACGCATTTAACTTAGAAATGCGACAAATATTGTGAAATGTAATAATCAAGTAATTATTTTATAGAATTAACAGAAAAATGTATTTAGTTGCATTAGGAAAAAGAGTAATGAACGGGTTTATGAAATTCTTACTGGTAATAAAGAAAGTCGCAACGAGACTATAGAAAGAACACATTCTCTCATTACTATATCTAACGCTTTTTCATTGACTCCAAATCACCGAAATCAGATCTGAAGGATTAAATAAAAACATTGTTCATTATATCGTACTTCGTGCAACCATGCATTTATTCTCTGCATCATTATAAGATAACTTAAAGATGTAATTTGTCTTTGTTAATCCCAATGATAATTGTTATTTTGTTTTTTATTAACGTCCACTATTTGCTACTAAGGCTAGTGGGAGTGGGTTATCAACAGGTTACCACCATTTCTAGCAAAGGTGGGACTAAGTATATTGTTTAATAAGTTCACTAAATAAATTCTTATTATCCAGGCGGGAATCCAAATCACCATTCCAGGACTACCATTTGAGATGCAGGCTAACACTTTACCTCACTAAGGCCTAAATGAGCACCAAAATCCTTAGTCCCTCCGTGGCTAGAAATGGGTGGCAACTCCTCCCAAGATAACACCTCCCGATTAGCCATAGCAGCAAAAGCTTGACGATAAGAAATAATAATAATCATTTGTCTTAATAACATTACATTTTGACTGACTTCCAGTCTGATTGATGTTTTTGTACGAACGAACTACATCCATCTTGCTGAATCCCATAAAGCTCGTTCTGCAAAGGCAACATATATCCTTCTGGAAATTGTTTGGTTAGTCTATTCTTCTACCTAACTCTCGTGCCTGCCACCTGCTCCGTGAGAAAGTGATTTTCTTTTTGTTCCCCCCCTCCAGTACAATTTCAGCCATTAACGAGCTTGAGCTTTAGTTTTACATAGAAATATTAAATATCGAGTTTGGTACAGATCAAAAAAATACGGCGACCACTGAGAGTAACATACATATATATATATATATATATATATATATATATATATATATATATATATATATATATTTCCCTCAAGGGAAATAACAAACTCTTCTTAATATCTATAAACAACATTTACTAAATTACTATGGGTAACTTCTAGACCGTACTACTAGAAAGTACTAGACGTACCAAGTACCCAGGTATCAGGACGGAACAGGCGACCAATGGCAACAGGCTTCATCCACGGAAAATGACAAGATTTGTAGCCTATAATTATAAGTATCCATGTAAAGGCTGAATAGCATCTTCCGAAAAGGCCTAGTTTTCTACGACATGCCTCATAGGTCTTAGAACTATAATCTAAAGAATTACTTTAAATGGGTCAAAAGGGGCTCAGGTTAGCCATATGAGTCAAAGCGTTGACCTTAACCTCACATGGTACACCTAGAGTGGCGAGATCGATTCATGCCTAGGCAAAGGAAATTATTTAGTGACGAAATTCATTAAATAACATCTTAAGTCCCACCCTGGCTAGAAAAGCGTGGTAGCCTGTAGATATCCCGTCCCAATTAGCCTGAGTTGCAAAAAGTGGACGTTAATAAATAATAAAATAAATGTGTCAAAACAGGAATTGAAGATTGCACATAATCTCCCAAAATATGAAGTGCGCATATGAAGACAAGACTTTTAATCAAAGTTAAACCTAGTCAAATACATTAGTGCCTGGATGACAAAAAAGTCAGTCACGAAGGGGTTACGTAAACTAAGTAGATCTCCCATGGGAAGACTTAAAACAGATAAATCTACATACTGGTGACACCATCGGGAATGTTAAGGGAATATATACCAACGGTAGAAATATATTTCAATATAATCCGTCAAGTAGTGGCTGCGTTAACTAAGCATATTTCCCATGTATTTGCATTTATCTCAAAACCTAAATGTTCTGTGAGAAAATGTTTTTTTTTTATATTTAGGCTTCAGATAAAGTGATTCATAATACAACAGCTTTGGTAACGATCAAACCAAAATACTAGAGCGTTAATAGACATATATATATACTCCTCGTCAAAACAAACGCAACACCCTAAAATTTATTGATTACACAAGTTTTTAATTGAAATAAAAAATATTATATTGATGTTTCTAATCAGACAAATACATTGGAGGAGAAAAACAACAATTTCATTTGAATTCCAGCACTTCTTCTTATCTTTAATCCTATTGTTTAGAAACAGCACAAATTCCATAGTTATTCTTATCGACTTAGGGATAGAAAAAAAAATTACTAGGGCTCAGTATTCATGTTAATTTCATCAAGTACGCATTATTTTAGAATTCATAAGTAATTATGACACAGTTAGATAGAGATGACACAATTAGGGCAGTGACGATGCACCAAGAAGACCGTAGCACACGTTACATTGCTAATCGACTTGGGGTCCACTTGTCAACTGTCGCACGGGTCTTGAAACGATTCAGAGAGACAGGAGGATACGCAAGAAGACCTGGATCGGGCCAACCACGGGTCACATCAGCGGAAGACAACCGTTTTATCCGGCTCCAGACTCTCAGAAATCGGCTAAAAACAGCAAACGACTTAAGAAACTTGGTCGCTGGTGTCCGAAACTTACATGTTTTGGTATCAATAGTTACGAGACGAGTGAGGAATAGTAGACTGAGGTGACGAAGGCCCATGGTTGGACCACTTGTCTCCAGAGAGCACCGAAGAGCCCGCCTTATGTTTGCCCAGGAGCACCGAGATTGGGCTGTCGATGACTGGAGACGAGTCCTGTTCACCGATGAGACCAGAGTGGCGCTAAACTCTCCTGACGGACACAGAAGAATGTGGAGGAAGCCAGGTGAGCGATACAGCCAATGTTGTATAGTCGGAAGGAAGCCTTATGGTGTGGGCTCCGTGATGTTCTGGGGTGGCATCTCATGGGAAGCTCGCACGGAGTTAGTTTCGATTCGTGGGGGCCCTTTGACTACACAAAGATACGTGGCAGACATTTTGGAGGACTATGTCATGCCATACATGCCATTTATTGGTGAAAATACATTTCTTATCCATGATAATGCATGGTCACATGTTGCCCGTATTGTTAGGGACTACCTATCTGAAATCAATATCGACACATTGCCGTGGCCAGCGAGGAGCCCTGACCTAAATTGCATAGAACATTTATGGGACAGACTAAAAAGAAGTGTTGGAGCCAGGGAACCAGCACCCTCAACCTCAGGGAGCTTGAGGCTGCCGTTTTGGAAGGGTAGGGAAGATTACCTCAGGAGGTCGTCCAGGACTTGATCAGGAGCATGCCCACACCTATGGAGGCTGTCATTCGAGCAAGAGGTGGCAACACTGGTTATTAGTGTATGAATAGTCAATTTAATTTTTTAAAAAGTTAAAATTTTGTTTTTTCATTTTTACGATAAATTTTTATTTTTTTTTTTTGTAATTAAAGGAATTAATTTTTTTTTTCTGAAATACACTTTTTATTACTCCTATGTACTTGTATTATAAGACACAATAAGGTATGATTCTCTGCTTCAGTAAAAACCCAATGAAATTAATAAATTTTAGGGTGTTCCGTTTTTTTTTACGAGGAGTGTATATATATATATAAAACTATGAACGGACCTCACAGCCGAATGGCTGGTCAAGGTGTAACGTCAATTGGTAACCACTCTCATCGATGGTATACTCTCTCTTTGATGCACAATACCTGTTGGTCTCTTGTCGGTATTTGGTACATATTATCTTCTTGTTATTTGTTCATATGACTATTCGTAATTAATAAATATGGAAGGAAGGGTAGAATAAGGTTAATATATACTAAAAAAGTCTACAGATTTGGCAATTTATATTATGATTTGGATTAGTGAGGATATAAATCTCCGTCACCCCCTTTTCATTTATTCATTTTCTATAGAAAAAAACTGTTATTTATTTCCAATATAAATGTATAGAGCATTCCATTATTTAATTTGTATAATGTATTATTTAAACAAAGTCATGCTTAATTTGCTAAAGGATTGATAGCGGAAGTTGTGGGGAATCAAACTCTTTGATTCTGATAATATATTATCTTATTTCCGATATCTTGACGTTTTTGAAACAAATATGTACCATCATAACAATTATTTGGTAATGTCATTATGACAAAGGACAATATGCATTTAAACTCGATACGATTGTTTAAAGTATTACTTAGGCTGCAGGGAGGGCGATCTCTTCTCTCCATATATCTTTTTGAATATAAATGATTTTTTTTTAGTTTACCGAAATTATTTAATTCCAACACGTAGATAAACCATTAAAATAACATTTTGAATCAGTAATTTAAGGAAAACAATGTTGATAAACCTCATGCTGGAGCTGAAAGTTGACGGGTGGCTAAAACAGCTAATTAAGTTTACTTATTTCCTTTGAAATTCTGGCATTACTGGATGTGATTTCCACTGAGATTTACTAATTTTAATTGTACACATTCAAGCCTCGTAATAAAAGTACCATCATTAGCCAGTCAAAAATGATTTCCGGGCATCGAAGGGTACCTTAGCTAGTATATACTAAAAACGTCTTTAGATTTTACAATTTATTAATATAACTGTTCAACTTAAATATTCAATCCAGTTCATAACAAACGTTGTTTGTAGAGAAATTCCATTCCCCCAACGTCTTGTGCCTGAAACAGAAAGAAAAATCTTTTTTTTGTAGAGAAATAAATACACGGGCATAAGTTCTTGCTGAAATCTGTGGCACTTTAATTGAAATGAATTTCAGCATCTTGAACCGAACATTGTGACTCATTAACGTCTAAAGAACTGCCAACCTTTGCCTTTTAGCAGATTTCCCTTAAGGGAAATCAGCTATTGAGGTTGTACTCATGACGGAATTTTCGACATTTTTCTTCAAATGTCCATCGATCCTACCTAGTAGATGACGAAAATGAGGTCCGTTCAAAACTGTATATATATATCTATATATATATATATATATCTATCTATATATTTGTCTGTTACCGCTCTAGCGGTCGCAATTTTTGTTTGATCCTTACCAAACTTCATATTTAAGCGTTTTATGTAAAAAGAAAGATCAAGTTCGTTAACGGCTGAAATCGGATCAGTGGGAGGGGGGGTTTAGAGGGGAGGATTTTCGAAAAATCGAAATATCTCCGTTACTATACGTCGGATCAAAAGAGTGTATAAAACCAATCTTATTGCAAATTAAATTTACTATAAATATTGTTCTATACATTAATTCTCTATCTTGAATATTAACAGAGATATTTGCATTTGTATTCTGCGTGTCACCAATAGGCTATGTTCGGAGTTTCCGACGAGAGCTCTGGTGGCCGTTTCTATAACTATCGTCTCTCGTGAATCGGTTTAGAGGTTAGGTTAACTGTTAGAAACTACTGGGTTATTACGCCCTAAATAATGTTTTAGGTTTAGAGGTTTTTTACTACTACAGTTGTTATTAGGCAGATTTCTCTATTGTAAAACTTCACGTGGGAAATCTGCTTAGTTTACGCAGCCCCTGCGTGACGGACTTTTGTTATATTATGAAACTCATTACGAATTTATTTCTTAAAGCAGTATTTGTTCATTCCTTGAAATACGTAAGCAAGGGATTGTGTACAAAAAGTCCGTCACGCAGGGGCTGCGTAAACTAAGCAGATTTCCCACGTGAAGTTTTACAATAGAGAAATCTGTCTAATAACAGCTGTAGTAGTAAGAAACCTCTAAACCTATTCACGAGGGACGAGGGGAATATCTCAGTTAATATTCAAGATACAGAATAAATGTATAAAACAATACTTATAGTAAATTTCATTTGCAATAAGATTGATTCTGTAATATTTTTCGATCCGACGTATAATAACGGAGATATTTCGAATTTTCGAAAATCCCCCTACAACCCCTCCCCCTCCCACTGGTCCGATTTCAGCCATTAACGAACTTGCTCTTTCTATTTACATAAAACGATTAAATATCGAGTTTTTTAACGATCAAACATAAATTGCGACCGTTATAGCGTTAACAGACAAATATATACATATATATATATATATATATATATATATATATATATCTATAAATATATATATAAATATATATATATATATATATATATATATATAGATATATACAGTTTTGAACGGACCTCATTTTCGTCATCTACTAGGTAGGATCGATGGACATTTGAAGAAATATTTCGAAAATTCCGTCATGAGTACAACCTCAATTTCATTATCTTGATTATTAACCTTGATATTTGCATTTTTTAGTTTTCGACATTCAGTAAATCCCCATTCTTATTAATATCAAATTAACAACAATCTGAGATATCGTGAATCACTTAATTGGTGCGTAAATCTCCAATATTTTTCTCATTAAACTTACACGTTCTGAGATAAATGCAAATGCGTGATGTACGTGGGAAATCTGCTTAGTTAACGTTACCCCTTTGTGACGGACATTCTTTGTTAGTATTACTTCATTCAGTTTATCGACATGTTTTGAAGACCAGATCACCTCTTATACTTTGGACATAAATAAATGTTTTTAATAAAGGCATTCTACCAACCTGGATTTGAGATAACCTTATTCTTCCTTATGGTTATTTTGGGAGACTAGAGACGTTATCCAAGTTCAAGTTTAACCACCTCTTTAATTTGTCTAACGTATCAAACAATTTATATCCTGGATATACTGCAAACTGTGGATCTATGTTTTTAGCTATTGTCTGTATCTTTTCCGACTGGTCCAGACTCCAAACTGCGCCAACAAGTATGATGAGGCAGAGAAAAGGTAACAGAATTCCAACTCGAGTCTTCATGCCGCTTGTAGATCTGCAACTGAATCTCTTCCACTCCGTCGCTAGTATTTATAGAGCGATGGATATGACACCTGTTCAGCTCATTTACATATTATCATCGCTTTTCCAATCAATATTCGTCATTCAAGTACAGCATAATTCATTTCTTCTTTGTTGAGCTTACAAAAGACTTAATAGCATTTGGCTATAAATATTTATTAACGGCATTACAAAAATTGCGGGAAGGGATTTTCCTTATTTTCATGATATTGCTAGGTATGCTGTCCCTGTTATATGAGGAGACACAAAGAAGAACAGTCTATTCCATTTTAGGTACAACAGAAGCTATGTCTGCGGTTAGTATTACAAAGGAGTTAATAGCGTTTTGCAATAAATATTTATTAACGGTCTACATTATTGCTTGCGATATTAATGATTGCAGATTACATTACATTTTCGGGTGGAAATTGAGTTTTAGCAGATTTGCCTTGAGGGAAATCAGCTATTGAGGTTGTACTCATGACGTTATTTTCGAAAATTTTCTTCAAATGTCCATCGATCCTACCCAGGAGATATCGAAAATGCGGTCCGTTCAAAACTGTATATATATATATATGTCTGTTACCGCTCTAGCGGTCGCAATTATTGTTTAATCGTTAGGAAACTCGGTAATTTATCGTTTTATGTAAAAAGAAAGATCAAGTTCGTTAATGGCTGAAATCGGACAAGTGGGGGGGGGTTAGATATTCGAAAATTCGAAATATCTCCGTTACTATACGTCAAATCGAAAAATTGTATAGAATCAATCTTATTGCAAACTAAATTTACTATAAATATTGTCATGTTGTACATTTATTCTGTATCTTGAATATTAACCGAGATATATGCATTATGCATGTGTGTGGTCGGCAGGAGTCGGCTAAGTTCGTGACTCTCCGCCGAGAGCTAGTGCGGGCCGGTTAGGTAACTGTTCGTCCCTCGTGAACAGGTTTAGAGATTCCTTACTACTTCTGTTGTTATTAGGCGGATTTCTCTATTGTAAAACTTCACGTGGGAAATTTGATTAGTTTACGCAGCCCCTGCGTGACGGACTTTTTGAATCCGACTCATAACTGAAATATTTCGAATATTCGAAATTCCCTTCCTCTAATCCGCTCTCACACTGATCCGATTTCCTCTTTAACGAACTTGATCTTTAGTTTTACATAAAACATTTAAATATCGAATTTGGAAACGAACAATCAAAAATTGCGACCACTGGAGCGTTAACTGATAAGTACAACGTAAATAGTTCATTCCCCTTAAGGAACCTGCTAAAAACGTTTTTTTATTTTCCATAGTACAAGTGGACGTGAAGAAATAACATGTTTTTATTATTATTATTATTTATTAACGTCCACTTTTTGCAACTGAGGCAAATTGGGACGAGTTATCTACAGGTTACCACCTCTTTCTAGCCAGGGTGGGACTTAGGATGTTATTTAATGAATTTCGTCACTAAATAATTTCCTTTGCCCCGGCAAGAATCGAACTCGCAACTCCAGGTTTACCACGCGAGATTAAAGGCAACGCTTTAACTCACATGGCTAACCTGAGCCCGTTTTATATTTTTGTACAGATAAAATGTATGTTATTTTCTTCGCCAAAGAGTTAACTATATCCCGATTATGATAGCAGTGAGAGTGGAACTCATAAAGTTGTCAACAATAGAGAACGATCTACAACCAACCAATATGGAAATGCTTATTTAATGCAAGAAGCTTTGTTATTTGAAAAGCAATCTTGAAATTGGAAATTACACAATATGCTATATAAACAAGAGTTGCAACTGATAATATTCTGCTTCTTAGAAGTTAATAACAAACAGATTCATAGAAATATCAGGTCAAATATAGCCGGAACTCTTTCCTGTGGAAGATATTGAATGGGAAGTACAAGAACCAGGAAATGAAAAATAATTATGTAAAGACCAATTACATGAGATAATATAGAGGATACGTGTCAAAATAAGCTATTGTACTTTTAAATTGCTACCCAATTTCGTTGAGCATCTCCCCAACCAAAATATCAATTCCAAAGAAGATATTTGAAATCTGAACAAATCCAGATCCTCAACAAGCTATATGCCATCGTGGGAGCTACATGCTCATCAGCAACTACTCGAAATACGTTTCCCCCAACCTAAAGCATTTTCCTCCATAACGGCTGCGAGCTGTTCAACTTTTGCTTGAGTGCTCCTTTCTTTTTCCACGAAACCCGTTGTCGCTTCGCAATTATTAAAGAAAGTCCGTCACGCAGGGACTGCATAAACTAAACAGATTTCCCACGCGAAGGTTTACAATAGATAAATATATATATATATATATATATATATACAAGTAGGACTACCGTGCTCAGCAAACTTACAATACAAGTTAATAATCTCTACAACGGAAAGCGGGTAAATTGTAAAAAAACAGGCCGCACGAAGCGCTGCATAGATGGATCGGAAAGACAAACAATTAATGAAATATATCTGAATATAACATATTATAATTTTATTGAAAACTATTAACTAAAGCTATTGCTGTAATTTGTAATGTATCAGAATCAGTTTTATCTCAGTCACTCAAATTTTAGTAATCTAAAAATGAAAGAATGGTGCGGGGTCAACATAACGTATTTGCATATATCTCACAAAATAAAGGTTCAATGAAAACAATATTTGGTATTTTGGCTTCGAATAATGTGGTTTATTATATAACAGATTATGGCTTATGTAAGACTAGTAGTAGTCGGGGTTTACTGAAGACTGAAAACTGAAAAATGCAAATATTTCGGTTAATATTCAAGATAGAGAACAAATGTATATAACAATATTAATAGTACATTTATTTTTCAATAAGATTTATACTATACCCTTTTTCGATCCGACTTATAGTAACGGAGATATTTCGAATTTTCAAAATTTCCCCCCTTTAAACCCCACCCTTGTCTGATTTCAGCTGTTAACGAACTTGATCTTTCTGTTTTCATAAAAGGACTAAACGTCGAGTTTGGTAACGATCAAATGAAAATTGCGACCGCTAGAGCGGTAACAAACAAATAATTAATTAGATTTATATATATACAGTTTTGAACGGACCTCATTTTCGTCATCTACTAGGTAGGATCGATGGACAATTGAAGCAAAATTTCGAAAATTGCGTCATGAGTACGACCTCAATAGCTGATTTCCCTTAAGGGAAATCTGCTGAATCCTAGATCTCATAAGTCTTGCCACTATTGCAATTACATACTTTATGATACAAACTCGTAAGGACATCAGTTCGTTCTTGATTTTTCCAGAGTCCCAAGATTTTCCTAACTTGTCGAATGTGAAACCAGTTCCTGAGCAGGTACCTTTTGCCCATTCAGTGCCGGCCTCATTTATGAGTCTACTTTGCGTGGCCGAGGAGAAAATAGTGTACAGGAATTGACGCAGAAGGTGCGTGACCAGCCAACCAGAGAAACATAGGCTGACACAACTGTGGCGTGATTTGCACTGAATGTGTTAATGAACTCCAATCCCATGTAGAATTGTATCATTTATTTATTTTTCGATTTCTGCTCAATAATCGTACATTCTATTGGCTGAGTTTTGTGCATTGGCAAAAAGGATCCATCACGCATAAATTCTAAATTTAGACATTGGAGTTTTTAGCAGATTTCCCTTAAGTTTCCCTCCAGAAGCTAGTTCGGCTCTCTTAATAAGATTTCTCTATTGTATAGCTTCACGTGGGAAATCTGCTTAGTTTACGCAGCCCCTGCGTCACGGACTTTTTTTAATTTAGACGTTAATAAATAAATAATATTAGTGTTGTGTGAGAAATAAAATTCGTATGATATGAAGCCATTTTTGTACATACTTTTTGCGCGCACATATGTGTGTGTGAAAACCAAATAAGATCCTAGTAATTAGAAGTAAGGGCATAATTTAGAGTCCCAGTTAATCAAAAATTATTTATTCCTGTGCATATCTGATAACTGTGTCTATAAAGCGTTCGATTTTGTATGGATTAGGATGGCAAGGAAATAAATAAAAAGAATGCTCTATACATAAATTCACAATTAACAAGAAATTTAATTTTGAAGTACTTAATTTTCACAAAAAAAGTATATATATCATTGCAGGATTCTAGTCCTCAAAGTAAACGGTAAAAGCCCGCTCTGGATCACTGAAATCAAACATCAGAATAATAAGAAAATTAGATCACACATTTAACTTAGAAATGCTACAACTATTGTAAAAAGTAATAATCAAGTAATTAAATAATAGAATTAACAGAAAAATGTATTTAATTATATTAGGAATAATAGTTATGAACGGGTTTATGGAAATGTTACTGGGAATAAAGAAAATTGCAACTAGAGAGCATATATATATTATATTCTCTCATTATAATATTCCTATCTATAATTATTATTATTTATTAACGGCCACTTCTTACAACTCAGGCTAATCGGGACGAGTTATCTATAGGTTACCACCATTTTCTAGCCAGGGTGGGAGTCAGGGTGTTATTTAATGAATTCCGCCACTTAATAATTTCCTTTGCCCAGGCGAGAATCGAACTCGCCTATCTTTAGATTCATATCTAAAGCTCTTTCATGGACTCCAAATCACCGAAATCAGAGCTGAAGCAATAATTAAAAAAAGTCCGTCACGCAGCGGCTGCGTAAACTAAGCCGATTTCCCATGTGAAGTTTTACAATAGAGAACAGGTAATAAATGCCCACCATGAGTAAATACAAACGGTAATAAGAAATCTTTCAGTTAATTTTAATAAATTCCCAACTGAAACGGCTTCTGAATTGTAAAAATAATTTATATTTTAATAACTCAAATTTTAGTAGTACAAGAACTAAAGAAGGGGGGGGGCGGCGGTGGATGAAAAGACCGTATTTGCATAAATCACACAAAGTAAGGAAGGTAAGGTAAGGTTAGAAGTAGCCACCCACCGAGAAGTTACGAAAACGGTCGAACTAATTCGAACAATACCCCACCACAGCCTTCATAAAACTGCATATATCTCGTTTAATATTCAAGATAGAGAATAAATGTATAAAACAATATTTATAGTAAACTTAATTTTCAATAAGATTGGTTCTATACAATTTTTCGATCTGATTCAAAATAACGGAGATATTTCGAATTTATGGAAATCCCCCCCTCTAAACCCCCCCTCCCACTGGTCCGATTTCAGCCGTTAACTAACTTGATCTTCCTTTTTACATAAAACGATAAAATACCGAGTTTGGTGACGATTAAACAAAAATTGCAACCGCTAGAGTGTTAACAGAAATATATATATAATTTTGAACGGACCTCATTTTCGTCATCTCCTGGGTAGGATCGATGGACATTTGATGAAATTTTTCGAAAATCGCGTCATGAGTACGACCTCAATAGCTGACTAGGGAAATCTGTTAAAAATAGTTAATTATATCGTACTTCATTCAGCCATGCATTTTTATTCTGCATCATTATAAGATAAGTTGAAGATGTATTATTACATATTGGTCTTTGTCATTCTGATAGAGAATACACAAGAGATAGTATTCAGAACTCCGTGGACTTGATATCCGTGACATGATATCAAATGAAATTTGGTGGCAAACTTGACAATCTGCCATTAGTAATTACCTGCGGTTCTGGTTCAATTTATCTTGTATGCGGCAGGAGGTACATGGAAAACTTACCATCAGTTCATTAGGAAAGAAACTGCACTGGAGGATTAAAATGCGGCGGTAGGAGATGAAATTTTAGTTGAATTTTAAGGAGGTTCTAAATGTATAAGGTGGATATTTGCGTTGAAATTTCTTGAAGTTGATTTGAGTTGTTTGAGGCTCTTCGACGGGAATTAAATTTACTGGATGGTTATGGGAGATTTAAGATTAAACCTGACTAAATTGATACCAAAAATTAAAAATTTGCTGTCAAAGTGACAGGTTCACCCTCTCCCATTAAAAAGCGTTTACTTATTCTTATTTATTTTATGTAAATAAGTAAGTAGTTAATTTTATTTTGGTTTGTTTTAATATCAGTTTCATCAAGATATATATGTATATATAAATTAATGTATGTTTATTCTTCTAGAACTCAGTTCAGATAGACATCAGTCAAAACACATTTGAAGTTTATCAAAACTGAGAAACATGGAAAGTGGTCTATGAGCCAAAGAAGTTTGGGAACCTGAGTTTTAAGACATACTCAAGACAGAAAGACTTTAACGTTGAAGGATAGAATATTCTTAACGAAACAACTGCCAGAAAATTTATTAGCTTTCTGGCTCATACACATCCAGGTCAGGTTTATTACAGATTCCACCATACAGCCAACAAAAAAGTCCGTCACGCAGGGGATGCGTAAACTTTTCGGATTTCCCACGTGAAGTTATACAATAGAGACATCTCCATACGAGTGCCGAGCAGGTACGGCCGAACTAGCTTTTGGAGGGAAACTCACTCGTCCGTTACCCGCCCACATTTAATAAAAATGCAAATATCTCTGTTAATATTCAAGATAGAGTATAAATGTATAGAACAATATTTATAGTATATTTAATTTGCAATAAGATTAGGTCTATACAATTATTTGATCCGACTAAAGACAACGGAGATATTTTGAATTTTCGAAAATCCCCTCCCAATGGTCAGATTCAGCCATTAGCGAACTTGATCTGTCTTTTTGCATAAAACGTTTAAATATCGAGTTTGGTAACGATCAAACAAAAATTGCGACTGGTAGAGCGGTAACAAACAAATAAATGATTATATATATATACTAGCTCAGATACCCGGCTTCGCCCGGGAATTAATTTGAGGCTGAATGGTGATGGTATATTATTGGCAAGGCTTTACTATGCACAATATTTTGACATTTACCCGTCCCAGTGTTTAGGGTTAATGCCCGTTGTTGGCATTTGTTAATAATAAACTTAATTTTTTATGTAAGTCTTCACTGTCCTCCAAATTGTCATATTTCCCGTCTCCTATGCATTATGCATAGATTTCAATTATTAAGTACAAAATATTAACATAGATTTGAATTAATTTTTCCAGTTGAGGTACCTCATAGTTCAAATTGGAATGAATTGTTGAGCATATCAATATTTCTACGCAAATTGCTTGCTCCACACATTGTTCCTGGAGAAACGTATAAAAAAAAAAAGGTAATCTAAATAACAAAGTAAACAACTTTTGTTATGTGCATGTTTGTCGAAAAACAAATAGACGAAATAGGAAACGAAATATCGCTATTTTTCATTTCAGGCTTCCCTTATAACCCCCACTCCTGTTCGTCTCAGAGAATATTAATATAGCCTAAAGTCTAAGCTCGGCTAGTTGTAATATACATACCAAGTTTCATAAAATTCGGTTCAGCCGTTTATGAGTGAAAAGGTAACAAACAAACAAACAGAAAAAAGAAACAAAATGCAGTTATGGTGTCTATGACATGTGAAACGAAAAGTTATCCTGAAATTTCGCGAAAAAAATCAATGTACAGACAGAGGTTACAATTTTATATATATATATATATATATATATATATATATATATATATATATATAGATAGATAGATAGATAGATAGATAGATAGATAGATAGATAGATAGATAGATAGATAGATAGATAGATAGATAGATAGATAGATAGATAGATAGATAGATAGATAGATAGATAGATAGATAGATAGATAGATAGATAGATAGATAGATAGATAGATAGATAGGTAGATAGATAGATAGATAGTTGGATAGATAGATAGATAGATAGATAGATAGATAGATAGCTGTATAGATAGATAGATAGGTAGATAGTTGGATAGATAGATAGATAGATAGAAATATAATTTTGTAGAGACCATATTTTCGTCATCTCCTGGGTTCGGACCTTACGGGAAACCTTACGGGAAATCTGCTAAAATTGAGTAAAAATAACTAGGATAATACAAAGCCAGTGTCCTATTAATACGAAAACCAGAACTCACCTTGCCATTGAATTTTCCAATCAAGGAACATTGCATTGAACAGGTGTTCCTGCTCGGCCACCACATCTTGCCAACGGCTTCAGCATTGCAGTGGCTGCAGTTGTAGCAAACGGTCTAGAACAGAAAACGATGATTAAATTATGTATTTTGTATCGAAATGCCTAAAAAATTGTATTTGGTAGGATAAATAAATAACTGATTTCCCATAGGGGACATCTACTTACCGGAATTGTATTTAATTTTTTTTGTGTTGGAACCCCTATAACCACCCCATCAGTTCTCAATAATTCCAACTGAAGTATTTTTTTAGATAGATAGATAAAAATTCTGTATTTAAGTTTAAACGTTTTACAGGGGGTCCGAATATTTACAAAAAAAAAAAAAAAAAAAAAAAATTTAGAACACATAGGTAGGTACAATACTTCTCTAAAATAATACATTAATATTGTTGATTGATAAAATAAATAATTTGGCTATAATTAGTATATTAATAAACAGTGAATTACATTATAGTTAAAATAGCTTACTCAACGGGTGATCTTCAAATTTGATACATAAGTATTCTTAAATTAATAGAAACAAAAATAAAAATAAAGAAATAGAAAGAAAGAAAAGAAAAGAAAAATAAACAAGAACATACAATTTCATTAATCTGCTTATATTAAATATAATTTACTGAAATAAAAATTTAAGGAGAAGAAAAACATAAATAAATAAGAAAAATAATAAAATAAAATAAAAATATAATAATAAGTAAATGAAATAAAAATTATCTGTATAATAATAGACAAAATAAAGAGACAATTCTTCTAAATCATCAATCAATTCCGAAGGCACAATATTAATTATGAAAAATAAATAGATAAATAAAATATATAAATAATAATAATAATAAATGAAATATTTACTACTTGTGTAGGAAGTGATAAATCAATCAAACATTATGAAAGCTCGTACTTTAAGCGCATTAATAACAAATTTATAGGTATCAAAGGCCTTAGATTTGTCTTCTATTGTGAACAGTTGCTTGAGCTGTATATATGGTGAATCGGTAGAGTTAATATGTTTGGAGATGAATGCATTTCTGATGTGGCTATACATAGGGCAAAGGAAGAAGAAGTGGTGGAGTGTTTCCTCTTCATGAAGATTGCAAATGCTCCATAATTCAATAAATGTTGAGACTGAAGTAATTATTTTTTCTGAACCAGTTTAATATAAACAATTGAAATGTATTTTCTGGATTTCGTGGTGTATGCAACCTCTAATAGTTTTAGGTTTTCTAATTTCGAAGGAATTAACTGTTTTTGACACTCATAGAAACCATTTTGCTCTTCAAATTCGGTAAATTAATAGGAGTAGAATGAGGTTCAGAAGCGATTCGCCATTGATAGTTCACTCACCGACATGACCATGTTCTGAGTATTCTTGCAAACCTCTTCTGCGGTTACCGCGATGGATTCTTCGGAACTTGAGGAGGAGCTTGAGGACGAAGTTGAGACGATATTTTGGAGTCCCAAGGCAGAATTGCCAAGCAGAAGAAGAAAGGCTGTTACAGGTAAAACCTTCATCATACTTTTGTGAAGAAAAAATATATGAAAGCCACATAGAAACATCTTTTACGAGAAAAGTTTGATTTATGTCGAATAGTAAAAATTATTTATGACCTGTTTAAGGATTTCATGTTTCAAATATTGCTTGGAGCTCCATTAATGTCTCATTAACATGTATTGTAGCACATAAAATTGTTTTATGTAATATGTTTTGACAAAAGAATCAAGTTTTTCCATTTACCCTCCCAAACAACAATACATTAAGTTCATGGTAATAAAGACACATCAACTTTAAATGCATTCACTATCGTGACTTGCTGCCATGTGGGTTTGATTCGCGCATGGCCAATAGAAATTATTTGGTGAACAATTAACTAAATAAAATCCTTATTACTGCCCTGACTCCCAAAGGGTGGTAACATGTAGATAACCCGTCTCGGTTAGAGTTTGTTCCATAAAGTGGAAGTTAGGAAATGACATTTTTAAGAAAGTAAAATAAATATTCAACTTCCCAAAAATTTCAGGCTTTCTCATTTTATCCTTTTTTCCCTTCCCTGATCCCATGTTAGCAGATTTCCCTTAAGGGAAATCAGCTATTGAGGTCGTACTAATGACGCGATTTTCGAATTTTTTCTTCAAATGTCCAACAATCCTACACAGGAGTTGACGAAAATGAGGTCTGTACAAAACTGTTATATATATATATATATATATATATTTGTCTGTTACCGCACTAGCAGTCGCAATTTTTGTCTTATTGTTACCAAACTTGATATATAATCGTTTTATACAAAAAGAAAGATCAAGTTCATTAACGGCTGTAATCGGACCGGGGTGAGGGGTGGTTTAGAGAGGGAGAATTAAGAAAATTCTTAATATCTCCGTTACTATGCGTCGGATCGAAAAATTGTATTAAACCATTCGTATCGCAAATTTAATGTTCTATAAATGTTGTTATGTACATTTTTTTTCACTATGTTCATTGTTAACTGAGATGTTAGCTCCTACTCATCTTATATTAACAATATTCTATTATGTTATGAAACACTTGATTTAAAGCTTAAATACCAAATATTGTTCTCATGGAACTTTGAATATTTGAGATAAATGCAAAAACGTGGCGCACGTGGGAAATCTGGTTAGTTAAGGCAGCCCCTGCGTGACGGGCTTTTATCTAGTTTTGACTTTATGTCTTTTCATATGCAAGTGCATATTAGCAGATTTCCCTTAGGGGAAATCAGCTATTGAGGTTGTACTCATGACGGAATTTTCGAAATTTTTCTTCAAATGTCCATCGATCCTACCTAGTAGATGACGAAAATGAGGTCCGTTCAAAACTGTATATATATATATATATATATATATATATATATATATATATATATATATATATATTTGTCTGTTACCGCTCTAGCGGTCGCAATTTTGGTTTAATCGTTACCAAACTCGATATTTAGTCGTTTTATGTAAAAAGAAAGATCAAGTTCGTTAACGGCTGAAAGTGGGAGGGGGGTTTAGAGGGGAGGATTTTCGAAAATTCGAAATATCTCCGTTACCATACGTCGGATCAAAAATTTGTTTAGGTTTAATCGTATTGCAAATTAAATTTACTATAAATATTGTTCTATACATTTATTCTCTATCTTGAATATTAACTGAGATATTTGCATTTGTATTCTGCATGTGCTCGGCAGCAGTGGCTATGTTCGGACTTTCCGTCGTGAGCTCTGGCGGCCGTTTTCGTAACTATTCGTCCCTCGTGAATAGGTTTCGAAGTTTCTTACTACTACAGCTGTTATTAGGCAGATGTCTCTATTGTAAAACTTCACGTGGGAAATCTGCTTAGTTTAAGCAGCCCCTGCATGACGGACTTTTTTTTCTTTATTTTGACTTTCAGCAAGCAGATTTGATAATTGTATGACACAAAAATACCATATGATTACAAAATGGCAACTTTATTTTCTATTACAATTCTTTAATATTCCAATGGGGCTCAGGTTAGCCATGCGAGTTGACCTTTATCTCACATGGCAAACCTAGAGTGGCGAGTTCGATTCTCGCCTGGGCAAAGGAAATTATTTAGTTACGAAATTCATTAAATAACATCTTAAAATCCCACCCTGGCTAGAAAAGGGTGGTAACCTGCAGATAACCCGCCCCAATTAGCCTGAATTGCAAAAAGTGGACGTTAATAAAAAAAAATAATAATAATTTTCCAATAATCCAGTAAAGAAAATAAAGCCCGTCATGCAGGGGCTGCGTAAACTAAGCAGATTTCCCAAGTGAAGTTATACAATAAATAAATCAACATACTGGTAACACATAATGAATATTAAGTGAATAAATAAAAACGGTAATGAACAATCTTTCATCAATTTACATTTTAATAACCTCCACAACGGAAAGCGTTTGAATTGTAAATAAACAAGCCAGCCAGCCTCTGAAAACTGAATAGATAAATAGACAAGACAATTACTAAAATATATCTGAAATAACATATTAATTTTATTGAAAAGTATATCTACTACTGTCATTTATAATGAATCAGAATAATTGTTAACACAATCACTCAAGTTTCAGAAATCCAAGAACTAAAGACGGGGGGGGGGCGGTAATCAACAGCATTTGCAGCATTATTTGCATGTATTTAGTATAATGAAGGTCACTTGAAAACAGTATTTGTTATTTAAGCCTTAAATAAACTGATTTATTATTTAACAGAGTATTGTTTATGTGACATGAGCAGAAGAGAAGTTTGCTGAATGCTGGAAAACTAAGAGATGCAAATATCTCGGTTAATATTCATAGCAGAGAATAAATTTATATAATAATATTTATAGTAAATTTAATGTGCAATAAGATTGTATCTATACAATTCAATCTGAAGTATAATTACGTAGACATTCAAAATATTCTAAATTCCCACTCTAACCCCCCCCCTTCCACTTGGCCGATTTCTGCCATAAACGAACTTGACCTTCCTTCTACATAAAAGAATTAAATATCGAGTTTGGGAACGATCAAACGAAAATTCACAAAAACTCCGTGATCATTTGAAGAAATTTTTCGAAAATCGCGTCGTGAGTACAACCTCTTTCCTCTAGGGAAAATCTGCTTAAAAAATACAAGAGATATTTCCAAGGTTCAAAACACTTAAAAAATGTTGAATCCTATCTCTGAATTTGGGACTCAGGTTAGCCATAAGGGTCTCACTTGGTAGACCTAAAGTAGTGGGTTTGATTTTCGCTTTGGCAATAGGATTTTATTAAGTGAGACCACATAAAATAAAATTCTTAGTCCCACCCTCGTTAGAAAAGGGTGTTAATCTGAACTCGTTCTAATTAGCTACAGTAGCAGAAAGCACGGGAATAAATATTGTAATATTATATTAGATAATAATTAGGTAGCAATTTTTGGGTGTCAGCCATGAATGATCGAAAAAAAAAATAGAAGTACACCTTGACGTTTCGATTTATTCAGAACCTTCTTCATGACAGCTTTACCAATTGTCTTCTTACAAAATTAGGAACCAGTCGAGTGTCTAAAAGCCTATATCTTTGATAAAAATAAGACAATTATTTGAACTAATAATATTAATAATAATTCGCTCACAGAAATAATGGCGTTTCGTGTCGAACGACAAACTTCCATAGCCGTCAATGCGATTATTGAAATTGGTGACTTTTCGGTGCTAGTGGCGTTGGTACTTCCGTTTGTAGGTGACGTAGAAGAAGTTATAGGTGGCGCAGAAGAATTTATAGGTAACGTAGAAGTAGTCTCAAGATCTGCCCTGAAGGGATCAGTAGTATTCGCCATACACGATAAGAATAGAGCGAATAGATACAAAAACTGTGTGAACGACTCCATGTCTGTATTACTCACAACTGATATGACTCTTCCGTTCCAGCTGACCTTAAATATGCCTATAATTAGGTTTATGAACCATTTAACTAGTCATTCTCTAACTAGATAAGCCTTCATAATCATGAGCTAGGCCTTGGAATCACGCCAAAAGCCGACGTTAACTCTGAAGGAATAGTTCCAGTTTACAATGAGCTATTAATCATTCGCTATAGGCTACCTCTGATAACAGGTTATCACCTGTTAGATTTTCCCTAAGGGAAATCAGCTATTGAGGTTGCACTCACAATATTTCTTCAAATGTCCATCGATCCTAACTGGTACATGTTATGTTCTTAACATTTCTTATTTATTTTATTATCATTTATTTATTAACGTCCACTTTTTGCAACTTAGGCTAATCGGGAGGGGTTGTCTTCAGGTCACCACCCTTTTCTAGCCAGGGTGGGATTTTAGGACGTTATTTAATGAATTTCGTGACTAAATAATTTCCTTTGCCCAGGCGAGAATCGAATTCGCCACTCTAGGTTTACCATGTGAGATAAAGGTCAATGCTTTAACTCGCATGGCTAACCTGAGCCCCTTAACATTTGTAATTTGATTGAGTCTATACAAATTTTCGGTCCTACGCAAAATAACGAAGATATTTCGAATTTCCCCTCTTCTAAACTCACCCACCCCCTTCCACTTGTCCGATTTTAGCCGATAACGAACTTGATCTTCATTTTTACATAAAACGTTTAAAAATCGAGTTTGATAATCAGGTAAAATTGCTTTATCAGACAAATATTTATATACATATATAAAATTTTGAGCGGACCTTATTTTCTTCATCTTCTAAGTAGGGTCGATGGACTTTTAAAGACTTTTTTTGAAAATCCCATCATAAGTAAAACCTCAATAGCTTATTTCGAAATTGTTGTCTTATCGTTACCAAACTCGATGCATAATCATTTTATGTAAAAAGAAAGATCAGCTTCGTGAATGGATGACCTCGGACTTTGGGAAGAGTGGGCTGTAATGGGCAATAATTTAGAAAATTCGAAATATTTCCGTTATTTTAAGTCATATCGAAATATTGCATAGAACCAATTTTATTTTTAATGTAATTGCCTATAAATATTGTAAAATACACATTTTTAGCAGATTTCCCTTAAGGTAAATCAGCTATTGAGGTTGTACTCATGACGAGATTTTCGAAATTTTTCTTCAAATGTCCATCGATCCTACCCAGGAGATGAAGAAAATGAGGTCCGCTCAAAACTGTATATATATATATATATATACATATATATATATATATATATATATATATATATATATATATATATATATATATATATATATCCTGGAGACTCCCCCCCCCGTCTTAAGGTTTTGGACTACTAAAATTTGATTGAGATAATAATTATTCTGACTCATTATTATTTACAGTACTAGATATAGTAAATAGTTCTCAATAAAACTAATATGTTATATTCTGATATATTTCAGTAATTGTTTTTCTTTCCGGTGTGAGGCGGGCAGACCCGTCGTTTGTTTACATTTCTAACCTAACTCTTCCTGTCGGCAGGTTATTGAAATTGGATGAAACATTTCTTATTTCCGTTTGTATTTATTCACAGTGGTGTTGTGTTACCAGTATGTATATTTATCTATTACTAAACTTCACGAGGGAAATCTGCTTAGTTTACGCAGCCCCTGCGTGAAGGACTTTTTGTATTATGAATATTACTCAAGATATTAGGATTTATCAGTGTTCATGCTTCAGTAAACCCCCTCTCCTACTCATATCGTATTAACAATAAGCTGTTATATTGTGAACTACATTAGTCTAAACTTAAGTGCGAAATATTGTTTTCAAGAGGCCTTTATTATACGAGATAAATGGAGATTCGTTGTGTGCTGACGTCATCAATTATGATTTCACGTTCTTGTTTCGATAATGTTTATTTGACCCATTCTATACTAGACATTTAATAATTTCAGTTAACACAAAAGATCAGATTTGTAATTGGCAGAAATCGGATCTGGAATAGTGGGGGTATAGTGGAGGAGGTAATTAGAAAATTCAAAATATTTCCGTTGTTATGAATGGGATCATATTCTTAAATCATTGATGTTCTACAAATGTAATTCTAACCAGGAAGGGAACGTTGGGTCAATCTGACCCAGCAACACCTTTGGATCACTCTAGAAATTATATGCCTTTACTTCTGAACTGCTCCACCAGTCTACCTTCAAGGAAAGTTCTGCTGGTCAGCTGGCAATATTTAGTTGTTTTGTATTACAGGAACGTGGTGTGTTATTTTCTCCAAAAATTGTTCGTGGGCATTTCTTTCTCAACGTTCCTACTAACGTGACATTTTTTAAACATGATCAGCACATCTAAACAGTATTATAATGCTAACGATCCGAAAGATATTGAATTAATACATACGATTTTAGAAAAAAAAAAAAATCCGTCACGCAGGGGCTGCGTAAACTAAGCAGATTTCCCACGTGAAGTTATACAATAGAGAAATCTCCATGCGAGAGCTGAACAGTTACGGCAAAGGGCCGAACTAGCTTCTGGCGGGAAATTCAAAAATCCGTTATCGGCCCAAATTTAATAAACATGCAAATATCTCGGTTAATATTCAAGATAGGGAATAAATGTATAGAACAATATTTATAGTAAATTTAATTTGCAATAAGATTGATTTTGTACAATTTTGCGATTTGACGTATAGTAACGGAGATATTTAGAATTTTCGAAAATCCTCTCCTCTAAACCCCCCCTCCCACTGGTCCGATTTCAGCCGTTAACGAACTTGATCTTTCTTTTTACATAAAACAACTAAATATAGACTTTGGTAACCATCAAACAAAAATTGCGACCGCTAGAGCAGTAACATAAATATATATATATATATATATATATATATACAGTTTTGAACGGACCTCATTTTCGTCATCTACTAGGTAGGATCGATGGACATTTGAAGAAAAATTCAACCTCAATAGCTGATTTTCCTTAAGGGAAATCTGCTAAAATGATTGTTTGTCAAGTGATGATGAGGTTGGAGATCCTTCTATTGAATTACTAGCACACAAATTGGTCAAGTACCAGCCTCCAAAAAGAGGCATACCGGACCCCACAAAAAGCGGGCGCTGCATTGACTTTAAGGACAATAAGTCAAAGAATGTTTGTAAGAAATCAACTGCATTTGTCTGAATCATGCCGAGATATATTGTACTCTGTAGAAGGAATTTATATTTTTTTCATTTCGTATATTATATCCATGAATTATTTTCCAGTTTTTGAACATTAAAACAAAAAAAGATTGATGTTTATTATGTAATCTATATTTCGATATTAATTCAATGAGACATTTAATTAATAAAAATAAAATAATGTGAATTGAGTGTACTTTAAATCGTCCTTAATGACTAGGGGCTCAATTTGGCCATACGTTCTCACTAATGTGAGGATTTTTCAGCTTCCCGCTGCTAGGTTAACCCATTTACGGCCAAGGCTAGAATTAGTTGAAAGTTTTAATTTTTTTCCAAAGAAATATTTTTAGGGCAGTCTAGTTAAAAGAAAAATTTAAAAAAATAATTTTTTTTGTTCAGGCATAATGGCGGTAGAAAATGTAGCGTGAGTGCAACATTGGCCTGTTGAATATAGTTTTTTTTTTTCATTCAGAGATACTGGGTGATACATTTAAAAATGCTACAATAATATTGTTTCATGAAAACTTTTATTACAATTGTTTTGAACTACAAACTTCTTCAAAGAATTAAAAAAAATTCAATTTTAACACTATTTTCTCACAAAAATTACAATTTTAATTTTTTTATTCGTGGTAAGCCTTAAAGCAATCTGGGTGTAATTTAACATTACATATCTCACACCTATAAATTGTCTGGCTTTTACATACTCTACACCTTTGCGTTATCTCATCCCTGACGATCAAATGTCCGATTTTGTCCTTTCTCACTTCATCTAACACCGAGTTTGCAGTGGGTCTTGGTTGTTCATTGATAGATCTAGGAATCAGCTCTATGCTCTCAAATTGCAACAAGTTCTTTGCAATATAGGATTTGAAATCAAGCAGTGGTATCTGGCTGTCATTTGCTATATTATAAATTTTCCAGGCATTTATCGCAGCACTGTCAATCATATTTATAAAAAGAAGCCACCACCATTTTTTTCCACGGATTTTTATTCTGTAGTTTGCAACTCCATTATCATGCAAGTCTACTTCTCCCATGAATTTGTTATACTGATAGATTATATAAGGTTGGGGTATAATCTCTTCTTGTTTATTTTTTCTATTGTAGCGTTTTGCTTTCTTTATTGGCTCTGGACCGAAGTATGTAAACAGCATAAATAATAAGCCAATGTAATAAAATAGAAAAATACTTGACCCTACAAAAATAAAAAAAATTGCTAAATTAATGTTGTATATACGCATCAGTGGACGTAAATGGGTTAACCGAGTTATTCGTAATTTCTTGTTTTCTCTCGTCAATACCCCCCCCCTTCTACTCATCTATGTTTCATAGAAATAAAGAATATGTGCCCTAATGGGATCACAAGAGTGTCATACCAGAACGTTGGAAATCTGCTTAGTTTACGCCCTCACTGCGTGACGGACTTTTATTTCATTCGCCTTTCCTTCGCAAAGGAAAACTTCAGGTTCCCTACCAATACACGCAAACATTATGTAGTTTCCTAAATTAAATACGCGCTTGAGTGCTTTCAGAACATAAGGCAGTCACGCAGGGGCTGCGTAAACTAAACAGATTTCCTACATTGCTTTTATGACAAACGACTAACCTCATCTCGCCATAAATTCCCAATTTCTAAATAAAAATCCGATGGGTAGAAGTGAAGTTTTAATAAAGGCTGAAATCAAGAAAATATGAACAACTCTATATATGTGTCAAGAATAACAATTCTAGAACATCAGTGGCTTAACAAGATTGGTTATAGAAAACTTTTTTGATCGTACTCATAATAACGGATATATTTTGAATTTTTAATTCCTAATTTCCCTATTCCTTGTTCGAATTACTTAACGCCGCGCCCCCCCCCCCTTGAGATTCTGAAGTTAGGTTAGAAGACAGGCATTAAGTTTCTCTAGATGACAATAAAGGGATTTGGAAGATAATTCCTTTTATTTCCATGAACATAAGGAACAATCATTTGATGTTCCAGTAGAATAAACTTATAAATCATTTATCGTATTTTTTTTTTTTTATTA
This sequence comes from Riptortus pedestris, assembly GCA_019009955.1. Taxonomy (NCBI): domain Eukaryota; kingdom Metazoa; phylum Arthropoda; class Insecta; order Hemiptera; family Alydidae; genus Riptortus; species Riptortus pedestris. The sequence continues at coordinate 122,776,201 of CM032232.1, forward strand.
TTCAATAATAATCTTGGCTCAAATAAAGATTCAAATAACGTATATTCAGTTTGAGTCTGCTTGTTTGACTAAAGTTAAATGTTCTGTTCTGGAATATTACAGCAGAATAACAACATTTGACATTATACATACTATATTTTATTATTAATATTTATTAAAGTCCACATTTTGCAAATTTGGCTAATTGCCGAAGGGTTATCTATAGGTAATCTCCCTTTTCTAGCCAGGATGTGACTAAGAATTTTATTTAATGAGTTCGTCACTAAATAAATTCCTATTGGCCCTGTGGGAATCGAACTCATCACTCTAGGTTTACCACGTGAGATTGAAAGCAACGCTTAAACTCACATGGCCAATCTGAATGTGAGTTCCAATACTATATTTAATCATGTTTAGTTTATACATATCCATATATACTTTATCTGATTAAACATATGGAAAAATGTATTGCTGACTTCTCATATGGTAAACCTAGAATGGCGAGTTCGAGTCCCGCCTTGGCGAGGAATTTATTTAGTGATGGAATTCATGAAATAATATCCTTAGCCCCACCCTGGCTAGAAAAGGATGGTCATCTGTAGATTAGCTTTAGTTGAAAAAAGTAGACGTTAATAAATAATTTAATTTTAATAACCAATTTATAAATTGTGGTTTTCAGACCATTATAGTTGGATATCATAAATGATTTTATTTATACTATTCCCGCATTTCTTGTAAGGACCCCCCCCCCTTCTTTTAACTTTACAACAATATGGCCCAATAATATATTAATGTGAGCTTGCACTAAGATAAACGTTTAAAAAACGCTTTAAATTACTTATAAAGCCAATAAAAGATATTGTAGTCCATGTATATTCAGGTTTTATTTTTCAATATTTTAGTCAACTTCTTAAATAGGTAAATTTATATGAAATAATAATGATAATTTTAATATCTAGATTTTATTCTTCTATTAATTTTCATAACTATTAATAATTTAAATGAATAAGCCCTATAAATTGGGAATTTCTTAAATTTAGTTATGCGCTTGAATTATGTCAAGTATGTGCCTACACTGACCTAACCTAAAAACAATAATAAGCCAATGTTGTCATCGTGTTTAGTTTTTCATATTTTTTTGAGGGGTAATTATGTAATGTAAACGAATTTTCAAATGTAATCAGCAAATAAGATGCCTCCTAAACAGAGGAAAATTGCTATAATGGGATATAGGTCTGTAGGTGAGTAATTTATTTAATAAACCTTTACGCAACTATAGGTTTGTGCTATGTGCGTAGCATTGTGTTATATATCAAAATGCGCATTTTATTATTCTGAATTCGTTATAGGAAAATCATCCTTGAGCATCCAGTTCGTGGATGGACAGTTTGTGGATTCCTATGACCCTACAATAGAAAACAGTAAGAAAACATAGAGCTATTACTATTATAGTTTGTTATTGTCTCATCTTCAAGAAATGAAATTAATGTTCATTTTTAGTTTTTACCAAAACTACTCGGATCAGGAGCCAGGACTATGATCTAAAGTTGGTCGACACTGCTGGCCAGGATGAATACTCAATCTTTCCAGCCCAATATTCTATGGACATTCATGGCTATGTTCTTGTCTACTCAATTACATCACTCAAGTCCTTTGAAGTTGTACAAGTCATCTATGAGAAGCTGCTTGATATGATGGGGAAAATTCAGTAAGTATTTATTACATATTCCATCTTATAAAATGTTCTTGCTCTTCTAAGTTTCCTGTTAATATACATATAAATAAATAAGTGGCAAAGTGAAATTTTGTTGGAATGTTATCATGGCATTCAGGTTGTTTTTGGCTAGCTCAAGGTCAATAACAATTATTATTGTTATCAACATTCACTTTGAGTTTTTTTTTATTATTTTATTGCAAATTTTCACAACATAATTATTAGATATTTATTTATTAAATAATTAAATAAATATTATGGTCAATTTAAAAAAGTCCATTGGAATTCATTTCCACATTGTCCATATTCGCAATGACACCATTTCATTAGAGTAAGACTGGAGATACATTTAAGTTGTAATTTGTACCCTCACACAAAAAACCCTAATGACCTAAGTCAGCTTTCATGACTGTGGGCATTGGACTTTAACAATTCTGGCCAAAAGTAGAGTCCGTCCTTAATTATCAAATATTCTCGTAGGGAAAGAATCGATAACTGTCCCTGCGACCTTCGCTTTTCCCATGTTCGTTTCTATGGAGATCAGATCTTCCTGTAACTCGGACACTCATGGTAGCTAATATAAAGAACTAATAGTTTGCATATCTCTAACTTAGTTTAAAATAATTAAACATATATCATTTTGAGAGAAATATAATCAAATGTAAGACAACCTGTTGGATATAATGATGGGGATAGGCTGCATGTCGAATATTTTTCTAGTGACCCAACAAAGACCACCACTGCATTAAAATGAACTTCATACCTCATATATTAGAATACTCGAGGAAGGCATCTCTATTGTGTTACCACTATTTAAGAGATACTGACTCACGATCTGGAATTAGGTTTAAATTTTGCACAATGGTTGCTACAAAGATTCGCAGTGATAACAAAACTTTCCTAATTACATATTAAGGACCAATGAGGGAACATTCGCACTTAATGGAATTTATAACTCACGCAATACTCATTTCTGATCTCATAAGACACCAAAAACTCTAAACAACCTTCCATTTCCAGCACCAGTTCACTGTTAGCCTGCAGTTACAACATATGTTGCTGCCAATAGGTATAGCTCATAATTTAAATAAAAATTCATTCTTCATTTCATCCATTTATCTTACAAGAAGGTGGTCGATCATTTCAGCAACTTGTATCGCAATTTATAATTGAAAATAATCATTATAAATTTTTGTTTTCATTGTAAAAATGACCTACCTTAAGCATAATTTAAATAGCCCCTGTTCTACAACATTCCGGTTATCAAAATTCTGTATGTATGTTCAATTCTTACAAAATGGTTTCTTGTCTTTCTGTGGCTTTGTAGGAACTATGTAGGTAGTAACTTGAACATTATTGGGAGGAAAGACAATTTTTCCAAACCTTCACAAGTTGTTATAACACTTATAAACCTTGAGTAGGATTGGCAGACCTCTCTTTCATTCCTCTGTGGTTGTACCTCACTCCCCGCATTATCCATCAATTATGAACATGGACGTTACTTTTATAAATATTTAATTTGTTTTCCATGTTTTTGATTTTCATGTTTAAAAGTGTTATGTTATAAAAAAGTCCGTCACGCAGGGGCTGCGTAAACTAAGCAGATTTCCCTCATGAAGTTTAGTAATAAATAGATAGATAGATAAATATAGATACTGCTAACACAACAACACCGTGAATAAATACAAACGGAAATAAGAAATGTTTCATCCAATTTCAATAGCCTGCCGACAGGAAGCGTTAGGTTAGAAATGTAAACAAACGGGTCCCGCCTCACACCGGAAAGAAAAACAATTACTGAAATATATCAGAATATAACACATTAATTTTATTGAGAACTATTTACTATATTTACTAGTGTAATTAATAATGAGTCAGAATAATTGTTATCTCAATCAATAAAATTTTAGTAGTTCAAAACTTTAAGATGGGGGGGGGAGAGTCCCCAGTGCATATTTGCATGTATCTCGTACAATAAAGGTCTCTTGAATACAATTTTTGGTATTTAAACTTCCAATAATGTGATTTATTATGTATCAGAGTATTGTTTACGTAACGTGAGTAGAAGTGGCGGTTTGGTGAAAACTGAAAAATGCAAATATCTCGGTTAATATTCAAGATAGAGAATAAATGTATATAACAATATTTATAGTAAACTTAATTTGTAATAAGATTGATTCTGTATAATTTTTCGATCCGACGTATAGTAACGGAGATATTTCGAATTTTCGAAAATCCTCCCCTCTAAACCCCCCCTCCTACTGGTCCGATATCAGCGGTTAACGAACTTGATCTTCCTTTTTACATAAAACGCTTAAATATGAAGTTTGGTAAGGATTAAACAAAAATTGCGACCGCTAGAGCGGTAACAGACAAATATATATAGATATATATATATATATATATATATATATATATATATATATATATATATATATATATTATATATATATACTAGCTCAGATACCCGGCTTCGCCCGGGAATTGATTTGAGGCTGAATGGTGATGGTATTTTTTTGGCAAGGCTTTACTTTGCACAATATTTTGACATTTGCCCGTTCCAGTGTTTAGGGTTAATACCCGTTGTTGGCATTTGTTAATAATAAAATTAACTTTTTATGTAAGCCTTCACTGTCCTCCAAATTGCCATATTTCCCGTCTCCTGTGCATTATGCATAGATTTCAGCTATTAAGGACAAAATATTAACATTGATTTGAATTAATTTTTCCAGCTGAGGTACCTGATAGTTCAAATAGGAATGACTTGTTGAGCATATCAATATTTTGACGCAAATTACTTGCTCCACACATTGTTCCTGGAGAAATGTATAAAACAAAAGTTAATCTATAATAACAAAGTAAACAATTTTTGTTGTGTGCATGTTTGTCGAAAAACAAATTGACAATGAAATATCGCGAATTTTTATTTCAGGCCTCCCTTATAACCCCCCCCCCCCCCCCTCCTCCCGTTCTAAACCTAAACATTTTAATATAGCTTATAATCATGGAAGAATTAATGCTAATTGACATACCGAGTTTTGTCAAGTTTCGGTTCAATCGTTAGCGCCCAATAAAATAGTTGACTCCCGCTTTAGTTTATAGTGTATATCTCGTTTATACATTGTTAAATAACAAAAATAAATATAACAAAAGTTACTCTAAATAACAAAATAAACAACGTTTGTTATGTTCATATTTGCCGAAAAACCAATAGGAAAAGGGAATATCGCGATTTTTAATTTCAGGCTTACCTTATAACCCCCACTCCTGCCCGTCCCTAGAAATGTTGGTATGGCTTGTTATAATTAAAGCGTTAGTGCTAATACATATACCGAGTTTTATTTATTTCGGTTGGGTCTTTTGTCCCAAATAAAATTGATCGCTTCCGCTACAGGTATTAGCGTATATCTCGTTTATAATTCGGTATACGAAAAAATTGTATATAACAAAAGTTACTCTAAATAACAAAATAAACAACTTTTGTTATGTTCATATTTGCCGAAAAACCAATAGTAAACGAAATATCGCTATTTTTATTTCACCCTCACTTATAACCCCCACTCCTGTTCGTCTCAGAGAATATTAATATAGCCTAAAGTCTAAGTTGGGGTTAGTAGTAATATACATACCAAGTTTCATAAAATTCGGTTCTGCCGTTTATGCGTGAAAAGGTAACAAACAAACAAACAAACAAATAAAAACAAACAAACAAATAAACAAACAAATAAACAAACAAACAGACACCAAAGAAACAAAATGCAGTTATGGTGTCTATGACATGTGACACGAAAAGTTATCGCGAAATTTCCCGAAAAAAATCAATGTACAGACAGAGGTTACAATTTTATATATATATAGATATATATATATATATATATATATATATATATATATATATATATAGATAGATAGATAGATAGATATATACAGTTTTGAACGGATCTCATTTTCGTCATCTACTAGGTAGGATCGATGGACATTTGAAGAAAAATGTCGAAAATTCCGTCATGAGTACAACCTCAATAGCTGATTTCCCTTAAGGGAAATCTGCTAAAATGTCTATTATATACACACACACACACACACACGCACGCACGCATGCACACTCAGGGTTTTTCTCGTGTATATGCATTCTTTTCTCTTTTCTTTTAATGGTCAAGGAATCATAATTGTTATTTCATAATTTTACTGTTATATTTAAAACTAAGAAATTCATTAAATAACATCTAAAATCCCACCCTGGCTAGAAAAGGGCGGTAACCTGTAGATAACCCGTCCCAATTAGCCTGAGTTGCAAAAAGTGGATGTTAATAAATGATAATAATAATAATATTTAAAACTAAAAACCATATTTATTAATAGCTAAGTAGTCCATTCCTGTTTTTCGTTTAGTTCTGTTTTCTGCTCTAATTTTGCTTTCTATTTCTGTTTTTCGTTCCCATTTCTGTTGTATGCATTTTTGTTGTTCGTGTTCAATTCTGTTTTGTGATGCATTCCTGTTTTTCGTGTTCAATATCTGTTATGTTGTTTTATTTTCGTTTAAATTAATTTTGTTTTGTTTTTTAATCGTATACATTTTTTTTTTCTGAGTAACATCGCCACAATTGCGAAGCTCCAAATAAATAAATAAATATTAATGGTCAAAATCACATTTGGAGGAGTGGGGATTTAATGACTGTGTAAAATAAAAAATTGTAAATTTCACAGTTATGTATTCGGGTCGGTTGGGAAATGTTATATATAACCAATGTTGTTGAAATTTTATTCTATAATTGTAGTTCTGTAGTAATACTTTTTCTTTAACTCAAATATTTATATATTTTTCATTTATTTTATAGTATTTTTCAGTGTTGAGCCTTGAGTAAGCACATCTTTTTCCTTAAAAAAAGCAATTTATCATTAAACATCTTATAGTAAGCTTAAATTCCCCAATCAACGAGCTTCCTATGAACTTGAGGCCTCAATTTTTGTTGGATCAATAGTAGTCAATATGTAACTCCTTTATGTTGCTAATGACCTAAATAGAGAAGGATTCAAATAATAAACCATGCATATCTTGTTTATTATGCAGTATATTAAAAAATGTTATGGAAACAAAATTATTGAGTTACATATATTTTTTTGGTTTCAGCCTTCTGTTAACCCCAACTCCATTTTTACTTATCAACTTGTATTAATAAACATCTCACGCACAGTTTAGATTTTAATTCTTGTTTATTAGGGTTCTTATTGTAGGAGGAATAGACAATACAATGTGAGATACCATCAAAAGGTTACGTGTCATTTTTGGAAGCGAGACAAATTTGTGTAACCACTCTTAGTCATTAACTAGTTATATAAAAGTAATATTCTATGTAAATTTATAAATAGGAGACTCTGAATTTCAGGATGGTGCATATAAAAAATAACATACTTTCATTAGCTTCAGTCCTAGATAACATTACGTTTTTGTTGAGGTAATGTGCTTTGTAAATGTAATATTAAACATTTTTTTCAAGTGTACTGAGATAATTTAATTAAAGAATGATAATTTTCTATCTGATAAAATATGGAGTATCAGATTAATACTTGCACCCATTCTAATAACCAGAAGCATGCCAAGGAGAATGCTAAATAATGTATTTTTTATTTAAATGAGTTCCGCAACGCCAGCGATTTTCTCATTATTCAAGTGTCATTAAAAAATCAAAATGCAAAAAAAAAAAAAAAAAAAAAGTGAACTATGCCATACGGTGATTTTTGAAACGAGTTATTAGCATGCCAGTCTTATATGAAGGTAACGATATTGTATATGGAAACATCAGGGTGATGAAAATAATATAAATGAAAATGTAACTATAGTATGGGGGCAGGAAGAAAAATTAAATAAATAAAAAATAAGTAAGGAAAAGGGGTAACCAAAAAAAAAGAATAAATAAAAAAAAAAAGGAAAAAGGAAACCTAGAAAAATAAAAAAAATTAAAGTGTATACACCCTGCTAATGTAGGAAATAAATGAAGAGTAGTGTGTAGAAATTGTTGATTATAGTGTGTTATATATGTTAATATATAATGTTTAATGACTGATTCTATGTCACTGATCACTTATCGGTCAGAAGTTCCTGTAATTCATGTGGAATGTCTAAATTTTCTCTTCGTCGACAGTCAAATGCAATGTAATAATGTATTTAATAAGTCTTTCAAACTGTTTTCACCAAATAGTTTCAATCTGTCATTTTGATCCTGTTAATTAAGTGTTAATAAATATATAAGGAATTATTAGTATGATTTTTGTATTTAAGCATTGTGAAAACAATACTTGAAGTGAGGGAAAAATAATTAAATGTAAGTTCAGTAATATTCATGCAAATTTAGTAGAACAGTTTTTATTTTCATATTGCTTGGTCCATTATGTATACCTGATGTTGCCCAAATGTAGTGAAACAAAATAATGTTTTATTATAATGGGCCATAAGGGCCCATAATAATAATTTATTAAATATTATGTTTGGACTGTAGTTATTTAATTTTTCTTTTAGTCTGCCGATGACTAGAATTTTGAAGATATTGTATTCAGTTAATGGATTTAGCAATGATTTTATTTCTTTCTTAATAAATATCATTAATGTTGAATTCTAATGACATTTATCTTCTTTTATCAGTTGCTTTTATCAAATTGGGAGAAAAAATATGATATTAAATTGATTAGTTGTTTCTCCGACAGAAATACTTGCTTTTTAAATGCAGTTTCCTTGATCTATATTCTATAGACATTATGGGTAATTTATTGAAGAAAATAGTTCTCTTTTTGATATGAAATCATATGGCAGAGACTATTTTTAGAGCTTGATGCATCATTCTTGGAACTCCTTTTCCTGTTGTAATCTTTAATGCTTTTTTAACTATTCAACAGGAAAACCATATTCATACTCCATACATTTACTACACTTAAGATCCATATAAATTGTGTATAACTTGTAACATTGAAAGCAAAACACAAGTTTCTATTATTAAACAATTTAAAATTTTTTTGTGTATAAAGTTTCATTATCTAATAGGACTCTTGTTAATCATTCAATGTCAAATTTAATTAGCATTTCATAATTTCTATCAGGTTGGAATGAATGAAGTATTAGATTTATTTATTGTAATTATTAAATTAAAAATCAGGGGCTCAGGTTAGCCATGTGAGTTAAAGCATTGACCTTAATCTCACATGATAAACCTAGAGTGGCGAGTTTGATTCCCGTCTGGGCAATGGAATTTATTTAGTGACGGAATTCATTATATAAAATCCTTAATCCCATCCTGGCTAGAAAATGGCGGTAATCTGTAGATAACCCGTCCCAATTAGCCTTAGTTGCAAAAAGTGGACGTTACTAAATAATAATAATAAAAACTTAAAGTAAAGTGATAAAGTAAAAATCTACCTACTGTTTACAATCTTTAAGGAAATCCATATTAGATTAAGCTTTAGATATTTAAGTTTCATCCTATTCTGCTCAGCTTAATCTGAAATATTCAAGAATTTAAGGAGTTTTTTTTTTTTAATTTTCACATGGATCTGAGATAGTCCGCATTATAATCTCATATGAATATCAACTTGGAACCAATGTTCCCAAAACATCAGTGATGGAACATTGAATAATGGAAGTCTATGTTGATGGATCTCTTCAACCCGGAAACACAAATCTCAAAAACAAATCTTGTGAAAGGCAAGAAACCAAAGCTTGATGATGGTGAAATAAAGTCCCATAAGTAGAGAACTTCAGCCCTAATTCTGTTACCATTATGATGTTGGGAAAACTGGAACAGTGTATGCATGACTTAGAGCCCTTTATTTTTAGTCATTTCATAACTTTGTTGATAACTCCTCTATGATAATGGCAGAATGCATGAACAATGGTTGGATGATGGCCTGACTAACCTGAGCTAGTCTGGTAGCCTCTATTGCAACTAAGAAATTTACCACCGTAGCCCTTACATTTTTTTTAATCTGGCAAGACTATTACAAGGACCTTTAAATCTTCAGAAGACAAATCACTTAAAAAAGTCACAGCCTTATTCAACAATTGAAGGCCTTTACTTCATGCCAATGCCCAACCGTATCTTGTGTGTTAACTTTTCAAATAATAAGTGATCTGAAAATGAAAGTTTTAACTTGCCACCAACAGGCTACTATTTTTTCAGATTGCATGATGTTTTTTGTTTTTTTTTTAAAAAAAAAGTAAAATATTCAAAGATGAAAACTAGGTAACGTATTTTAATTTGTTTTTTCACTCAAACTGTTACTTATAGCTAGGAATATAAAAAGTCCGTCACGCAGGGGCTGCGTAAACTAAGCAGATTTCCCACGTGAAGTTTTACAATAGAGAAATTCGCCTAATAACAACAGTGGTAGTAGGGAATATCTAAACCTATTCATGAGGGACGAATAGTTACCGAAACGGCCCAGACTAGCTCTCGGTGGAGGGTCCCGAACATAGCCGACTCCTGCCGACCATACAAATGCAAATATCTCGGTTAATATTCAAGATACAGAATACATGTATAGAACAAAATTTACAGTAAATTTAATTTGCAATAAGATTGATTCTATACAATTTTTCGATCTGACGTATAATAACAGAGATATTTCGAATTTTCAAAAATCCCCCCTCTAAACCCCCCTCCCACTGGTCCGATTTCGAATGTTTAAATATGAAGTTTGGTAACGATCAAACAAAAATCTCGACCCCTAGAGCGTTAACAGACAAATATATACGAGTATATATAATTTTGAACGGACCTCATTTTCGTCATCTACTGTGTAGGATCGATGGACATTTGAGGAAATTTTTCAAAACTCGCGTCATGAGTGCAACCTCAATAGCTGATTTCCCTCAAGGGAAATCTGCTAAAATTTTGGGTTTGAAAGAAATGTATTGACACTGACAAAAGTTTAGTATTGAATAAAAATATTATCATTAATGTTAATTTTTTCTTTCGTTTCTGACACACTACCAGCTGCATGCCCAATATTTAGTTGTCTGTCTGCCTGGGACCATTCCTATAAATAAAACATACTGCCGTGTTTAAGTTGTTACCATATGTGCTTGTCTATTGAGTTTTTGTTTTTTTAATTGAGATGATTCTCTTAATTAGTTGTTATAAGCGATAATTTAAAATTAATTTGGATGAAAAAAATTAATTTTTCTTCTAAAAGTTCAAAACCTCTTCAAGATAATGAATTTGTATGATAACTATCAGAGCTATTATCTGTCACTATTGGCATTTCTTCTTCAATTATAAATTGGTTGATTACATGCATTGCTGATGGATTTTTTTGTCTACGTCTTTACATTTTATGTGTGTAATAACTTTAAATTGTTGCAGAAAGTTGTTGGAATATATTTTAAATATAAATGGATTATATTATGCAACTTATGCTCTGTCATATATCATTACTTTTGTAATACAGCTCTTACTGTTTTGTTATTAGTCCCAAGAATAAAGGAATTTTATTCAAGTTCAGAATCCAAAAATTGAAGTCACTCTTAGACTAATGTTATAACTTCTATCATTTAATTTATTAACTTAAGATATAAATGTTTATATTTATTTAATAATTTGTTGTTATGATTAACTCTGATGCTAGAGAAATGATTCTTTGAAACGTGGCTAACCTTAAATAAAAACATTGATGAAGGATTGACTGTAATTTTTAGGCTCTCAATCTTCATCTCATTTTATTAGAACAATAGCAAGTTTTTAATGAAATTCTTCTTATTTTTAATATTAATTCCAGGGTTCCAATAGTACTTGTTGGCAACAAAACAGATTTACACATGGAGCGAATGATTAGTTCAGAAGAAGGAAGACGATTAGCTCTTTCATGGAAGGCTGCCTTCATAGAAACCTCAGCTAAACAAAATGAGGTATATTCATTCCTACTTAAATCTTTTGTAAATTAGGGACTTATTCATTCACAATGTGATCAGGTTATTCCATCAATATTTACTTATAGCTTCCTATTGTAGCAGTTATTGAACTTATGTTGAGTTCCTCATATAGACAGTGCTTGGTTACCAGAGTCTCATTGAGTGTGCATCTCACGAGTGCCTATTACTAAAAACATCTAAAGACAGTTTAGTGCATGCTTCAACTAAAACAGGAATGAACGAGAGTGCAATAATTAGTGGCCGCACGACTGTTAACTACAATCAGGACTCCAAAGCCGTCACAATTTATAATTGAACACTACGTCCTAGGCGAGGTTATCAAGCTGCAAAGGTTTTACGTCAGCACATGTTTACTTTTACAAATATAAATATTTTTTTTTGTTTTATTGGTTAAGTTCATTCAAACATACTAAACACTATCATTTACTGACACTACAATTATTTGACTGAAACCATTGTTCCAGATAATGCTACTAGGTTATTTTATGTGTTGTGCAACTCTCATTTGCTGCATAATGTTTGGTAACATACCATAATTTTCAAAAAGGTGATTCTTTCTCCTTCGTGTATTTTTTCTCAAGGGTGGGAATTCTGTGTAGTTTACATATCATCTGCATGATATACTTTTATTATTATTGAAACGATCATAAGGTAGTTAGGTCATGGACGTATTCTTGACTTATTTTGCCAAGAAGTAAATTGTGTAAACCTTCAAAAGTTGGAGTACTAATAGAATAGCAAACTTTACAAAGTAACATAATAAAATGACACACTGTTATACAAACCAAAGTAACATTGTTACGGAAGTATCTGGATGGTATTGAAATGAAATACCCTTAACTAAACTGAGTCTTCAAATATTTTATTTATTGTTTATTTTTTTTACTTATTTGTAGTCAGTAGCTGATGTCTTCCACACTATGCTTCTGGAGATCGAGAAGGCGAATGGCAATGTATCTGAAAAACCTAATTGCTCTGTTTCTTGAAGAACATTACAGCTCTCATCTTACAGCAGTTAAGTTGATCAAGACTTAGTGTATGTATCTCTTTCATATCCGAGACTTGTTAAGTTTCAGGGTTCTCTACGAAATCCGCCATACAACGCTTTATCATTAAGCAATAAGAAGAGCAGTACAATCTTTTACTTTTTCTGGTTGTATTCAAATTATCTTTAGCCTCGCTGAACTGTGCTCAAAGTGCACTTTTTAACTAATGCTAGTCTTGTACATACCCTGACCAAAATTAGGTTATTAGGGGATTAGAAACCCTGAAACTACCATTTAGTAGAATTGTTAGGGAATGAAAAAATTCAAAAATCTCCACAAAAAAAAAAGTTATAAAAGAAAAAAGAAAAAAAAAATGGGAAAAAAAGAAAGAGATGACTTCTGAAATTGTTGACCGAATAAAATTGTATTCCAAAATGTAGGAATATGGAAAACAAATTGTATTCTTCTCTCTCTCTTTTTTCATGCTTTTTAATGCTGTATCTAATGATATAAAAATTATGTAATGAGTTGGTTATGAATTTATTCTTAGTACTTATTCAAAATAGAACTAGTCAGAATGTCCATAGACTTAATATTTCCTTTATTGTACCAATTTGATGAATGAAGTGACTGTAGCTATTGTTACTCACTAAGAAGACCTTATTTATATTGTATTTTTAAAATTCTCATTCATGAGTAAAGATTGTATGCAATTATGAGGCTGTAAATTCAGCTTGTCGTGTTTATATAGCAGGCTCTAGCAATCTTTTCATTGCTTGAATTCCTGTTTATTAACAGTCAGAAACATGTAACATACTGACATCACGCAGTCACAGACTGTAAACAAAATCATTTTACCCCGCTAAAGAATCTTGTGTTTCGATTTAATATGTTTCCCCTCTTTATTATTTAGACATTTAAATTATATAATCAAAACTTTCGAAGAGTGGGAGAACCAGTTTCACGGTGATTAGTACATTTTGGTTATTGTTGACTAATATTTTTTGTTATTTATTGATTTTTAATTTTGAAAGCATGGAATTCGATTTGATTCCTTTTTGTTTTCCAAATGAAAGTCTTAATTTAATGATGTTGTATCTTTATCGAGTTCCATGATAATAATCATAAGCAATGCATGAGTAATATGTACTTCTTATAAAATTACTTTGTTGTTATATATATTATTTTTAAATCCATTCTATTTATTATTTATAAAGTTTTGGTAAAATATTATATGCATAATTCTATTCTGTGAAATGGTTTAATAAAGACTTGTTTGTTGTTTTATTTATTAATGGATAAATATTTGTTTGATGGCTTGTTATTTTTATATATTAGTTTAAGTATTTACCACTATTTTAATAATATTTTTTTTTGTGGATAAGTGTATGTAATCACCATAGACTTTAAATATAGTGTATTATATGTATATTTTCTTTAAGTGATATTGTGCAACCTCATTCCTACTAAACATGTTGTTCGAGGGGCTTGCTATCTGTCACTTTAAAGTTCAATTATTGTAAAGATTTTTGTTATATATTGTTATCATTGTTATACAAATATTTATGAAGATGTTTAACATCTAAATTTTGCATTTATGGAAATAACTATTAATAAAATTTCCTTACGTATAGCATTGATATTGAATTATTTACATCCCCCTCCTCCCCCATTAAATTTATCTAATACATTTCCTTATTCAGGGTCAAATGAATAAAAACTATTTTACTTAGCCGTAAATTATTTATTGAAAGTAGTATACATGTTTCGCATTACTGCAATCCATATTATTCACAATATCCCTCTGACCAAACCATATAGAAATGGTTAAGAACATTATAGGTGCTCCCCCTTCTTTATTTTTATTCTCATACCAATGTTTTGCCAAAATTACAGAACTACTATATTCTAAAATGAGAAAGGAAAAAAATATATATATACTAGCTCAGATACCCGGCTTCACTCGGGAATTCATTTGAGGCTGAATGGTGATGGTATATTTTTGGCAAGGCTTTACTTTGCACAATATTTTGACATTTACCCGTCCCAGTGTTTATGGTTAATAAGCGTTGTTGGCATTTGTTAATAATAAAATTATTTTTTTATGTAAGACTTCACTGTCCTGCATATTGTCGTACTTCCCGTCTCCTGTGCATTATGCATAGATTTGAATTATTAAGGAGAAAATATTGACATACATTTGAATTAATTTTTTCAGGTGAGGTACCTGGTAGTTCATATTGAAAAGAAGTGTTGAGCAAATTTCTCTAAATAACAAAATAAACAACTTTTGTTATGTACATATTTGCCAAAACCCCAATAAGAAACGAAATATCACTATAATTAATTTCAGGCCTCCGTTATAACCCCTACTCCTGCCCGTCCCTAGAAATGTTATTATGGCTTATTATAAGGAAGGCGTTAGTGCTAATACATATACTGAGTGTTTTATTTAGTTCGGTTGAGTCTTTTGTGCCAAATAAAATTGTCTCCCACTATAATTTTTAACGTATAACGCCTTTATACTTCGGTATACGATGATAGTGTATATAAAAAAAAGTTTCTCTAAATAACAAAATAAACAACTTTTGTTATATGCATGTTTGCCGAAAATGCATTAGGAAACGAAATATCACTATTATTAATTTCAGGCCTTCCTTATAACCCCCACTCCTGCCCGTCCCTAGAAATGTTAGTATGGCTTATTATAAGGAAATCGTTATTATTAATTCACATAGCGAGTTTGGTTTAGTTCGGTTGAGTCTTTTGTGCCAAATAAAATTGTGGACTCCCGCTATAGTTTTTAGCGTATAACTCATTTATACTTCCGTATACGGCAATAGTGCATATAACAAAAGTTACTTTAAATAACAAAATAAACAACTTTTGTTATGTGCATATTTGCTGAAAAAGCAATAGGAAACGAAATATCGCTATTTTTAATTTCAGGCCTCCCTTATAACCCCCACTCCTGTTCGTCTTAGAGAATATTAATATAGCCTAAAGTCTAAGTTGGGCTAGTAATAATATACATACCAAGTTTCATAAAATTCGGTTTAGCCGTTTATGCGTGAAAAGGTAATAAACAGACACCAAAGAAACAAAATGCAGTTATGGTGTCTATGACATGTGAAACGAAAAGTTATTGTGAAATTTCGCGAAAAAAATCAATGTACAGACAGAGATTACAATTTTATATATATAATTTTGAACGGACCTCATTTTCGTCATCTCGACGGTAGGATCAATGGACATTTGTAGAAAGTTTTCGAAAATCACGTCATGAGTACGACCTCAATAGCTGGGGAAATTTTCTAATATCACTTTTGAAATCTAAAGGGAAGGCTATTAGAACAACAAATTGTTGCTAATGTTTACTCAGGGTGACCTAAAATACTGAGAGCAGGTTCAGTAAAGAAGGAAGGATTCTTATTTTAGGTGAAACTAATTTTCAAAGATAAACATGTAATGCAGAAAGACTATAACATTCTTTCCCCCTTAAACCTGTAGTATGGCATTAGGGTTTATCACTAAGTACAATGTTAGATTATAAAAAGTATCTTCTTTTCATGGACCCAACTCCTCGAAGTACTGGGACCTCTATCACCATGTAAGGCTAATCAGAGCAAACAGCAGTTACAATTCTATAATCTGTCCATTTATCTTATTGATGCAGAAGCAGTGGTTGTGGAACTCAATCAAAAGATGAAAGGATTGGAAAAATTCTGCCATAAAGTATACAGTATTTTGAAAGCCGACTCATTTCCTTAATGAGACATATATCAGCAGTCCTGGAAAACAAATGAATATCATTCCGACACCATTTTGAACACTTTTATTTATTTATTTTTTTTGAAAATTATCTAATATAAATTAAACTCTGTGTTGGAAAGGGAAGACTGCTGATGAGGATCACAGAAAAAGGAGTTACACTTCAAGTGAACCATTCAACAGCACAGAAATAAAAAGACTTAAGAAAATAACATGGTGTTCATTCTAAGAGGACAGTAAAGATTAAGCGTCTGACCAAAATAATTCATTGCAAAGAATATAGTTTTTTTCTGTGATCCTGTTTATGAAATATGTTCCTATGTTAAATTATTGTTACTTAATATTCATTATGTTGCTATTTTCAAGAGCTGATGATGTAAGTCTTATTAAGGAGATGAAATCAGCTTTCAAAGTAAAAATTTTATGGTTGCATTTTGTTATTTTATTCATTCTTCCACTAAACTAATCCCCCATTTGTACTTCTCTTTCATGACTAGAAATATATTTGTTTAGATCCTTGTCTTCGACACCAGGATTTCATTTCCTTAGCGAGATTTCTTTTTTTCTCTACCTGAGATTACTATAGCACTGGAGTCTGCTCTCTAAAAGTTTGCCTCTACATTCTTTGAGAGACATTTAAAGAACAATCAGTAAAGGTACGAGTCGACAAAGAAATAAATAAAAGTTGTGGGCGTTAATTAAAGTAATTCTCATCATTTTATTAACATTTGTGTATTGCTTCATTACAAAAAAAGATTCACACAACAAAATAACAAAGTGTAATGTATTTCTTACTGCTAAATGTTGTACATTTTCATTTTATCACATATTCTCTTAAATAACAATAATACTGATAAAAATAAATGCTTCCGAGCCATTTAGCCTCAAAGAAGAAAAATACATTAAATTCATTTTTTCATAACAAAAAAACTTAATTTTAATTGCTCCTGACTAGCATACACAATAACCTTTGGCAAACCTTTTATTTTAGAATAATTCTTACAATTTTTAACTGTCTTAAACCCCTTTCTTAACCAAATTAGTTTTTTTCAGCTAAATTAAAAATCTTTTTTCATCCAAATTAAACCACTTGTGATTAAATAAAATTTGTATTAAGTAAATGGAACCATTTTTTTTAGTCAAATTAAAGCTTTTGTCGTTTAAAATAAACATTTTCCTTTAAAATTTAACGTTTTTGAAATTATTTTTCAACCCAAAAATTGTTGATCAATGATTCTTGAGATGAAATCTTAAATTGAATTTGCGTGCTTACCCACTGACAGAAGTGAACCAATTCAAGTATTCAGCCAATGTTGTATAGCAACAAACAGAATTCTGTTTTAAAATCAAGTTAACATCATTTTTTTTTAAAGCCCAGTTTATTAATCATTAATAAAACAGCTATGTTTCAAATGATTTAAATTATCTTAATTTCTAATTATATAATATTAAATCACAATAAAAGAAATGACAAAAATATATTTATTCAGTCTTACTTCTCTTGCACATTACATAGTTCTAAGCGCATTTTTGGTAAAAAATCAGCAAATTAATGAAGAAAATTCCCCATAGCCAAATCATGAATCAATTTTTAAAAATTATGAAAGTTAATTCAGTATAGCCCGGAAATTTTTAGTGACAGATGAAAATGTTATGATGATATTGGGTGTGCATTTGCCTTTAGTAAACTAATAAACAAATTTAACTTGAACCCAACACACATCAACACAATTTTCCTCATGGGTAATTATTTGTCTTCCCTGACTCCCTCTCCATCGCCGTTGCTTTGCTGTAACCATTTTGAATTTATCCTTTCCCAACAATGAAATTAAAAACAATAGAAAACTAACAAAAATTAAGAATTATATCTTATTTATTGGGACCTCAAGACATAGTGGAATTAAAGAAAATGAGGTGGTAGATTTGATTTTAAGAAATAACAAAAAAAAAAAAAAAGTAACCCTTTGTATTACAAAGACTGCATAGCTTTTTTAAAATCTCTTAAGTTATAAATATTGGTAAAATTCATGGCATAGGAAAAGGAAGAATTCAGCAAAGATTTAAGAAGGTGAGCAGTAGTATCAACTGAACTCTGCCTAAAGCATACAAGATTAAACCAAGACTAAAGATTGCATAATACTAACTCACTTGGATGGCCTGAACTAACACCAATGACTAGATTAGATTAGATTGGTGAAATTAGTAATATAAATTGGTATATGTTCTTAAAAATACTCCTAACATAATAATTTATAACTCACTTTACAACTTTAATAGAAGCATTAATTTTAAAATAAAATAAATTATTATAAATATTTACAAAACAAACCAAAAATACAACACTTTTTGGTAAAGTATTTAAGGAACATCAATTTACTTCATCTTCAAATGCTTATTATATATACGAGTATATAAATTTCTCATAACACATTTAGGATGAAACATAAATCCATTGAGTTATAAATACTAAGTAGATTAGTTCAAAATTTTAATTATTTTAGATTGTCACTTAGACAGGATTTTGATTTATGATATATATACAATGATGAATCAGATCATTAGATGATGTATTGCTCATTATTTTCACACCAATTCATAAGCCAATAACTGGAGCAAACTAAGGAACAAATAATTGCCACTTGATAGACAGAAGTATTTAGTCTGCCTCCAATTCATTATTTCTATATCGTATTTTTATTGCAATAATTTCTAGAAAATTAACATTAGAAATATAAATTGTGTAAATGATCAAAATCTATTGGTGAAATTAAAATTCTTTCAGATTTAGTTCCATATGATATTATAGGTTCAAACTATTATTGCACTAATATGAGAGAATAATTTAGATTCTCCATTTGAGAGAAGAATTTATCATTTAGCCATATCTCATAGCATAGTCACTCTCTATTACTTTAAAATTTAACATTCCATAGCCCAAAATGTATAAATACAAAAAAGTTCACAAACTTAATAACTACTAACTACTTTATGGTATCAGACAAAGCTATTTGTAACATGTAGGAAAATTATGTTTTTTGTTTTGGGTGTGTACCCCATTTCACCCTAATTCATCTATCAATAATTCTACTATGCTACATAGTCGCAAACATATTTATCATTATTAGCTAAAATATCTTCAAACAACATATAATCATATCTTTCAGTTTCCGGAACAATCCTTCCTGACTCAGCCTCAATTGAAAATGTATTTACCCAATAACTTTCATCATCTACAAAGCTTACCTGTATATACCCACGATGTGAAAGTATAAAATTTTCCCCCCAATTTGAACTACGTTTAATTTCACACTCCCATAGTTTTAATCCACTCCTAATGCCATAAGCATATAATTTTTCATTTTCTTCATCATAAATGAAGAAATATTCCAAGTAAGGATGCATTGCAAACGAGAAGGGATGTGTTGTATTAGAAGCTTTAAAACTTAGCTTAGTTTCCAAAGTTGCTAACTCAAAAAACTCAAAATTACTTTGCTTACGCCATGCTATAAAGTATTTGTTGCCACCATAAGCAGCATTAAAGTCTCCAATGTTAAATAATAATTCACCATCTAAGCTGAAAACAAATAAATCTGTATAACCAAAAAACACCAAATATTTCTCATAAGTCGGTACATAGTCGTACTCTGTAGAGTCGATAGGAAGCTTAATAATGTTTTTTGTTTTTAAATTAACTATGTACACAGGGGATGAGTGGTTAAAGTTAATTATTAAGGTTACTACAAGAATGTTTCCATTGATACGCATTGAACGAAAAACACAATTGTTATTTGGGTTGTAATTAGTAATGTTGTTACTAATATCAATAACGTCATTACCATCAATACCAATAGCCATATGAAAATCTAAATTATGATACCCCTTATAAATAATAATACTTGATAATGTTAATACTAAAGAATACTTTGAGTTCATAACACATTTCATTATTTCATAGCCAGGTGCTAAATTTTCAGTAAGATTAATTATATGTAACAGGCAAATACCATCTTGATGAATTTCTGATATCTCAACACATTTCACTTGAGGATTAAAAAACATAACTCGAGATCTATAAAAACATAGTGGCTTGAATGGGAAGGTTAAAGGTTTTTCTTTCTGAGTCTTCCATTTCCAAGCTCGATTTTTAGCATCACACCATTCCTTAGCCACAGGACAGAGACTGAAGGAACTCTGGCATTCTGAAACTTCATTATATATTGACATGCTAATATTTTATTTAGTTCATAATAAACTTTTATTCACTATAAATATTTTTTGTAATTTATTTAAAGACCATATAAACTAAGCAGGTCCCATACACAAGTTCCCCCAATCCCAATTTCTATTATGAATTTCTTCTATTTAAAAATAAATAAAAGCCTTTTAAATTAGACAAAGCTTAATTTGAAAATTGTTTGAGGTCAAGTATGGATTTACTGAAGGCCAGAATGGGGAAAATATAAATAAAAACAATTGTTGCAATTAACATAATGAACAAGATTATATAAAACAATTTTCAAAGCAATATTTGGAAATATTTTGGATTTTACATTACTCCTTCTCTAATCCCCTCCTCATCCTGGCCCGACTGCAACTATTTTTTTCACGATACTTTTTTTTGTTTCACATGCCCTAGTCAAGATATCTGCAATTTATGGTTTTGGTGTCTGTTTGTTAGTTAATTTTTCACGATGAACTGAATTTTATGAAACTTGGTAAGTGTATTGGTACTAACCCAACTTATACTTTAGGCTATACTAATATACTCAGAGATGAACAGGAGTGGGGGTTAATAGGGCGGTCAGAAGTGAAAAATCACATATTTTGTTTCCTATTGGTTTTTTGATAAGCATATACAAAACAGAAGTTGTTTATTTTGCTAATTAAATTAACTTTTAACATATATACTTTTGTCGTATAACAGAGCATAAACGAGATATACTTTAAATACTATAATGGGAGTCAACAATTTTATTGGTGACAAATGACTGAACCGAAAAACACAAAACTCAGTCTGTAAACTAGCATTAACTACCCCATGATTATAAGCTGCACCATCATTTCTAGGGATGAGAAGGAGAGGAGGTTCTAAGGGAAGGCTGAAATGAAAAATTGTGAGATTTTATTTCCTATTGGTGTACGTGTATGTATATATACTGGTGGAGTGTACACAATACAAAAGTTGTTTATTTTGTTATTTAGAGTAACTTTTGTTATATACACTTTTGTCATATATCAAAGTATAAACAAGATATACACTAAAACTATAGTAGGAGTCAACAATTATATTAGTATTCAATAAAGTTTATTTGATATAGGCATATTAAGACAAATTATGTTTTGTTTTTAGACCTACATGATAATTCTAAATATGATTCGGATTAGTGAGGTTATAAATCCCCTCCCACCTCCTCATTTGTTATTTATTTTTACTAGAAAATAACTTTGTTAATTATTTCCAATAAAATGCATTTTCATTATTTAAATTGTATAAAGTAATATTTAAACAAAGTAATTCTGACTTTGTAAAAGGAGTGATAGCAGAAATTGTGGGGAATCAAACTCTTTGATTCTGGTCATATATAATCTTATTTCCTCAGATATTTCGATGTTATTGAAACGACTATGTACCATCATAAAAATTAAACGTTACTTGGTAATGCCATTATGACAAAGTACAATATATGTTTAAATTCGATATGATTGTTTAAAGTATTACTTAGGTGGCAAGGAGGGCTACAATCTCTTCCCCTCACCTAGCTTTTTGAATATAAATGAAATTATTTTAAGGGTACCACTGTTTTATAATTAATTCTACCAGGTATATAAATTATTAAAGAAAAACAGTGTTGATAACCCTCATGTGTTAATGAATTATTTTAATTCCTCTGAAATGTTGGCATTACTGGAACTTATTGATCATTAGATTTACTATGACGAATGTGATCTTATGTGCAAAACTATGCTTAAACTATATGTTTTCGGATTCGTTTTCAATATACGTAGTCAGAATTAATTCAATTGAACATTCAAAATTTTACTCTTGAGCAATTAATAAATACAATTGTTTCTATTAATATTGGCCATGTAAAATTTATTTTTTATATTTCACCATATTTAATCAAAACACTTCAAATATTTTTTACTACTTGACTTAAAATTTGTAAAAAAAGATTAAAACATAATGTTATAAGTCAGTGAAAAAAAATCATATGAATTATAGCTAGTATTCAAGAACTATAAATAGTTTCAAAAGCTATTTTGACAAACACATTTAAACCACTACAAAGTGACCAAAATTATGTAGGTAACAAAGATAAAAGCTATGGAAATAAGGATTAAAGATTTAACATTAATACTTACAAGTCTATAAACAAGACCTTTTACAATCTAAACAAATTTATAAACATTGGTAAAAATAAGTGTATCCCCTTGAAAAATTTCGGCAATGTTATACATCTCAAAAATCCAGGGCCTGGATATACAAATTCTCATAAATTAATATAAAGAGCAATTGAAGATGGAATATGCACTTCAACTTTGGAAGAATACAAGGAAATAAAAGTATTAGAAAACGTTTCATTTCATAGCTTTAAACAGTAATTATTGATCTTCACTTCAGCTTGAATGCATTAACAAATACACGTGAGAGGAGCTTTAAAAATTATATTTCAATAAATGGTTTATTTAATGTAAACAAAAATCAAGGGTTTTGTGGGGCATGTAATATTTATTAAATAAGATGCACAAATTATTTAATAAAACTCATTACCAACTATAACATAATACTAACCTGAAATGCAAACTGGAAACACTTCAAAAGCAATTAAGACCCCTCAATTATGAAGAGTTTACAATTAACTATTTATTGACATTGATAATTTATATGACATTCAATTAGTTAGGTCAAAAAAAATAACAAAGTGCTAGGTAGATTGAAAATAAAAATGACCAAATTTTTAGTGTCTTTTTTAAAAAAAAATATTTCCATAACAAATAAATATGCCCCTATTTCATGGTCACTTTGTTTCTATTTAACATGAGCAGTGGATTTGATAATTCATGGTGGCCATCAATACTGCTTACATTAAAAAACCAAACTGCTCACAAAATTTCTATGAACTTCTACTTGAATGGAACAAATACATAGATGCCCCCAGTAAAAAATAAAATTTAAACAAATCGCAAAGATTAGAGACACCACTAACATCAAGGCTATTTCTATTATTGTATAACCTTACTGTTAATGATTTATTAGCTGCCCCATAATGTAGAAAATTTAGCAATTGCTGATATATATTACATATTATTATATTAGTTAAATGGAATTTTGTTAAAGAATTACATGTTAGCAAAAACATGGGTTTTAAAGTAAATTTTGCAGCTTGTTACAATGCTTGAGCTAACTTGTAATTCTTTGACAAAACTCCATCTAACTTACACTTAACCTTCAGAAGCAATATTTAATAACAAGAAAAGTAATTAATCTTATATTTATATCAAAGGACACTCTTCATTTGAGTAAGACATTCAAATATTTCAGTATAATGTTTGGCCAAATATTTAAATAGAGTAAACACATAAATGATAATTATTTATGATACAGAGCACAATACCAGAGGACTTTCAACTAGCAAAAAAGCATCCATTGCAGAGGAACCATATCACCCTAACTAAATTACAAAGCCCCACTTCAAATAGATATTTCAGTCAGTCAAAATAAAGAAATGACCAGCCCAACAGAAATTTTAAAACAAAGGAAGACATTTAATAAAAACTATTCCATCAAACAAAGGTATCAAAATATACACAATGACAGACTTTTATAATAAACATCTGCCACCAAGACATGGTTCAATAAATTTGTATTTATTCAGATTCAAAAATTGTTAGGAAAAATAGAAAAAGGCTAGAATGATGTGATTTGTATCATTCCAGCTATGGGAAATCTGCTTAGTTGATATTGAAATTTTGGTTTACTTCTCAAAATTCTAAATTATTAATTACTTGGCAATTATATAAACACAAAATGAAATTCTATTACTTACGAGGCTGTGGGATGTCATCTATATCTATACTAAGAAAACCGCAAGGAGTAACCCAAAATCTCTTCTGGTTAGCAATGCTCCTCAAATATAAATTTACTGATAAGCAACTCCAAAGACTTAGTTTATCCAAAAAGCTAAAAATGATTTCAATTATTTCAACTGGCAATTGACTGATGTAATCCATGATCTAGAAAAGAGATTTAGAAAATTAAGAGATTGTTCACCATAAAAATAGTATTATGGTTGTAGTAAAATTGTTGTAATAATTATATTAATTTGTAGGCTCAAAATTTAAAGCACATTTATTAAACAAAGTTTTAATTTGTTTAAAAAAACGCCAACTATGTTCTAAGTTAGTCTTTAAAAGGTTTTAAAAAATAAAAAAAAGAAAATCAGGCATCAATTATAGTGTTTTGATAAAAGCTGTCCTCTCTTCCACTTAAGTTATTAACAAGCATATAACTACTACGTAAATACCAAAAATAAAAAAATAATGTTTACTAAGCCATTAGTTTGAAATTTACACTGCTTTTTGAAACCAAAAGTTAGACTCTTCCCAAAAGAGTATATAAAGAAGTAAAAGTGGATTTCGAGCAGAATGACCTCAACAAATTAAATTCAAAAGAAATCTGATATGGAATTCTAAAAGATAAACGAAAGTAGAAAGTGGTCAAAAAGGAGGGTGAAGCTTCTTAAGCACAACTTAAGACTCAATGATTTAATCAAAGTTGTATTTGTGGGTAAGATTATTGATCCCATGATAAGGGGCATTTATAGAAAGCCATCTTTAGAAAATATCAAACATGTTCTATTAGTAAATTCCAAAAGTACCAAATGACTGCAATGGTCATTCTTTAGATTTTGGTGATATACATACTGAGGGTAGGTAACCAAATTGAAAGTATACATTTCACAATATTCAATAACTAAAAGAAGAAGAAATTGGGATGTTAAACGTGAAATATTGTGCTAATTTAACAAATCAGAAATGATTAGTCCACCCCAATTACTCCACCCCCACCCATCTTTAGCTATGTTCAGTCAAAGTGATTTAGTGACTTCATTCCAAAATAAATTACTACTTTTCTCCCGGGAATCTTACCTACAACTAAAAAACAAAATAATACAAAAATGAATACCTATTTCTAGTGCACTATAACTGAAATGTTTCGAAATAAAGTTGAGATGTCATCAAAACCTTCTATCCAAAAGGAACAGAGAAAAAGGAGAGGACACCTATAGTCACACCCAGGCCATTGGCATCTCTGGCACCTTTAATTCTGTTTATATTAGAATGCATATCATGGAATATTCATTATGACAAGCATTTAATAATAATTTGTTATCATTACAGGATAATTTGTATAAACATAAGTTCCTATGTGAAGGGTTTGTGCAATTCCTTCCCTCGGTTGGTTCTATGAATTTCACCTACAAGTTGCGGAACGTCCGAAATCCCAAAAGAGAGGTATCTACTACCCTAATTGATTTGCTAGTATGTTTTTAGCAGATTTCCCTTAAGGGAAGTCAGTTAATGAGGTTGTACTCATGACGCGATTATCGAAAAATTTCTTCAAATGTCCATCGATCCAACACCGGAGATGACGAAAATGAGGTCCGTTCAAAATTATATATATATATGTCTAGCGGTTGAAATTTTTGTTTGATCGTTGTCAAACTCGATATTTAATCGTTTGATTAAGAAAGATAGAAAGATCAATCTCGTTAATGGGTGAAATCGGATTTTTGAAAATTCAAAATATCTCCGTTATTATACGTCGTATCGAAAAATTGAATGGAACTAATCTTATTACAATTAAAATGTTCTATAAATAGTGTTATATACATTTATGCTCTATCTTGAATATTAACCGAGATATTTGCATTTTTCAGCCGTCAGCAAACCCCACTTCCATTCATGTTACATAGCCAATACTCTTTTATTTAATAAACCACATTATTCGAAGCTTAAATACTAAATACTGTTTTCAAGAGTTCTTTATTATACGAGATGCATGCAAATATATTGTGGTGACCCCCCCCCCGTCTTAAGTTCTTGGACTATTAAAATTTGATTGATTCAGATACAAATTATTCTGATTCATTATAAATTACAGTACTAGACGTAGTAAATAGTTTTCAATAAAGTTAGTACATCATATTCTGATATATTTCAGTAATTGTTTTTTTTTTTCGGTGAAAGGTTAGCAGACGCTCTCTGTTGGGAGGGGAAAGATTTCTTATTACCGCTTGTATTTATTCACTTAACATTCGTGGTACTGTTGTGATACCAGTATATAGATTTATCTATTGTTTACATACACGAGGGAAATCTGCTTAGTTTACGCAGCCCCTGAGTGACGGACTTTTTTTATTTGACTATTGAGGTTGATGAGAGCGGCTCGAAAAAAGTTAATTCCATGAGCTAGCGTAGTTCTTAGAATAAATTTTAGGATTTCGACCAATAGAAACCATCCATGATTTTTTTTTTTTTTTGTTTTTTTAACTGAGACCCAGCTTCTTCATAAGTTGATGGTATTAAGGTGGTGTGACCCACCGGGGGTAAGAAAGGATAGTTCCTCTTCTACTGAACTATAGTTCCATTTTAAGTGAGATGGTAATTGTGACTGGGTGTAATGGATCTAACAAGGATGGGTGACCCGGTAGCTGGTAATCCATGATTATTTTACTTCCAGGAATACAATTCTTTATAATTTCACTATATTAGCGAGAAACTGTATAAAAAAATATGGGTTTATTAATTCTGTACGTTTCTAGCATCATATAATAAGTTCCATTCCAGTGTACCAAAAGTTTGAAGAAAGAGTTGTTCAAATATAGGCTAAATCCATTATGCCTGTCTTTAATATGAAGTAATAATGTCATTTATGAGCTCACAGTACTCAATTGAAGGATTCTTAAGACAGATTTCAGATTGTTCTTAAACCATTTTATGTCTTATCTTTAGCATTCATAAAATACAAATCACAGTTAAGTGTTTTGCGTAAACGGAAGGAGCCCCCCCCCTCTTCTCGCTACGTGATTGCCTCTTCAAACGGTAATAAAAAAATAAAAAATAATGGAAAAATAAAATAAATCACATGAACATAAATATATATCACATGTACATTTCATAAGAATAAATGCTGATGGTTTCCCTGTAGATATTATTTTGAAAAAGGTTTGTTGAAAGTTAAATATTGAGCTTCAGTGCTTCCCAGATCTTTGGTGCTATGATGCCCTCAAGAGATTATATTCCTGATTGCTAATTACTGTTGCTTTGTAAAATAAAATATATTATGCTCTATTTAAATAATTCCTCCCTACTTTTAAATTTTAAAGCACACACGCACATATATATACTTTTTTCTTCTACAAACCAACTGTGCTATTATGTTTTATATACACATAACTAGAGGTGGAACATTTCTCACTTTTAAATTAATTCATTTATAATTTGTGTCAGTAATAAATAAATTCAATAATCAAATAAAATGCAAATTTTTAGGGTTTGATTTTTTTGTAAGTTGAGTTTATAAATGCAATGCAGATTAATCCAGTAATATTTGTTAAGCTTTTAGTTCTTCAACTTATAATCTGTTAGTTATGCCAGTTTCAGTAATTGGGTTAATATTAATAATTTTTTTTTTTGTCCAAAGTGTCTGGTCTTTGAGAAAGCAAATGAACATGCACTAGGGTAGAGAATAAAATGTTACTTACTTCTAGGCGGTAGATCTTGGATCTCTAACCATTCTGTAGATCATAGGATCCTCCAATTTCAGGCCCTAGCTTCCTCAGATCATCGGCAACCTTTATCTGGGCCTTACTCCACCAGGCCTAACATACAATATTTACCTGGGAAGAATGTTGCATTGCACACCCTCGACATGTCCTAACCAAAACAACCTGGTTTTCTTAATAGCACGGATGATAAAAGGCTCCATTCAGTTTTGTATCTTATCTTCCATGCGGGGCTCAGCTTAGCCATGTAAGTTAAGGTATTGGTCTTAATTTTACTTTCTAAGCCTTGAGTTAAGAGTTTAATTTCCACCTGGGCAATAGGAAGTGACAAAATCATTAAATGAAATACTTAGTCCCACCCTAGCTAGAGAAGTAACCAGTCCCAATTAGCCTTAGTAACACAAAGTAAACAATAATAAATCATTTTTTTTTTGTTTTATCTTTCACCAGTGCTTCTGTATCATTGCTCCAAATATCATTGTCGGTGCTCTTCTCTTTCCTTAGTGGGAGTCTATATTTCACTCATATGTGTGTGTGTGTGTTTATATTTATATATATATATATATATATATATATATATATATATATAATTGTGTTGATGTTTTCGACCAGGTTATATTTCTTGGATTATTGGTCAATGTTGGTGAACAAATCTTATAATAATTCAAGAATAGTTTTAAGTATCTTTAGTCTTGCCCTGAAGAAGAGAAAATAAATATTCTTGAAATATTAGCAAAACTAAGATTTTTACATCAACATTGACTAAAACTCCAAGAAACAATAACAACACTATATATAATATATATATATATATATATATATATCAAACGGTTGGTCTGATAATCATCTTGTACATTTTCTCTCTCCTCTACCTGTATACACCTTTGAAAGAGAGAACGTTTTGGAGCTTGAGATCATTCTGGCTTCTACACAAATACTTCCGTACCCTTCCAGGTATTTAAACATCCT
Organism: Riptortus pedestris; assembly: GCA_019009955.1. Taxonomy (NCBI): domain Eukaryota; kingdom Metazoa; phylum Arthropoda; class Insecta; order Hemiptera; family Alydidae; genus Riptortus; species Riptortus pedestris. Next base: position 122,805,328 of record CM032232.1, read on the forward strand.
ACAAATAGGAAACATGAACTCTCCCTGTTGGACAGCACTACCAAACTAAAGGGACAGTCTGTCCATATCTGCTTGCCTCTTCTTTTAATCCACATATAATAATAAAAAAAATATAAACCTCCTTCCTGATAACAGTATCTTCTGCTTACATCATCAATTCTTGTCCTCATATTCATTATCATATGAAGACTTCCTTATCACCAAGATTTACTGACTCAGCACTGCCAGATTCTTCTGGGCTCCACTGTTTGTACTCATATTGGAGTCTGTCCCTACAAAATATTCTCTACCAATTCATCCAGAAACTCGTATGTCCAGAAAACGGAATGCATTTGTGCCATGTAGACTATTTCTTAGCACTAGCAGCAGCCTGGACCTAACAGAAATGGTCTCATGCACACTACCCAAAGATTCATTAAAAAACAAATGGAAATATGTTATTGCATTTAAAAAAAATGCTTAAAGAATAAAGTATGTTGGCATGTTACAATATATATTATTGTACCCGATCTGAAAGTGATTCATTGAACATATTTTTAATTTTAAAAAAAGAAAACTATTCGCTTACAATTCATTAAGAATATTTCTGGAGAAACTGTCTATTAGTTCTATTGGTATTAGCAGATCCTTTGAAAAAGAAGAACAAGTCTTACTATTTGAATGCATTACCTGGTGAAAATTACTATGTTTCTGATAGCCAAGTAGTGAAAATATATATTTAAAATCCAAATGAAAAACTAAAGCCTCATTTATACATATACTAAATAGCCTCAAAAGTGACAAAATAGAAACTTTAATTTTATATCAATATCAAAATAATAAAATGATATAAATTTAAACTCTTATGGATCACATCTTTCTAAATCAACAAATTTCTTTGACAGATTTAATAAATGCTTTAATTACAGATAATTTGCATTATCCTTAACCAGCAGTATTCCGTATGATCCATTTTATAAAGATAATGAAAAATACATTATCATTTTAATCTAAATAATTGTTAACACTTCAATTTATTTAAATATTCACAAAAGGGATATAGTGAGGGTTGTGGTTGAAGTTAACCAATTTTCAGCTGCATATTAGAGCCCAATCTGGATTCTCTCCCTTAAGTTCTTCTGAGATCATCAAGCTTCTCTTTTTCATACAAACATTGCAATGGCCTTGTGGTGGATGATTAACCGTGTACAAGTTTTAAAAGGATCTGAATGAAATCCATCTTCTCACAAAGCTAATAGCTTCATAAATTGCTCCTCTTGAAGGACATACAGTGTTAACTAAGTTATTCATTGCACTTCTTGGCACTTACTGAGTTATAGGCTAGGCCCTGTTCTCATACTCTTATATAGTCCTTTTCAAGTTTATAAAGATCTTCTGGTATCAACCGGGTATAGTATTTTCTACCAACATTGGTAAAATTTCTCAGTTGAGATGCCCTGATGAAAATACTACTCCTTCGTAGTCTGTTTATTAAGACCTCGATAAAAATAATCCACTGTGTCCAATACAAAGTAGATCATGCTAACCCTAGCATAGATCTTAGGGGACTTTTTGCAGAATTCAATCATCAACTGAAATACTAATTATTCTTTAGGATTATCTGATAGCTACTTTAGGACATATCTAGCTACTTATACTAATTTATTGGGGGTGGTGAAGCTCTGCTGAAGGATCTACTCCTGAGAAAATGTCAAATACTTTTTTCTAAAACAATAATGTTTTCATATTCCAACTTCCTACTTCTACAAATTAAAATCTTCAACTCAACAGTCCTTGGAGGTCCAGGCCTTCTAAAGGCTTTATTAGGAGATCCAGTGATAAGTTTGACAGACTGCTTTATGCCCCAGGCTTATAGATCCTTTTTTTTTATTGTATTTATATACAATATGTTTTCTTTTTGTATGTAAATTAATAGCTGGTTATGTAAATGATATATGTGATTTATGTCTCTGCTTCAACTTAATTTCTTTGAGCTATTTGATATTTTTCATTGGTGACTGGCAGCAATAATTCCCATTCTCTGTTCGCATAACATACCATAGTGTCTACAAATTCAGCAACATACATAATATTAAAACATGTATGCAAAAGTACTAATCAATATACCAATATTATGGATATAAAAATAAGTATGAGAACAAAATAAAAATGTTTGCAATGTCAATTGTTGGAAGAGTGCTACATCATGGAATCCGAAGTTGTACTCCTTCACCAAAGGGAGTGTAATAGATTAGAACAATGCAAATGAGGCTTTGAGGCAGAATCACCAGAACAAGTTGGACTCAAATCAAATATAGCATGGGTTCTAAATGAGGTAAGTGAAAGAAAATGTCTTATCAAAGCCATCGACAAAAGGAGAGTGAAATTTCATGAACGTATTTTAAGCCACAATGATATTACAAGTATTTTAAAATGTAAGATTATTGGATAAAGGGAAGCCATTTTTTGGAGACATCAAGAATAGTAATATCAAAAGAGTAACTTCTGAAGGAAACCAATGATGGCTACAAAGCTTTCAGCTCATAATGATATCAAAATTAGCTCATCATCATATTTAATCCCTCAGAAAGCTGATAATGGAATCCTGATGTGCCTATGGTATAATATAACAAAAAGAGTGCCAATAGGATGCCAAGAGACAAAGAATCCCAACAGAAGAGGACAGAGGTGTGTTGACATAAAATCAAATATTGATGCCATGGTGACCCAGCAAAAATATCCCAGTGGAACTAACTACTCTTCACTGAAATAATGATGCCTTTTGAAGTGTGGAAAAGATCACAACAAATTCAACATAAGCAGAGCAATGCTTGCAAGCTGATATACTGGCTAGGATATATTCTGGGCCTAAAGAGTGTTTCCAGAAGACAGAAAAGGTAACAGACTTGATTCACATGGGAGGAAATCAGCCAACCTACTTGAGATTAAGGAAAAACAGCGTTTTTTTTTTGGTTTTTTTTCAAGACTATTAGCAGATCTTCCTTAGAATTCCCGTACTCATGACGCGATTTTCAAAATTTTCTTCAAATATCCATCAATCCAACCCAGGAGATGATGAAAATGGGGTCCGTTCAAAATTATATATATATATATATATATCTAGTGGTCCCAATTTTATTTTTATCGTTACCAAACTCGATATTTACTATTTTTTTTTTTTTTTTCAAAAAGATAGATCAAGTTCGTTAATGGCTGAAATCGGACAAGTGGGAGGGGAGGTTAAGAGGGGGGGATTTTCGAAATATCTCCGTTACTATAAGTCGGATCAAAAACTTGTATAGAACCAATCCTATTGCAAATTAAATTTACTATAAATACAGTAGAGCGTCGTTTATCCGAACGTCAATTATCCGAAACGTCAATTATCCGAACGCGCTTTGGAAAGTTTTTTTTTTTTTTTTTAACTACATATTTCAATTTGCATGCTGTATTATATACAGAATGAAGAAGTTGAAAATTTCAAGAATATGTATTCTTTGAAGCAATGCCCTGTTTAGAGCGTGAATAACTTTTTAGCAGAACGGAAAAGCCTGGGTTCCCTCCTTTTGTGTTCGCGGGACTGACTGAGCCCTACCGTTCGGGGAATCAGAGCTTCTTTCTGTTTCCCTGAAATGGAAGTCTACTCCGCGGCTGGAAACGCGGGATGTCAGCCCTTCCGCCTCTCCCACTCTTTTTGCAGGTCAGTTCTAGACAACAGTTCATGCGCGTCGGAAGTATGTATTTTAATATGTAATTGTAATGATGAATACAAAGTGTTTTATACAATTATCCTATTTTCTTAAAAAAACTAGTTATCCGAACAAATCGATTATCCGAACGTGCGCGATCACAATTAGTTCGGATAAACGACGCTCTACTGTATTGTTATATACATTTATTCTCTATCTTGAATATTAACCGAGATATTTGCATTATTATTAAGTGTGTGCGGATAACGGACGAGATCAGATCGGCTGATTTTGGTTCTATTGGTGTTTCCGCCGAAAGCTAGTTCGGGCGTGGCCTTAACTGTTCGGCTCTGGCCAAATTGGTTTAGAGACTCGTTACTACTACTACTGTTACTAGTATGCAAATTTCTCTATTGTAAAAATTTCCCTTGAGAAATCTGCTTAGTTTACGCTGCCCCTGAGTGACGGACATAATGTTATTCCACCTGCTTTCTTTTCATCCTCTTGTTTTCATGAGTAGACTATTATTTTCATCTTAAAAGGAAAGGCTCTGACGTCAGTTCATTTGGGATGATTCCTCTAGTCTCAGTAATTTTATACATACTCGTCTTTGCTACCGGCTTTGGTCCTATACCCTGGATGACATGCGTGAGATGCTCTCTCCAGAGAACAAAGGACCCGGTACCGGTACTGCCCGCACAATGAATTGGATACTTGCCTTCGTGTTCACCAAGGCCTTTCAACCTCTTTTGGAAGCAGTCGGCCCTGCTGGAACATACTGGATATTTGCCGTAATTTGCGTTTTTGGTTTATTTCTTGTTACCATTGTAGTCGTTGATACAAAGGGAAAAGTATTAGTGAAGTACAAGTAATGCTAAGTGGAAGTAAGAAATGAACTGGTAACAATATTGTATAAGACATTGGAAAATACTTAAAAGTGATAATTGATTTCTCAGTTTGATTTGTATTAAGTTATTTTATTTTTTTTATTTGAAAGATTTTTCATTACCGTTTGTATTTACTCATGGTGGTGTAAAGTGTTTCCAGTATGCAGATGTCTCTATTGCAAAACTTCACGTGGGAAATCTGCTTAGTCTACTCAGCCCCTGCGTGACGGCTTTTTTCCGATATATCGGTTACTTGACCCTTGCTAAAAGAATTTAACCCTCCGGCGGGCGCGCCTATTTGAGTTACGATAGCGGGCGCGCTGCGGTGTTTGGACCGCATTTTGTTTTTTTTCTATTTTTTATTAGAACAGAAGCAATAACTTACTTATTTATGTTGTTTATTCATTTTTGCTTTGGTTTTACAGTAATTCTAATGCATGAAAATTATAAGTTATCATATTGCTAAGTAAAGGATGGCTAAAAATGTTTTTTTATAAATAACTTTGGAATATAAAAAACAACCTTGCAATAGGTAGAATAATGATTGAGATATTTTAATAATAAACTGTTTATTATAAATAACCACCAACATAGGATATTCAGGGACGCAGGAATAGTGGCATAGGAACAATAATTTTATGTTTTATAATATTATTTTACAGACTAAAAATAGATTAAAATTATTAATTATTTTCATTAAGTTTGAGCAAACATTTTGTAATATAGATACAGAGTAATAGTATATTAGTAATATAATGAAAAAATAAGTTCAAGGTTATAAATGATCAAATACAGAAAAAATATTCGGTTCAAAATTTGCAAGAAAACAAATGAACTTTTTTTTTTATATTACAGAACAAAAATCAAACTTCTTCCTCGTATAAAGCATTCCCCTGACAATTATTGGACGTTACTTGATGGATACTGTGATTTCGGCAAAAATTCCTTTGGCACATATTGTTCTATTATTTCGATGTGTCCCACAAAGGTAGCAAATTTTTTTAGCCCTCAGAAAACCGACTCAACATGCCAGAACATGTTGATGTACAAATACCTAGAACCCCCAGCCCGCTGAAGTCATTTCTATTCCTAGTATTTTGACAGATGTTCAGATTGCGGTCCAAATGCGTCCGCCGGAGGGTTAACAATATTGTTGTTGAAGTGAGAACTCACTTCTTTAGTTTTTCATCCCATTTCTTTTAATTCTTCTTAATTCTTTCTAATTACTGAATTAAACGTGTTAATCAATAAAGAAAATGCTCAAAACACAACCACAATCACCGGATCATAACCCAATCGAACATTTATAGGTCCTATTGGAGTTTAAAATCCGAAAAATAGATATACTTCATGATTATTAAGGGTATGAATAATTCCTTTGCTTTGCATTATTAAAATTAATAAAATAATAGCATTTGTTTCTAATTTTTACTAATGGATAAAGTTAATGGGGAATGTTGTTGCTTATCAATATCTGCCGTTATATCAAGTTAAAAAATGTTTGGCCAATCAACTAAGTGTATAAATATTATTCAAATAAAGGGTTAGAACCGCCAATATAAATGATACTATTGTCATACCTCTCGGTGGAGACCGTCGTCACTGGCTGATGGTTGAGTACCGATGGCATTGTGCTTTCGATGCGATGGCACCATCTTCAAGCCCGTCAATATTTGTACTGAGTCCTTTATTTGAATTTCAAGTGTATGAATAATTTTTTTTACCCACTCTAGACGGTAAACCTAGAGCGGAGAGTTCGATTCCCGCTTCGGCATTACGAATTTATTTGGTAACAAAAACCTTACTCTTAAATTAAATCCTAGATTTTTTTTCAATATAATGATGAAGGGGCAACAACAAAAATAGAAAAAAGGATTCAAAGGTAAACAGATTACACAGGTGAACCCGTTCATTACAGCATATTTAACAATCTTGCACTGATGGTAGTGTTCGAAGTAGAAATGAATAGAATACTGCAAGTCCTAAAGGACGCTCTACATCAGTTTAAACACAAGGTAAAGCGCATAAAATAAGAGTTATGGTATTAGAGAAGAAACAAAACTAAGGATATAAAAATAAAAATTAAATCTTTGACCGTTATACATGAAGGAGTTGAGTTACCCTAGGAAGCATAATCTATGAAACCATTTGGGTTCCAGACGAAATTCGTAGAATGACGGAAATTAAATCAAACGACTATCCCCTCGCAGGAAGCCAGTTAATTGCAGATAATGAAATGAAGTGTATGTATTCACATCCTTCGTACTCCCCGAATTTCCTACGGAATATGCTATTTCATATGTGTTTATATGTGTATATATATATATATATATATATATAAAATTGAAAATGTGTTAATAACAATCTACAACCTACAATTTTTAATTTATGTGAATGAAACCCGGCATTCTGACTATTTACAGCAATGGTACATGCACTTAACAGGCCTCATGGAAATAATCCAATTGGTAATTGTAAGGGAGAACAAACAAAAAATATGCAAATATCTTAGTTTCTATTCATTATATGGTGAAAGATAATATTATGGTCTTGTTTTAATGCTCCCCCTTCATTCTATAATGGTTAAAAACAATTCATCTTTCAAGTTTATTGGAAACGAGAGTTCATATTTCAAAGGTGCGAGTCAGACTGGTCGAAACATCATGCCAATAAACTGCGACTAATCAAAGAAATTACTGAACGTTGGAATACTGCAAGCAGTGCCGGACTGGCCAGGTCGGGAAATGCCGAGGGTCATAAGGGGCCCCACGAGGCTCAAATGAAAAAAAGGAAAAATCTAAATTTAGAAGAAATTGTACAGAAGAGCACAATATAGTACATTTATACAAAATGCATTCCCTAGAAAAATATACAAACGTCACAATTTGATTGAGACTTTCCCATGAAAATTCAATTACTCATGTTTGGTGACCAGAATTTAGAAGACATAATTGTGATATTTAAGCAACGAATTAAGTATAATGACAACTGAACATTGGAAAAATATAAGCATATCAGCAACAATAAATAAATGTATAATCTAGGGTTAGCCAAAGAGAGAAAGGAAAAAAGTAATTACCAGTTCTCTGGAATAGAGCTGACTGCAGACTGAAGTCACGATCCAACTCTCCCAAAGATTTCAGGCTTTAGGAGGAAAATATAGCAACATTAAAGTAAAAAATGCTTTAGCTAATGCTAAGGTTTTATTTGAGACCGATGAACATTTGATTCGGATGAATCCTTTACCCACTTTATTGTATACCTAGTTACCAATTAACTAATCTTCTCAAGGAAGAAGTGCCGTTGGGTCTTGTTATTCCCAGTTGAGAGACTATAGTCGTCTTTGGCAGAGTGATCGTGGTCCTGAGTAATATTTTGTAAACATAAAGGGGGGAAAAACCAAAAACAGGAAAGACTTGCTGAAATTAATGTAACTGGTGGTCCCTAGGTACCCACTGGAAGTTTAGTTTATGATATTGGCGGAAACAAGGTCTAAATGAACTTCTATATGACTTGAAAATCCATTTTACAAACCCAATGTTTTAGGTTGAAACTGGAAATAAATAATTTCCTTAAGTTTGTAAATTCCTTGAGTACTTAAAATAACAATTATTCCAGCAATTAAAAAATTATTAGCTACGGGTGCCCCCTCTTTTTTATTTTTGTTTTTTATAAATCCACACATTAATTCCTGGAATAACAGATTAATTCCTGGCTCATTCTTTACTGAATAATTATTTTTGATAATGTAACTATATTAGTTATTGAAACTTGAATGGGCGTAGAGCTCTTCCGCAGAAAAATATGCCGGCCATTTTCTGTTCCTCTCTGCTACCTTAGAAGAGGTGAGCTCCTTGTTTTGACGTCGTTATTTCAAAAGTTCGCCTGCCTTATCAGGGTTTGCTCTATCCCGCTGATTTTCAAGTTTCATCAGGCTAGTTAAAACTTGCAGGTGAGAACTATACTCTTATTTAAAGTAAGAATATCAAAATATTGTTTTTCTATCCTTCGAAATGATTTACAGCTATTGAAAATAGGGCTACTGTCTTATTACTTTCGCTAGAGAATTACCACCTGTGGCTTATCAAATTTGTTTCGGAAAAATAAAATGTGTTCTCAAAAGCAGGATATTTTTTCAATTAATAGAGGTTATGAGATATCATTCACGATAAATCCTTATATTAATTAACTTCAGATGTAATGTTTCTTTTAATTTCATTTATTTTTGAACATTGTTGTTGAGTAGCAATTATCTGTTTATAAGAACTGTATGAAATGAATTTATTAGGAACTGAAATACATATGTGTTTAATGTATTAGTGTTGAAATTAATATGTCTTACAGCTATTTAAGAGTAAACAAAAATCCACTTTTTTCTCCTTGTGCCCAATGAAGAATTAGTTGTGGTTACATTTCTGTGACTCATAATATCATTGTACTTGAATGTTGTGTTACATGAGTGGCAGATACAGTTCTTATTTTGTCCAATCAATTTGTTCTTCATCAGAATTTATTGCAAACAGTTAATCATTTCCTTATTTTCTCGCTGAACTAGTGTTAGCCAAAAGGAAGTATTTCTATTGTGTTAAAGTAGTTAATGTTTTATTGTAGTTTTTTTTAATGGTCAATGCTCTTTTTGATTTATAATTTAGTATTTGTTGAAATTTGGATTAACATCCTTGTTGGCCTTAATACATAAAGGCTATATACATGATATAACCAATGATGGCTTAAATAATAACAGGATTTAGTATTGTAATAAATTATGGATGACACTATTGTTACTGGTAACCAGAAAGAAAAAAAAATACTCAAATTACTTGGGTTGCACTTTCTCCAAAGTTGATGGATATTTGCTATAGATCTACAATTATCATCAGGATTGTTTGATCATGTATTCTTAATTGTACTACAAAACAATTATGGCCATGTCAAGAGGCGCAGGATTAAATATTGTATCTTATGTATGATTCGTCCATTATCTAATTGTTTACATTTATTAAATTGATTCTTATTAATATCTAAGAAGTACTTTCTAGAGGTTCTTTTGAGCCAAGTAAGAGTGAATTTCATTTTTTTTTTCTTCACCATGCTTAACAATGGCTTCCTCCAAAGACTTTATTTAGATTACTTGTCTGTTCCTACAATTCAGATTATGCGACAGAGACATGTTTAGAGCTGAGATAAAGGATTCATTCATTCTAGGCTTATTTCTTTTTCGAAAAGCTAGTCCTGGTTGTGTGGAACTCTTAAATTCAAATATACATCGGATTAAAATATGACTGATTAATTTTTATAATTAATATTTGGCATTTAATCAATCTTGGAAAAATTAAATTTATTTAAGAATTTTTATTGCATGGTAGTTAAGGTTTTGAGGTAAATCCGTAATATTTGCTATATGTACAATATGTTTTGTAGTGTGTATATAAATGATATGGGGTTTAATCAAGTACCCAACATGGTGGTAAGAACAAATAGGATATTAATGAACTACAAGAAGAATATGCATTAGGGTGGTTGAATTTAGATTTATAAATAGCAGTAAAGAAAATAAGCTTGTGTTGACTATGATGATAATGACTTCAATGGTTTTGTTGGGAGAGAAAAATAACTAATTAAAATATTAATTTACATGCACACTTCTATTACTGATTTCATATGGCCATTTCCTTTTAGTGTCTAATTTTTTTTGTAACTTTAACTTGTGAGATACATACATTAACATTATGTGATGACTTAATCAATTCAGAATTTTGGTTCTTTACTTGAAAATGTTTATTTGATTTATACTATATTCAATATTTAACCATTTAAATCAAAAATAAAGATCGTATTTGTATTGGCTGAAATCGGGCTTGGAATAGTGGGTATTTAGAGGGGCTGGGATTCAAAAATTCAAAATATGTCCATTATTATGAGCCGGATCAGAAAATGTTATAGAACCAATCTAGTTAAACTACTGATGTTCTACAATTGTTGTTCTATCGACTTTTTAGTAATTCAAGTGCTTGCGAGTTATTCGTACTTTCTTGTTTTTGACCGTCAGTAATTCCCCCTTATTTTTTTTACTTATAGATAGAGAATTTGTGGTGATATTTGATCAAAAGTGTGCTATACCAGCACATTGGAAATCTGCTTAATATATACAGTCTCTGTGTGAAGGGCTTTTTATAATAAATGTGCTACTCCTGAAGAAGCGTCATAGTGGGCGCAAAACACGAAGAGGAAAAATATATCAGTTGAAGATATTTCACATTTTTTTTTCATCTATTAACCTTCCATCATTTCCCCTTCAATGCAATTTCGGCTGGTTTGTCTATGTATAACCAACCTTTTCTACCTAGAGTAGGACTAGGAATTTTATTTATCTATTCCTGTAAAGTCACTGCTTTTTAGCAGGTGATGGTAATTTTCTTGGGATAGATGGAAAGAAACAAATAACAGGAATCTATTTTTAGTGACTGCCATCTGTTGTATAGTTAAATGAACACATTGACCATTTAGACCATTACTTCAATTAATAAATGGTTCATTTAAGGTACCTTATGCAAGTATTAAACTTGGTGTGTTCTCTATATTGATTTATCCAAAAAGTCATTTGGTATTTAATGAAACACTTCATAAACTAATAGAAGAATGTAGAGGAGCTTTATTTGAGTCTTAAACAATAATTTTAGTTGATTCTTTTATTTCAGGACCAGGAATAAAATGGAGGGAGCTTCATATGATGATGCCTCTCCTATGACAGAAATATCAGTTGGACTTGAAGAAACTAAACTTACATCTATCAAGAGAAGAATTCCTATATGTCCTCCAAGTAAGTGACCTTTTTATTTGAAGTTATTTTCTAATTGTATATTCAGATACCAAATTTGTAGACTAAATGTTGCTTTTATATCTGAACAAAAAATAGCATGTCTGTAATTAATTATCTTTACATTTTCTTACATTAGCACAAAGACATACACATTCCAAACCTAATTACAAAGACAAACACATTCCAAATCTAATGAAGAAATACAAAACAATGCAATATTTTAGTTTCTTAGATATCACATTTTACATTACCAAGGTTGAAATCGCAGAAGACATACTACATAACCTAAACAGAGTATACACCAATGTAAAATAAGCGATGGAACTGATGAAGGCAGAACATTAAATCTCTTGGACATTACAATGAGCATGAAGTGACACACTGGTGTACGCCATATACAAGAAATAAACAGCCAAAGATATTACACTACATGCCTCATGAACCACTCTTTACATCATAAGCTAGCTGCATTTCACCTCAAGATATACTGAAAGCAGTACCGCACTCACAGGAAAACTAAAATAAAAAAAGTGAAAACAATATATGAAGTAACACACAACTATGTGCACAAAACGTCTAAAATGAACAAAATACTCAAGAATATAGACAACAACAACGTAAGCAAAACAATGAACGTGAACCAGCGACAAGATATCAAGTTTTCACCTGTGCTGTACCTGTCATATCCAAAATCACAAACATACTGCAAAAAGAAGGAATCCAGGAAGCATTAAAAAAAAATAATATACTCAGACAATAGCATTGAAAAGAATATACACATTGAGTATATACAATTACATACACTTTCAAAAATGCATAGATATTGAAGACACCATACAATTTATGCTCTTTCAGATTTATCAAATGTCTCCCGAATTTAGATATAGGTTCGTTATATTTATAATAATTATACTTGCTGACAAAACAAATTGAAAACGAGTACACCAAATGGAAAATCCAAAGTAACCTACAAAGAATACCTTATTATCTGCCTGGACCCAAGGCTACATTGGTAATGATAGGTCACCTATACCACATATATAGATTTGTAAATAACTATGCTATGAGATGAACCAACTTCCCCAGAAACTACCCAGTACAACTTTCCACTGACAAAATGTTCCATGACCAGACAGTAATGACAACCACTACTGTTTATTTGAAAATGGTATTATATATTGTAATACTGGCTCAACCATTGCCAGTTTTACTTCTATTTGAATTGGTTTACAACAATGTTGGTTAAAATATGTATTCATGTGGGAACTGTATTACTGTAACCTACATATTTAAATCTGCTGGTTTCAACTGGGGATTGCTGGAGGAGATAAGTGAAGAATGAACAAATATATTAAAAAAGGAATCTTTCATAACTCCAAATTTTGGCGAAAAAATATAAAAGATACTCATAGACCTCCACGGTCCATGCCATTATTATTATTATTTATTAACGTCCACTTTTTGCAACTTAGGCTAATTGGGACGGGTTATCTACAGGTTACCACCCTTTTCTGGCCAGAGTGGGATTTTAGGATGTTATTTAATGAATTTTGTCACTAAATAATTTCACAGGCAAGAATCGAACTCGCCACTCTAGGTTTACCATGTGAGATAAATCAAGGCTTTAACTCACGTGGCTAACCTTAGCCCCAAATTGCCATTATTAGAATGGAGGTCTTTGGGTATTGACCGTGTCTTAATGTTTTTGACCGATGTTTTGCTAGACATACTTCTGGCTTCCTCAGCGTTTTCTCCAAAGAGTTTTGTCCCTATTCAGGTATATGTAATATCTGGTTATATGGGCAGAGTAAAAAAACCCCTCAGGTATCTTTGGATACTTTCTCTGGATGCTGGAGGACGTTTTAGGTCTTTATACATCTTGTAAGCCTAGAGTTGTGATTTTGATTCCTTCTTAGGCAGTGGAAATTTATTTAAGACTAATTCAATAAATTATTATTATTTATTTACATCCGCTTTATGCTACAATGGCTAATTGGGACAGGCTTTCTAGAGGTTACCTTACTTTCCTAGGTAGGATGAAGGTTTTTTTTTAATGAGTTTGTTACTAAATAAGTGCCTATTGCCCAAACGAGAATTGAACTTGCCACTCAAGGTTTACCATATGTGATTAAGACCATATGGTATAATTCAATAAATAAAATCCTTAATCCCACTTTTGAATGATTGCAGTGGTAATCTGTTCCAATCAGCCTTATAGCATAAAGTAGATGTTAATAAATTGCATTAAACATTTAAAATTTATAACTATTTTACACTTGATAATAGATATTTATTTACACCTATTTTATTCTACTATGGCTAGTCAAGATGGCTTAATTCTGAAAGGGGATACTTAGGTTGATATGGAGTGTAGGCAATCCAAAAATTGAATGAGTCACTGTTGAGTGTGCTCCACAAGAAAACGTGAGTTATAAACATCACTTATGTATCAGTAGGCCTGAAATGACTGTTTCATATTAAGAAAAAAATGCTTGGGTTTTTTCTATAAGAGGGTATTTCTATAAGAGGTTTAAACTCCCAAGGCAGGGATTCAATCAGCCATAGTAGAATAAAATAGGTGTAAATAAATATCTAGTACCGAGCCTAAAATAGTTATTAATATTTTACACTTGGTACTTGATAATTATTTACACCTATTTTATTCTACTATGGCTAGTCAAGATGGCTTAATTGATTCGGACCCTTTTCTAGTTAGATTAGGGCTAAGGATTTTATTTATTGAGTTCATTCAATACATTTAATTCTTAATATTGGGGTTGAAATGTGTATTATGACCTAAGTCTTCACTCACTTAGTTGCCTAAAGCCTGCTAGATACTAGAGAGATTAAAGTTTACTAGTGTATATTTTATTATTTTTTTACTTGTAATTTTTTATTTACGTATTATATTTATGGTTGGCCAAACTTGGAACCAAATAGACTATATTCTGTTGTTTGCCATATATTCTATCAAGTTTTTGACAAACATACTTATGAAATTACAGAGGGTCATACTATTTTTGTGCTCTGGCACTAAGTAAGAGTCAAATTATATAAATCCATTAAATTTTGGAATGGATAAGTTATTGGACAAATCAGTAAAGATATTTCCTGAGAAAGTCTCTGAAATCAGTATGAGCAACAGAGCCATGAGGACATATGTGTCTAAGAAAAAAGTGGGGTTTGTTGAAATAGGGTAATGTGTGCAGTGCTGGGTTAGCAAGCCATGATGAAAAGGGATACTTAGGTTGATATGGAGTGTATCAATCCAAAAATTGAATGAGTCACTATTGAGTATGCTCCACAAGAAAAAATGAATTATATATATACATCCCTTATGTAAGAGAAGGCGTCAAATGACTCCTTGTTGTTAAGAGAAAAAAAAAAAACTTATTAAACTGGATAGATAAAATAGATGCTTGGGCTTTTTCTGGCACAAGAGAACTGCTATTCCTATTAAAAGTTTAAACTCCCAAGGCAGGGATTCAATCAGCAAATTGAGTTCTGCCTAGATGAGCATTGAAACTTTCTCAGAAAGTGACCAATGCAAGAGTAGGTGATCCCATTATTTCAAGGATGATCTAAATACTGAATATATTGTTGTTGTTTTTTCCCCTCCATGTTCTCTGTTAGATTCTGTCAGTGGCTATTTGTTGGAGTTTATGGAGAGTGATGAAGGATCCTAGTAGAGTACCACAGTGGATTTTGTTCAGAGTGATTGACCACCTATCACACAAATTGGGGATAGCAAATATGGATATTCATTCTAGGGAAAGGCTGATTTAGTGGACAGTATGTTTCTAGATAATAGAAATAAACGGATTTTTATCCTAGTCTTTGCCTCTGGAATTCCCTGCACAGCTCTTCCGCATCACCAGAGCCCTGTGGAGAGTGATGCCTTTAATTTTATTCAGGGATCAAAAAAGAATGGAGCTTGTTTTATGCAATTTTGTGCACAATAGCAATTCTTCAGAGTGAAAGGATCAGCTTACTTGCTGGGAGCATACAGAACTAGTAGCTCGCTGCTGAGAAGAAGTAAACGTGATAAAGGCAGATAATGCCTCCAATGGGAGTCCTGGTTTGCCTGTCTGCTTGTTTCGGCTAATTAACAGACTCAAAACATTCATAATATTATATTATCAGAACTTACTGAGCCCTGAATCCCAATCACCTCTTCTATACTCAACACTTTTTTAAAAAGGCGGGTGCTTAGGATGTTGATCTGCTTCAACTATTCATTGACTTCGAATAGGCATATGATGGTGTTTACAGGTTAAATTTGCTGGAGGCATTGTAGTCAGTTACAGTGAATGAGAAGAAGGAGTCTGGAAGAAACTTTTGTAAGGCCAAAACTGAATTTTGGTGGCTTTAAGGTTACCATTGGCTTAATTTTGTTGTAAATGGCTAATCCATTATCACCTGTAATGTTTAACCTCATTGGTGAGAATGAAAAAAAGAAGGCAAACCCTAGTGATTGCATATGCAATAGGCTCACACAACACATGGTGTATAATTATATATTGATCTCTAGCAGGAATATAGCACCAGCATTGACAGGTGCCCTGAAGATCTAGGGTTTAAAATTGCTATTGTACAGACATTAGGCAAAGACAAATTCAAGAATATTAACATCTTAAGAGTGTTAAGTGGGTTGGGTGACACTTTACTTGATTTTCCCCCTAGTGTTGAGTTTGGGGAAAAAATTAAAATGAATTCTGTAGCTGTTTTAACATCAGGTCCTCACTTAGTGTTAAATCCAGAGTGACTTGGTGGTTCTAATCTCTGTAATTTTTAAAAAGTCTGTCTCGCAGGGACTGCGTTAACTAAGCAGATTTCCCACATGCGCTGTCGAGATTGGTAACAAACAAACAAACATTGCCGCCGTTAACAGACAAATATATATATATATATATATATATATATATATATATATATATATATATATATATATACATATACATATGTAGAGACACACTCATACACACAGTTTTTGAATGGGCCCCATTTTTGTCACTTCCTGCATAGGATTGATGGATATTTGAAGAAATTTTTCGAAAGTCGTGTCATGAGTACGACCTCAATAAGTCCTTAAGGGAAATCTGCTAAAATTTAAGTATAGTCAGCAAGGAGTCAAATTTCTCCATGCTGTCCTGGGGTTCAAAATTTAATTCTAGGGCAACAGATGGTCACTGGCCTCTTCTCTTTCTGGCCATCCATGCCTACCATTTGCTCAAATTTACCGGACCCTACATATCCTCACCATCTCCTTGTTTTTTCCCAGTCAGTTTACTTTAGGCTGTGGTTGTGAATGTTTCTATTTCAGCTCTTAGAAATCCTTTCTCTAGTGAAAGTGAATCTAGAGTTAGCTCAGATGATAGTAGAGATGGATTTGACATTGACGTCAGTGATTCAGTTTCGGAAGATGAAAGTGGTTTCACTCATAAAGATATGAACATCCCTAGCCCAATGCCAGGTGTAGATGGTTCTAGCACATCATTTACATTGCTGATGAACTACAATGAAAGACCTGGATTGTTTTTTTGTTTTTTTTTTGCTACGTAATAAATATCATAAGTTCATTGGTTATCCCTGCTTATGTGAGGAGCCCAATTTTTTTTTAAACTTCTAGTAGGACACATAACAATAGATATGATTGTTATAATTACAAATAGTTACTGTAGTCAAGAATTACACTAACAAGAGAAAGTAAAATAAAATAACAAATTGGGCAACCGTCACCTCGGATGATAATAAAAAAATTGTATCCATTGTACTTTGATTTGAAATTTATCCACAAAAAAAAAATAAACCTTGGCCTAAAACCCATTTTACAGTAGTTTATTTATAATAAAAATAATAAAGGACCTCTTTACTGCTATACAGACACCAGATAACTGTTTGCGAAATTAAGGATACTATGTGACAAAATACTCTCTAATTTCCAGAAATATATGAAGGCGAGAGAAAAATAGTAATTAATGCAATCATAGTTACATGGGTAAATACCATAAGTATGGAAGTAAAACTGTATAAACTCTTTACAGATAATGGATGTATACAATACTTTTAACATTTACTTAGGAAAAGCAGATACCATGAATTGCACACATTTTGAAGTAATAAACCTCATGTAAGTTTATTAGAATTCGGACCTATACTTTATGCAAATAACTTTTATTCTATTGTGGATGTGGCTGAAGATCTGTAATTACATAAGACCCTGGTTTTATGACTCATTTTGGTAGAATAGGAGAGGTCTACTAAAAGCTGTAAATTGTGAAAAAATTAAAAAAGTTTCGATCATTGGAAAGGGGAAGAGCAATGAAAACTTCATGGGACAAAAAAAAACTTATGTTGAGCGCTATTGAAAGTTACGATGCATCATTGATAGAGAAAAGAAAGGAGAATGCCAGTGAAAAAGCTACAGTGTGTCCTGGATTACAATAAATCCGAAAGAGGCAATGATTTCAGTGGCCAAATGACAACATATTACTCAGATTGAGAAAAGAATAACTGCAAATACGAGTAGTCTGTTGATCTTGTGCCCCTCTTTTGTTGAATCATATTTAGAAGTAACTAGCCTTTAAATAATCATGTTTTTCTATTATTAGTACTGCATGATGCATTATAAAATCCAGGACGTCACTATCATTTTCTTCACTCATTGTTTGTGTAGGAAGGATATATTTTGGAATATTTCATATTTTTTACTTTATGAAAGAAATATCAATGCATTTTCTTCTTCCTTAACTGATTTATTTATGTGGGATGCCACTGTCAAAATTCATATTCCTTGTTAGGAATGCATGGTCTTTCGTAGAAAAAATTGTAAATAGAAGTGTGTCTTTGACAGCAATCTTTTATTTACTTATTTAAATCAATTGAAGAAGAATTACTCCAGTGAGGGGTCTAGGCCATCACGTATTTTGACACTAAAGTATTGAATTGTAAAATCTACCTCTTTGCTGTTATCATGAATTATTCCATCATTTTGTACTACAATTGTTCTGAATCCAAATAGAGGTCTAGTACCTTCAAAAACTAAGTTTTGTTTTTAATAAACAAAATAGAGTTTTGGTTTTTCACATTTGTGTATCGACTAAAGATCTAGAATAAATATTTTTTTCTCATTAAAGGAGCTTATTCATCTCTTTACTTCTAGGATCTTCTAAGAAGTGTTATAGATCCCTCTATAATTTTCATATATCATTTTTTCAGTTCAAGTAGAGAAAAAAGTAAAAATATTTAATGTATACGCACTATTAACTTCTAATACCTGCCGATCTTTAAGGACCTTCTTCTTAGACTATTTGCTCAGCAGCTAAGGCCGTCAACAGGACATACCAACTTCTGTCAGATTCCATTTATTCAGTGCCACCCAATTGCTGGACTCTGTACTCTTAGTAAAACAGATGACTTAAGATTGACTTTACTATCGTCCCATTACATAAATGGAGACAAAAATAGATATTAGATTAGTCATGTGAAGTAAGATACTGGTCGGTCTTAAGACACTAGGCAAACCTAGGACACACACGCGTGCTTGCATGCATGCACACACATACAATTAGTATATAGCATGAATGTTCATAATAAATAATGTTTTTTGTATACGAGAAATGTAAATTCTATAATTTTTGTTAAAATAAAAATTAAGGAAAAAGAAAACAGATAACACAGTACAGAATGAACAAACAATCCTAGTGATGAAATATATCATGATGAAAAAGAATGAAAAAGTGAAACAACCCAATAAAAATATTAATTCAACTTCAAAAAGAAATTTATGCCATTTAATGTATTAGATTATTCCTTTTGTAAAAAAAAAAATGATGATGAGGAAACTTATTATTTTTATCTTTAAGTTCAATGTTTCAAATATTCGTTTTTAGAAAAATGGCTAAATAAAAGTGATTCATTTAAAATAAACTCTTTTGATATATAGACCATTGGTTTTTATTTTTGAGTTTTGTTGTAGTGTGTTTCGTAACTGTGTAGTCAGTGTGCAAGTGTAAATTAGGTGTTCTTTAGTGTGCTCACTGATTCTGTCACAGGTGCAATTCTTGTTATTTAGTAGTTTGAACCTAAGTCAGTAAAATTTAATAGTCCTGTGTCCAGCGAGTTCTTGTGTCAAATAATAGTCAGAGGCAGTGCAGGTGTCAAGATTTGGAATGAATGTTTTTATATGCATACCTTTTCCTGTTTTACCCCATTGTTCCTTCTCCTGATTTATTGTGTCCATACATAATGTGTATTTAGTCCTTTTTTGTTATGTTATGTTGTTGTAAGTTATGGAAATATTCATGTCTTTGGATGGACTTTGTTTGTGCAATTTTGTCCATTAATTTGTTTTCATAGAGTCTGGTGTGTGCCTTGATCAAAGTCAAATATATTATTGTACTGTCATTTTGAATGTTATTAGTTCCCAAAATTGCTCTGTTAATGGGTCATGCAGTTTCTGTATTGTTATCTTGCTGTCTATCCATGTTTATAGTTGCCTCTGCAATTTGTTCCTTGTTTTGTTTAAAAATTTGATTGGGTTCAGTAATGCATGTGCTTCATCTTGGTTTGTTACACATGGTGTCTGTATTTAAGCATGTCAGTGACTATTTTCTTATTAAAAACAAGAATTTCTGGCTGTGCAAATTTGAAATTCTGTTGGGTGAGGTGGAGTCAGTTCTATGTGTGGGTATATAGCAGGTCACATTCATAGTGAGTAATGTAGTGGTTTTTAGTCCTAAGGGAAATCAGCTATTGAATATATGAATATATATATATATATATATATATATATATATATATATATATATATATATCTATATATATTAATATATATATATATATATATATATATATATATATATATAAAATTGTAACCTCTGTCTGTACATTGATTTTTTTCGCAAAATTTCACGATAACTTTTCGTTTCACATGTCATAGACACCATATCTGCATTTTGTTTCTTTCGTGTATGTTTGTTTGTTTGTTACCTTTTCACGCATAAACGGCTGAACCGAATTGTATGAAACTTGGTATGTATATTACTACTAGCCCAACTTAGACTTTAGGCTATATTAATATTCTCTAAGACAAACAGGAGTGGGGGTTATAAGGGAGACCTGAAATTAAAAATAGCGATATTTCGTTTCCTATTGCTTTTTCAGCAAATATGTACATAACAAAAGTTGTTTATTTTGTAATTTAGAGTAACTTTTGTTATATGCATGTTTGCCGTATACGGAAGTATAAATGAGTTATACGCTAAAAACTATAGCGGGAGTCCACAATTTTATTTGGCACAAAAGACTCAACCGAACACAACCAAACTCGGTATGTGAATTAGCACTAACGCCTTCGTTATAATAAGCCATACTAACAATTCTAGGGACGGGCAGGAGTGGGGGTTATAAGGAAGGCCTGAAATTAATAATAGTGATATTTCGTTACCTATAGCATTTTCGGCAAATATGCACATAACAAAAGTTGTTATTTTGCTATTTAGAGAAACTTTTTTTATATACACTATCGTCGTATACCGAAGTATAAAGGCGTTATACGCTAAAAATTATAGCGGGAGTCAACAATTTTATTTGGCACAAAAGACACAACCGAACTAAATAAAACACTCAGTATGTGTAATAGCACTAAGGCCTTCCTTATAATAAGCCATACTATTTCTAGGGACGGGCAGGAGTGGGGGTTATAAGGGAGGCCTGAAATTAAAAATAGTGATGTCCTATTGGGGTTTCGGCAAATATGCACATAACAAAAGTTGTTTATTTTGTTATTTAGAGAAATTTGCTCAACACTTCTTTTCAATATGAACTCCCAGGTACCTCAAATGAAAAAATTGATTCAAATGTATGTCAATATTTTCTCATTAATAATTCAAATCTATGCATAATGCACAGGAAACGGGAAATATGACAATATGCAGGACAGTGAAGTCTTACATAAAAAAATAATTTTATTATTAACAAATCCACAGAAACGACGGGTGTTAACCCTAAACACTGGGATGGGTAAACGACAACATATTGTGCAAAGTAAAGCCTTGCCAAAAGTATACCATCACCCTTCAGCCTCAAATGAATTCCCGAGCGAAGCCGGGTATCTGAGCTAGTATATATATACAATTGTAACCTCTGTCTGTACATTGATTTTTTTCGCGAATTTTCACGATAACTTTTCGTTTCACATGTCATAGACACCATATCTGCATTTTGTTTCTTTCGTGTATGTTTGTTTGTTACCTTTTCACGCATAAACGGCTGAACCGAATTTTATGACACTTGGTATGTATATTACTACTAGCCCAACCTAGACTTTAGGCTATATTAATATTCTCTAAGACGAACAGGAGTGGGGGTTATAAGGGAGGCCTGAAATTAAAAATAGCGATATTTCGTTTCCTATTGCTTTTTCAGCAAATATGCACATAACAAAAGTTGTTTATTTTGTAATTTAGAGTAACTTTTGTTATATGCACTTTTGCCGTATACGGAAGTATAAATGAGTTATACGCTAAAAACTATAGCGGGAGTCCACAATTTTATTTGGCACAAAAGACTCAACCGAACTAAACCAAACTCGCTATGTGAATTAATACTAACAACTTCCTTATAATAAGCCATACTAACATTTCTAGGGATGGACAGGAGTGGGGGTTATAAGGGAGGCCTGAAGTTAAATTAGCGATATTTCGTTTCCTATTGCTTTTTCAGCAAATATGCACATAACAAAAGTTGTTTATTTTGTAATTTAGAGTAACTTTTGTTATATGCACTTTTGCCGTATACGGAAGTATAAATGAGTTATACGCTAAAAACTATAGCGGGAGTCCACAATTTTATTTGGCACAAAAGACTCAACCGAACTAAACCAAACTCGCTATGTGAATTAATACTAACAACTTCCTTATAATAAGCCATACTAACATTTCTAGGGATGGACAGGAGTGGGGGTTATAAGGGAGGCCTGAAGTTAAATTAGCGATATTTCGTTTCCTATTGCTTTTTCAGCAAATATGCACATAACAAAAGTTGTTTATTTTGTAATTTAGAGAAACTTTTGTTATATGCACTTTTGCCGTATACGGAAGTATAAATGAGTTATACGCTAAAAACTATAGCGGGAGTCCACAATTTTATTTGGCACAAAAGACTCAACCGAACTAAACCAAACTCGCTATGTGAATTAATACTAACGATTTCCTTATAATAAGCCATACTAACATTTCTAGGGACGGACAGGAGTGGGGGTTATAAGGAATGCCTGAAATTAAAAATAGCGATATTTCGTTTCCTATTGCTTTTTCAGCAAATATCCACATAACAAAAGTTGTTTATTTTGTAATTTAGAGAAACTTTTGTTATATGCACTTTTGCCGTATACGGAAGTATAAATGAGTTATACGCTAAAAACTATAGCGGGAGTCCACAATTTTATTTGGCACAAAAGACTCAACCGAACTAAACCAAACTCGCTATGTGAATTAATACTAACGATTTCCTTATAATAAGCCATACTAACATTTCTAGGGACGGACAGGAGTGGGGGTTATAAGGAATGCCTGAAATTAAAAATAGCGATATATATATATATATATATATACTAGCTCAGATACCCGGCTTCGCCCGGGAATTCATTTGTGGCTGAATGGTGATGGTATTTTTTATCAGGCTTTACATTGCACAATATTTTGACATTTACCCGTCCCAGTGTTTAGGATTGATGCACATCTTTGCCGTGGATTTGCTAATAATAGAATTATTTGTTCGATAAGGCTTCACAGTCTTCGATATTTTTATATTTCCCGTCTCTTATACTTGTAAATATAGTGAAGTTTTATTTCAGGTCTCCCTTTTAACCCCCCCTCCCATTCGAACCGAAAAATTTTAATATAACTTATAATCATGGGGAATTAATGCCAATTGACATACCAAGTTTTGTTAAGTTCGGTTCAGCCGTTAGTGCCCGCTAAAGTTTTAACGTATAACTCATTTATACTTAGGTATACGACAAAAGTGAATATAACTACGCGTATCACGTATTATTTTGATTAACTTTTGTTATATACACTTTTGCCGTATACCGAAGTATAAATGAGTTATACGCTAAACATTATAGCGGGAGTCAACAATTTTATTTGCCACGAAAGACTCAAGGGAACTAAATTAAACTCGGTATGTGTATTAGCAGTGAGTCCTTCATTATAATAAGCCATACCAACATTTCTATGTACGGGCTAGGGTGGGGGTTGTAAGGGAGGCCTTAAATTAAAAATAGCGGTATTTCATTTTCTACTGGTTTTACTTCAAATATACCCATGAAAAAAGTTGTTTATTTTGTTATTTAAAGTAAGATTAGTTATATTCACTTTTTTCGTATAACAAAGTATTTAAACGAGATATACACTAAATACTAAAGCGGGAGCCAACAATTTATTTGGGCACTAACAATTGAACCGAAATTAGCAAAACTCGGTATGTGAATTAGCATTAATTCTTCCATGATTATAAGTTATATTTAAATTTTTACGTCCCAACGGGAGTGGGGGTTATGAGGGAGGCCTGAAATGAAAAATTGTGATATTTCGTTTCCTATAAGATTCTCGGCAGACATGCACATAAAAGTTGTTTATTTTATTATTTAGTGTAACTTTTGTTGCGTTCACTATGTTCGTAAAATGAAGTAAACACGGGATATACGCTAAAACTATAGTGGGAGTCATTAATTTTATTAGTGCTTATTTAAGTGTTTTTATTGAATGAATATTATGACAAATGATTTTATGTTTTAGTCACATATGATAACTCAATATATGATTCGGATTAGTGAGGTTATATATCTCCGTCGTCCCCATCTCATTTATTTATTTCTCCTAGAAAATAACATTGCTATTTATTTCCAATAGAAATGTAAACTATAAGAGCATTTCCGTTATTTAATTTGCATAATGTATTTTTTAAACTAAGTCATGCTGAATTGGTACAAAGAGTGATAGTGGAAGTTATGGGGATCAAACTCTTTGGTTCTGCTAATATTTTATCTTATTTCCGATATCTTGATGTTATTGAAACAAATATGTACCATCATAACAATTAGACGTTAAAAGTAATGTTATTATGAAAAAAGACAACATCTATTTAAATTTGATATGATTTAAAGTATTACTTATTTTGCAAGGAGGGCTACGTTCTCTTCCCCTCACCTATAATTTTGAATATAAATCAAATTATTTGTCGGGTAATACTATTATTTAATTCCATCAGGTAGATAAATTATTAAAATAATACTTTGAATCGATATTTTAAGGAAAACGAAGGAGATGCTGGAGCGGAAGGAGGCCGGAGCCTAAACAGTTAATTGAGTTAACTTATTTCCTGTGAAATGATTTCGACTGAGCTCTACTATTACGGATATAATCTAATTACAAAACTATGCTTAAACTATATGAGCTCGGATTGGTTTTTGACAGGAAATAAGTTTCATTATAGAGGATATTTAATAAATGCTATCCACGATTATGGTTAGAAGTATTCAAAAAGGTGAGTTAAAAAGTGGAGATAGATAGATCAGGAACACATTTTTATTTATTCTTCAAAATTAAAATTTCTCATCTATACGTCGCCAGCCTGACCCTCACGGGAAACAATGATTAGGGGCTTATTTTCATTTATGCTTGAAATACAATTTTTTGTTTCTGTAAGTCGCCTGCCTGGCCCTCACGGGAAAACAATGCGCCCAGACGGGAAGTGTAGTAAACATTGAAGCCTTGCTAAAAAAAAAATACTATCATCATTCAGCCTCAAATGATTTCCCGAGCGAAGCTGGGTACCTTAGCTAGTATATAGCTATATATATATATATATATATATATATATATATATATATATATATATATATATATACTCAATGTTATTAACTTTTTGTGGTCGTTGGGGCGTTAACAATAATTTACAAGACCTATCAATAGATTTTACTAAAGCCTAGAATCGGCTGGCATTGGAAAAACATTTCCTGGAGGAATTATTTAAGTGATAAGGTAGCTCTGCTAAAAATAATGCCCTTTCTTCTTTCAATCTAGTGAGCATTGTCGGAGATAAAGACGAGATAACGAGATCTTGGTTTCATTAGTCTAAACCTATCAACCCCTTCATTAATGCAAATGGAGGTATAGTTTTTTACTGCCGCTTTTAATTCCACAGTTTATCCTAAATTACACCCTTCGTTATCTGTAAATTGATGTCTTTGTTTATATATGTCCTATTTACAAAATTATTGAGTCAGTAATCTTGCGTGGGGACTTTTAATTTTCTTGGAATGCTTTCTTTTTTTCCCCCGAAACGGGCGATTTGTTTCATTCAGTTTTATTACTTTGTAAAAAGATACTCAGTTTGTTATGTTGTGCCGCTACTCATAAATTAGAGTTTTTGCTGACGTGTTCGTAACATAACTCATATATAGGGAACTGCTTGGCGTTTACGGTCCTCTTTTATATGGACCACTTTAAAAAAAGTTGAAATATCGAAGTAGGTAATAATCAAAGTAAAAATGCGACCACTTACCATTAACAAACAAATATATACAGTTTTGAACGGCCGTTGTTTTTATCATCTGAGTAGGACCGATTGACATTTGAAGAAATTTTTCGAAAATCAACCTCAACAGCTGATGTCTATTGTCAACTCTTAATCTCAACTTACCTATCGAATCTACTACCTAATATTTTGGTGCACAATATCTTTGACAATAGTTACCGAGAGCCGAAATATTCGTATTCCAACAAAATCTGGCATTTCGTACATGTTATGTCTGGAGGGTAGAATGATGTATATAGTTTGCTTAATCGCTCGTCTGATCCTTATCTTGGGTCAGGTTATGCAGGCTACATGTTACGGATTGATGGCTCTCTAATGATTGTGGCATCGAGTGGAATATCCTGAACTCTTCTTGATGCCATTATTGTTCCACAACCTGATGGTAATGACAAGGAAAATTACTGAATTAACCATGTACGTTTATTACCTCAAATGGTGATTTTATTGGGAAGCGAAATATATTTGTCACTGTTCTTCCATATCATTCGTCCAACTCGTTCAAATGACCTAGGCTTCCCCATTTTTTTCAAGCATATCAATGTTTAATTAGGAAATTCCTAATAGTAACGTATGTCCTCCAATTTAAAAAAGTCCATCACGCAGGGGCTACGTTAACTAAGCAGATTTCTCACGTGCGTCACGTATTTGCATTTATCTCAAAACGTAAAAGTTCAATGAGAACATTTAGTCTTCAAATACAGTGCTTCATAATATAACAGCTTATTGTTTGTATGACATGCATAGGAGTGGGGGTTTACCGAATGCCGAAAACTAATAAAATGCGGATTATAATTGAGTTAGTGAAAGTACGTGCATCTCTCTCTCTCTCTCTCTCTCTCTCTCTCTCTCTCTCTCTCTCTCTCTCTCTCTCTCTCTCTCTCTCTCTCTCTCTCTCTCTCTCTCTCTCCCCCTCTCTCTCTCTCTCTCTCTCTCTCTCTCTCTCTCTCTCTCTCTCTCTCTCTCTCTCCCCCTCTCTCTCTCTCTCTCTCTCTCTCAAGAAAATCTCGTAAAGAGCAAGACCTCCATAACTCCCTTAGGGGAAATCTGCTAAAAATTGAAAAAGATCTAATGTTTATCTTTGTGTGTGTATATATATTTTCTTCATATTTTCTTGGCAAGGGTCACCAATAAAAACATTTTTTCGCGTAAACTTTATTGATACTGCCCTATATGTTTCGGGCTCTCTACCTCTTCAGGGGCTCTATTTTTGAAGTGCTCGTCCCCCTCTTACGTTTGTTGCGAGAGATGTTACAGGGGAGGTCGTTATTGGATCGTTGAAAATTCAAGACGATGAATTTGTTTGTCCTATAATGGAATTTGTGGCACTCATTCTGGAATGAGTTATAGCGTAGGAAGGTTAAGAGTCTGTTGCATTTAGGACAATTTTTATTGTCGAGATTTCCGTTTGATCTTGTTTATTTTCTTTCTTCGGCAGTATTTATTCCACTATTCTCTTTCTTAAAGGAGAGAGAAAGTGGAAAAAGTGAGAATGTGTCGCCCTCACCTGCCAGTTTGGGTAACTAATTAGTTATTTTTTGCCGGGAAGCTAGATAAATCAAGCCTCCTTTAGATGGCGTATCTTGCTCCAGGTGTCCTCGCGAGTTCCTATCACCTGGACTGTGTTGTCTCTCTTCTCCACATCTAAATTATGTATCTTTTATTCAGAGAGTTATTTGGCCCATTTCCACTTCAACTTAGTTTAGATGTTGACAAAAAAAAATACCCAATTTGTCTATGGATATGCACCTTGCTTTGTACACTGCCATGCTGGACCCACAAAGCGGAGTTTTGAACTTTTTTTATACTTTGTTTTAGAAAATAAATGGATAATTTATTTTTCAGCTTTTGAGGTCTGTGAGCCCCCTGACACATTTTATAAATGATGTGGAACTTGTCTCCATCTTAGAGAGAATATACCTGATTATAAATTATTTTTTCGGCAATATTTTATGACAAATATATTTGAGTTAATATATTTTTTGTTATAGATTTAATACATTCCGAGCGTTAAAAAGTATTACTCCTCAAAATAATACGTCCTTCACGAAATATTAGCAGCTACTTGTTCGCTTTTTCCTTTATGTCCTTGGTAAGCAATCATGTTTTTTTTTTTTATACTCCTTTTCTCCCGATTTACTTCTAAGTAATACTTCTTTATGTCTAAGATAAAGTGGGAGTATGAGTGGTGCAGCGGATACCGCATTATACCATCGTCTTTGAGTTAAACTCTTCCAAGGAAAAGGATTACAGACTGTTTTTATTTAGCTGTTTGGTTACCAGCGTTTGAGGCTAAGTTTCTATTAGTTCACTCTGTATCCACTTAGTAATGTGGGGCAATCGAGTAGGAACTTGATCTTTCTTTTTACGTAAAACGATTATATATCAAGTTTGGTAACGATTAGACAAAAATTGCAACTGCTGAAACGGTAACAGACAAATATATATAGTTGTGAACGGACCTCATTTTCGTCATCTCCTGGGTAGAATCAATGGACTTTTGAAGAAAAAGTTCGAAAATCGAGTCATGATTACGACCTCAAAAGCTTATTTCCCTTGAGGGAAATCTCCTAAAAAAGGGGTCCGTTCAAACTTATATACATCTCCGTTACTATACGTAGGATCGAAAAATTGTATGGAACCAATATTATTGAAAATTAAATGTACTATAAATATTGTTATAAACGTTCATTCCCTATCTGGAATATTAACCGAGATATTTACATTTTTCAGTTTTCAGCCTTCAGCAAACCCCCACTTCTACTCATGTTACATTCACAATAATCTGTTGTAATGATAATAAAGCTCATTATTCTAAGCTTAAATACTAAATATTGTTTTCAAGAGACCTTTATTATACGAGATACATGCAAATATGTTCTGGTGATCCCCTCCCCATTTTAAGTTCTCCGACTAATAGCATTTGATTAATTGAGTTAAAAATTATTCTGATTCATTATAAATTACAGTAGTAGATACATTAAATAGTTTTCAATAAAATTAAGGTGTTTTATTCTGATGTATTTCAGTAATTGTTTTTCTTTGCGGTGAGGGGGTGGCACACCTGTTTGTTTACATTTCAGATGCTTCCCGTCGGGAGGTTATTAAAATTAACTGAAAGATTTCTTAATACCGTTGGTATTTATTCATTTAATATTCACGGTGGTGTTGTGTTTCCAGTACGGTGATTTATACACAATTTATAACTTCACATTGCTTAGTTTGCTCAGCCTCTGCGTGACGGACATTTTATATTAGGCATGTTTTACTCACGTTTTAGCACGGTCTATTGGGATTTCTTCAACTTCGCACGCAATCACCCTACCCTTAATCCACTGTTTTGAAATTAAAATCTTGTGCTATACTTATCTGAAAATAGTTGCAACCGGTGTTAATGTAACAGCTGACACACCTGCTGTGCCTGTATCGGCCATTACCTCCGGCAGGAATAATTTAATTGTTAATCATATAATTGTTATATTCGGCCTGTCGGTTCGGAACGGTCCTTGCCCGTTGGAGCGAGTCGGGCACGAGCTGCGAACACGCACAAGCCTCCTAGATAGCGCGGTAGTCGGGAACACCTGCGTCTATTGATCCTTTAGCACTCCTTGTATTTGGTGTTTACGACACAGCAGGTTATGAAGGATCGATGGCTGTCTTTCGGCTTATCAGAACTACTAATCATATGACATTTCATGGATGGAATCTAGCAGAGTCCGAGTCTGGTGTTGCTGTGTTAGCGCTCGAGGATCTTCACTGGAATGACCATTGCTCACTAGCCTTTAGCACTCCTTGTATTTGCTGTTCATGGCATAGCAGGTTATGAAGGGCCGAGGACTTTCATTCGGTTTGTCAGAACTACTAATCATGTGGCATCTCTTGGATGGGATCTAGCGGAGTCCGTGGTCTGGGATTGCTATGTTAGCGCTCTGGGATCTTCACAGGAATGATCATTGATGACTAGCCTTTAGCGCTTTTTGTATTTGCTGTTCATGGCACATAAAGTTATGAATGGTCGAGGGCTGTCATGCGGCTTGTCAGAACTACTAACCATATGACATTCCTAGGATTGGATCTAGCAGAATTCGTGGTCTGGTGTTGCTGTGTTAGCGCTCAGGAATCTTCACTGGAATGGTCATTGATCACTAGCCTTTAGCACTCCTTGTATTTGCTGTTCATGGCACAGCAGGTTATGAATGGTCAAGGGCTGTCATTCGGCTTGTCAGAACTACTAATCATATGACATTTCTTGGATCGGATCTAGAAGAGCCCTTGGTCTGGCGTTGTTGTGTTAGCGCTCAGGAATCTTTACTGGAATGATCATTGATACATTCTTTTTTTTTAGATTATTTTATTTTATTAAAAATATTACCGTCTCCATTTAAACGCATTTTGTAATGCGATTTGTGCAATACAATCGTCTTCCATCACTCTCGACAGAAGCTACAGCCCTTCACCACAATGAGAGGAACAGCCTTTCCTTGCCTGGCAAGGAAGTCAAGAGCTAAGGAGGAATGGGACTTGATAAGAAATTAGCCACTGCTATCACTTTTCTGTACACTTCTAGGAGTTTTCTGGGCCATTGTCTCTTGAGGTGCCGTGGAGGGGAATAAGGATGAGTGGTACTGGAAAGGGCTTGACTTCTGGATTAGGATGATTGGACAGCCTCCTGGGGAATTGATCATGACACTCGTATTTCCTAGATATAGATATGTATTAGTCCGTGGTCTGTTGTTGTTTTGCTAGCGCTCGGGAATTTTCACTGGATTGATCCCTCCATGGAGTGTTAATATCCGAAGATCTATTTTTGTTTTTCAAACTCACGTTGTTATTATCTTAGAACTTTTTGAATGAAAAGGTGGTGTACTATCATTGAGAAAGCACGAACGTGCCACCAAACGTGTTTGTTTGTAGGTTGGGGAATTTCGAATATCTGAAAGATTTCCATTATTGTATGTCGAATTCTATAGAACCAATCTTATTGCAAATTTAAGTATCAATAAACGTTGCTATTTAAATATTTTCGCGATCATGAATATTAACTGAGATATTTGGATTTTTTAATTTTTTGCATTTATAAACCCCACTCCTATTTATTTCATATTAGCAATAAGCTGTTATATCATGGGCGCCATTATTCTAAGCTTAAGTACCAAATATTGTTTTTAAGTGACCTTTATTATAGAAGGTACATGCAAATTTGTGGAGCAGTGACGTCATCGACCAAGATATTATTCTCTCAAAAGTCTTTATTTGATCTATACCATACTCGATATTTAATCGTTTCAGTCAATACTAAAGATCGTATTTGTTATTGGCAGAGGATCTGGAATAAGGGTGGAGTTAGAGGTGTGATTCGAAGATTCCAAGAAACTCCGTTTTAAGATTGGGATCGGTAAAATTTTATAGAATGCGTCTTGTTCAACCATTGATACTCTACAATTAATGCTCATACGTTTTTTCATAACTAATATATTAAACGAGTTGTTCGTAATTTCTTGTTTCCTGTCTTCAGTTTATCCCCACTTCTGCTCACCGAAGTTTTACATATAAGTAGAAATTGTATGGCGAGAAAAGATCAGTTGCTTGTCACACGGAGTTGGAAATTTGCTTAGATTACGCAGCCCCTCCGTTACGGAAATTTTTATAAGCCAGCCCCATTGTAGTCCAGCCAGCTCTTGGTTTGGGAGTCCTTAATGCCTATTACCTGGGAGTTAAGGGGGCGTAGGATATAATATATAGAATTTTGAATCAACTTTCTGATGTCTCAAAATAGATGACATTTTAATTGGTATTCCATTCAATTACAAATAATCGTACCAGAATAATTATAAATTTTATTTATTTTGTGAATTCGCGACCAATGCTTAAGCGCTTTTATCACAATTTCTAATCAGGCACTTAGTATTAAACGGTTTTAGATATCTTCTATACGGCTTTCCTCATACAACCCAGGAAGACTCGTCTGTTTCCTTCGCCTGAGTCTCAGTCGTATTTCCAAAGGCCTATCTTAAAAACTTGTAGATTTGTCTTTGTTAAATTACGTTTCAAGTTTTAACGAACAAACTGATATCTCTACCGAACGAGCATATATTACAAATGTCAAATGGATACGCATCATTATGAGTTAGTATTCATCCGTTATAATCAGGATCCCTTGCCCTCTTCTAGTATTTTAATTTATGCAATGTGCACTTTCAGGGTCAGAGCTTCATCATGGGTCGGTGGTTTTGGTTCTGGCTACATTTCTCTAATCAGGCACTGATGATGGAGCTTTGACTCTCAATTAATTTTGCATTAATGTATTAAAACACTAGTAGAGGACAAGGCCTTTTTGTCGATCCTGATCAATTGGTTCCTCTACCCTCCAGCATTTTGGTAGAAATCATCCGTTATAAAATTTTAAGGGTTGTGAAAAGCGGTTATGTTTTAAAAAAGAGATCATAAAACAGACTTCACTTTTTTTGTTGTGAAACAGTAGTTTCTTGCTGCAAGGACATCTAACAGATTTATCTCGATGACTGTGCAAACTTCGTACAAAAGGAGCTACTTCATTAGTCCTTCATTCAGAGTTCCACTGAATCATCTACCCCCGTCGGCACAATCATCTTCAAAGCTCCCTGGGCTTGAAATCAGCCATCAACAATTTTTTTTTCTTTCGAAAGTGAGGGGAGTGCTTCTTCTGTCGATAGCCCCCCCCCAAATGTGCGTTTGATTTTATCCGAATGATGAGATATTCATCAGCAAATGTCAGAAAATGAGAACACATTTATCAATTTTGCATTGCACATTCGTTTATAGATTTTGTATCCCAACCAGTTGTGAAAATCTTTTTGTTATGATTGATTGCTTTCTCTTTAAGGCCTTAAATTTCATTATTACAAGTACTTAACTTCGAGGTTCATTCATACTTGAGTAGCATGCTTGTACTAATGGATAATGCGTGAACTTCAGTGCACAAATTTTCCGTGAGGATGTAAAACATTAAGAAACTTGATTGGCCTTAACAATGGAGGTCAGGTGCATTTTAATTTGGACTTTTTATTATACACTAGTGCGTAAAGCCCGAGCCTTTTTAATAATGTGAGTTATGTTGACCCCTCCCCCCTAGTGTTTATAAGAAAATATGTTCTGGAGTATTCCTCCCGTGTGTCGAAGGTGAAGGCTTCCTGAGTCCTAGGTCTAGGCAACCTCCCATGTTACCTCTTCTTAGTTTCAGTTCCTACACATTGTCTTGGAAATAAGATTGGAAATTTCTATATCGCCTAACTGAAAAAGAAAAACAGTATTTTAGTCTCCTCTTTTTTCATCTGCATTTTTCATAAGTGACCTGTCATTGTTGTCTTGAGTGTATTTGAGAGAAAACTCTGGTACATCTCAAATTGTTAACTTTTATAAAAACTCATTATTGTGCTTCAAAACTCGCTCTAAGAAGAACACTGTCACACTTCCAAAATAAGTAATTTTTTATTAATTCCTAAAACGTAACGCTGTTCTTCTCATCGTGTTATATGGTCTGGTATTTCCGGTGCTCCATATCTGACATGAATTTCAACACCTTGACTAAATTCTTACTCGGGAGTCAAAAAAACTGCGTTACTTTAACAAAGCACCGATTTCGACGCGTTAAACTTTCTTGGAAAGAGAAAACAGTGGTTGGTTTGGAATTTATTTCAGTTGCTATGTTGACGTCTATTGTTATCGAAAAAAAACTAGCTTCACTTACTTTTACAATTATGTGTAGCAATGTTTCTTCTAATATTGATCTCTGAAGCCTGCGTTCAAATATGCACAATTCCTTTACTTCGGAGTCAACAGCACAAAGGCATCCTACGTGGCAGAGTATAAGACGTTTATCGTACTCCTAGCACATGAATGAAAGTCTTATCGTCTGTCAGAAGGTTTAGTTGTAGATTGTTGACCTTAAGATTGCAGCCCAGGTGCATCGCCTCGTCTCCCGAGGACGAACCAGTCGCAGCCGCCGAAAAAGTCCAGTTTTGATAATTTTTTTTCTGCTTGCTCGCCGGGGTGGATGACCAAGGGAGTTAGGGGTGGTACATGTAATATATTGAGAAGGAGAACCCCCCAGGTCTGTCATTGTGCTATCCCCTCGGTACGTGGCATGTGCTACACCCCTAACGGTCCGGCATAGCACGTGCTAGCTCCCCTTCCACTCCCCTCTTTAAGAAAATCCCGCAACGTCTTTCCTTACAGACTTTCCTTAGGGTCCTTTCAACCCTACCAGAACCTGCCGCAGCCACTGCAGCAGCTCTCCTCCGATGCACAGCTGTTTCGATTCGACCGTCCCCACGTTTGGCTGGTTCTTTTGTATGCCGGGCTTTTCTGATATGAAACTGATGCCGACTGGACAGACGAGGGGGCTAAGGCTTTCTTGTGTTGTTAAAATGTCTTTTAATGCACTCCGATTGATAGATACCACGAATGTTCATCCTCAAATAATGTTTAATACTGCTCGTATGAAAAGTTCGGCGTCATTAACCAGAGTGTAAAGTCCCCCCAGTCCGACTAAAGTGTTTTTTAAACACTTTATGATTAGTCGAACCCCATAATTGCCTCGCTATGGCTGATATTGTTTAACGAATTTAAAATACAAAAGAAAATCATTTATGTATAAATATTATGCATCTGTATATATGTTTTTACTGAGTATCTTAAATGTATTTCAATATTATATATCTTATTATTTCTTATAAAAACCTTGTGAGCACAATAAACGACATTCTCTTCTATGCTGCTCCTATGAACACTATAATTGAATAAGAGAAACCATGCCATTGCATCTGAAATGTGCGAATTTCATAAATATAATGTGAGATTAACGCCTAGCAATGTGAACTTTAATTGAAATCCGTTTTCCACTTATACAATCAACAGGTGTCAAATTAGAAAGGTGATAGATATTTACTTATATGAAAGCCATAAATTCATGTTTGTAGAAAAAAATCTTTCTCTTTCATTCATGTTTTCTGCTGATACTGCTGTTTACCTGCATCCTTGTGCGATTTTTAAAATGACTAATGTTTTGATTGTTTCGAACTCTTGATGAGACCAACACGCATTGTTAACCTGTGCTCCTTAGTCTATATTTTTGTTTTATTTTGAATAGTCAATGTAGCTACACCTTCAATAATAAATAAAGGTAATAAATGTTGAGATATTGAAACCAAACTTTAACCGAGAAAGAATGTTCCAGTCATTAACAGTCAGAACTCAATTTCCGTTCCACTGTATCGGATCGTATAGTGGCACTAACTAAAACATAGTTCATAGATATTTTCAGTCTACGTTAACATTAGTTCACACCCTACTTATGAGCAGTAATATGGTGGGTGCATAGGTAATATCGGCCAAATTTCTTTAATTAGTATAAAACCATAAAATAATTCAGCAAACAATTGCTCATAAGATGTGTGACGGATGTCCTAATTTTAATGTAAGGTACTATATATATATAATTAGGCATCACTGAAGGTATGGTTGTAGCTTTTGAGTTATTGTAGAAATAGGGAGTGACAGAAACTTATATTTAAATTAGTTCTTCTGTTTTGCTATTTTTTTAAAATTTTCTAGATAGTTTTTACAACTCTTCTATATCATTGGCTGTAAATGTGCATACCTCCAAATTTTGTAGTTAATTTTCCTTTCCATAATATGCTATTATTACCTTAGGTATCATGAAAAGAATCCGTAAGGTAAGGTTAATTTCCATTTTGTTTTCTCTAGATGTCAAAAACACTATTCGTCGAAATGTATATAAATATGCCCGTTACTTGTTCCATAGCTTCATAATATAACAGCTTATTGTAAACATGAATCGAATAGGAGTGGGGGTTTACTGAAGGCTGAAAACTAATAAATCCAAATATCTCCGTTGATATTCATGGAAAGAAAATATGTATATAACAACATTTATAAAAAGTTAAATGTGCAATAACATTGGTTATAAACGCTTTTTGGATTCCGTGTAATCCGATTTCAGCCGTTAACGAACTTCATCTTTTTCATTACATAGTAAGCTTATATATCGAGTTCGGTAACGATTAAACAAAAATTGTCACCGCTAAAGATGTATCAGACAAATATATAGATAGGCAGATAGGTGTATATATGTGTGTGTTTATATATATATATATATATATATATATATATATATATATATATATATATATAATTTTAAACGGCCTTCATTTTAGTCATCTCCTAGGTAGAATCGATGGACATTTGAGGATTTTTTTTCAAAAAACACCTCATGATTACAACCTCAATAGCTGATTTCCCTTGAGGGAAATTTGCAAAAAGAAAATATTCTTTAATTTGTCTACACTATCAACATTTAGAATATTTTCCAATGATAATTGATCCCTATTTGAAACTATATAACTTAGGTAGTTTTCCGTGGCAGTACTGACAGTGACACAATATAATAGTAGGTTTGTAACTTTTAACTAATGAATCATTTACCCCACCTATTATACATACACATATCCTGTGTTTTTATAATTTGATTTATGTTTCTAATAAAAAGGTTTATTGTTGCTATCAATGCTTATCAATACTGAAATATTGAATGTCATGCAACTCGTTTTTTATTTTACCTAAGTTTTATGATATATTAGCATGATTTTTAAATTGTCTGTGCTCAAATTTGTACTACCTCTTTGGTTTTTTTTTATAATCGATTGTTCTGGGTTATTGAAGGAGTCGTTGGCGAGTTGTAGATTTAGTTTGAGGGGTAGAGGGAGTGACAGCCTGTTGCTAATGAGCCGGTGGGGGAGGTTGGTAAGCGTGCCCCAGCACGCGCCCCCACCCCCTCCCTCGCATAGTTATACAGCCGCAGCCCTCTCCTATATATATATATATTCTACCTTCTTTTATAGTACTCCCACTCTGGAGGGGTGACTTAGAAATTAAGTGGTGCTGTTTGCCCAGTTTGAGTCAGCACTCTCCCACACCTACTTGGACCTTGGGCTTCACTCTAACCGATTCAGAAAGTGTATCTCTCGAAAGTGTGTGACATGTCTATGTAAAACTTAAATGTTTACTGTATTTACTGTCTTTTATGGTTTTTGATGGTGCTAAAACGCGATTAAGGGGCCTGATGTTCTTCACTATCTTCTGCAAATCGCTTTGGTACTTTTTTAGGTTATCCTTTTTGCGGGAACCACGTAGGTTTTAATTGATTTCACTATAGGAATTGTTACCAATTGAAACATGAGAAGTCAGCTATTGAGATTTTAGTCATGTGGGGTTTATGGGGGGGGGGGGTTGAAAATTCGAAATTTCGGAAGTGTATAGAGCCACTCATATTGCAAATGTAATTTCCTACAAATGGTATTACGTTCATGTTTTTAGAAGATTTCCCTTGAGGGAAATCAGCTATTGAGGTCGTACTCATAAAGCGATATTCGAAAAATGTTTTCAAATGTCCATCGATCCTACCCAGGAGATGACGAAAGTAAGTCCCGTTCATAACTTTTATATATATATATATATATATATATATATATATATATATATATATATATACTAGCTCAGATACCCGGCTTCGCCCGGGAATTGATTTGAGGCTGAATGGTGATGTTATTTTTTTTGGCAAGGCTTTAATTTGCACAATATTTTGACATTTACACGTCCTAGTGTTTAGGGTTGATTCCCGTTGTTGGCATTTGTTAATAATAAAATTAATTTTTTATGTAAGTCTTCACTGTCCTCCAAATTGTCATATTTCCCGTAGACAAATAGACAATGAAATATCGCGAAGTTTTATTTCAGGCCTCCCTTATAACCCCCACTCCCGTTCTAACCTAAAAATTTTAATATAGCTTATAATTATGGAAGAATTAATGCTAATTGACATAATGAGTTTTTGTAAGTTCGGTTTACTCGTTAGCGCTCAATGAAATCGTTGACTCCCACTTTAGTTTATAGTGTATATCTCGTTTATACTTAAAAGACAAAAATGAATATGACAAAAGTTACTCTAAATAACAAAATAAACAACTTTTGTTATGTTCATATTTGCCGAAAATGCAATAAGAAACGAAATACCGCTATTTTTAAATTCAGGCCTTCCTTATAACCCCCACTCCTGCCCGTCCCTAGAAATGTTAGTATGGCTTATTATAAGGAAGGCGTTAGTGCTAATTCACATACCGAGTTTGATTTAGTTCGGTTGAGTCTTTTGTGCCAAATAAAATTGTGGACTCCCGCTATAGTTTTTAGCGTATAACTCATTTATACTTCCGTATACGGCAAAAGTGTATATAACAAAAGTTACTGTAAATAACAAAATAAACAACTTTTTTTATGGGCATATTTGCTGAATAAGCAATAGGAAACGAAATATCGCTATTTTTAATTTCAGGCCTCCCATATAACCCCCACTCCTGCCCGTCCCTAGAAATGTTAGTATGGCTTATTATAAGGAAGGCGTTAGTACTAATTCACATACCGAGTTTGGTTTAGTTCGGTTGAGTCTTTAATGCCTAATAAATTGTTGACTCCCGCTAAAGTTTTTAGCGTATAACTCATTTATACTTCCATATACGGCAAAAGTGCATATAACAAAAGTTACTCTAAATTACAAAATAAACAACTTTTGTAATGGGCATTTTTGCTGAAAAAGCAATAGGAACCGAAATATCGCTATTTTTAATTTCAGGCCTCCATTATAACCCCCACTCCTGTTTGTCTTAGAGAATATTAATATAGCCTAAAGTCTAAGTTGGGCTAGTAGTAATACACATACCAAGTTTCATAAAATTCGGTTCAGCCGTTTATGCGTGAAAAGGTAACAAACAAACAAACAAACAAATAAACAAACAAACAAATAAACAAACAAACAAACAAACAGACACCAAAGAAACAAAATGCAGTTGTGGTGTCTATGACATGTGAAACGAAAAGTTATCGTGAAATTTCGCGAAAAAAATCAATGTACAGACAGAGGTTACAATTTTATATATATATAGATATATATATATATATATATATATATATATATATATATATATATATATATACTAGCTCAGATACCCGGCTTCGCCCGGGAATTCATTTGAGGCTGAATGGTGATGGTATTTTTTTGGCAAGGCTGTACTTTGCACAATATTTTGACATTTACCCGTCCTAGTGTTTAGGGTTAATACCCGACGTTTCCGTGAATTTGTTAATAATAAAATTAATTTCTTATGTAAGACTTCACTGTTCTCCATATTGTCATATTTCCCGTTTCCTGTGCATTATGCATAGATTTAAATTATTAAGGACAAAATATTATAATAATATATTATAATTTGAATTAATTTTTCCAGGTGAGGTACTTGGTAGTTCATATTGAAAAGAATTGTTGAGCAAAATTCTAAATAACAAAATAAACAACATTTGTTATGTGCATATTTGCCGAAACCCAATAGGAAATCACTATTATTAATTTCAGGCCTCCCTTATAACCCCCACTCCTGCCCGTCCCTAGAAATGTTAGTATGGCTTATTATAAGGAAGGCGTTAGTGCTAATACACATACTGAGTGTTTTATTTAGTTCGGTTGAGTGTTTTGGGCCAAATAATATTATTGACTCCTGCTATAATTTTTTGCGTATAACGCCTTTATACTTCCGTATACGGCAAAAGTGCATATAACAAAAGTTACTCTAAATAACAAAATAAACAACTTTTGTTATGTGCATATTTGCTGAAAAAGCAATAGGAAACGAAATATCGCTATTTTTAATTTCAGGCCTCCCTTATAACCCCCACTCCTGCCCGTCCCTAGAAATGTTAGTATGGCTTATTATAAGGAAGGCGTTAGTACTAATTCACATACCGAGTTTGGTTTAGTTCGGTTGAGTCTTTTGTGCCAAATAAAATTGTGGACTCCCGCTATAGGTTTTAGCGTATAACGCATTTATACTTTCGTATACGGCAAAAATGCATATAACAAAAGTTACTCTAAATTACAAAATAAACAACTTTTGTTATGTGCATATTTGCTGAAAAAGCAATAGGAAACGAAATATCGCTATTTTTAATTTCAGGCCTCCCTTATAACCCCCACTCCTGTTTGTCTTAGAGAATATTAATATAGCCTAAAGTCTAAGTTGGGCTAGTAGTAATATACATACCAAGTTTCATAAAATTCGGTTCAGGCGTTTATGCGTGAAAAGGTAACAAACAAACAAACAAACAAATAAACAAACAAACAAATAAACAAACAAACAAACAAACAGACACCAAAGAAACAAAATGCAGTTATGGTGTCTATGACATGTGAAACGAAAAGTTATCGTGAAATTTCGCGAAAAAAATCAATGTACAGACAGAGGTTACAATTTTATATATATATAGATATATATATATATATATATATATATATATATATTTGTCTGTTAACGCTCTAGCGGTCGCAATTTTTGTTTCATCATCAATCGTTCAATCGTTACCAAACTAGGCACTTAATCGTTTTATGTAAAATTAAAGATCAAGTTCCTTAATGGCTGAAATCAAACAAGTGGGAAAGGTAGTTTAGAGGGGAATTTCAAAAAATGGAAATGTCTCCGTTACTGTACGTCGGATCCAAAAATTGTATAGAACCAATCGTCTATTACAAATGTAATGTTTGATAAATGCTGTTATGGGCGTTTTTACTCTATCGTGATTATTAACCGAGGTATGCATTTTTGCATTTTTTAGTTTTCGGTCTTCAATAAACCCCCTCTCCTACTCATATCATATTGACAGTAAGGTATTATACTATGGAGCACATTATTTGAAGCATAAATACCAAATATTGTTCTTATTAAACTTTTACGTTTTGAGGTAAAATGCGAATACGTGGCACATGTGGGAAAATTTGCTTAGTTAACGCAGCACCTGCGTAACGGACTTTTTCTCTATATGGAATATTAACCGAGATATTTCCATATTTTAGATTTCGGCCTTCAGTAAACCCCTCACTCGTACTCACATCATATTAACAGTGAGATGTAACATCTTGAAACACTTCATTCTAAGGTTAAATACCAAATATTGTCTTCATTGGGCGTTTACTTTGTGAGATACATGCAAAACCGTTAGTGATGAATTAAGATTATTCGTTCTTAACTCTAAAATGTTTATTTGATTTAGACCATACTCGATATTTAGCCGTTTGAGTCAACACTAAAGATTTTATTTGTTATTTTATGAAGTAGGACCAGTGACAGGGGGAGGGGGGGGTTCGAAAATTATGATAACTAATCTTGTTAATCTTTTGATTTTCTACAATTATTGGTCAATGCATTTTTTGTTAACAATTCAGGTATAAATCGATTTATTCTACCTTTCTTGCTTTCTGCCTTAACCCCCTCCCCCCGTTGTACTCATCAGATATTTACATTTTAATAGTGAATACCTGGTAAGATCACATAGGGGTTATACTAGGACATGGGTAATCTGCTTAGTTTACGCAGACCCTGCGTGACGGACTTATTTTTAATGTTGCAATGTCACAATTGTGACGGCATTATTCTGTAGATAAGCCTACGTGGTTGTAAGGATCGCTCACTAGTGTCAAGTTCATTGAGGTGCATTGTTTGTGGCTCCCCCAACTTTTGTCCCTTTATTATTGATTGGTATCTCCCATATGTCCGATATAAGCCCCCCGTAGAGCACCCCAAGCTGATGGCCGCAATGCACATGGTCAGGATGAAATCCTACGGTTTACTGTAATATGCCTTTGTCGTGTTTGCTCGAATTCTTGAAATTTTTAGATTCTTTTATTCTGTTATTTTGGACTATTTATATTGCAAGACTTTGATCCCTATGTGTTTTAAACTATTTGAAGACTTGAAAAGAAAAATGAAATTATCATATTGTGGCATTTATTTGACATTCCCTCACACTCCAGTAAATTGAGCATTTTATCTCATATTTATGACTTTTCTGCATTAAAGATACGACCTTGAAGATTAAATTTTAACTACCATTTATATATATTGCTGCATTAAGTATTTTAATGAGCATTAATTTAATTATTGTAATTTTTTTAAGACTAAAACATGTGGGATTTTGTAACATTTGCGAATATCCTTCTGTCCAGAACGAAGTGATTATTATTATTCATTTCTTTTTTTATTTCCCATTTTGGTCTTGTGTTCAATTTCTGTTTTTGTTCTATTTCTATTTTTGTGTTCCATTTCTGTTTTTATTTCCCATTTTGTTTTTGGGTTCCATTTCTGTTTTTATTTCCCATTTTGTTTTTGTGTTCCATTTCTGTTTTTGTTCTATTTCTATTTTGTGTTCCATTTCTGTTTTTATTTCCCATTTTCTTTTTTGTTCCATTTCTGTTTTTGTTCTATTTCTATTTTGTGTTCCATTTCCGTTTTTATTTCCCATTTTGTTTTTGTGTTCCATTTCTGTTTTCGTTCTATTTCTATTTTGTGTTCCCTTTCCGTTTTTATTTCCCATTTTGGTTTTGTGTTCCATTTCTGTTTTTGTTTTATTTCTATTTTTGTGTTCCATTTCTGTTTTGTGTTACTATTCTATGTTTCATGTTACATTTCTGTTATGTTGTTTTATGTTTCGTTTAAATTAATTTTGTTTCGTTTCGTTTTTTTTTTGTTTTTTTTTGTTTTTATGTTGTTTTTTTTCCCAGAGCAACATCGCCACAGCTGCGAAGCTCCAAATAAATAAATAAATAAAATATTAACATCCACTTTTTGCAACTAAGGATAATTGGGACATCTACAGGCTACCACCCTTTTCTAGCTTTAGGATGTTATTTAATAAATTCCGTCACTAAATAATTTCCTTTGCCCAGGCGAGAATCGAACTCGCCACTCTAGGTTTACCAGAACGAAGTGCTTTCAGGACTCGTGAGATTTCTGCTGTGGTGTCTGGGAACACTGTGTCTGACGGGAATAGCAGATTACTTAATCGGTGATGATTGCATTCGTAAAAACGTGTATTAAGTTCCTTCATTGAGGATTTTAATCAATCTACGTACGAAGTGGGGCTGTAGGTAACCCTGAATCTCCTGAAAGTTTTTCTCATCTTGTGCTCTGCCATAGTATATTATTATTTTGACAGTTTTTGGCAAGAATGCATCTTGCACTATTTTTAAATCCTTACATCATCAATCAATCAATTATTATGTACGCTGTTCAAGAGTTACATAGACGATCTAGCATTTGAATTTGCCCTCAATTTGAATTGATATGTTCTTCATTGCCATTTCGACGTAGTGTACGAATATAAGGAATAAGTTGACGTAAAACTCTCTGTTGATCGCCATTCAGAAACAGATTTTCATGAGGGCGTTTAAAAAGGACAACAAATCCTTTAAATAAATGTATTCTGCATGAAATGCCTGAAAATAGCATAGAAGTATCACGCATCCATAAAGAGTAATTCAAGCAAGGCTGGACAGGTCAATTTAACATAATTACATCTCGCATGGGCTGCGTCAACTAAGCAGATTTCCCACGTGCGTCATGTATTAGGATTTATCTCAAAACGTAAGAGTTCATTGAGGACATTATTTATTTATTATTTGGGCTTCAAAAAAAGTGTTTCATAACATAATAACTTATTGTTAATATGATATGAATAGGAGTGGGGGTCTCTAAAGGCCGAAAACTAAAAAATGTAATTATCTCCGTCAGTACTAAAGATAGAGAATAAATGTATATAACAATGTTAATAGTACATTTTATTTAAACAATAATATTGTTTTTATACAATATTTCGATCCGACATATAATAACGGAGATATTATTTATTTTCGGAATTCTCCCCCTCTAAACCCCGCCTTCCATTCGTTCGATTTCAGCCATTAACGAACTTAGATTTGTATGAAATGCTTTTATGTCGATGATACCTCTTATTGCTAGCAGTATGTCAATTACTAGCAATATAATCAATTTAGATATGAACGTTGCCCTAACGTCATCAGTAGTTATTTTAAAAATTGCTGTTTATAATTTGAGCTGATAATTTTAATAAGTGAACAGGTGAAAATAATAAAGATCTTAACTTAAAAATCTAATTTCCCTTTCTGATGGGATCTGATAAAAAAAAATTCACTTCTTCATAGAGCTCTAGTACTTGACGATTCTGAGTTAGGCGCCGGGAGTGGGTTACCCAACCTCGTTTCTCGCATTAGTGCATTGTCAATTTTATCAGATTTCCATTAATCAGCTATTGAGGTTGTACTCATGGCGCGATTTTCGAAATTTTTCGTCAAATGTCCATCGATCCTGCCTAGGATATGACGAAAATGAGGTCCGTTCAAAATTGTATATGTGAATATATATCTGTTATCACTTTAGCGGTCGCAATTTTTGTCGTTTCGTTACCAAACTTGATATATAATCGCTTTAGAGGGGGAGAATTTCGAAAATTCCTAATATCTCAGTTATTATGCGTCGGGTCGAAAATTTGTATAGAACCAATCTTTTTGCAAATGTAATGTTCTATAAACGTTGTCAAGTACATGTTTTTGATATCTTAATTATTAACCGAGATATTTGCATTTTTTAGTTTTCGGTCTTGAGTAAACCCCCACTCCTACTCATCTCATATTAACAATATGTTATTATGTTATGAAGGACTTTATTTGAAGCCTAAATACCAAATTTTGTTCTCATTGA
This sequence comes from Riptortus pedestris, assembly GCA_019009955.1. Lineage (NCBI taxonomy): Eukaryota > Metazoa > Arthropoda > Insecta > Hemiptera > Alydidae > Riptortus > Riptortus pedestris. Next base: position 122,849,954 of record CM032232.1, read on the forward strand.
ACTTTTACGATTTGAGGTAAATGCAAATACGTGGTGCACGTGGGAAATCTGCTTAGTTAACGCAGCCCTGAGTGACGGAATTTTTTGATGTTTCGTGGATATAAATTTTATGCTGATTGTAGTTTCGGATAAATGTATGCCTTATTTGCATTGATATTATTGATATGAGTCTCCTACCTTCTTCTCTTAGGGCTTAACAACTCAAAGGAAACACCTATTTGGCATAGCTATAATCTAAATAGGTCAGGAAGTGGCGAAGGGATGTGGCCAGAAAGAGAAAGGGTTCGAGAGCCCTTAAAACAAAGCTTCGGACAGGTGTGTGGGTGCTTATGCCTACAAAAAGCCGCCATTGTTCGAAATACTCGGTGCCAAATGCACCAGCAAGAGGGTGCAGGTCTTTGTTCCTTGCCATTTAAAATCCTCTCTTCAATACATCAATACTTTCAAAAGATTTAAAAATAAATTACAATACTTCAAGAAAAGAAAAGAAACCACTTGTATAAATCCTTCAGAAGTACTTGTTCTACTCTTACTAAAAGTTTTTTTCCCCCTTTGAATAACAGTAGTTTTCTTCTGAATTTCATCATTTAAATTAAACTTGGGAGGAAAAGGGATTAATAATTGTAGTCTCAGATATTTATTTATTTAGTTTATTTAGGTGTGTCGCAATTTAAGCGATTCACACATTTTCTTGTTATGATTCTAAAATAGTAGAGGTAAAGCCACCTTATAAAAACCAATAAAAAAAGTTAAAAAATCTACAGAGGTAGGTAAAAATACGGTAATTTATTTTTTTCTCCAGTGGATATTATTGCAGTCTATTTATTATTATTATATTATTTAATGTTACATCTGGTTGTAAATGTGTGTGCCTTTGAGGTGTTTCATGACTTTTGTAATGTATGGGCTGTCGTCGTGTAGTAGTTCAGATAGGTGGTGGGTAAGTTCTTGTCAGTTATTAGTCTGCAGTCTGTAAGTAAGTGTTTGATAGTCAGTTGTGTATTGCAGAGTGTACATAATGGTCTCAGATATTCACCTGTTTACAATGAATGCTAAAACTAAAACTAGAATTAAGGAATGATTTTGTTTGATCTTTACCACACTCGACGTTTGAACGTTTTATGTAAAATTAAAGATCATGTTCGTTAATGGTTTTAATTCGACTAGTGGGAGGGAGGAATTTCGAAAATTCTAAATAACCTTGTTGTTATACGTCTTATCGGAAAAGTGTATAGAACCAATCTTATTGCTAATGAAGTGTCGTACAAATTTGTTATGTTCATGTCTTCTCTATGTTGAATATTATACCGAGATATTTAACTTGTACTCATTTAATAGTAACAATGAGCTGATATATCATGAAACGCTTCATTCCGAGATTAAATCCCAAATATCGTCTTCATTGTGTGAGATATATTATTCTAAAATGTCTATTTTATCTTTATCATACTCCACATTTAGCCGTTTGAGTCAACACTAAAGTTTTGTTGGCTGAGATCGGGCAAGTAAGGGGGGGGGGTCGTAAATTCAAAATATGTCCAAAACTAGAATTAAGGAATGTTTTCATGATTTTCGTATTTTTCTAGGTAGCTTTAGCTTAGCTAGCAAAGACTTTTACATATCTGAGTCTGGAGTTCGCTAAGGATGCTACTCGAAATGACCCAATAATATTAGCAGAATTCTATTTAGGGGAAATAAGCTATTGAGGTTATACTCATGATGGGATTTTCAAAAAATTTCTTCAAATTTCCATCGATCTTACCTAGGAGATGACGAATGAGGTCCGTCCAAAATTTTATATATTTGTCTGTTAACGCTCTAGCGGTCGCAATTTGTGTTTGATCGCTACCAAACTCGATATGTAAACGTTTTATGTAAAAATGAAAATTAAGTTCTTTAACTGCTAAAATCTAACCCTTGGGAGGCGGGGGTTAGAAGGGGGAGTTTCAAAAAATTTTAATATCCCCGTTATTATGCGTCGGATCGAAAATTTGTATGGAATCAATCTTATTGTAAATGTAATGTTCTACAAATGTTGTTATGTTCGTTTTTTCGTTAACTTGATTATTAAGCGTGATATTTGCATTTTTAGCAGATTTCCCTTAAGGGAAATCAGCTATTGAGGTTGTACTCATGACGGAATTTTCGACATTTTTCTTCAAATGTCCATCGATCCTACCTAGTAGATGACGAAAATGAGGTCCGTTCAAAACTGTATATATATATCTACTAGCTCAGATACCCGGCTTCGCCCGGGAATTCATTTGAGGCTGAATGGTGATGGTATTTTTTAGCAGGCTTTACATTGCACAATATTTTGACATTTACCCGTACCGTCGTTGCCGTGGATTTGCTAATAATAGAATATTTGTTCGATAAGGCTTCACTGTCTTCGATATTTTTATATTTCCCGTCTCTTATACATGTAAATAAGGTGAATTTTTATTTCAGGCCTTCCTTATAACCCCCCTCTTGTTCGAACCTAAAAATCTTAATATAACTTATAATCATGGAAGAATTAATGCTAATTGACATACCGAGCTTTGTTAAGTTCGTTAGTGCCCAATAAAATTGTTGGCTCCCGCTAAAGTTTTAACGTAAAACTCATTTATACTTAGGTATACGACAAAAGTGTATATAACAAAAGTTACTTCAAATAACAAAATAAACAACTTTTGTTATGTTTATATTTGCGGAAAAACCAATAGGAAACGAAATATCACTATTTTTAATTTCAGGCCTCCCTTATAACCCCCACTCCTGCCCGTCCCTAGCAATGTTGGTATGGCTTATTACAATGAAGGCGTTAGTGCTAATGCACATACCGAGTTTTATTTAGTTCGGTTGAGTCTTTTTTGGCAAATAATATTGTTGACTCCCGCTATAATTTTTAGCGTATAACGCATTTAAACTTCGGTATACGACAAAAGTGTATATAACAAAAGTTACTCTAAATAACAAAATAAACAACTTTTTTTATGTGCATATTTGCCGAAAAACCAATAGAAAACGAAATATCGCTATTTTTAATTTCAGGCTTCCCTTATAACCCCCATTCCTGTTCGCCTCAGAGAAAATTAATATAGCCTAAAGTCTAAGTTGGGTTAGTAGTAATATACATACCAAGTTTCATAAAATTCGGTTCAGCCGTTTATGCGTGAAAAGGTAACAAACAAACAAACATACACGAAAGAAACAAAATGCAGATATGATGTCTATGACATGTGAAACGAAAAGTTATCGTGAAATTTCGCGAATAAAATCAATGTACAGACAGAGGTTACAATTTTATATATATATATATATATATATATATATATATATATATATATATATATATATATACTAGCTCAGATACCCGGCTTCGCCCGGGAATTCATTTGAAGCTGAATGGTGATGGTATTTTTTAGCAGGCTTTACACTGCACAATATTTTGACATTTACCCGTCCCAGTGTTTAGGATTGATACCCGTCGTTGCCGTGGATTTTCTAATAATAGAATATTTGTTCGATAAGGCTTCACTGTCTTCGATAACTTTATATTTCCCGTCTCTTATACATGTAAATATGGTGAATTTTTATTTCAGGCCTCCCTTATAACCCCCCTCCCGTTCGAACCTAAAAATTTTAATATAACTTATAATCATGGAAGAATTAATGCTAATTGACATACCGAGTTTGGTTTAGTTCGGTTGAGTCTTTTGTGTCAAATAAAATTGTGGACTCCCGCTATAGTTTTTAGCGTATAACTCATTTATACTTCCGTATACGGCAAAAGTGCATATAACAAAAGTTAGTCTAAATTACAAAATAAAGAACTTTTGTTATAAGCATAGTTGCCGAATATGCAATAGGAAACGAAATATCGCTATATTTAATTTCAGGCTTCCCTTATAACCCCCACTCCTGCCCGTCCCTAGAAATGTTGTTATGGCTTGTTATAATGATGGCGTTAGTCCTAATACACGTACCGAGTTTTATTTAGTTCGGTTGATTCTTTTGTTCCAAATAAAATTATTGACGTCCGCTATAGGTTTTAGCGTAAATCTCGTTTATAATTCGGTATTCGAAAAAAGTGAATATAACAAAAGTTACTCTAAATAACAAAATAAACAACTTTTGTTATGTCCATATTTGCCGAAAAACAAATAGGAAACGAAATATCGCTAATTTTAATTTCAGGCTTCCCTTATAACCCCCACTCCTGTTCGTCTCAGAGGATATTAATATAGCCTAAAGTCTAAGTTGAGTTAGTAGTAATATACATACCTAGTTTCATAAAATTCGGTTCAGCCGTTTATGCGTGAAAAGGTAACAAACAAACAAACATACACGAAAGAAACAAAATGCAGATATGGTGTCTATGACATGTGAAACGAAAAGTTATCGTGAAATTTCGCGAAAAAAATCAATGTACAGACAGAGGTTACAATTTTATATATATATAGATATATATTTGTCTGTTATCGCTCTAGCGGTCGCAATTTTTGTTTAATCCTTACCAAACTTCATATTTAAGCGTTTTATGTAAAAAGAAAGATCAAGTTCGTTAACGGCTGAAATCGGACCAGTGGGAGGGGGGGTTTAGAGGGGAGGATTTTTGAAAATTCGAAATATCTCCGTTACTATACGTCGGATCGAAAAATTATACAGAATCAATCTTATTACAAATTAAATTTACTATAATTATTGTTATATACATTTATTCTCTATCTTGAATATTAACCGAGATATTTGCATTTTTCAGTTTTCACCAAACCGTCACTTCTACTCATGTTACGTAAACAATACTCTGATACATAATAAATCACATTATTGGAAGTTTAAATACCAAAAATTGTATTCAAGAGACCTTTATTATACGAGATACATGCAAATATGCACTGGTGGCTCCCCCCCCCATCTTAAAGTTTTGGACTACTAAAATTTTATTGATTGAGATAACAATTATTCTGACTCATTATTAATTACAGTACTAGATATAGTAAATAGTTCTCAATAAAATTAATGTGTTATATTCTGATATATTTCAGTAATTGTTTTTCTTTCCGGTGTGAGGCGGGACCCGTTTGTTTACAACTTAGCGCTTCCTGTCGGCAGGCTATTGAAATTGGATGAAACATTTCTTATTTCCGTTTGTATTTATTCACGGTGTTGTGTTAGCAGTATGTATATTTATCTATTACTAAACTTCACGAGGGAAATCTGCTTAGTTTACGCAGCCCCTGCGTGACGGACTTTTTTTAGTTTTCGGCCGTCAGTAAACTTCCACTCCTACTCATGTCATATTAACAATAAGTTCCTATATTATGAAGAACATTATTTAATGCCTAAATACCAGATAGGAGATAAATGCAATCACGTGAGGCTCGTGGGGAATCTGCTTAGCTTACGCAGCACCTGTGTGACGGACGTTTTCTTAGTAGTTTTACCTTGCCTTGCAAACACTTTTAAACGTCTGAGTCTGGTGTTTGCTAGGCGTTTTACTCGAAATGTCCCAATAATGTATGAGATTCATGCGAGTTTGGAAAGTGCGAGTGTATTTAGCGACATCTGCAGGGAAAGTGTCGAGCCTTGAGTTAAAGGTAGTTGTGGGGCACGTGCTCGTTTCCGGCGGAAGGGGGCAACGGCCCTCAGGTGGCACAGCTCTCTTGTAGGCAGTTTCTTTAAGGTGATGCAAATCTGTAATCAGTGTTTCCTCAGCATCTGCTGGTCCAGCTGCAAGCGGAGCAGGTTCAGTGTCTTCAGGTGCTCCTTGTCTGAGGTTCCATTTAAATCCTCTCTCCCTTCGTGCCAGTCTCCCTTTCAATGGGGCCCTTCCTCAAGGATATGTTTGTCTGACGGATAAACTTGTAGCTTTAAAGCTCCTCCTTGCCTCTACTTAGCTCGTACGTGCCAAGTGGAGTATCAAGTTATCATTTCCCGAAAGATAAGACCACAGCCGGCTCCCTGTGCTAGCAGGTTCCTAATTTTGTCATTACGAAAAGCAACATGACATCAAACCGCATTTTAATAGATTTCCCTTAAGGGGTACTCATGACGCGATTTTCAAAAAAATGTCTTCAAGTATCCCTTGGTACTTATATATCCTACTCAGGACTTGGTACTCGGTATATATCCTACTCAGGAGCAGACGAAAATAAGGTCGGTTCAAAGTTTTATATATATTTGTCTGTTAACGCTCTAGCGGTCGTAATATTTGTTTGATCGTTACTAAACTCGATATTTAAACGTTCTATGTAAAAATAAAGAAAGATAAGTTAATGACTGAAATCAAACCTGGAGGATGGGAGAATTACAGTGGGAAATTTCGAAAATTCTAAATATCTACGTTATTATACGTCGGACCGAAAAAGTGCATAGAAGAAATCTTATTACAAATCAAATGCTGTTATATTCGTTTTTTAATATCTTTGTTATATCTATTTTTTAGTTTTCGGCTTTCAGTAACCCCTCCTCCCACTCATGACATTTTTAAAATGAGCTGGTACTTCTTGAATCACTTTATTTTAAACTTAAATACCAAATATTGCTCTCATTGAATTTTTACTTTTTGAAATTAATGAATGCAAATACATGGGACACGTTAGAAATCTGCTTAGTTTACGCAGACCCTGCGTGACGGACTTTTACATCTATGTGCCATATTTTAGTAGAGGACAAAAACGTATTTTGAATTGAATTTGAGGATATGTACTGTATTAGAAACCGTTGAAAAATGGTAACTGAGAGAACAAGTTCGACCTATTTAATTTATTTATTTATTTATTGTTTGTATGTACTAAAGTCGTCAGAGTTATTCGTGCCTGGTGGACAAATATCCATCTTATCCATCACTTGGCTCTTTGGAGATCCATTCTACTTTGTTCAACTTTCTTTCGTCTTTGCTTTTGTTGTTCCCCTTTTCCTAATCCTGCTCCTGTGGCAAATAAAAAAAAGGCAAATCATTATCTTTGATTATTAATTTGCTAAATTAATATTTATCTTATCGTCTACAGTGCTCATATGTAGAACCTCTATTTAAATCACTTTGCTTGTAATTTATAAGAGTCTCAACAGCTTTTCAATATAGTCGCTATCATTCCTTAGAAGACACTAAAAGGAACGTACTCTTGTTCGACTTAGTTTAGACCTAAGAGATGCCAGAGATTCCTTTTAACAATTTAGGATACGATGACTGGAAGGTGTAGGCGATCCGCCATCTGATATATGAGTAATCTGGTTACAGGTGGATTTCCCCTGTCCCTCTATGGAAACATCTTCATGCTAAATTGAAATGAAAGGAAGTGATAGAAGAAGAATTTCGATAATAATCAGACTACTTTCATTTAGTGAAGCATTATTTCTCTTTCCAATTTGCATTTAATATTTTTCACACCCAACGCTGTATCTATTTGTTTTTTGGTGTTTTACCCTTGCCACTTCTTGTAAAAGACTTCTTGGTTCTTCTTATCAAAGCTTGTAAAAAACATTCTCTGGTTATAAATTTTCAGTTTCTCTTCTCCATAGGATTCCCCCTTTCTGTAGTAGAACACAGTTTTGACGTTTTCTAGACGATATATTAGTGGAAACTTATAGTTTAGGTCTCTTTTTAGCGGTGCTAAGCCTTTCAAAACTTAACAGGAGGCATTAAGTTCCCTCCTCTCTCTTTCTGCCTTTTAGTTTCTAATAATGGTAAAGAACAATAAAGAGGGTTCGTAAACCACCTTGAGTTTTCTGGACGTTGCAAATTATTATTTACGTGTTCTATTATTAATTGTTTAGTACCTGAAATATTTAGTTAGTCCTCGGAATCGAAAATGCTTCATTAAGCTAGCCAGAAATGAACCATATATGATTTACAAATTACATTTTTTTGTTTTATCCCTGTGTATTTTCGCATCAAAACAAATCTGCTTAAGAACCGGATTCACATAAGTACTATTGTTAGAGATCTAGATACGACGAACGTTCGTTGCGGGCGTTCACCTCGCATTACCGATTCCAGTCACGGACCATGTCTTCTACTAACTCTAAGCAGGGCTATTCTTGCAACGAACTGGCTTCGCTTGCATTCCCTCCTGTAAATACTGATTATTGTAACATTGAGTTTTTGTTTGAAGATTTTTTAAGATCTGTATCTTGAAATATTTCTATTGATTTACAAAATAAACACTATTTATCTCTCGTGGCCTTAATAAACCACTTGCTAATTGGCGTATTTGAAAAAAAGAACACCCAAGTCTTTGCTGCCGATTTTTTCGTTCATTTTTATGTTTACTACTTTCTGGATACAAGAAGTCTTGATTGGCTTGAAGTTTAGACCTGACAATGAGGTCCAAATGTTTGGCGGAAGAAATAAATTATCCAAGAAACGATTTAAAAGACATGGATTCTGTTTTATAATGAAAAACTCCCGCTGTCTTTGATTTCTGTAGGGACACTATTTTTCAAGATCTTTCCCAGAACACATTCTTGGGAGATCTCAAAAAATAAACAGTAATTTAAGGGTCTTGTCTATGAATCTGGATACGCTATATATTTAAGTGTTATATGTTATACAAAATATTGAAATAGTAAAGAGACAAAATCGGACCGGAAGTCTGAGGGTAAGAACAAAAATATTGAATTATCTCTGTTACTAGGGATGAAACATGTTTCACAATTTGTGTTATTACAACCTTTACTTTTTTCAAATTGTTACATTTTATTCCAATATTGACTGAGATATTTTTTATTTTTAAGTTTCAACCTTTAGTAAATCTTCACTCCTGCTCATCTCACATTTTGAATAATTCAATACATAAGGTAATTTCCATTTGTTTTATATGGTGGAAACAATGTTTAATTCAATGAGAAATTATGTCCCTTAACATCGTTATCCTTAGGAATGATTTTTTTTCTTTACATAAATGAAACTATTATCTTTCATATTTCGGGGTACTTCTTGGCCAAAAATACAAATACTTTAAGAACCTCAGCTGTACGGATTCAAAAAGGTCCAAATAAAAATGTTTTATATATATAAAGCTCGTATTGATTACAATACCACGAATTACACTCAGTATACTACAAATGGTGTTCCAGTGCGATTCGTACATTGTAGCGGGGCTTACTCCCTGATAATAATAATTAAATAAAGTTGATACATCTATAAACTGATTCTCTAGTCTGATTTCGTTCGCGTACTATCTCCGACTCTCTTTCCCGAAAGACCGTTTTATATATTAATTTTTTTATGTCCATATTCTTTTAGAATTTTGGGGCCTCAGTTTGGCCGTGCGAGTTAAGGCGATGGTCTTAATCTCGCGTGGTAGACCTAGAGTAGCGGGTTCAATTCCCTCCCTGGGCAGTAGAAATTTATATAGTGACGGACTCATTAAATAAACTCCTTAAGCCCGCCCTGGCCAAAAAAGGATGGTGACCTGTAGCTAACCCGTCGTGATTAGCCATAGTGGACGTAAATAGTAATAATAACTTTAAGAATTTAACTCAATCGCAGTATTCAGATCTTGTACAACATTCGATTCGCCTTGAGAAATAAATTACACTGAAACGTCGACAAGCTGAAGTAGTTTTATTTCAACCTTAGTGACCGACTATCACATCACATAAGAATGGCTGCAACAGCGGTCATCACTAAGAATCATCATTTATAGACAACCTTCAAGTGGTGATACTATTTAATTTTGGGACATCTTTAAAATTTAAAAATCGCAGTTCTTAAGTGAAGATTTTTCCTTCACTATCTATTAATTGTTGTTTACTCTTCCTAACAAGATTTTATTGTAAGTTGTTCCAAAACCTATAGTTTAAATTTCCGTTATCCATAGACCTCCTACTGTTCAGGAATAACCTAATCGACTCGGATGGTTTGTTTGTGACCTGTTTCTGGGCAAGACCTTGCTAATGGAAGGAAGATCCCTGATCCCCTGGAGTGACATGGGGCACCTCTCTCCCTTTCAAGGACCGGCAGGCATCACAAATCAGATGGTCTGGCTGAACCTTCCGCCTGGCGCCGCTCAGCTGCTTTGTCTTCTGTTAGATGTCAGTTTGTGCGGCGAGAATTAGTGTACTGGAGCGTTGCCTTTTGTGGTTGCCAATATGGTTGACGTTTTTTGGAATTTGAAAGGGGTCTTTTGTGCTGCTGAAGTTCCTCTTAGCATTTTGACGTAATTATGACTTTTCCCACTATCGACAAAAGAGTTGCTTTTTGCAGTAAACTCAAGACATTTTTTGAGTAGTTAAAAATTGTCTGTTTCATGCCTCCTTCCCTTTTATCATATTTGATGTTTGATATTCCAAAGGATCGTCGAGGTGTTAGAGTTCTGTGGTGAATATGATAAAAACAGTGGTTTAACGTAGCCAGACAGGGCTCACAGCAGGAAAATTGCTCAAGAACATCAGGTTCAAGATGGTTCTGAGCCTTAGGGTGTTTGTAACTCTGGCGCACATGTGTCAGCGACTAATATTTAGTTTTTGGTGTGGGTAATGTGTAGGATAATAAGAGAGAAGTGAACAATTTTAATAAGTTTAACAATTTACAATGTTTTTGAGGAAGTTTCGCACGAGGCACTGACTTGGTCTTTTGTCATTCTTCTAACATAGATGAACAGGTTATGCACGCATTGTTGCCACTAGTCAGCACTCACTCCTAGTAAATTTTAAAGCTGGGGCCCCAGGTGACAGCTAGACGCAAGTTTATATAACTGTTAACTGTTACATCACTCCACAGTAATAAGATTAATAATATTTACATTTACCCTAATTGACGTCAAGCAGTATTTCTTCAATCATTTAACACCCTTGTGCCATATTTTAGTGCAGGACAAAAAGTTAGGAACTGACTGTGATAAAGTATTAGTCCTGATAACGACGATGCAAATGCGTTTAACTGTGAAAACATAGTCTACTCAACGTCTTATGAAGAATTTGAGGAAATGTATTGTACTAGAAACCATTGAGAAAAGGTGGAACCAGCATAGCTTATTTAATTTATTTATTTGTAGGCACTGAACTCGTCAGAGTTATCCCTGCATAGAGGTCAAATATCCGTCTTATCCAACTCTTGGCTTAGGAGATCCATTCCATTTTTTTCACCTTTCTTTCACCTTTGTTTTTATCGTACCAATTTTCTCCTGTAGCAATTTGTAATTGATAAGAATCCCAATAGTTTTTCTATTTAGTCTGTATCATCCCTCAAAAGACTATTTAGCGCAGCGGACAGGGTTAAATTTGAATGGGAACTAAGGTGTATCCTAAATCCCTTTCGACAATAAAGAAAATAATTACTTGACGGCCAGTCATTTGATACATATATGGGTTATCTGGTTACAGATAGCTTCCCCTTGTCCTCTAGGCTGAAGACAGATTCAAGGTATTGGGTATCATTTTATTTGTAATTTTTAAATTTTAGGGTTCATTTTGTCTCGAGTCTTATAATAAATTGTTATAGTGGAGGCTTAGCCTATTATTTCATCCTACTTACTTTAATTAATTAATAATTCATTTTGTCTCCAGTCATATATTAGATGGGGACACTTGTTGAATGAGAGTTATCCCAGATCGTTCGCTAAGCGATCCGTTCCCAAATGTCTTCTTCTTCGCAGGAGCTCATTAATAAAGATGGAGTCGTTATCCCTTTGGCTGAGATTGCACTATTATTATGTACAGGAGGAGTTTGAGAGGATGTGCTCGGCTTGGATAATGAGGAGGTCGAACCCTATTGACATCCCTGTGTCATCGTTTACAGCGCTCAGGGGACCAGAACAGGAAGCACATGTCCGCCCTATCCACCGTGTCTGCGCAGCACACATTTTAGCCGCTGGTTAGTCGCTTTTGGAAACGGCAAGGTGTTTCCAGTCGACGCCAAAGGATATTGAACTCTCATAAAGAATTGTGGATGTCTTGTTGGGAGGAATTGGATAAATTGGTGACGCACCAGACTAAGGTTTTATAGGACATAGTTTAATCAGTCGTTGTGAGCTCAATCACTCGGCTAGATGGTTGATTCGTGAATTTCAGTTGATCCATCCTTGTAACTGGATAGCAAAATTCCGTATTGGTTAATTATAACTTAAGTAGGCTTGAAGTATCACGAGGAGGCGTCATTGCTCTAAGTTCATTCATTGAATCTCCCTCTATGAAAATCGTTTGGCAGGTGAATGAAAATGTTCTGCACAGCTGGCTGGCTACAACCTCTGAAATAATATCCTTCCTGCTGATCCCCTGATTTTTTTTATTAGTCTTTATGATATACCTTGTGTTTTAATTAAAAACCTCCCAAGATTTTCAATCTAGTACTTTTGTCCTACATATGTTTCCTATCTGTAAGTATACTTATTTGAGTGTCGAAATTATCTTTCCTTTCACCTCTTCCACCGCATCATTCAATCTGATTTTAAATTACGGTGACATCGTTAAAAATTTTATGAGCATTAGCTTGCTGTATTATTGAAGTGCAATTTCAAACTTTTATTAATATTTTATTCCAAATGAATCAAATATACTTGATATATTAGCTTTGACAGTAAATAAATAACTACACTATTGTCATATACAAACTATATTAGTAAACGTACACAAGTATTATTTCAAAAGCTTGAAAGTACCTCCTTGTTCCTAATTGTATACAGGAAATTTAATACCATATTGCTCATATGGTATTCGTTGTACTTACACACGTTGTGTGTGTGTTGCATCTACAGTTCGTTTAATGCTAAATTTCTATCCATAAAGTTACTAAGCATGGCTGTTTAAAGGTCATTTGAATATGTATGTACTGTAATTGAAATTAATCAATTTACATTACGAACCTCACTTATATACGCCTGAAACTCTAATTTACCTACCTAAAGTATAATTCTACGTTAGAACCCTATATTGGATTGTCTAGCAATAAGTTAGGCTGAAAAAAGTTACAAAATCGAATTCCAACAAACACAAAAGTGATTAGAAGGAAAATATAGCCATAGGATATTTGTTTTTACTCAAATATTTGCAGATTTATATAAATATAATTCATAATTTTGAAATTTACATATTTGATTAGGAATCTCGCCTTGCAGTTCATGGTAATTTAAACTCTACTCTTTGATCATCTCTCGTGAGGTAGCTGAGTGGTTGTGAATGAATAGAATTCTTTCTTCTCAGGTTTACTATTTGGATCTCCAAAGATACCAGTGAAATGCCACCTGTTGGTTACCTCATCAGTCCCTCAATTATATTGTGATTTCTTCGTAACATTTTAATTGAGGATAGAAGTTTCCTATTGACTGGCGTTAACTGTTTGGAACGATTAGAAGATGATTGAATGATGTATAAATCATCGTTTTAAAATCAGCATGAATGGTTTTTTATTTAGGAATTTACTATAATGTCGTTAAAGGCTGAGGCCAACGTATATTGATTTTTTGGAGCCGGTGAACGGTTTGGCTCGTGCCCAGGTAGTGAAAAGTGCCGCGGGGTATATTTTTCCTCATCGCGCCCCAGATGTTACGAAATCCGGGGTGCACGTATGGATAATGCACCAGCGAGGAGGAGATCCATTGTCAAGGTAAAGGGGGTAGAGGAAGGACTGAAAGCGGCCGTCTCCCTTGTAGCGTCGTCGAGAAGGACCCCTCTGGTTTAGAAAAACTCCTTAAGAAGGGGGAAATGGAGGATTTGTTAAAGGGCAAAGGAAGGGAGAGACTCACTCATAAATATGTAACCCCCTTCGGCGGAGTGTAGGGGCTGTTTCCCCAAATAGACATCGGGCACGGGGGATGCGATGCGGCGAGAGGAGAGGAGGGGGCACAGATTTCCGTTAAGGTAAACCTGATATGGGGTGGGGCAGCCTAGGGCCATCTCGCCGTCGTTCTTACTAACGTCTTGGAGGAACGTCCGAGGAGTCTTGTATGGAGACTTGTTTGAACCCTCTTTCTTCAGCCTTTGGACACCTGTGTACCTGTTTTGTAGCTGACCACACCATTACACGCTGCCATCTCTGATTGATCTCGAAGCTATAAGGCCTTTAAGGATCTAAAGCTTTATTGCCCTTCAAGAGCTAGTCCTTAAAAGGTTTATGGAAAACTAGAACCTTCTTTGCAGCTGCTAGCATATTTTTTTTTTATCCTTAACACTTCCCAATTTTTCGGCTGTTTATATGGTCTCCGGGTCCTCCTTGATATTTTTATATTTAATACTTTAGTTACTGTTCTCTTTAAATTAAAATATTAATCAATAAAATACAATTTTTACATTTGAATTCATTCTCAAATTTTGCGATGCTGACTACTTGCTTTTTTACCCTTATGGGGTTCGGTGGAGAGAATGAATGGAATAGTGATGGTCTACTACATGGGGAGAAGAAAAGAGTTTCATACTCATTCAATGAAATCACTTCATTTCTAGGCTTTCGAGAGAGTTTAGGACTCACATGACCAAGCTCTGACACTTGCTGCATACTTTTCGTAAAATGCATTCATGTGTCTACTGAGCCTGCCTTGTTCGTGGCAAAAATAAGGCCTGTGTGAAAGGAATATGCGTTCGGAGTGTTGGTTAAAGTTCTAGCAGATAAAACGTTTGTTTGATCATTTCCAAACTCGACATTTGAAGGCTTCCAGCAATAATAAAGGTCAAGTTCATTGCTAATACAACTGTACGACACTGGTTATTATTTGCTAATGTAATTTGGGGGGAGAACAGGTGTACTTGTACCCATCTGTTCCTTTTTCCTCGTGTGGTTGTCTAAAAACTAAATTAGAATATAATATTTTCATAATTTAGTAATTTTGTGCACTGGTAGGTGTTTTCGATTAATTGCTGGAATCGTTTGTAATTATTTGGTTCTGTTTTGTGTCTTTTTGAACGATGCGTTGTTTTAAATTTGTCATAACTGAGCTCTATACTGCCTGAACTTGTTATTTAGGAATAACTTACACAGACGAAGAGTGCAGGACTCTTGCTGGAACTGCAATGTTCATTTTTCCATTTATGAGCCATCTTATCCGTAAATATTGCAATCAAGGTTTCCCATTGATATGAGATTAATAAGGCAAATCAGCCATAGACTTAACCTTGGAACATATTTCGGGCGATGAAACTTCCAGTACTTGCAAGTTTCCACTCACATTTATAACACTTCTCCATCCGTTCACGTTCTTGAACAAATTCGTTAAGGTGCTTCCAGTACTGGTCCTACCAACCCCTTGCAAGTAATAGATGCGTAGACTCTCCCTCAGTCGCCCTTTCAAGGTCGCTAACTCCCCTATTGCCTAACTCTACCTGTTACATAATACATCCCTTCTAGCCTTTGCTTATCGTTCACAGTTTTTTTATTTGTTTGCTTTTTATAACACTTTTTAGTTGCTTAGTTTTTGCCTGAATAATTTGTCTGATTCTGAGGAACATTTGAGGAAGTTGTGGCAATTTTTGAAGCCAGGAGTCCCACATTTTCAAACATGGTCACTGATTGTTAGTTAGAGATATATTTAAAACGAAGTTGGATAGTTCTGACCGTATGGAAGATCCACGTTCTGTGATAGTTACCCTTGCGTACTTGACATAGCTCATGTTCGTTTGTAATAAATGTCTTTTCGATGTTTAACTCTGTAGTCAAATTATATAACTCTCTGGTCCTGCGGTTAACGGTACGCTACTTGCCACAAGATTCTTAACAGCCCAGTGTCCAGGTCTTCCTTAACGGCATTTTTTATTCTTTAACTAACTTCCTTAGTACCGAAACACATTATACATCAATTTTGTCATTCACTCCAATATCCTTTGTAGACTCCTTACTAAACCACGACATAATTATGACTTTTGATATCCAGATCTTTTTCATAATACTCTTAAACAATCATAAAAGATAAACACGTTTTTTGTTCTGAAAAGGCATTAAGTCATTTACTTCAAATTTGCACCTCTTTCATTATCCATCCCCCTCCCCACTCGTCTTTTTCACTGCCCGCTATACTATCTTATCATTTTGCTTTAAAAGTTAATAGTCAATTATAAGGAGGGAGGGTCATGGAGGGGTGGATCCTCTCTCTGGAGGGGTTGGGCGGACTAACTGGTCTATGGAGTACTAGTTCCATTTTTTATTTCTCCCTGCAACGACCTTGCCTATTGCGCTTTCCATTCATTTATAACGTACCTCCAATTCACCTGCTACCCTCCCTTCTAACCCTCTCTCTTTCTCTCTCTCGCTCTCTACTATATCTTAGAGTTTTTGTCTATGTTCCTCTCTTTCTTCGTCCGGCCAGACCCTACTCCCCTTATAGTACGGCCTTGTCGCGTCCTTAGCTTATTTGAATGGTGGTGGTTATTCTTATGTATATGTTGGAGAGCTTGTTTAAAATATACCTCTTTGTCAGTGGTAAACATATTTCATATATACTTTTTTTTATTCATTTAGAAAGCAAAGGCACTTATCACTTGATTAACGTTTAGCATATTTCCTTCGATGGAAATCAGTTATAGAGCTAGTATTTGTGGCACTATGTTCCAAAAATCCAATGTTTCCACCGAACCAGTAGATACTGAAAACGAGTTCCTTCACACCCTAGTTCTGTCATAATTTCGTATTTACTCCTTTATCTATTTAATCTGATGCTAATTATATATCCATGTGAGCAAGGCGTCTTAATATTACTTGGACTCTCACTTGAGCAGTAGGAATTTATTTAGTGACCACCACATAAAATAAAATCCTTAGTTCCATTCTTGCTAAAAAAGGTTGGTAACCTACAGATAACCATTCCAAATTAGCCTTAGTTGCACAGAGTGAACGATAATAAATAAGAATAGCAGTATTTGTCAACATGGGTTGCAGATATTCACCCTCTCATGTCCAACGTATAAGTTCTTCTGAATCCTTTTCGATTATTGCCTAACGGCCTTTAGCTGCACGTGTTCTTTCCGTTAAGTGTTATGTACGTCCGAATTTTGTACATTTTTTAGCTAGTAAGATACTTCCGTTATTGTTACACTCCTACGTTGGATTCAAGTCAATAAGAGAAATGTATAGACAAACAAGTTATTAGGACAATACCTGGATGAGCATGATTCGTATTCATAACATATTGGCGTACAGTAAAGCAATTTTTGATTTTATATTCCATTCTCCTCTAAAACCACCGCATCTTGAATTCCGATTTTTTAAGTCCATTGATGAACTTGACCTGCCCTGCCTCCTTCAGTACAGAGATCTGCCTGAAGTGTATCAGCTGTTGTTTGGAGCTTTAAAACATTTATTTATTTTTCGTATTTTAACCTCGTTTCACTCGAAATCAAACGTGTATATATTCGGCTATAGTAATTAATTAGTACTACTATTAGTAGTAACTTCAGGATGTACGATTAAAATGATGATGTACCTATCCTCGACAATTTTAATTTATGTTGAGTTGGTTTGCAACGGTAAGGAATTTGTCTTAGGTTTCTGTGTCTTTGAAACTGTGTCAAGATCAGTGCAGTATTCAAAATGTGTTTCTTCCGTCAGCCTATGCATTATGCATTCACAATTTTAAATTTTAGATTGTCTGACCTTCTAGTTCGAACTTTATTGCGAGTCGTATACATATGCTTTGGGCCCACGAAATAGGCAGCCATGTCTTTGGGAAAACTACGCGGTGTTGGACTCTTTGTGATAGGCTCCATAAATTCTTGTCTATTTCCATAGACAGTTGTAATCTGTTTTTTTGAAGGTTCTAGTCTTTTTGTTGAAAAATTATCATTCATGCATACGATACACTTATATCATTAAGTATGGTTTTGTGGAAAATCTTTTATTAGTTGAGTAATGCGAGTTTCTTACGTTTTACTAGTTGTATTTGTCATTATAAAACATCTGAAAAGTAGTTAAGTATTTTGATATTCTTATTTTGAATAACAGCTGAAGATTTATCGATTCAGGTCTTTTCGTAACTGACTGCAACTGACCCATTGGGTTTATCATTATCACACTAATGTCTAATTACAGGTAAATAATTTTATAACTATCTTCCGTTCCTAATGTATATTTTACAAACGAAATATCAAATGCATAATTCTACCTTTTTTCGTCCATTGAGAGAATTTCTTAATTAATTCCACACTCTCATCTTCAAGGTATGAAGTAGGAGTAATGTGAACTAAATCAAAAGATATAAAAAGATTTAGATAGCGTTTTTAGATAGCTTTGAAATTGAAAATGAGAAATATTATTGAGACATTGTTTGGTTTCTTTGTCTTCGGTACGTTCCTAGTCAATTATGTCTGTCGGCTTGTCGGAATTTTATGTTTTAAATATGTTTAACGTTAATTCATTCATTTGATTATTTTAATAATTTTCCTTAAGTCACTTTACATAATTAATAATTTTTCTCTCTCCCCCCGCCTCATTCCTATCTAACTCTCTCTTGTACACCCTCTATCTCCTCTCTTTCTATCCCATCTTTCTGTTTCTCCCTCCAATCTTCTTTTATTATTTACATGATACTAACTGTTTTATTAAGGCATCTTAATCTTAATCTATATTTCTAATATTCCTTCGTATTGCTTTGCTATATTATAGTTTTTATAATGTTATTCATAAACAACATATAGTGTAATCACTCTATCCTCCTCCATATCTCTTCTCTCTCTCTCTCTCTCTCTCTCTCTCTCTCTCTCTCTCTCTCTCTCTCTCTCCCCCCCCTCTCTCTCTCTCTCTCTCTCTCTCTCTCTCTCTCTCTCTCTCGCTCTCTCTCTCCCCCCTGTCTCTCTCTCTCCCCCTCTCTCTCTCTCGCTCCCCCTCTCTCTCTCTCTCTCTCTCTCTCTCTCTCTCTCTCTCTATCTATCTATCTCTCTCTCTCTCTCTCTCTCCCTCTCTCTTCTTTTATTTAGACGATGGTAACTGATATTTGTAATATGTCTTCGTCGTAACCCTTTTTTATATATATTTTAGGTTTCATAATATTATTCTAAAAGGACATATAAGGAATTCACTGATCCTTTAGTTAGAACTACAGACAATCCATCCTGAATTTATTTTCTTTAGTCCTATTGTAAAATCCATTACAGACTATTTCATTTTTGAGAAAAGGGAATCCCGCGGAATACTTTTGTCGTTCGTTATAATGCTAATTATCAAGTGTTAATTTTCCAATGATTCTTTTTTGCTTTCTCATTATGATCTAATTATTACAGGAAATACTTTAAGTAAGGACTTCCTCAAGAGGGATTTCCAGGATCCAATTAGCCCGGTTGACATATGACCCTTCAGAGTTAAGTGCCTTTCCCTTCTTGCCGTTCCTTTGATCCGCTCTCCGGTCAGTCTCCATGAATGGACCGGAACAACATGTGGCGAGGGCCCTCATTTTTCACCCAAACCATACATACCGTCCTGCGTGTGGCCCTGGTTAGCTTTTTCTATAGTAAGGCCAAGGAAGTCAAGCATAGCTTTATTTAAAATCTCCGAGCAAGTTGTAAAATAGAAACATTGCACGTTTAGCCTTGATATATTCGAAATTATAATGATGCTGTGGATGGTAGTCAGCGTATTCGGGGTGTTGATTTCTCTATACTTCGCAAAACAGTATATTTCATTTGTTTTTTCTCACAATGCCAACATAAGGCCGTTACAGTACTTGAAATACCATTTCCATATTACCACCCACTTGGATTCCAAATCCTCAAATTTGTGTCCCAAATAAACTACCAATGTCATGTCCGCCTCTGCTCTTACGTAGACGTTCGCCAATTTCTTGTTATGAATTCATTTTCCCCTTCTGGACAAGGCCCTCGTAAAAGCGCATGGCCAAGCCAATATCCCAACAGTGTACAGTATCTCTTCATTGGTAACCCTTCAGATAATTTAATTTGATTTTGAGCAATAAATGAACACTACTAATTTAGCGTATACAAATCATTTATATTTTCTTTATTGCTTCTTCTCGTGGAATTTCCATTGACTCAAAATGTATAGTTTTCTAAAATAGTAAAAAGATTAGATGAGTGGATATTTCTCTCTTTTTCCTCTGCAGGAATCAGTTCTTTCTTCTCCCCTCTGCCTCTACAGGAATCGGTTCTTCCTACTGGAGGACAGGTGGTTGTATATCATAATTACCACAACATTAGTGTATGAACATATTATAGATAAATACACTTAAACATATATTTTCTTGATCTCATTGAGTCAGGTCAGAATGTAGTCAACATAAGATTCTGCAGAGGGCTGTGGGTGTGACATCCAGTGAATAGTAGGAAGAACCTATTCCTGCAGAGGGCTGTGGGTGTGACACCCAGTGAATAGTAGGAAGAACCTATTCCTGCAGAGGGCTGTGGGTGTGACATCCAGTGAATAGTAGGAAGAACCTGTTCCTGCAGAGGGATGTGGGTGTGACATACAGTGAGTACTAGGAAGAAACGATTCCTGCAGAGGGATGTGGGTGTGACATCCAGTGAGTACTAGGAAGAACCTATTCCTGCAGAGAGCTGTGGGTGTGACATATAGTGAGTACTAGGAAGAAACTATTTCTGCAGAGGGCTGTGGTTGTGACATACAGTGAGTTCTAGATAAAAACGATTCCTGCAGAGGGATGTGGGGGTGTCATACAGTGAGTACTAGGAAGAAACGATTCCTGCAGAGTGTTCTTTCTAGTACTCTCTGGATGTCATACCCACAGCCCTCTGCAGGAATCGTTTCTTCCTAGTACTCACTGTATGTCACACCCACACCCCTCTGCAGAATCTTATGTTGACTACATTCTGACCTGTCTCATGCAATGAGATCTAGATTACATATGTCCAAGTGAATTTATGTATAATCTGTTCATACATTTATGATGTGGCAATTATGATATACAACCATCTGTCCTCTCATTCTGGCCTTTCATGGGTGGTTCACATATTGTTGAGATAAGATTCACTTTTCATTCCTTGCTAGTGGTTGACATGTGTAGTTCAGTGTCACAAATTTCTGGAGTTCTGATGTTCAGTAATTTTTGGTTCTAATGCTTTTGTTCTGTATTGATAGTCTATGGTGACTGACATACCTTTACTGAAAGTGCTATTTCCACAGAAGTACAGTAAGTTGTAAGTCATTTATTTATTTTATGTAAATAATTGGGATCTGCCTGATATCCATCCAGGAGTTTTTTGGTTGTACTCCTGATGCAACTTTTCATCAGTTTCTTCAGTGGACTATCCTGGCTATGTAATAGCTGACATAAATGAGGTCCGTCCAAAAGTGGATATTACATAGAAGCTCAAAAATGCAGCTATCTCTCGTAACTACTATTATTAAGTACGTTGTTGACGTCAGCATGCGGTTTAGAGCTGAGAAGGAGTGCCTTTTTTTCCTTCAGACGCCCTGCCTGTTAGTGCCCCAGTGCCACTATTAGCTTGCTGCGTGTGGGCCTAAAGTATCTGGGAGTCCATTACAAAAATAGGCACAACAGCAGAAGCACATAGTCCCTGTTGCTAACCCTTCCACCGAGCACCCTTCGGGGAAACAAGGAATAATCCCTTTGTACGACCGTTAGTTGTCAGGCTGTCAACCTCACGATAGCCCCTTCTTCAACCTTTTTCTTTTATTCCTATCTCAGCTTCCTTGCTTTCTGTCTCCCTAATTTGTCTCCATTATAATAGAGTTACAGGTTCATTCTCCCTGGACCTACCTTGAACACGGAAATTCCTCCTGGCCTGGAGTCAGCCAGTGCGTGCATAGCTTGGAAATAGGAAAGTCAAGATTGTACTTGTCATTTTAAAACGTATTGAAGGTTTTCGTTTGGTCCTTGAAACAGTATGAGAAACATTGTCTCATGTGTTGTCATTAAAACGTCCATTACAGAAGAGCTCCGTAAACTAAGCGGATATCCCTATGCCGGTATAACACAAATGATCTCAACTCACAACATAATTCTCTATTTCTATATAAAAATTCGATTAATACAGGAGTTACGATAACCGAATACCTACTAGTTAAGAAAAAATGGATAGAACAACGATTTTAGAGCAACAATGGTTTAACAAAATAACATTTACTCATTCAAAAACTGTAGCCCACCAACGGAGATATTTTGAATTTTCTGATTCCCTCTACCTCTACTCCCTCCCCCTCCTTCTTTTCTTCCTGGTGCGATTTCAGCTATAACGAATATCATCTTTAGTGCTGAACGAAGTGTTTAAATATCAAGTATTAATTGGTAAATATCGATTTTTTAGACAAGAAATTAAATCATTATTGAAGACGTCATCTCACGTATTTGCATTTTTCTTATTTAGTAAAAATCTGTTCAAAACAAAATTTAGCAATTAAACTTGCAATGAAACGTTTCATATGTTCGCATAGTATAAATCTGTATATTGGTGCATATGACTAAAAGTGGGGGTACATTCAGGATTGGAAAAATGTGAACAGAACAAAATTTATAGAAAATTAAATTTACAAAAAGATTGCTTATATACAATTTTTCGGTTCAACTTATAGTAATGGCGATACTTTAAATTTTCGATTTTCCTCTTCTGAACAGCCCCTCGCTCCCGCCTCATTTCAGCTTTTAACAAACTTTTACATTAAACGTTTTTATATAGTATTTGCTAACGATTGGACTGGCTTTATTTTCGTCATCTCCTAAGTATGTGAGGGATGATGGACATTTGAGATAATTTTCCGAAAATTGGGCCATGAATACAACTTCAACA
Organism: Riptortus pedestris; assembly: GCA_019009955.1. Classification (NCBI taxonomy): domain Eukaryota; kingdom Metazoa; phylum Arthropoda; class Insecta; order Hemiptera; family Alydidae; genus Riptortus; species Riptortus pedestris. Next base: position 122,872,580 of record CM032232.1, read on the forward strand.
TGATTTCTCTTGAGGAATCATAACCAATCAAGTTCGTTAACAGCTAATACACCCCATGGGAGGGGAGGGTTTAGAGGGGAATTACAAAAATTCAAAATATCTTCGTTATTATTCCTCAAATCGAACATTTGTATAGAACCAATCTTACTGTAAGTATAATTGCCTATAAATGTTGTTAAACACATGTTTTGTCTAATATGAATATTAAAAGACATATTTGTATTATTAACAGATTTCCCTTAAGAGAAATCAGCTATTGAGGTTGTACTCATCACGCAATTTTCGAAATTTTCCTCAAATGTCCATCGATCCTATTCAGGAGACAACGAAAATGAGGTCCGTTCAAAACTCTCTCTCTCTCTCTCTCTCTCTCTCTCTCTCTCTATATATATATATATATATATATATATATATATATATATATATGTGTGTGTGTCTGTTACTGCTCTATTGTCTGTCGCAATTATTGTTTAATCGTTACCAAACTCGATATGTATTCTTTTTATGTAAAAAGAAAGATCAAGTTCGTTAACGGCTGAAATCGGGCCAGGGGGATGGGAGGGGGGTTTAGAGGGGAGGATTTTCGAAAATTCGAAATATCTCCGTTACCATATGTCGGATCGAAAAATTGTATAGAACCAATCTTATTGAAAATTAAATGTGATATAGTTATTGTTACGAGTATGTACATTTATTCACTATGTCAAATATTGACGGAGATATTTGCATTTTTCTGTTTTTAGCCTTCAGCAAAACGCCACTTCTACTCAAGTTACATAAAAAAATACACTGCTACATAATAAATCACATTCGAACCTTAAATACTAAAAATTGTGTTCAAGAGACTTTTATTATACGAGATACATGCAAATACGTCCTGGTGAGCCCCCCACCCCGTCTTTAGATTTTGGACTACTAAAATTTGATTGATTGAGATAACAATTATTCTGACTAATTAATTAATATGTTATATTTTGATATATTTCAGTAATTGTTTTTCTTTCCGGTGTGAGGCGGGCAGACCCGTTTGTTTACATTTCTAATGCTTCTGTCTGTTGGTTATTGAAATTGGATGAAACATTTCTTATTTCCGTTTGTATTTATTGTCACGGTGGTGTTACCAGTTTGTCTATTTATCTATTGCTAAACTACACGAGTGAAATCTGCTTAGTTTATGCAGCTCCTGCGTGACGGACTTTTTTTTAGTTTTCACCCTTCAGTAAACTTTCTCTCCTACTCATGTCAATAACAATTAGCTGTTATAACACGAACCTCCTTATTCAAATCTTAAATACTAAATATTGTTTTAATGAGACATTTATTATGCGAATAATAATACTACATGCAAATTATTTCTGCAATAACATCATCATCATCAATTAAGGTTTCACCTTTTTGTCTCGAAAATATTTATTTGATATAGTTACTTGATATTAACGGGTTCGGGGGATTCGAAAATTCCAAATATATTTGTTATGAGTCAGATCTAAAAATTTCACAGAACCAATCTAGTTAAAATATTGATGCTTTATCCATTTTTTCGTACTTTATGGTTATCAGTCAGAATATATGGTCAGATGATATCATAATTGTTTCATGTCATGGGGGGAAGTGCTTAGTTTACGCAGCCCCTGCGTAACGGATGTTTTCATTACTTGTTTCTCTTACTCGAATATTAATGGTATGCTTGTATTTTTGGTTGTGGATAAAACACCACCCCTATGATTTTCGCTTAAGTCTTTTATACTACAGAACAGGTTATGTCCAGCTTAAAGTCAAATCTTATTTACAAGGACTCCAAAAGGGACGATAGAGAATGTAATTAATACGACAACATTAGTGTGCCATAACTCATGTTACAATTATTAATGTTGTGCTCCCACATTTTAGCAGATTTCCCTTATTATTATAGCTCTAGCTATAGTAAATAGTTTTCAATAAAACTAATATGTTATATTCAGATATATTTCAGTAATTGTTTTCATTTCCAGTCGAGAATATTTCTATCTATCTGTTAAGTTCTCAGTGTTGGTCGGTCTGTTTGTTCACAATTCAGACGCTAGGGCGATTATGAAAATTAACTGAAAGATTTCTCATTACCGTTGTGTTTACTTACTTAATATTCTAATATTCTTAATATGGTGTTTGTTACCAATATGTAGGTTTATCTATTATAAATAGGTAGATAGACGTGAGAAATCTGCTTAGTTTACGCAACCCTTGCGTGACGGGTTTTTTCTATATTCAATTACTCTTCTTATGAATATTTTTCTTTAATTTGAGTTGGCTGGGCACATTTTCAAGGCATTGCTCGTATCCTCGTTTATATTGTTAAAATGGCGATATGGATGAGGATTCCAAAATGTGAATTATAAATATTACAGGGCGATGATAACCTGGTAGTTTTTCGCCCTTAAACCCTATACAACAACAACAACATTTTCAAGGCGATTAGCTTCGTTTAGGAGTGCTAGAATCCTGAAAATGTTTCATTGAAATATAGCTGAAAATATTTATCGGTTGGATAATAATGCAATATGAATGAAATCGGAGAGAAAAAGAAAACATTACATGCTTTTCAACATTTTCATTTTCATCAAAGAAGCATTGATAAAAAACATTGAAGTTATGTTTAATAACATAATTTTAATGTTTTATGTTTTTATAAAGCCTCTAGCACTGTTTAAAGTGATTGTTTATGTATTCAGTTTGAGGATTGTCAATATTTCTGAAAATACCAAGCTGTAAATCATTGAAAATTTGAAGTTTTAAGTGAGGGAAACTTTTATAGCAGGGCTTTCTCGGTAACACCTGGGGCAAATGACACCGTTAAGGGTTTAATGCCCCGAAATTTCATTTGACAGATATATATACCGAAATTGCTGTCGGGTCGGTACGGGCTACCTGCAGAAGGTGACTTTATGGCACTGCTTTGTGTATCGAACCTTTAAACTTTAGCCGCCCCATTCTAGAGTAAGTGCTTCTATTTCTGTTTAGGACTTGTAACGTCGGATTACTAATATTTATTTCCTTCCTTCTCCGTAAATTCGGAAACCGTATTTGATGTTGCTATGTGGGAAATGGTGTTTTGGGTTGGACATTCCTGTAGAGCTAAGTGCCTTGTCGCCTTCAAGAAAGTTATAAACAATAAACAGGTGGCCATTGGTCAATGGATCAATGTTTTATTTAGAACTAGTTCTCTATTTATCTCTGTACATACAAAACATTACTAATAATCAGTTAATTAGATAATCTAACAATAATAACCATATTAATCTGTTTTTATGAACAAATTCCCATTTTACTATTGTCATAGTTGTTCCTTTCCGGCAGGCTTGAAAAGGGTGCCCTTGCATCGACGGCACACTTGCAATTTGTATACTCCACGATTATTCAGTAATGGTAACAGATTTCTCAAGAATATTTTGTATGCTAGCTCAACCAATCCACTACTTGATATGTCAAGTCTTATTTTATTATCAGCAAAAAATGTCTTCACTTATTTTACTTTTCTCAGCCTCTGGAAGTCCTTCAAGTCTGATTTTTCCAAATTACAATTACTTGATTATAATAATTGGAAATTTTTATAGTATTCATCTAAATTTAGTAAAACAAAATCATCCTTCTAACATAAAGTACTTAACTTGTATTTAAATAAAGAATATTTGTTTATGGTTGGGACTTTGAGGCATATTTTTGTATCTTGTTTTATTCTATTTCTATAAAACAAGTTCATGTTTTTTTTCTCAAACATTATTGTTTAGTGCATATATATTGAAGGAAAATACATTATTTTCTAAATGAGTGGCTGACAGGAGTCTCGGCTTTTTATTGAATATAAACCTTGCTGCTCTCTTCTGCAATTTATATATGACTTTTTGAGTAATCCCAGTGCGTAACGCTATATATTACCCGCGTACGGAAATAACCGTACTATTTTTGTACTTGTGTTTCCACTGGAAGATATTTCGTAATACATTTTAATAAGAAGGAAAATTTTATTTTCTCACTTAATTCGTCAATGTGACCGAACCAGTCTACCCTTTTGACCCCAGTCCATCCTGTAAGCTTTATCATGGGGACTGGTAAAGTGTCTCAATTAATTATTGATAGCACTCCAAAAGAATGTGCGCCATATTCGCTAAAATCTGGATTTTTTTTTTTTCTTCACGTTCTTAGGTAGCTTAGTAGCCATTATCCATTCAGATAATGCTTTAGTAGGAACATCGTGTTTCAGTTATCTTGGATCTGTATCTTTTATAATTAAACTGGTGTCATCAGTATAAAGAATAGTTTTGGGGCTTTAAAATATGTAGGTTGTTTATTATGTACATATTAAAATTAGAAATGTACCTAATATTGAACCTTGGGTAATTGTACATAAGTAATTGTTTGCCATTTTGAAATAATTTAAGACTGTTAAATCTGCAAATATTCCAGTTACAATTTCTACACGGAAAATGAATTATTGTATTTCCTCCGAAAAGTTAAATTTTACCAAGTAATAGACATGTTTTTGCGGAAATCGTATTGCTTACTTACGAGGACTTCAAAAATGTTCTATTGATAGATTCAAGATAATTATTTCGAAAATTCCCGTAAGAAATTTTATGATACACAAAAAAAGACCCTATATAACTTTGCAGATTCTCTAATACGTTTGGAAAAATATGCATTTTTTTTTTCAAATTTTCTTCACCCCTTTAGTCCCTTAGTCTACTTCAATATTCCATATTTAACTATCTACCACATATTAATGGAATGCCATTAGTATACAAATATTCGGAACACATATTTCAAATAATACAGTAGTTGCCCTTAAAGATGACCCCTAAGTGTTTGATAAATTATTTAATTTTTTGAAAATTACAAATTAGTATAAAGAAATTTAAATTACAAATTTGTTGTATCTTCATTTATATCGTTAAATTTTAAATAGCGCTATAAATGTGGGTATAGCCATATTTAAAATTTACAAAACACATTTTACCCACAAAATGCAGATACTTATCCAAAACGAGAGTTATAGATATTACCGGGGATAATAACTTAGTAGTTTTTTGCCCTACGACCTTAAGAAACAAACAAGCATGCCACAGGTACATAAACATTTTCAATCTTCTAATTTTCCTTAGTCATAGAATATTTTATTCATATAGTTTACTAAGTTGTATTATGGGGGAAAAAGATATTGTTTGTCAGTATTACTTTTCTGTTGAAGAGCTCATAGATGATTTCGAACTGTAAGTCGATCATTTCACGGATCTAGATGGAAAATATATGCTTTCCCACATTAAATATGTGTTACCATAAGGTACCAAGCGATGAAGGCATGTCTGTCTTCATATAAAATGCATAAGGTACTTATGACAGTTGCCTGTGTGTAGCGGCACCGAACGGTTTCGCTTCCGTTGGTGGGATCCCTCTCTGCAGACCATCTACCACGTGGGAATGGTGAACATTTGTTGTCGGTTCTTACGAGGAAGTAGCGCATCCCTTCATTATAAAGGTACGGTCACGCCGGCTTTAACTCTGGTAGCATATGGTACGGCAAGACGGTTCACTGGATATGTCTCGTGAGACGTTCAAAGTTCCGTTCACAGGGGGTTCTTTAAACCTGGCTCATCATACCATATGGTGCTCATGTACTTCCTTCGTCCTTTTAAGTGAATAATACCATCATTTCTCGAGAAGTAGATCGGCTGTAGAAGCATTTTACGCCTAGATAGCACAGTGAGCTGACACTAGTTAGAACTGATGTAGGTTTTAGCAGAATTCACTTAAGGAAAATCAGCTATTGATGTAATACCCATGACGCATTTTCGAAATATTTCCTCCAACGACCCCTCCTATTAGATGACAAAAATGAGGTCTGTTATATATATATATATATATATATATATTTGTCTGTTACCGCTAGTGATAGTTTTTGTTCTTGTCAACAATCACCAACTTCGAAAAGAAAATTCATATTTGGATTTTTTAGTTTTCAGCATTCAGCAAAAGCATTTTAGCAGATTTCCCTTAAGGGTTGAGGTCTTACTCATGACGCGATTTTTGAAAATTTTCTTCAAATGTCCATCGATCCTATCCAGGAGATGACGAAAATAAGGTCCGTTCAAAACTGTATATATATATATTTTTTTCTGTTACCGCTCTAGCGGTCGCAACTTTTGTCTTATCGTTACCAAACTTGATATATAATCGTTTTATACAAAAAGAAAGTTCATTAATGGCTGAATCGGATCAGGTGGAATGGGGGGTTTAGAGGGGTAGAATTTCGAAAATTCTTAATATCTCCGTTATTATGCGTCGGATTGAAAAATTGTATGGAACCAATCTTATTGAAAATTTAATGTTCTATAAATGTTTATGTACATTTTTTCACTATCTTGATTATTTACTGAGATATTTGCATTTTTTAGTTTTCGGTCTTCAGTAAAGCCCCACTCTTACTCATCTCATATTTTCGATATTGTATTTTGTTGTGAAGAACTTTATTTGAAGCTTAAATACCAAATATTGTTCTCATTGAACTTTTAAGTTTTGAGATAAATGCAAATACGTGGCTCACGTGGGTAATCTGCTTAGTTAACGCAGCCCTTGCCTGACGGACTTTTAATTGAAGCTTGTGTTTGTCAGTTGGACTGATGGTCAGTACATCCATTACTCGAGAAACGTTCATTCTCTAGGCAAGAGTAAGTGATCCTATCTGCAAATCTGAAAAAACCTGTTGTCCATTTTTCCTGTAAAGAGTCTATAAAAACAGAAATTTAAGCGTTATATGAAATATCTAGTGACTCAGGTGCTCGTAGTGAAAATCGCATTAGTGCGAGAGGAGTTTACCAGAAGCCTTTTATTAAAAGAGATGTTTTAATTTTTGATTTTACCTTCCCTGTAAACTGCCCTCTTTCCTTCTCTTGGCCAGCTTTCAACCGTTTATGAACTTGATATTTATCTTTACAAAAACATAAAAAGGAAAAATTGCTGTAACAGACAAGCATATATATATATATATATATATATATATATATATATATATATATATATATGTGTGTGTGTGTGTGTGTGTGTGTGTGTGTGTGTGTGTGTGTGTTTTTCAGTTTCTTCTTGACACTAGTTATTACTATATTTCTCCTAAGCAGGATAAAATAAAAAACAAATATACTAAACCCAAAATATAATATTTATAACTATTAAGTAAATGGACTTATTTATATTTTAGAATCCGAACCTTTTTTTTTTTTTTTAACTATCTAAACACATCAATAGTATTGTTGACTCAACGAGACAGTGTTGATGAGTGCGTCCTTAACAGTTGATTTCACTTGAATAAAAAATGTGTTTTATTATTTTCATAATAAAGTTTCTCTACTAAACACAATCTTTTTTTTTTTTTTTTTTTTATTTAGTTTCTTTATAATAAAGTTCCTTATCTGACAAATGAGCTCCATTATTATTTGCCCTACGAATTTCTTATTCATTTGACCATCTTTCTTGCTTACTCTTTGGGGGGGGGGGGAATAAGAATATATAATGAAAATCAGAAAGTGTTCTATCATTATAGTTTTATATATTCTTATTTTTCTATTTCTTTTTAAGTAACTTAAGTACTGTGACTTATTTTTCATTGTAAATATGTTTGCACGGTGCTTTAGTAGGATAACGGTTCTTGCCGCCTTCATCCTCGCCTATTAGGGATGCCTGCATATAGTTGTGCGGGTTTAGCATAACCTGAACGCCGTATTCAACCGCTCAACGTTAATGGTCTTTATTACGTACACTGGATGTGGGAATTGTTTTATTGTTTCTAAGAAAAAAAAAGTGTTTCTGGCCGACTTAGAGTTATTGCTACAACTAAGAATATATTAAATATTAAGATATATTATTAGGCTGTTATGTTATGATTTCCCTATTTATGGCTATTATTTGAAGACTTTTCTCCCGTCCCTCCATTCGTTGAGTTTCCTTGAAGTTTCTGAAGTATGCATTGATAAGGCTATTATTGAAAACATATTTCTTTAAATATGTTTATGTGTATGTAAATCAATTTTAAAGGATTTCATTCAAATAATCTATATAAACGCCAGTCAAGAAATTATTTAGTTCCTTTAATAAATGGAAGATAATGGAAACATTTAAAACGGAATATTTCACGTAACAAACAAAAATGTATCTGCATATTTGGTTTTTATTGCATATTAATATATTTAATACAAATTATTACATAAAATAAGGTTTTTTTATCAGATTTTTCAGGTAAAACTGGTCATTATACGCAAATAAACTTGATTGGTAAAGACACCGATTCCAGTGACAAACTTCTTCTTCATAGACATTGAAGGTGTATGCATATGTTTTCGTTTTTGTGTGTGTGGGTTTGCGTGCGTGTGCATTTAATAAACAATATAACATACCTACCTCAAAACCATCCCCTTCCAATGTCACAATTATTTGATGAAACCAATGACGATACTATTTCTTTACTACGAATTAAATGGAAAATAGGGACTAACTTTTGAAATTTGTAACAAACAATTAAGTAAATACTTTAAAAGAGTAAAACGTGATAACCTTTAATCAAATTGAAAGAATGAATATAAAAGAGAAGAATTTAAAAAATGAATTTATTACGGAGTTAATTCCCAAGAAAAATTCAAATAAAATACACGATGATATCCAGAGCATATTATCTGGTTAAGATATCATTAGATAAACATTTACAAATAAATATCTGCCGGGGAAGCGATCTGTCGAGTCTCACATTTCTTCATGTATTTTAGTCCGTAAAGTTCCGATGGAAAACACGTGATTCTTAAGTGACGATTACGACGTTTTGTAACATATTGGCTTATTGTGAATGAGAGATGAGTGGGTTTTTTTCTTAATACTGAAAGCTGAAAAATACAAATAGTTTTCTCATTTTCGAGTTATAGACATATATACAGAACAAATATTATAGAAAGTATGATTAACAAAAATTGATTTATAACTTTTTTTTTAAGCAACCCATAAAAGTAGATATATTTCGATTTTTTTTTATTTTACTCCTTTATGATCTCTTAGTATGATTCCACCCATTAACGACCTTTGGTATTTATTTTAGTATACAACGATTTGATATTAAGTTTGGATCAATGACCCAGAACTTTCGATCCCCACAGCTTTCGAACGACCTCATTCTTATCAATTCTAGGTGGGAGATCGATGGACAGTGAATCACAGGACAGTTTTTTTTTTTTAAATCGAAATGACACAGTTTCGGAAATCTGGTGATGAGGGGTAGCTCAGTAGCTGATTTCCAATAAAAGGTGCCCTACTTTTATCCCAACTGAAGGGTAAAATTGTGAGAATGTAAACCGAGACAGGAACGTAAAACCTTAATTGGTGACGCCATTGCACTACTAATTTACATGTATCTCGCATAATAAAGGTTTCATGAAAACATAATTTGGTATTTAAGTTTAGGATAAAGAGGTTCATGTTATTACAATTTATTGTTATTATGACATGAGTAGGAGTGGGGGTTTTACTGAAGGATGGAAAGTAAAAAATTCCGAGAATCTATTCATATTATAGAAAATGCGTATATAGCAACTTAATGTTTATGGACAATTAAATATACAATTAGATTAGTAGGAGATATTTAGAATTTTTAGAAATTCTCCCAACCGTTTACCATCCATGAAGCGATTTAATTTTCCATGAAACGCTTATATATCAAGAAAAACAAATTAATATGATCAGTAGAGCTGTAACAGACAAATGTGTGTGTGTGTGTGTGTGTGTGTGTGTGTGTGTGTGTATATATATATATATATATATATATATATATATATATATATATACAATTTTGAACGGACCTCATTTTTGTTGTCTTGTAGGCAGGATCAATGGACATTTGTGGACATTTTTCGAAAATCGTGTCACGAGTAAAACTTCAATAGCTGATTCCCCTTAAGGAAGTCTGCTTAAAAATGGTTGCCTTTCACAGTTTTTTTGGTCTTGTGCATTAAATTGCTAGGTTATTATTAAAGTTTATTACAATGGGAAATAGGTTCGGCGCCATGTCACTTTGAGGTTCCCACTGCTATCACATTGCCCCTAAAGGATGGCTAGTATATATAAAGAGCATAGTGATACCTTTTGTTGTGAGCTCCTAGAGGTACCAGCATTCCTTGTAGTACTACGGGGGTCAAAAACCTTCTCTTTTATTTTCTGCCGGCTGGCTGTCCTTGTGATCCCGCATTACTGCCCGACTGTCTTATCCAAGAACCAACTGCGCCCAGAATGTATATAGGATGTAGACGACTTGCTGGGTCTTAAATTATCTCAGCCTTAGTTACCCCTATAATGTTCTCTTCCAACCTTTTTTTCTGCTTGCCTTTTTAGCTGTGTTTATATAAACCCTGTGAGCTGAGGTATCTGTAGGTTTCAGTCGTATCAAGTTTACTGGAGAGATATTTTACGTACAGCTTTCTTTTACTGCAATTAAACATTCAGTAAAGCAACAAAACGAATATCTCATAACTACCGTACGTTTTAAGACCTGATTACATAGGATTCTTTTTAAGACATAAATGAAGAACAGAATGTGATATGAAGTTACCGCCATCTCTGTGTCATTTCTGCACATGGAAAATCTGGTTTGTTTACGCAGATCATGTACTATGGAGTCTATAGTAATTGCAAGAATTCTATCTACTTTGGTCCAGAGGTTGAGGAATTGAACACTTGAAATTACTTTTGTATTATATTTATGCAGTATTTACAAGCTACACCTGGTAATTGATCTCGTACACAGGTAAACCTGATTTTCACGGGACCGAACAAGGGAATAAAAGGGGTCACAAGGACATGCATTGGTTTCCCATTGCCGTCTCCATTAGACCAACCAGAAATAAAAACTTGAGAAAAATTCATTCACACCAGCAAAGCCATGAGTAGAAAATTCGATTCGAAGCCAGAGTTGGTAGATAGCCATCCCTTGGTAGCCTGTATAAGCTGACTAATGATAGGCATTAGCTAGCATGGGTATACAGACTACAACTTTAATCTGCTCTCCAGTGTGTCCACTGACAAGTTGTAAGTGAGAATTATACAGAGAGGGGACGTATGTTTATAACCCCCAAAAAAGTGATAAAAATAATTAAATAAAACATTACTTGCTCATTGCTAACCTATTTCTTTTTCTTCTGTTCTAGAAAATAAAAGTTCCGCAGATAAAATGCAGATTTCACCAAGAAGACCTTTAGGATCTGTAAATAATACACTGTCTTCAAATGCCACTGGAAATACGTAAGTCTTATCCGCATGTTAATGCATGGACTTTGGAGAATTTCTGTATATTTTCAGTTCAAATCGTATTTCATTATCTTTTTGTATTAGCACTTTTTATTATTATTACACACTTATTTAGGTTATTTTACTTCTTGATGTACAATAGTTGCACCATCATTTTCATACAGCTCGCTGCACACCTTTTAGGTTATGTTATTAATTATGTGTGTTATTTTAATTAAAATTTTAGGTGGAACTCTTTTGGTGAATTATAAATTTATTTTTGTTTTAAGAATATGACTATTCAACTTTATTTTGGTCTCTTCACCTTATATTCAATGATAATTGTGAAATGTTTTAGATAATATCTGTTGGTGATACTTGGACATTCATTATGTTGAGGGTCAGAAATGAGATCGGTTCATGGTTTTAGTCACTTTTTCTTCGTTTTCACAGCCATTTATGGTGACGGGGTTTCACTTCTTTTTTTTTGTAGTCTTACTCCTTGATTATTTTTTTACCATACTTCTGGTTGTTTTTATTTCTGTAGCTTCTTTTAGTTGTATTAAACCAAGAATTCCTTAGGAAACACACCTCGTTGTTGCATGGTCACTAGGTCTTCATAGTTCTTTGTGTAGAAGGGTGTTTGTCTTCCATTATTATGACGTCACTCCGGGAGCTAATTCTCTTGTGGTTGGATTTTTCAGGGCCTAAGGACGGATTGGAAAGTCGATCGTCGCTGGATCATGAGCTCGAACCATTTTCCAAAATATCAAGCTAGAAACAATAAAGCATACTTGTTAATAGTAATCATTCTTTTGGATGCGTATTGCTCAGTGTAAGTTGTAGTATCGTGTACATTTCTAATAAAGTGTGCACCTGCTGAAGTTTTGAGATTGGGCTTGGAAACGACGAGTTAGTAAAGTTTCTGTTGTGCTTGAATGAGATGGGGACTAAACAGAGTGCCAGTAATGTGTGTAATAGTTTAAAATCATGTTGGTTTTACCAATTTCCCCTCTTACTACAGAATTAGCAATCTTTATCCAATTTAAAAGTGTCATAATTTGCTATTTAGTTAATTTCATTTGTACATGAATCATATAGGTACATATCTCGTTGGAGATCCCACATGAGATGGAAACAACTTTAGCACTTTGGAGAGTAGAGGTGACTAATCTTTCTTCACATCCTTCCGTTGATATATGTATATATTTTTAGACCTGAGTCGTGCAGATGTTATGAAACTTCAACTATTGTAGGTTTTGATCTCTTTACAGCTTCTCCGCTCATTCATTTGTCCCTATCAGTCCAGGACTTCCCGAGAAGCTATCAGATCATATGAAAAGAAACGGGAAGTCGTATATTTGTCGCCTTTAAGTGGCGTTTTGTGTGTGGGGCGCCAAAAGGACCCTTTTGAGTATAAAGAGAGTCCTTGCAGTGGCAAACAAGTGCCCGCATAGAAATAGATAGAGGTGGGGTGGGTCAGGACAAGCCAGGCGTGAAGGTACGGTGTGGGAGGTGGGGAGGCCCTCGAGAAAAAACGCATTCCTTCTCAACCCTCAATAGAGAGGACCTAGCAACCACAGATAATCACCTCGCGCCAGGATTACAGGCTCAACCTCTACCTGTTCGTGTGTCTGCATCAGCAGGTATTCCTGAGACCCGGCTTCACATAATCCCATAATCGGGTGAAAAAGCACACTTATGCCTCGAAAGAGATGGGAGAAATACAGATGAATTTGCCACTTTTTGCCTCCCGTATGTATATCGCGCCTTTTGTAAGAATGACTTTTACGCCCTGATTCCCCTAAAGCCCTAGCATGAATAGAAGTTTCGTCTAAATTGAGGGAAATGCTGAAAGCCTAAGGCTGTAAGCGGCAACTTACATTTCTGTGCATGGATACGCACAAAGGTGCGTGCAGCACTTAGTAGTGACTATTAACATTTGATGAAAGTCAACTAAATGCCTTGGAAATGCTTCCTTTTTCCTGCTAAGTTGATTTTATGAACACAGCGACTGAAGGAATGCTGTTGACTTTTCGCCCTAGCTACCGGTTAGTATGGGCAGTTGTTATACAATCAAGCCCCAGGGGGAGGGGTGTAAAATGAATCATCTCCCCAAAAGGGTAGTGAGGTTCATCTCACTTATCCACTGATGAGCAGCTTGCAAAAGTCAGTCCTGGTGTATTTAAACTTTTAAGGTCTAAGGGAAACGGATTCCCACAGAGTACGAGAGAACGTCTCTGCCAACGAACACAACAAGATGAACGGGAGACATGGGAACTGAGAAGCACTGACCTTTAACCTCTAAAGTCTGTATAGCATTGAGGGGTTGAGCTGGCTGCCGATAGAGAGATGAAAGTCTACGCGTTACTAGATCGTGAATTTGGCGCCAAATTCAAACCATACGTCCGCTACACGGGAATCTATTTGATTGCCTCCTACAAATAATTATCCTACCTATAGGTAAAAAATGTAGAATATTTAAAATAGCTAAAAAATAACGAATTATAGTTTCCACTCATCTAAGAATATCAGCAGAAAACCATAACTGGAACAATGAGAAATTTGTCTGGAAATGTATGAGCTCGAAACGTACCCCAGAAAAGCGAATATTAGCATATGAGTGAGATGCACATCTATTATAATTCTATATATATAATAATTATTATATAATTATATATGTACATATACTTTCTTCGGACGAAGAATGACAAGACTTCCCGTAAGCCTTTCGGTGTTGCGTTTTCATCTTTGATTTAGGCAGCCAGCCTCCTTCAATTATTACATTAATTTTCTAATAACTGCGATAAAGAGCCACCATTATTATTAAATTAATTGGTGGTGATAATTAGGTAAGAATAAGCAGTAGTTACATGTATTCTTTATAATAAACAGAGCTCGTATTATCACTGTAACGAGTAATTAAAAATAAAAAGCTCGTTATTCCAACAACTAACTATGCTAATCCAAAAGTAGAACTTCTAAACAATTAAGTTATCAAGATATGTTAATCGTCTACAATAAAATTTTAGCAATAATGTATATATATAAATATTATGTACACACGAATTCAGATAGCTAATTGTAATAATCTATTTAATTTTTTAATGTATTATTATTTTGTGATGAGATTAAGGTAATAATAAATGTTTGTAAACTTATGTATGTTTAAGTAGTGCAAAAAATCATTTAAGCTATAATATTGTGTCTCATAAGAAATTCAAATAAACAAGTTTTTATTTAATTTATTACTTTTGACTTATAAACTCAAGCATATCCCATTCATATTTTATTTGTTCTTGCTCACAAAGGAATACGTTGTATTGCTCAAATTGGATATTAGACTTTGGTTGCCATGATCGTTTAAAAAAAAAAATTAAAATAGTTTTACTAATCCTACTATTATGATTAGATGACAAAACTCACTGACTTAAGTCCTGGTGCTGAGTAGAATTGGCATTTACAAAATTAGGGATGAAGAAGCTCGGGTTTTAAGCCCCACTTCCCTTTTTCTCAAAACGCGTGATATTAGATTAAAATTAAAGAATTCAATGAAATTTTTAAATACTTTTTCACAATTTTAATAAGCTAGTGGAATGTCTCCAGAACGAGCCTTTTTTACTAATTTAAAAGGTTGTTTTTAGTTGTAGGTAAATTTTAAAGCGTTGTCCTTTTTCTGGATATTAAAATAAAAATTGAATTAACATATCTCCGGGAAAATATAATTCAATTATATGTTATTGATCCATTTGGCTCAATGTTTTACGAAATAGATTGCTTGACTTGTGCCGCTATTTGGTCTGGCCTATATCATTGGTACGTCCTGTGTGTGAGGCTTCTGGCCGTCTTCTGGTATTCATTTTGAGAATGAGAAGCAGGTTCTTGGTTCAACTTTTTCACAATGGAAGGATTTTCTTTAATGGACCAGTTCAGCTACCGTATTAACACCATTTTCATTCAGCTTCCTTCTTTTCCAGTAGCTACCCACTTTAAGACCGCGTCAAGTGGAAAGCTCTTTCTATGGACCCTACTCCCCACAACACAATTCTCTTGCTTGCCACTTGCAAACTCAAGCATTTTCTTAGAATTTGCGTTTTGTTTGAACTATGTAGGGCCATGGCCACATAGAACTTTTGCTAAAAGGTATTTGAACAGTAAGCCTCGTACATTTCCCTGTGTATGTATTCCATATAGCACCATCGGCGGCTAACTTCTTAGAACAAGTCCACTAAATTTGATATATTAGAAGATTTCCCTTGGGAAAATCAGCAAGTCCAACGATCCTACCAAGGAGATGGCGGAAATGAGGTCAGTTCAAAATTGTAGATATATATATATATATATATATACATACATATTTGTCTGCTAACACTCTAGTGGTCGCAATTTTTGTTTGATCTATATCAAACTCGATGTTTAAACTTTTTATTTAAAAATGAAGGTATAGTTCATTAACAACTAAAATCGAACCAGTGGGTGGGGGTTAGAGGTGGGAATTTTGGAAATCCGAAATATCTTCATTATTGTACGTCGGATCAGAACATACTATAGAATCAATCTTATTGCAAATGTAATGTTCTATAAATGTTGTTATGTACGTTTTTTCATTATGTTTACAGAGATAATTGCACTTTTTAGTTTTCGACCTTGAGTAAACCCCCACTCCTACTCATGTCATATTAACACATTAGTTAAAGCCTAAATTCTAAATATTTTTTTCATTGAACTTTTACGTTTTGAGATAAATGCAAATACGTGAGGCAAGTCGGAAATCTGCTTAGTTCACACAGCCCCACGTGACGGACTTTTGTTTGATAGTAGCCAGTTTCGTGTAACCTTTATATCTGTTATTGTTCCATTTTCTGTTCGAATACTCCACTGATCATTCAAGTTGCTCTGAACTGAATTTGAAGATTGAAAGCGTCAGTTGAAATTCATGAATTATGTCGCTTTCACAAAGGGAGGATTTTCTTAAAGGGCTCCTTGAGATTCCACACGGAAGCCTTATCCATTCATCTCCTTTTGGCGGTGCTAACTCCAAAGCCGCAAGAAGTGGGGATCTCATTCGCACTCTCGGGGGTCTCTCGCCACATCCGGCGCCGGCCGCTGACACGCCTCTCAGGCAGTTTTCCAGCTGATCGCTCCTCTCCCGGGAATCCTACAATGGTAGGAGAGATTTAAAGGGCACCTGTTGCGGGGGAGGTCCATCTTTTCCCACGATGAAGGCATACAAAGGGCCATAGGCACCTTACACATTCTACCTGTCTTGTCCCGGTCTAGGAGAGCCATTTAAACCATCAGTGATGATACCCATCCTCCAGGGTCCCTTTAAATCCTATGCATCTCCGGAATTTCGGACCGTTATGCTCTTCACAATTCTCCGAAGTTTTTATGACGACGGTGAGCATTTATAATCCCGCCTAATAGCTTGGAACAGTTTTTTTTTTTTTTTTTAAATGCAGAGGATACAAAAGAAGAAAATATTTTCTGATTCATGTTTTCAAAGAACGCAGAATTTTTGCGCTCATATCTTATGCTAATAGAAATTATATTCTATTTTCGAAATCAACATTGGCATTGAACATTCTTAACTCAAATGGTTATTAAATGGCGTGTTTTTCTCATTTCCCAATAATCAGGGAAAAGTAAAGAAACAAGATTTACTGCTCCCCCATATTTTGCATAGTTGATAAGCAACCGGCAATAATTCTGATTTATTTAGTCAGAATAAAGGAAACTGTTAATTTTTGAATTCTTCGTTATTAGGAGTAATTTAATCATTTTTATTTCCATATTTGAAGTAAAGCAATATTGTAATCGTGAAAAGTTTCACATTTTAACGGAATTATTGGCCCTCTATAAATCTATCTACATTACTTTTCGCATGACTTATGTGTGTATCTCTCATAACACCAAAACTACTGGCCTTAGGATCTTGAAATTTCAATTTCTATTTTATTTCTATATAACAACTAGATGTACACTTTCCCTTTTATGAGAAACAACTAAATAAAAGAGATGGGGTTTGCTTTGAGGTGGCCGAAAAAGAAAATGACATTTCTCCTTATTTTTAAGAGGTTTAGAAGATTTGTTTATAGCCTTTTTTTTGCTGATCATGAAAAGTCCGTCACGCAGGAGCTGCGTTAACTAAGCAAATTTCCCACGAGCGTCTCGATATGCATTTACCTCATAACGTAAAACTTCAATGAAAACAATATTTGGTATTTAGGCGGCAAATAATGTACTTCATAATATAACAGCTTATTGTTAATATTACATTCAAAGGAGTGGGCCGATCATTAGCTGATGGCCGAAAACTAAAAACTGCAAATATCTCAGTTAATAATCAAGATAGTGTAAAAACGTACAAAACAACATTACATTTGCAATAAGATTGATTCTATACAATGTTTTGATCCGACGCATAACTGAGATAATAATTTTCAAAATTCCCCTCTAAACCCCTGGTTGCATTTTAGTCATTAACGAACTTGTACTTAAGATTTACATCTTCACTTTTAGCAGATTTCCCTTGAAGGAAATTAGATTTTGAGTTTGTACTCATGACTCAATTTTCGAAATTTTGTCTCAAATGTCCATCGATCCTACCTAATAGATGACGAAAATTATGCCCCTTTTAAATTTTATATATATATATATATATATATATATATATATATATATATATATATACTCGTATATATACATATTTGTCTGTTATCTCTCTGGCGATCGCAATTTTTGTTTGATCGTTACCAAACTTGATATTTAGTCGTTTTATGTAAAAAGAAAGATCAAGTTCGTTAACGGCTGAAATCGGACCAATGGGAGGGGGGTTTATAGAGGGGAGGATTTTCGAAAATTCGTAATATTTCTGTTGCTATACGTCGGATCGAAAAATTGTACAGAATCAATCTTATTGCAAATTAGATGTACTATAAATATTGTTATATACATTTATTTTCTATCTTGAATATTAACCGAGATAATGCATTTTTATATATCTGGGCCCTAACGGCTGGGTGACTATCCCCCCAAAAGCTTGTTCGGCCGTTTCCTTAACTGCTCGACTCTCGTGAAATTTCTCCATTTTTAAACTTCACGATAGAACTCTGCTTTGTTTACGCAGCCCCTGCGTGACGGACTTTTTATTGATCCTGATCAGTTAGTTCCTCTGTCGTCCAGCATATCGGGAGGAAAAAGACTCTTATTGACTTATTACAAGGTTGTTGTTTTTTTTTTTCAAAATATCATTTGTGTAAGTTTTAGACTGTATAACAGATATTGTGTTTTGGCATAAGTGAAGAGATATTCTTCTTTGTGTTTAATTTTTGAAAATGGCGTTGTGTAACAGCCCCCCCCCCCACCTCAGTAGTTGAAATTCGGCCTTTTTCATCTCCAACCTTCGGTCTATCTGTTACAAGATGACTATTTTATTTTCACAAATTCCTCATAAGAAAGCCTATGACCCTGAAGGCTGCCAAACACAATCTGGTGTCGGGCAGGTTGACAAATGTCAAATCGAGAGTTCCCGGGCTTTCTGCCCTTAGCAACAGTGGATAGGCCTGGGAATCTTGGGCAAAAACGCACAGGTACCTGACGCCATAGGCGGTATTTCATTTCCAAAGTCCCGAGGCGGTCACAAATATTTTACTGTCCGCCCCCAAGCCTATAATCTCATTCCGAAATCCCGCCACTTTTTGTGACTTAATGGACCATTTAACTTGTTTCAATCGAATTTTCTCCTTCCCATTCTCAACCGCCGCTGGAGGGGTTTTTAAAGAATGCTTCTGTTGTTGCAGTGAGTTATTTTGGTGTATTTCAGTATGTCCAATTATTTGCGGGTTTTCAGGCTTTATAATTTGTTAATGTCGTGTCTGAGGAAAAAAAAAAGTAGTCATAACACCTGGTTTGAGAGAAACGTGTTGGTAATAGGTGTATCCATGCCATTATATTATTTTATAGTAACATAATTTTTATCTTAGATAGTTGATAAACATTTATTCACTTACAATCTCGCCTGCCTCATCTGTTGAGCCTGGAGTATTTTTGGTTACCTCGAGGTCGCTCTCTCAGTCTTTGTATTTCATCTTTAACTACATGGACCGGAGTATGAATCCATGCAAACAACAAAAGAAATTTAGTGCTCTGGGAATATAGGTATCTGGTTTAATGTATATTTGGCTTTTTCCCTGAAGGAAAATCTGTTGGATTTCCATCGCGTGGGAAATCTGATTTGTTTCCTCAGCCCTAGGAGTGGACTGGAGGTGATGGACCTTTTGTTTCTCAATAAATGAATTAAAGGGAAAACAGCTATTGAGGGTGTACTCATGAAGAGATTTTCTGAAAATGTCCTCAAATATCCGTAGATCCTACTGAGGAAATAACGAAAATGAGGTCCGTTCAAAACTGTACATAGTTATTTGCCTGTTAACGCTCTAGCAGTCTCGATTATTGTTTTATCGTTAGTAAACTTAATATATAAACATTTAATGTAAAAATAAACATCAAGTCCGTTAATGGCTGAAATCTCAGCCGGTGGGAGGAGAGGGGGGGGGGTTTAAAGGGGGAGAAATATTCGAAAATTCTAAATATATCCGTTATTATACGTTATAGATCGAAGAAATGTTTAGAACTAATCTTATTGCAAAGTTAATGCTCAATGAAAATGTTGTTCCGTACATGTTTTCTGTATCATTAATATTAACGTAGATATTTGGACTTTTTTAGTTCTATGCCTTCAGTAAACCCCCTCTTCTACTCACATGATATTAAGAATAAGCTGTTATATAATGAAACGCTTCATTCCAATGTTCAGTACCTATTATGGTTTTCACTTCTACTTTGTGATACGTGCAAATAGGTTGCATTGATGTCATCATTTAAGAGTTTTCGTACTCGAATATGTTTATTTAATCTATACCATATTCTGTATTTAACCGTTTCAGTCAACACTAAAGATCGTATTTGCTATTGGCTGAAATGGTCAGATTATATTAGCCGTGTGTCATTCCAGCACGAGGGAAATTGCTTGGTTTGCACAGCCCCTGCGTAGGATGAATGGATGTTATCTTGAAGTTTTGATTAAATAACTATTACCTCCTGTAATTAGGTTCATTCAGTGTTTTTTTTTTTTTTTACACATAGAATTAATTCAATTATTGGCTTCATTCTGTTGTAGAACACTGGAATTTCTTGAGTGACAGTAATTTCTTTTCTAGCTTTAATGTATTTTGTTCTTTTTGCGGTTAGGTTTCAGTAAAGTTTGTCTATTGATTAGCTCTTGGTCAATTTACGGAATTCCCTTAATGAATTCTGTCTTGAATGACCAAGTGGGTCATCTGTGGCTAACATATGGTCCCACAAGAAGGCAATAAGGCGAGACCTTTTTACATATTACCTTCTTTATACAGCAATTACCTAAAGCTGATGTGGAGTTCCTTAAGATAGCGAGGGAGGAGGTGGTTCCACTAGACTAACCCCTACAGCGACAGATGGACGGAAGGCACCGCTTCCTCTATGTGCGCGCGAGCGTAAGACTTCACTCCGCCCTGAGCATGTAGGCGCGGTTTACTCAGAACTGTTTCGCCACACCTGTCCTCGGGGCAATATCCTTACAGCGACAGAGTTGAATGGCACAAAGACGTCTGCTTCTCAGGAACTAGGACCTGAATCCCACGTGTCTTCCAAAGGGGTTCGACAATCAAGGGAACGAACTACCTATGGGTCGCTGACTAAAGCTATCGTGTGTGCCAGGCTTTCTCAAAAGAAAATACAACAGATAAATCTACATATTGGTAACACCACCTTGAATGTTAAGTGAATAAATACAAACAGTAATACGAAACCATTCAGTCAATTTACTAGTTAACCTACAATGGAAATCGTCTGAATTGTAAACCAACATGACAGGCAGCCAACTTCTAAACAAATTCTAGACTGGAAAGATGAACAATTGATGAAATATATCTGAATATAACATATTAATTTTATTGAAAACTAATAATAATTTCTACCTCGATCACTCAGATTTTAGTAATTCAAGGACAAAAGAAGGGGGGGGGGTCAACAGAACGTATTTGTTTTTATCTCGGATAATAAAGCTTTGTTGAAAAAAATATTTGACATTTAGCCATGTAATGAAGTAGTTCATGATATAACAGCTTATTATTAATATGACACTAGTAGGAGTGGGGGTTTACTGAATGCGTAAAACTATAAAATCCAAATATCTCGTTTAATGCTCACTATACAAAAAATATGTATAGAACAATATTTATAGTAAATTTAATTTGCAATAAGATTGGGTCTATACACCTTTTCGATCCGACGTATAGTAACAGAGATATTTCGAATTTTCGAAATTCCTCCCTCTCTAACCCCCTCCCCGTAGTCCACTTTCAGCCGCTAAGGAACATTACTTTTCTTTTTACATAAAATGACTAAATATAGAGTTTGGTGATGATTAGGCAATAATTGCAACCGCTAGAGCGGTAACAACGTAATCTAAGAGGGGGATTTTGAGAAATTCGAAATATCCCTGAGTTGGTACGAAAAATGTTTTAGAGAAGTCTTGTTAAACTATTGATGCTCTACAATTTACTGTTCCATAAATTTTCTCTTTATTCAATTATTAAGCGTGTTATTGTACGTTCTTGTTCACTTATGTGTCATGTCAGCGTATGGGAAATCTGTTTATCAATATCAATATCATGAGTATAAAGTCGTAGAAAAAGGAAATAGCTGATGGGATGGCAGAAAGGAATGTATTAACATTTTTCTAAAATTGTTGTTCTAGTTATTCAGATTGCTTAACTCGAACATATACAGAGTTATTTGTATTTCTTCGTATAAAGTGATACCCGCTCCTACTCTCGGGAGTAATAGCTCACTAAATATCCAGCTGAGTTTTCTATTCTTGCTATATGGGGTTGTTCTTGAGCGAGAAGAAAAAAAAATATATCTGATTTCCCTTAAGGGAAATCTGCTAAAAGTGTAGAATATGCAGATCATCTTGTGCTAAGTTTGTTGTGCTCCTGCTTGGCTGATTTTTCTGATCTTTTTGTCTCTGTCGAAGGTTGTTCTATGTCGATTAGATAGTACTACTGCTACCGACGGTAATTAGCGAGTTCGGTTAGTACTGTTCAGCACAGCTGTCACGAGGCCAATATCCTGAAGCTGCTTCAGTTCAAGGCCAAGGAGCGAACTCGGCCTGTGGAGAACTACTCCCGCGCTTTTTTCTCAGCTGTTAATTCCAAAATGGTGGGTGCCAAAAAATTGCTGGTCTTCAAATTTCGTTTTTAGTAGGTTACCCTTATAGGTTATCAGCTATTGAGGCGATTTTCGAAAAATTACTTAATTCTCATCTACCCAGGAGAAAATAAAAATGAAGTCCATTCAAATTTATATATATATATATAAAATTGTAAACTCTGACTGTACATTGATTTTTTTCGCGAAATTTCACGATAACTTTTCGTTTCACATGTCATAGACACCATAACTGCATTTTGTTTCTTTGGTGTCTGTTTGTTTGTTTGTTTGTTGTTACCTTTTCACGCATAAACGGCTGAACCGAATTTTATGAAACTTGGTATGTATATTACTACTTACCCAACTTAGACTTTAGGCTATATTAATATCCTCTGAGACGAACAGGACTGGGGGTTATAAGGGAAGCCAGAAATTAAAAATAGCGATATTTCGTTTCCTATTGGTTTTTCGGCAAATATGAACATAACAAAAGTTGTTTATTTTGTTATTTAAAGTAACGTTTGTTATATACACTTTTTTCGTAAACCGAATTATTAACGAGATATACGCTAAAATCTATAGCGGAAGTGAACAATTTTATTTGGGACAAAAGACCCAACCGAAATAAATAAAACTCGGTATATGTATTAGCACTAACGCTTTTATTATAACAAGCCATACCAACATTTCTAGGGACGGGCAGGAGTGGGGGTTATAGGGGAAGCCAGAAATTAAAAATAGCGATATTTCGTTTCCTATTGGTTTTTCGGCAAATATGAACATAACAAAAGTTGTTTATTTTGTTATTTAGAGTAACTTTTGTTATGTACACTTTTTTCGTATACCGAATTAGATACGAGATATACACTTTAAAGCGGGAGTCAACCATTTCAGTGGGCGCTAACGATTAAACTGAATTTAAAAAAACTTGGTATGTAAATTAGCATTAATTCTTCCATGATTATAAGCTATATAAAACTTTTTAGGTTAGAACGGGAGTGGGGGTTATAAGGGAGGCCTGAAATAAAAATTCGTGATATTTCATTGTCTATTTGTTTTTCGACAAACATGCACATACCAAAGCAGTTTACTTTGTTATTTAGATTAACTTTTTTTTTTTTATACATTTGTCCAGGAACAATGTGAGGAGCAAGTAATTTTTGTAGAAATATTGATATGCTCAACAATTGATTCCAATTTGAACTATGAGGTACCTCACTTGGAAAAATTAATTCAAATCTATGTTAATATTTTGTCTTTAATAACTGAAATCTATGCATAATGCACAGGAGACGGGAAACATGACAATTTGGAGGACAGTGAAAACTTACATAAAAAATTAATTTTATTATTAACGAATGCCAACAACGGGTATTAACCCTAAACACTGGGATGGGTAAATGTCAAAATAGTGTGCAAAGTAAAGCCTTGCAAAAAAATATCATCACCATTCAGCCTCAAATCAATTCCCAGGCGATGCTGGGTATCTGAGCTAGTGTATATATATATATATATATATATATATATATATATATATATATATAAATGGTCGCAATATTTGTTGTATAGTTACCAAACTCAATATTTAATTGTTTTATGTAAAAAGAAAGACCAAGTTCGTTAATGGCAGAAATTGGACCCGTGGGAGGGACGGTTTAGAGGGGGATATGCTGTTGTATTATGAAGCTCATTATTTGAAGCATAAATACCAAATATTGTTCTTATTGAACTTTTACTTTTTGAGATAACTGCAAATACGTTGCACCTTTGAGAAATCTGCTTAGTCTACGCAGCCCCTGCGTGACGGACTTTTATTGCTAGGCGTTTCGATAATGCCAATCATTCTTAAACCACCCACGTCACATAAGCAGCCTATGAATATTCTAATCACTGGAGTGTGGGTGTGTTGGGTGGGATGAGATGGGTCTGGGTTGGAACAATATTTTCTTACCTCCCTTCCGATATGAAATTTCAGATGGATCTTTTGTTGTTCTTGTTTCTTGTTGGGAAGCCTTAAACGACGAAAGATCTCCAAGGACTCCCTGACCGCACCAAGATAACTCAATTTGTATACAAATATTTTTATCGTGCTTTGATAATTTTAATAGAATGGGATGTATTCCGAATTATTTTCTATTTCTACAATTGTTCTCAGTTCGTCCAACAAGGATTGACCAGCTTCGTTAGGCCTCAGCTTTCTAGCACTGCTTAACGCACCTCGTGCTAGTTCATATGTCACCATGCGCAATGACATGAAACTAAACCTCGTTAGATCATCAACATACTAGCTGTAATCGTGAAATTTCTTTTTGGCAGATTTTCCTTACGGGTAAATCAGCAATTGAGGTTGGAAGTGTCTCATACGAACTGAGGAATTTTTGTTTCGTTTATGCAGCCTTTTATTGACGGACTTTTACGAAGAATAGTAATCTCAAATCAAATTTTCGTTTTTCAGATTTCAACGGAACTATGCATTTTGACTCATTCTTGACTATTTTGATCCCAAGTATGTACGTTTTTCGTATAACTCAAAAAGTCTGTTATGCTGGTGATGCGTAAAGTAAACATATTCTCCGCGTGGTTATCTCATTTCACTAAATATTCTTTTTTTATACATGAAGCTCAGGGTTAACCATGTGAGTTAAAGCGTTGGCCTAAATCTCACATGTAAACCTAGATTGGCGAGTTAGATTCCCGCCTGGGCAAATAGGAATTTAGTTAGTGACGAACTCATTAAAACCTTTGTACCTTCCTTCCTAGAAAAGGGTGGTACGCCGTAGATTACCAGTTCCAATTAGTTAAAGTAGCAACAATAGGAAGTTAATAAATAATAATGATATTTATAAGTAAAAATCAGATGAGTAAAACTGGACTTTTACCAAAGGTGGAAACAAGGAAATAAAAAAATAACTAGCTAAATATTTGTGTTACCAAAAAATGTATAGGAAAATTCTAGTGTTTAACAAGATTGGTTTTATAACATTTTTTTCTTCGACTTATAATACTGGAGATATTATGAATTTTCGAAATTCCCACCTCTAACCCCCCCCCCTATTTCAGGACTGATTTCTGAATTAATTTAAGGAATATGATTTTTATTGTTGGATAAATTGGTTAAATATTTAGTATGGTGTAAAGCAAATGAACATTTTATTGGTTTCTCTAAACTCTATATGAGACCGTACCCCTTGAAACGCTTCTCCTAAGTGAGATTATAATTCATTTTTACCAACCTCGATGGTGAGCTTCAATGTCAAAATAAATATTTCCATAAGTTAGTGTTCAATAGCATTTTTAAAAATAGTCCTTACTTATAGGTTGCATGAGATTTCATTTAGTGCTGTTTGGGCTCTGGGCAGCCTCCTAGAAGAACTCCTAGTAAGACAATACCAGTAATAAATTTGAACGTAGGATATTTGGGGCATTTTATTTGTTTGTTTCTATTTTTTTCATATATTCTTGAGAAGAAAAAAAAATGTAAATGCAAGTAAGAGACTATTAAATTTGACAAAAATTATTGTTTTATTTATATTCTACTTGTAATCTTTAATTAAGGGAGTAATGTTTTTAGGACAAACTCTAGAATATACTAAAAAGTATATAATATGATTATAATCTCGCGTGGTATACCTAGAGTGGCGGGTTCGATTCCCGCCCTGGGCAGTAGAAATTTATTTAGTGACGGACTCACTAAATAAACTCCTTGAGACCACTCTGGCTAGAAAAGGGTGGTAACCTTTAGACAACCCATCCCAATTAGCCTAGTACATAAAGTGGGCGTAAATAATAATAATATATTATAAAGTCCGCAGGGGCTGCGTTAACTAAGCAGATTCCCCACACTCATCACGTATTTGCATTTATCTCATGACGCAAAAGTTCAATGAGACTATTATTTGGTATTTGGGCTTCAAATAAAGTGCTTCATAATGTAACAGATTGCTAATATGACAGGGGTAGGAGTGGGAGTTTATCGAAGGCCGACAACTAAAAAATGCAGATATCTCAGTTAATATTAAAGATAGAGGGAAAATGCATATACCAATATGTATAGTACATTTTATTTGCAATACAATACGAATGGAAAACGGCAAGGGTTATTGTTCTTCCCAAGCCAGGAAAAAATCCCACCCTCCCAGGTAGCTATCGATATATTTCATTGCTAAATTGCCTCAGCAAGGTAGTTGAAAAGGTAATCAAATCTAATATAATATATTTCTTGAAAGAAAACAATCTGATCTCCAACAACCAACTTTGGCTTTCGAAATCAGCATTCAACAACAACCCAATTGGCCAGGATAACTGACTTGATCCTCCATAATTTCAACTTGAATAAACATACAGGCATGGCTCTGGTAGATGTTGAAAAAGCCTTTGATTGTGTATGGCATAATGACCTGATATATAAAATGATTCAATATAACTTTCCAATATATTTGATTATCTTAATCAATAGTTATCTTACTAACAGATCTTTTTATGTTACTACTGGTGGCTCAAGATCTAACCTTTTACAAATTCTTGCAGGTGTCCCATAAGGATCAGTACTTGGTCCAATACTATTCATAATATTTTTTAATGATGTAAACTATCTTAAAACTAAATGCCTGAAAGCCCTATTTGCTGACGATAAAGCATTTATAATTTCAAGTTTCCGAGTTTACACTAATGCCAACATTCCCACCATAGCATTGACACAATGTAATAAGTGGAAAATAAGATTGAATTCTCAAAAAACAGAGGTTATTCTTTTTACTAGGAGGAGACCTCGAGTGTACGCTGAAGTTAAAATGCTAGGCAATCCCATCCCTTGGTCAAAGAATGTGAAATATCTAGGAGTCTCTAAACTTACCAACACTAACCACATCAATACTCAGTGTAATAAAGCTATTGGAATACTACAATCCTTATTTTCTGTACTAAACAGAAATTCAGGGTTAAGTATATCTAACAAAAAACTTGTTTACTACTTATATATAAGGCCTGTTTTATTTTATGCCTGTCCTATTTGATCAATGACATCCGAAACTAATAAGCATAAATTACAAGTGGCTCAAAATAAATGTTTAAAATTTATTGGTTCATTCCCACGATGGACTCCTGTCATGCACATGCATGCAATTCTTGACATTCCCACAATAAATGAGTACATAACTAAGTTAGCAGAACACTTTTTCGATGCATGTCAAAATAGTAAGTATCAGCACATTGCTGATATAGTTAATTATAGTTATAGTAGTTTAAATTACAAGAATTACAAATATAAGAAACTTAAGCACATAACATTTTAATTTCTCTGATGAGCTTTTATTTTTTCTGTACAAATTTATATTCTTCTGTGTATCTTTATAGTTCTTCTGTATTACTTTTAACCGTTCTGTAATTGAGAATGTTTATTTATTTCTGTATTTGGGTTTTTTTTTTTGTATTTTTTTCCCTTATTATACATTTAGATATTAGAATAAAAATATATATAAGTAATGTGGAATATTTAAAAAAGCCAATAAGCTTGAAAAATTGCATTTACTTATATTGTAAATTATTATTTGTTAATATTTTAGATAATAAAATTCTTTTTTTTTGCAATACAATTAGTTCTATACAATATTTTGATTCGACGGAGACGCCTAGTTTTGAAACAGAGAACACATCACTGAAAGAATGTTAACAGTCGCAAAGAAATAGGTAATTCCAAGTAATCTCAAATATAAGTGGTCTGTTTATTATACTAAATGTGGGCATAGGCAGCAATAATCATTAACACTAAGCGCATATGAATTGATTGATGAAGATATTCCTAATCTTAACATTGTAAGAAAGAAAGCTTTAGTACAGAAATCACTTCTGACATTCAGGGTTCTAGCTTTAGTCTCAATATGTTATATTTTAGAAATTGTCCCCTCTAACCCCCCCCCCTCCCACTGGTTCGATTTCAACCATTTATAAACTGGAACTTTAGTATAGTATGAAACGCTTATATATCGAGTTTGGTAGGATCAAATAACAATTGCAATCGCTAGAGCAGTAACATACACAAGTATATATATATATATATATATATATATATATATATATATATATATATATATATATAAATGGTTTTGAACTATCTTATTTTTGCCTATGAAGGGCCACCTCAGGATCGATAGACGATTGAGGAGACGTTTCAAAAATCGCGTCATGAGTACGACCTCAAGAGCTGATTTCCCTTAAGGAAATATTCAGAACGAACCTTTTCTCATTCCCTGTCTTAGCAATTGTATCCTCAATACACCTTTATGAACTTCTCTCCTAATCCAAAATCGCATAAACTGTTAAATTTTAAGTATTAAAGACGAGCTCTGAAAGTGACTCCTTCCTGTTTGGAGTATAGTCCTGAAGAATCCTGTAGGTGGGAGGTGGATCCTGTCCAACGGCCAAGGGCACGCCGCTATCAGTCCTCCACATGAACCAAACCGAGCAGGGCGCGTGAGTACATTTTTAAACATAACCTCTCTCCCAGGATAACCTTATTATCTTCGTAACCTCCCACGCCTATGATTTCTTAGATCAGCTGATGGCTCCCCCCCCCCTGGGGGTCGCTGACTATCCTTCTTTATTTGGCTCCTTTTCAACTCCATATGTGACCTTTTCATCTGCCAGCAATGCGCTCGTGTGCTTATTAGCTGTTCGTTAAGGCATGTTTCTAGCCGTTACTGACTCATTAAGAGTCAAGTTCATTTCAATTGAACAGACACTACATCTGCCGCCTTCCGCTTTTTTATCAAGTTTTACTCCTCCTTGCTTTAATGTTGATATTCTTCAAAGTTTCTTTGTAGGTAATTCATTGTATGAAATTTTGTAAAACTGTTTATAACCGTGATTGGTACACATATTCTGGTGTTTGTTGTACGATCCTTCTTTGTAACAAATACCAACTTACAAAACAGTAAATCAATAATTTAATTATTTTTCCTAATATTAAGGCTAATAAAAACTAATGAAATGTATTCATTTCTCTTAATTCCTCCAAATTTCAAAGACAAATTTAATGAATGAAGTATTATAAATCAAACTATCTAAACAAACACAAATGAATCGAAAACGCATGTTTTCCCCCAAAGTGGGATCCTATCATTCCGCAAGCCTTGTGTTTCTACAATAGTAAAGAAATTAATATCATAATCATGATGAATATTTTTTTTTTATTTGGCTCACTCTTTTATGTCTGAAGTAATATTGTTTTTTTTTTAAATAGTATCACCTAATAAACTTATGTTTCTATTAATCAAAAGTATTGAATATTACCATTTATTTTTATTTATATTAATCCAAGGAATCCGCGACAGTTCTATTTCCAAATTCTCCCGATTAATTTTAACAGAAACGATTTTCGAAAAATTTCTTCAAATGTCCATAGATCCTAGCTGGTAGATGATGAAAATGAGGTCCGTTCAAAATGTTTATACCCACTTAAATTTGTCTGTTATCGCTCTAGCTATCGTAATTTTGGTTTAATAAACTCGATATGTAATCGTTTTATGTAAAAACAAAGATGGAGTTCGTTAATAGCTGAAATCCGACAAGTAGGAGGGGGAGGAGTGTTTAGACGGGAGGAATTTCGAAAATTCTTATTACCTCCGTTATTGTGCGTCAGATAGAAAAATTGTATAGGACCAATCTTATTCGAAATGTATTGGTCTGTAAATGCTGTTATGTACGTATTTTCACTATCTTGATTATTAACCGAGATATTTGCATTATATAGTATTCGACCATGAGTAAACTCCCCCTCCTAGACATGTCATATTAACATAAGCTTTTATATTTACGCAGCTCCTGGGTGACGGACTATTATTGGCTTGCTATATTATTTCAGCCAGATTTGCCAGAGATAGTTTAGATTGAGGGGTCCCTTCTTGAAACATCTTAAAGGCAATTAATTATCGCATATCTTGATCAGATCAAGCCGATGGGCAAGCTGTAGCTGGGAGTAACAGTCTATTGTAGTAAGTAAGAAGAAATTAATCAATGAGCAAGTAGTATTAGGAGTGAGATTATGAATGATACGTAGTGTGTAGAGAAATACGTTGGTGCTGGCTGGTCCATTCATAGTATACAGATGGGCGTAGGTTTCGCCCACTTTATCGTTTGGGGCTTCAACCAAAATATTCATTCATTTAGTATTTCGTACCTTCATTCATACATACTGCAAGTGGCTTAGTAATTGCATTCGTAAAGTATCTCCAATATATATGTAATCTATATAAATGTACAAAATTATTAATTAAAAGTTTATTATTTTTTTGTTGGATATAATAATCCCAGTTTAATAACTATAATTGTCTTGTAAGAAGTTTATAACTTATAAAAAATAACTTGTTTACTCCATTAAACCCTAATGTTCGTATAAACTTGTTTTATTTTCGGATAAGTAAAAGTAAATTTACCACAGTTTACGACGAGAATATTTAATTTCAAGGGTTTCTGAATATTGTACATTTGAAATGTAAAACATTGATAGTTAAGGAATTATTTATTTAAGAGCACCCGTTGCTAGTTTGAGGCAAATTTTACCAAACAAACAAAAACATATATAATCTACTAAATAAACGTACTTATGATGTATTCATTAATATATTAAACACATATACATACTCAACTTAAAATAAAGTAACATTAAGAAAAAAATTAATATAGCAAACCAAATTTGAGAAATAAACAATAAATTACTGTAATTAGATCACACCCTTTTCCTCTTGAATCCTAGTCCTAACACGTACATTAAAAAAATTTTCTAATTCCCTTCTCATCTTGATTTTTTTCGGTTCATCACAGGTTTTCTTCATCCGGTAGAAGGTGTAGTCAGTATTTAGTGTTCCAGTTGGTCCAGGAATCAGGGGCTTCATCTTGATTTCCCATTGGTTACTAATCACAACTCTGTGACTAAACAACTAAAATCACATGCCAGACAACTGAATTTATTTATTTTCATCATAAATATTTTAATTAAAAAGATTTTCGAGATTTACTTGAAACTTTAAATATACCCAGCACAGAAACATTCCAAATAGTGATTTCATCGATTCTGTGTACCGACAGTAACACAGCCATCTCACAATACATTTTGAAACACAAAATGGTTAGGATAAAGAAGAATGTGAAGAGAAATTAGAATTAAAGTTATAAAATAATTAAAATCGTCCTTATAACAAAATGCAATACTAACAAAAAATAAATATTTGAACTCTCTGCTTTCAGGTTCCTTCTAAAATTGTTGAGAGCTTCGTTTATTTAAACAAATTAAATAATTATTGTCAACGTGATAAGAGGGACTTTCAGAAGGAATGGCTAGACCTCAACGAAGCGCTCCATTCATAGCTTCGTTCGAGGCTTTTAAATTATCTTGGGATATTCCTGTTATAATTTGGTACCTTCTTTTGTGTTTATCACAATATATATTCCGCCTATTCATCATAAATTACGTATAGACAAGGTTTTTGCTTGTTAGTTAAATGTTTTTTTGCCGGTACTCTCGGAGGGCTGGGCAGGCCTCTGACCTAGCGGTACAGTAACGGCTCAGATTTCCAGGCCTGGAGGCCTCGCACCCAGATTGCTCCACGACTCTATTTTCGACCTCTATCTCCAGCAAGGAATCGTGTTCTATCTCAGGACTATCGATGTCCTCTCAGCGTGTGTGTGGCCTATGTCTGCCGATATCGGAGGCCTAAAGGATACAACTCAAACTCCTACTTTTAAACTACTTCAGAGTGATTTCCTGTCCAATATACTTCCCTGAGTAAATTTAGTTTTCGAATTAAGAATCAGGAGTTCTATTGAGAGTTTCTATAGGTCATCCATGTAAAAAAATATTTCAATTTAATGCCTCTAAATAAGTGACTGGAACGCCATTTTTTCAGATTATTCACAAATGCATACACACTGCAATCACACACAAACATACACTCCACTTGTGCTCTAAATGCCAAAGATTTTGATTCGGATGTTCATTATCCGACGATAATCATACAGAATGCTCATCATAGTATCGCAGGATCTAATGGTACATTTCTGCCGATGTATAGTACTTACGCTTCCAATATTTCTTTTATGACACTCCTTCCTCATGAAGAGGACTTTGCTGTGTTTCTTTGTGTAGCCCGCGTATCATTACCAACAACAGTTGCTTTATCAACGTCGGTACTTTCAAAATCTTACAAATTTTAGTACAACGCATTTATTATTATTTATTTAAGTCCACTGTTTTCTACTATTAGCTCTATATTTGAATTAGAATATCGACATCTTTATAACCATTCACTTTTTGCTAATGTGGCTAATTGGGATGGGTTATCTGCAGATTACCACCCTTTTCTAGCCAGAGTGGGACTGAGGATTTTATTTAATGAGTCTAGGCGGGAATTGAGCTTGCCACTCCAGGTTTTGCCTGTGAGTTATAACACGTGTAAAACATGTCTGATTTTATTTTTTTTTACCAAGAAATTGATCTAAGCAGTTCTTACATCTTATGATTTATGTACTTACTTACTTTATGCTTGGTATGTGTACCCTGTGGTTCAATAAATCAGCGTTCTACATTTGGTTGCTCTTGCAGCGGATTGAGAAAGGCAACTTTGAAAACCTAAGAGCAACCTGCCAGTCGGTTTAAACGCAAACATGCCATCCATATAGCTAGAGGAACGACTAACATCTAAATCCAACTCAACGAAACTATGCTAGATCCTCTGTGTATATAAAATTTAGAAATGTATCTAACTAATAGGCGTTGAGTATTTACACCCTTGTATCTTTCTGACAGGGTGGGCGGAAGATTATTTTCATATCAGGACAGGCGTTCTAAAAATTGATTGTGTATGTGCATTTATTTAAGGGCAAAATGAAATATGTGATTTTACACAAGAGCAATTGGTCTGTATATGAGAGTAGAACCATTTTTCTTGAAGACACTCGATATAGAAACTGAATCTCTAACTTGGAAATCAAATTACCACCGAAATGAACTCGTTTCCAAAAGAAAAGGATCCTTTTTAATCAATGTCTCTCTAATGCTTACATTGGCTTGCCTTTTTATAAATTAAAAGAAAGGAGCTGGGGGGAAACACTTCAAATCAAATTATAAATTAGGTCTTATTTTGGCCTGAAGCAATCCAGGTAAGTATATCATACACCATTGAATCATATTATACATCTTGACATTATTTATAATCTATTGACCTTTGAAGGTGAGTCTTTATATTTAACCTTTTACGTCCACTTTATGTAACTAAGAATCATCTGGATGGGTCGTCTACAGATTTCTACCCTTTTCATTTACTATATATACATAGGAATTAATGTTAGTTGAAAAGTATCATGGAAATTTACTGTTTTTGCTTCTAGGATGCTAACAGAGCTCAGGTTAGTTAGTCATATGAGTTAAGGCGTTGGTCTTAATACATTTGGTAAGTAAATCTAGTCATGGGTATGATTCCCGTCTGAGCAATAGGAATTTATTTAGTGACGAACTCACCTAATAAAATCCTTAGTCTCACTCTGGATAGGAAAGGGTTGTAACTTGTTTAAAAAGCGTCCCGATTAGATTTAGCAGCATAATGTGGGTGTAAATACATAACTTAACATAGCATCTAGGAAGCGCCTTAGCTATTGATTCTGCAGTAATCGTTTTGATTTTCAGAAGTGCGTGGAGAGTTTATTAATGTCTTTGGATTATAAGAAACGATTTTTTTTAATAGCTGACCAGTGACCACTTAAAATTGTCCGTTGGCGGACTCACAAAGGACTTTAGCTGGCCTTCGGCCTACTTAAGAGCTTTTAAGAACCTACCCAGTGCAACATTCGAAATTATGAAAACTGGTGCTCTCGCTTCGACGGTGCTTGGTAAAGTGTATTCCACAACCAGCCAGTATTGACTGTATCTGCCGATATACGTGGCAATAAGTTGATAATACAATAATCTTCAGTATGAGTCTAGGACTACTCAATAGTTTTGTATACTGCCCCACATTTCTGAGTTTATTATTTTATTTGCTCACAAGTTATAACACAAGTATAGAACTCGGAGTACAGGGACCGATGGCCGAAGTTTTCATGGAGATAATATAAGCCCCCCCCCTCGTGACTTTAAATATTTAGAGTATTTGTTCCATTGATAAATGATTAGTGAATTGCCATACTGAGTCGGTCATTTATAAGTTATTGGCGTATTATTGCACTGAACATATACAGCAATATTCTCTTCTACTGCATCCATCTTTGGTTCTACTTTTCTATAAGATCTAACTCAAGAACTCGTCCAGCTGTAGATGTCGAAGCTGGTTCACTTGTAAGACCAAAGGCTCTTTCCTGACATAAATAAAAGTATTGGAGTAGAATATATTTTTTTCTATTTTATGGCCATACGAAAAATAAGGAGCAATTGAAATTAAAAAAAAAACTTTAGCTCCACGATGTTTGTCATTTAAAGCAGCCCAGTTTCCCAAAACATCTATTTTTATTATTATTTTGAATAGAATCCTCTTATGAAGTATTTATATTATTTCTGTTTAGAAACCATAACTTTCTTTATTAATATTCATCAGAGTTATAGTTGGTATTGTCAATAGATGGATGGGGTACTACCGTTTGTTACGTAGATGGTGCGAGGAACGTTGTCTTCTATGGGTGCTGATCTCTGGTACAGAGGAGCGTCCCTTAGGGTCTTATATGGGGACTTGGGGAAAATTTCTCTGCCTTCCTCCTCTCCCTGCCTCCGCCTATGTCCATATGTTTGCGTGTGCTATTCCTTCGTGGTCGAGGATGCCTATTTATTTGTTGTCATAGATAGAAGTGGCAGAAGGTAAAGGGATGGGCTAATGGTCCCAGGATGTACCGGGGAAAGGAGGCTGGGAAGAGAGTGTTTACTAGGCGTTTTTTATGCCGGGGGAGTGAGAGCGATGCGGTCGGGTTCTGTGGTGGTCCAGATGCTGAGACGGTTGAGTTTGAATTTTCGAATCTGGCCAATGGGAGCGGAGGACGAGTCCCCACCCGCAGCCCAGAGCCAATCACAGTTCGGGACCCACGACTCTCTTATCAGCGCCGTCTTCGCCGACCTATATCGCATGTTGCCGTCAGGTGCTACACACCGTAGAGACTCCACCTGCTTCCAAATCACGGACAGCTGCTTACTTCCTTGGAAATGTTTAAAGTCCCTTAATCATTAGGATATCACCTGGTGCCCTCCGCCTTTCTAAACTCCTACCTTCATCAACCAGATTTTTTACAAATTGTTTCAACCAGGTGGTTAGCCCAATAATTTACAAAATCTTATTTTGTTTTTCCAATAGTAAAGTTTTGTGTTCTTAGAAGTTCTTGCTGAATCTCTTTATAACAATAAGCCTTCAGTTGAGGCAAAAGCACCTTGCCTGACTTCTAAATAATTATTATCACTTCCGAGTCTCTGCTGGGCTATGGTTCTCACAGAATCGAACCTATGCAATCAAAGTTCGCCAAATGTTTTAAGTTATTAGCTCGGGTTCTCTGTCATCTTGAGTTTACCTTCAGATTGTTTTGATCACTTATATTTTACTGAAATTATTACATCTGCGTGACATTTCGAACATAACCTGAATCTCACGATTTTTCAGGACTGTCCCAGATTAGAGTTACCCTCTGTTAGTTTGGAATTTCTTAATTTCAATAACCACCTAACAAACTCACTAAATAAAATGTGCTTCCCGCTCCCTCTTCCCCTTCCTTCCTAACTTTGCCCCTTTTAAAGATAGTCTTTTTGGAAATTTCATAGGAAATATTATATAATCATCAGCTCATCGAATCAAGAATGATCTAGTTACTTTATTTTACTCAGTTAATGAGAATTCAATAAAACTATCTTCAAGCTTTCGCAAATCCCACCGCAACCTATCATTGATTGATATTAATGTTTTTTTATACATAAATTGTAAATTAAAGGTTGAAAAGTGTAACCTTTTTATACCATCATTTCGTTCTGCGGCTTAAATGTAGCAGTTTGTTGTTTTGTTAGTATTACACTCATGACTAGGTCGATGTTTGTTTATGTCTCAGTTGGATTGTTAAGAAAAAATCAACTTCTAGATTAAACTAACGTAAAAATAGGCTGTTGAATCTTACTCATTGAACATTTTGGTAATATGAGGTGTTTTACAAACGAAATATAATCTAAAAATCTGTACCGAAATATTTTTTCTTGCCTGTTATAAGAGAGTTATCATATGGTGTTTTTGAAAATTGAACACTTCTGTAACATTCTTTAATTTCATTACATTTTTTCTAAGTGCTATCCGTCTTAAATCGTTGCATTTTCTGATTCACGTTGTTAAAGTTATCTGCTGGAAATATAACTCTTTCAGAAAGTGTTTGGGAGATATTAAAGTCAGTTGGAGAGTATTAGTGACGCTGGTCCAACATCTGTTTCTCAAGATGTTTGCAACACCTGGCATTCTGCAGCATGCGAAGGGTGTTTCTGATTTCCTGAAGTTATTGTTTCCTATTTACAACGTTTCATATAATTCTGTGTCTAGTTGTCGATAAAACATTAAGTAATTTTATTCAATTAGGCCAATTATGTTTTTAAACATGAGCATTTTATTGAAAGTTAATTATTAACGAATGAATATTTGGAAGTAGTTAAATGATTTGCTTCACACTTTAAACACTTAATATGTCTGTCCTGTAATTTTTGTTGTTATAATCTATTATTATCCATCAATTCAGACGTATAGAAACCCTCGAGTATTACTGCCCAAAAATCAATGGATCTTTATAACGTTATTCACAAGCTGAGGGAATTTTGTTGAATGACTAGATAGGAATGCGACCAAATGGTAGACAAATAACGGATGATCAGAGAAATTCAGTCGGCTTGTTGGTGTTTGCTTTTGTGCGCGTTTGTGTTTGGTAGGTCACTACTTTTCGTGTGCCGATGAAGATTGCAAGTATGTTGAAATGTTTCACTCACTCATTACTGGACTCTACATTCATTGATGAACCTGGGCCTCTGTAATCCAGGACTACTCGGTCCCAACCACTGCAGCCCACCTCTCCTTAAGGTTACAAAGTTTATCAGGCTTATCAAATAATAATATCCACCTTTAACTGAATCAAACATGTTCCATAGGCTTCTCCTTCCCAGACTAACTTGGCCTTCCTGTCCTCGTAAGTGAGAGCCCACGTTTCGCTTCCATCGCCACACAATTCATCTGATAGTTGTTTATAAATTGACAGTCTTGATCTTCTGGTTTATCTCTTGAAAGCAGAACCTTATTTAAAGCATAGGATAACCTAGGACATTATTGGTCTTCGTTCGTATTCCACCAATTCATTTGAAAATTTTACAGCATGAAAGCACTATCACTCACTCCTTATATCACTATCGCAGAGATCAAATCAACAGTCTGAACGTATCGTAAATAACGTCACCATGATCACCCTCCTTATTTTTAGTTTACCAACTTCCAGGGTGGGGTTAAACAGAAGCGGAAGATCTCCTGTTTTCGGCTCTATATGTTATGATTGAAACGTCTGAGTGGTGGAATTCAATGGCGTATCTATTTGCCTTGATAGTCATTGCTGATGGAGTTCCCATCTTTAATAATTGACTGGACTAGATATGGAGAAAACATGGTCAATCCTACACATGGCGTAAATTATAAGATTATCAATATTTTGACCGGCAAAGATAACGAGTATAATGCACCAACAACAATGTGTGTACTTTTAAATCTCAGTGCTTCTTTATTTTTTATGAATCAGTTTATGGTAGTTCGTTTTTTCCCCTGTACAATGTAGTTGGTTTGCTCTTGTTAATCACAATAATTTCACTAATGTGTGAAGATAAGTACGTTAGAATCGTATATTAGCAGACGGGTTGGAGATGGATTGTTGCCAATACACGGAGGAAGGTGTGGCCATCATGGCCAGACTCGCGGAGGGGGTAAAGCATATCTAATTATATAACAGTTGGGGAGTCAAAGAAAGTATATTCTATGAATCAAAAAATGGATAAATATGTTTTCAGTCTGCCTTCCTCGGGTTACAATTTTTGGACATCACTTAGTATAAAGTGAGGGGCGGGTCCTAGTAACTTGCCTGCTCCAATGATTTCCTCTTCATGCGATCGCAGCAGAGCTGAGAGATGCCTTACTATTCCAGAATTTCTGTTGGGATCAATTTTTACAGCTATCAGAATGAAATAAGAATCATTGTAGGTTTTTGTGGCTCACAATAGTGCTAAAATATTATACACTAATCAGTGACTGAATAGATTATTGTCAAACTTGTGTCAAATGCCGTGAAAAACAGAATTTACTCCCGTTACAGGGAGTACAGAACTGTGCTAAATGAACAACTCTAAATGAAACGTAGAATTTATAGCACTAAAAAATAATATTTTATTTTTTCGGTGTTGACGATTTTTGATATGTAATTCCCTAAAGCACTACAAAGTATCATAAAATTCAAGTGTTTTTGAAGACTATTTTCCATCGATGAATATAGTTATTCAGCGAGCAGGTGTGCTACGGAATGTTTATTCAAGTATTTAATCCCTTAATTTCTTGAAATTCATTTTGAGCCTTTGATGTAGTTGCTGAATGAAACTTCAGTCAAATAATTGTTTTCCTTTCCAGATCAGATTTATCATATTACGGATGCTGACTATCTTTTTTGAATGACACCCTTTGTTGAAGCTGCGTCTCTACTTTACTAGAATGCGGTGATGACTTCTCGCCATACAAAATTAAGCTAGCGTAGTAACTGTGACCCCGAGTCCCCTTCAAGCGCATTTGGTGTTGAGCCAAAAGATTAGTTTTATTTTTTATCTAGGCACCCTGAATTATAAAACCTTCAGGATCCTTGTTTTTGCGCAGCAATAGCAATTTATGTGCAGGGTTAACTTTTCCTTGCTGACCTAAAAAAACATCACTGAAAAACAACCAAAACGACTTTTCAAGAAATTCAAGCAAGAGGGTGACACATCTGTGATTACTCTTAATTTTCTCTTTTCTACACTTGGCGCCATTTCGAGGTACTTTAGGCAAATATAATTCTTTTGATAAAGTAGTATTTTAACTGTTTATTCTATTTAAGTTCAATCAATAGTGGTATCTTAGCTTTATCCTTTTAATTCATCTCATATGTCCATTGGCCCTGTCATTAAGACCACCAAAACCGAAACTTATGATAATCATTCAGCGCTATTCGCACTATTTAAGATCTGTGTGATACTGATACAGTCATTTAAGACATTTATTGCGTGTATTTTATTGTTTTGTTTTTCAGTGCCGTGGAAGTTACGAAAATTATTCATTGGAGCACTCCTAGTTCTGATGTATTTTTTCGGGTGCGTGGATCTTGTTCTATACATCCTACGCCTCTGATAATGACTTTCAATACAAATGTCTCCTTCCTTGTAAACCAAGTTTAAACAACGTGGATTGACATCTGTTTCCTCAACCTCATAGAGTTCGTGGTCCTCACCAGTCCATTAGTATCCATTTTTTAAGTAGTGTCTCATGGTCCCCCAATTTCAGTCATGTTAAAAAATGGAAAAACGGAAACAATGGCTTGTCCCTCGTCAAAGTTCAATTATACGTAGATGAGTACCACAGATTTGTTGTTCACTAACCATTGTTTATCAATTAGCCAAGAAACGAAGGGACTTGTGAATCACCCGATATGAAAAAGGAATGTACATTAATGACTCAAAAACTGCATTGCATTGTTTTGTTCGTCTCTGACTTCACGCTCTCCAGTTCTTTTGAGAAAGGCCCTTTAGGTTCCAGAACTGTCACCTCAGCGGAGTTCATTCACGAGTTCATAATGTCCAGCCTCATCCACCCCAAAAATTCGTTCCAGACAATCGAGCAAATGAACTATGAAGTCCTTAATTCTATTGCATAAAAGGGGTGTATAATTGTTGACATCTACCGTTGAGGTTTTGGCAGGTAAGAGGATTCGGTTCGTGATGGCTTTGCGCACAATAGGACCTGCCCGTCGGTCTGCGCACAGGTACAACACCCACACACTTGTCCTTTCCTTTATGTTGGAGAGACCTGCGCTTTCAATAGGAGGCTCCCGTCTGGCCTCGTCTTTCCGCAGCTTGCCTTCCTAACCTTAAAACCTAGAAATCCGTCTCGACAGGTGTAACGTAATAGTATTACGTATTCCTCCTTTGTGCGTGGCTAAAAACCGAAATGCACTTTGACATTGAGCATTGGATTTCATTCATTATTGAACTCATTCTTTGCGAATCATCCTAGTGGAAATATTTTCGAAAAGCTGTCGTCAGGAGTTTATCTTTAAGTCTATCTTTACGAATAGGCACTACACTCTATGAATGACCTAGACCACTCCTTGCGGTCCAAAACTAGGCTTCTTAAATTTCGGGACCCCCTTCCAACCATTCTTACCACATTTCTCTCCCATCCTTCTTAATAGCCATTTAGCTTCTCATCTTTCTTCAGTATTGCTTTTTAATGTCTTCAATTATTTGTCTTTATCCTTTTCTTACGCAGTCCAATGGCGCTCTCCGGTTTTCTATTTTTTTGCGTAAGTGTATTTTCACTGCCAAACATATTCAAGGTTTCAGATTTACTTAATTTTTATTTTCCACATTTATAGCTTCCATTATTACACGTAGACGAAGTGTTATAGTCAATGAGTGGGCCTTAAAATGGAATTTAGAAACTATTACTTTTTGCTGTGAAGGATTTCGAATGTTCAACTTCTAAAATTTTAAAGTTCGCCACACTATAATTCTTAGTTAGCCCTGAAAAGTTACTTAAATTAGTGGTGAATAATGACAACGCCTCAAAATGTGTTTTTTAGTGAATTCCTTTTTACGGCATGATAAGCCAAGATCCAAGAAAAACTGCCATTTTGATGTTCC
Source organism: Riptortus pedestris (assembly GCA_019009955.1). Classification (NCBI taxonomy): domain Eukaryota; kingdom Metazoa; phylum Arthropoda; class Insecta; order Hemiptera; family Alydidae; genus Riptortus; species Riptortus pedestris. Next base: position 122,914,020 of record CM032232.1, read on the forward strand.
GTGTTGACAACAAATTTCATTTTTTTACAATTTCGTGAATGTGATAGGTTTCGATTGGAATGGCCAATAGCCTTGGATCCAGGGATATAAACATTCGAACTTTAGACTTATGAATTGCAGCTAGAAAAATAGGTTTATCGTGTGAGGTTGGAGACGGAAGTGCAAAATAATAATGTTCATTTGTAATAAGAACCGAATAATCATGTTGTGCTTGGAATGACTTTGTGAAGGAATGTTTAGTGGCACACATTCGACTCAGTTTCGGAGATATGTTTACTATTAATACGTTTCTTTAAAGGTATCGTTTAATTTCCAGTTCGCCATGTTTTCGCTTTTGTCCTTCAAGGACTTGGGTATGACAGTTATGGTGGTTAAAATTCGATTCCAGAATCGTTATGCAAATAGTGTGTGAAGCGGAAGACTCACTTCTCATTAGGATCTCTCGATACGCCATTAAATAGGTCAGTGTCAATGGACTAATTTATCCGCGCGAGGTCCACATTCGGTAGACATTCTTATCTGGGGGGTTATTTTTTGTCTTGGAAGTTCCCCGAGCTGCTCATGAAGCCCGGATGTGGGGACAAGGGTCGCTTTCCGTTCTAACCGTCACAGCACCTCTAGAACTTCTTCATGGACGAATAAAGACTCTATCAACAATAAAGTGCTTAAGACCTCGTGAAAAGGAGAAGTGAGTGTTTGCCACTGATTTGTTTTTTTTTTTAGCAATAATTAACTAATTGTATTTACACTTAAAGCTGTTATATCGCTGAAATTTCCCTTTCCAAGCATACAAACTACGTATTCTTTGTTTATCGATCTGAAGAAAATCAAGAATTGAGGGTCCTCTATGTGTTACTCCAGCAATGGTCTCATTGCCTTCTATTTTCTGATCATATTTAAGTCCTACACTTATGACATAAATAACAATTCAACTAGACGTATATTCGTCTCTTTAGACATAAAAAACAATTCAATTAGACGTATATTCGTCTCTTTAGGTTTTAGGTGGACAAGGTACTATCAAATGTTTCCTGATTCAGTATATGCTTCTATATGTGATTTTGAGTTGTTGCAACTGTTCCCCGTTATTTGAAAATCACTGCTTTTGTCCTAGAGGTGCATACTTGAAGGGTAGAAAAAGTAGCCTTGGTTTCTCGAACCATGTTATGATTTTTTTTAAATGCTCTTGAAGAAGAACCTTCAGATATTTCGAAATATTTCCATTTCTTAGCTTGTCCGAACGCTGGAGCATTATCACAGTAGGTTATGTTGTAAATGAAGAAAATTATGAAGGAATCAACTTTTGAAGCTCTTACTTTTGGCATTTTAGCACTACTATTTTATAAGGTCGAGTGATTCTTAATAGTACTAGTAAATGTTGTTCTTCTACAGAAGAACAAGTTAGTCCCAAAGTTGAGTTATTCTCGTCGTGTTCCTGCATGACTTGTATTATATTATCCTTTATTTGACTTTTGCAATTTTCCGTAGCTCCGTTCAGTACTCAATGTTTAAAATATTTCCTGAAATTGCTCCAGGTTGTCGTCCGTGACTAATTGGGAGCTGGCTTCTCCGTTGTTCGTTTCAATGAGACCTTTTTTCTTCTTTGAGTTTCATTCAGGTGTAGTTTGACTTTACAACTGATTACAAAACCCTTCTCCGGCTGGTTTCATTGACCAACTCCTACAATGGACGTCGAGCCGTTCCCTGTGGACTCCTATTCATCCGACTCCCAGACTCTCCTTGTCGGGAAGGGAGTGGCGCTGGATCTGGGGTCGGAAAGTGAGAAGTGGGCATGCTTTGATATATTGGTGGGCTGTGATGCCACCCCCACTTCCCAGAACCACTTCTCGGCAAATAGGAGGCTTTCCGCCCCTTCAGGCCGCTCAACATTCTTCCTGTGGGTCGGGGTGGTTTTTTTTTTTTGCCGGCTTTTAGGAACCTACCTTTGGTTCGATTCAAATTTCCGAACCACATTAAAGGATAATTGTTCCTTTGAGTGGGAATGATCGCCTCGGGGTCTTTGGTAATTTATTCTTGTTGAAGCTGTAGCCTTTTGTTAAATTCTAAATGTTTATGTCTAATAAATTATTAATAAACGCTATTATCAATATTCTGATATGCTTTTGTAATACAATACTGCTCGTCAAAATGATTTTTGTTTAAACGTATTCCCATCAGTTAAGAAGACATGGACATAAAAAAGCTATGAAAATGACTGACTCACAAGAAGTAATTTTTCATAATTTTGATTTTCAATTACTTGCTTCAATTTTAGTAAAGAAACTCGTTAAGGATCGCTACATGTGCAGTTCTCTTCTTAATACCGTAACCATATGCCACATTCATTTAAAGTAATGCCCGGCTAAGTCTCTGACAGATCTAATAGACTGCTCTTTCTGACTGTCCATTCCAAAATAGTAACGTGATTCTCTTATTTCAGATACCTATCATTGCTTGTTAGGCCATGGATTGAGTGTTGAATGTGTCTTCTTCAGAGTTTTATGCTTTTACCATCCTCGAACATACGATCTGGCGTTAAATGGAGTTCTCCTGAACGCTTGCCTTTGCGCTTCGGAACCAGAGCGTCCACGTATCTCAGCCAGGTTTATGAAAAATCGATTTCCTTGTATCCACCTTTTCTTCCTTTCGAGGTCCAGTTTTCTCCTTTGTAATTTTTTTTTTCACTCTGTCCTGTTCCTGGTGTACTTTTAAGAATTTCCCTGCGATATTACAAATTTCATTTCGTGTTATGAAACGAATAAAGGTACATTTTACTTTGCGATGCTATTGTTTCGTGATGCCTGAGATGTTCATGAGGAAATCATCTGCTCCATGGAGGTCAACGGATAATCCAATTTTTTTAGGTGAAGAACTATGCTACGTCAGACAAGAAAACAAAGCATTCATGGCTGTGGCTCCTCAGGGAACCCTTGGTTCCAGTAGCATCCGTGTGAAGAGGGCACTGAAGATGGAGCGTATTCTCTGAAAGCGCTCTGTCGCATATGAATAAATAACTGAGAAGGAACGAGGCCTTTATTTCTTTACCTGTAATAAAACAAATACACGTTTGGAGAACATATAGCTAGAAGTTATAAAACAGTTAACTATTTTAGAACAACGCGCAGGGAGTATAGAGTAGCAGATTTTCATCAATGGGCATTTTTTAAAAAGCATATGTAATAAAAAAAAAAGAAATCATTATAAAAAAGGCCTTGGATCATTTATTGGGGGGGGGCGGATATTTATAATTGTGCAATCAAACAGGTATTCATGGTTGCCGTCTGTTTCGCCTCAAATGATATTGTTCGTGTTTTATTTTTCTTTCTTTCTTGTGGCCTATTGAACATTCGCTTCCATAGACTCATTACTTAAGTTTTCTTCACTCACTATTTTTCATGGGCGGTTTTGAATTTATTCCTCAAGGATGTACATTTTATTGAACATTTTGATTATTTTTTGACAATCTCACATTTATATTCTTCTACGTATTGTCAGGATTTGGCTCTTTTTTTTTAAGATAAAAAATGTCGAGATCACATCTGCCAAATTGATAGAGGCAGGCTGAGCAAGTGGTTGGATGGTCACAAGTGACGCGGCAGATGGTTCGCGACAAGGGGAGAGCTTCATACAAGATATCGCACATGCCCACCACCTGCCTTGGGGAGTTGTGATTGTCTATTCTTGCAGGCCGGATCAATGGGAGCACCATGCTACTTACTCGCCCATTAGTTCGGCATCGCTAAGCCACACTCGAATGCTTCGTATATACGCAGTCACAAATATAAAAGCGGCCTAGGTCTCCATAATAGTGACTGGAGATGTGGAACTGCGGGCGTACAGTTGTTCAGAGGGCAGTCAATCAGATTGTGGTGAATGCCCGCAATGTTCCATGCTAAGGATTTGCAGACGAATGTCCGTCACGCAGGGGTTGCGTAAACTGAGCTAATTCTCGTCGTTCAAGTTTGGCCATTGCCATTCAAGAGAGTATAATCTGTTTATCACGGGACTAGCTCATAATACTTGAGTGATTAGTTGGCGTCACTGGAATTAATCATAGACGCGACTTCTACATAAAGTCCATTCCACGTTTCCCTCTTTGTGAGGTCGAACTTCTAAATATCTAGTTTGTTTTTGTCCAACTTGCTATTGCTAGGGAGTTATCAACAAAATATATCTTGTATGTACTTAGACACAGACAAATATAAACTTTAAGTAGAATTGGTAGACGTTTGTCAAATTGTCTTTATGTGTGGGGCTTATATTTTGAATGCCTAGCTAAGAATGAAAGTAGGGAGAAACTTTGTGCTCCATTTTTTTCATATAAGATGTTTCCCCCACGTTGGAAGGGAATGTTTTATATCATGTTCACAGTTATTTGTGAAATTCGATACTATTATTAGTATCATTTCCTTCTTGTCTGTGGGTATGTTAAAGTTGTACCTTGCACGGTCACAGGACTAATAATAGACAGCTACCTAACAAGGAAGACCTCGAATGTGATTCTCTCTAATATTGATGATGCCTTGTTGTGACAGATCCATACAGAAGGTTCTGTACACTATTCTGCGTAGAAACAGCTCATGTAGATTAGCCAGTAGCTGCAAAAGTCACTTAGTGATCTAGATTGGAAATCCAATATAGTAGCTATCTTAACAAGTAAGACCTCGAACTTGATTCTCTCTAATCTTGTTGCCTTATTGTTGGGTAGTTCGTTCCTTGCAGAAGGCTCTCCCTCAGTTTGGGAGGAACGTATCACGATTCATCAGTAGCTGCAAATCACTAAGTGATCTAGATTGGAAATCCAGTATAGTAGCTATCTTAACAAGTAAGACCTCGAACGTGATTCTCTCTAATCTTGTTGCCGTATTGTTGGGTAGTTCGTTCCTTGCAGAAGGCTCTCCCTCTGTGTGGGAGCAATGTACCAGGATTCATCAGTAGCTGTAAATCACTAAGTGATCTAGATTGGAAATCCAATATAGTAGCTATCTTAACAAGTAAGACCTCGAACGTGATTCTCTCTAATTTTGTTGCCGTATTGTTATGTAGTTCGTTCCTTGCAGGAGGCTCTCCCTCTGTGTGGGAGCAATGTACCAGGATTCATCAGTAGCTGCAAATCACTAAGTGATCTAGATTGTGAATCTAATATAGTAGCTATCTTAACAAGTAACACCTCGAACTTGATTCTCTCTAATCTTGTTGCCTTATTGTTGGGTAGTTTGTTCCTTGCAGAAGGCTCTTCCTCTGTGTGCGAGCAACTTACGAGGATTCATCAGTAGCTGCAAATCACTAAGTGATCTAGATTGTGAATCTAATATAGTAGCTATCTTAACAAGTAACACCTCGAACTTGATTCTCTCTAATCTTGTTGCCTTATTGTTGGGTAGTTCGTTCCTGGCAGAAGGCTCTTCCTCTGTGTGCGAGCAACTTACCAGGATTCATCAGTAGCTGCAAATCACTAAGTGATCTAGATTGGAAATCCAATATAGTAGCTATCTTAACAAGTAACACCTCGAACTTGATTCTCTCTAATCTTGTTGCCTTATTGTTGGGTAGTTCGTTCCTTGCAGGAGGCTCTCCCTCTGTGTGGGAGCAATGTACCAGGATTCATCAGTAGCTGCAAATCACTAAGTGATCTAGATTGGGAATCTAATATAGTAGCTATCTTAACAAGTAACACCTTGAACTTGATTCTCTCTAATCTTGTTGCCTTATTGTTGGGTAGTTCGTTCCTTGCAGAAGGCTCTTCCTCTGTGTGCGAGCAACTTACGAGGATTCATCAGTAGCTGCATATCACTAAGTGATCTAGATTGGGAATCTAATATAGTAGCTATCTTAACAAGTAACACCTCGAACTTGATTCTCTCTAATCTTGTTGCCTTATTGTTGGGTAGTTCGTTCCTTGCAGGAGGCTCTCCCTCTGTGTGGGAGCAATGTACCAGGATTCATCAGTAGCTGCAAATCACTAAGTGATCTAGATTGGAAATCCAATATAGTAGCTATCTTAACAAGTAACACCTCGAACGTGATTCTCTCTAATCTTGTTGCCGTATTGTTGGGTAGTTCGTTCCTTGCAGAAGGCTCTCCCTCTGTGTGCGAGCAACTTACCAGGATTCATCAGTAGCTGCAAATCACTAAGTGATCTAGATTGGAAATCCAATATAGTAGCTATCTTAACAAGTAAGACCTCGAACGTGATTCTCTCTAATCTTGTTGCCGTATTGTTGGGTAGTTCGTTCCTTGCAGAAGGCTCTCCCTCTGTGTGGGAGCAACTTACCAGGATTCATCAGTAGCTGCAAATCACTAAGTGATCTAGATTGGAAATCCAATATAGTAGCTATCTTGACAAGTAAGACCTCGAACGGGATTCTCTCTAATCTTGTTGCCGTATTGTTATGTAGTTCGTTCCTTGCTGAAGGCTCCCTCTGTGTGGGAGCAACTTACCAGGATTCATTTGTAGCTGCAAATCACTCATCCGAAATATCTATGGAGAATAGTGGTTTTGAAAATTGTAATATCCCTATCTGTGTTTTTCACTTTTAGCTGCCATGTCATGTTCAGAGGGAATTTATGGAAACATTCAGCGATTACATAATTTTTTTTTTGAAGTTAGAAAAAGAGAATAGATTGCGAAATCTGACGTGTGTCATTCCTCTATAGTTTACATAGTGCCAGATGGGTGAGCTTTTTAATTAACTTCTTCAAATAGGAATAGCCGACGAATTAAGGTCTTTACACATCTCACTTAATTGCCCTAATTTCAAAACATTGTTATTCTGATAAATGCTGTAATCGGCTATATTTATAGCATTTTTCTGTTAAGAATGTTAACCAATAAATAATATCCCCTGTCTATTAAGGTTTCTTTGTTATCTTAAGCTATGGTTGTTCTTGTAGAAGAAAAGAGTGAGTTTTACTCTTCCGAGGTTCCTGGGTAATATACTAAGCAATTGTTGTATCTTATGTCCCAATTAAATCTGTTTCTTCTTTCTGTAGAAATTTTGTCACCTCGAGCTTCTCATTCTAGCTGGTGCTTAAATTTCACTTCATCAGAGTGACAAATGCATACATTTGTCATAGACAATAATCTAAAACTTATACGGTATGCCAGAAATCAGCTTAGCCATCAAGAAACCTAGGTTCCAGAGGATAGTCCTTGTAGGAGGAATGCAAGCCTTGAGACTGCCTCAGAAAACGTCTTATAAGCACGCAAGGTTGTTGGAAACAGGAGTAGCCAGATAAAACTGAATTGGAAAACAATACGACTTTAGGTATAAGACATTAGTTTGTAGTAAGTATAAGACATGAGGTTGCAATGGTATAAGACACAAGGTTGTAGTGGTATTTGGTGAATTCTGTCTGAGGGATATTCCCTGTTGGTAGAGGCCCAGATGCAACAAGAAATTAATTTAATTCTCTCTTAGCGCATGACTATAGTTATTCGGTAGTATTGGGCTGGTTGTGGAGTACTCATTGATGACTGGAGAAGCCGGCTGGAAGGACCTCCCCTCCCTTCTGGATTGTGATCAATAATATTCTCCAGTGACTACTGGCCTGCATCTGCTGCTATGAGTCACACTCCCCAGGGTGTGCGCTACTCGAGGTTAATGTGCTGCACTCTAGTGCCCTATTCCCCAATCTCAGTGTATACAGTCAAAGAACTTTTCAACACAATAGCTGGGATTACGTATAATCTCCTTTCTCCATGCAATTAAATAAAACTTAAAAGACAGAAAGAAAATTAAAAAGGGAATATTGCTTTGAATGGGCAATATGAAATATTCCTTAGAGTATTCTACATTTTTTAGTTGTTAGACTCATTGTGCACGGCATTGTACTCACTACAGAATGTGGCATCTTCAGCACAAAGAGTAAGCACGACTTCTGTAAGACCTAACTGATAGCGAATGGATTTCATTTGATAATCTACACCTTTCACTCTCTACTATAGTATATTTCTGATTCGATTAGTATATATGAAACATCATTTTTCCTCCCTTTGCCGATGATCTGTAAGACTCATAAGTCAAAACCTCCAATAGTCATAGAATCAAAGAACAAATTATGTTTTCCATTACAGTGTGGTGGAAGGTGAAGTGAAGCCATCATCCTTCTATCAAGGATTTTGATCTAGAATATTTTAGTGGAATACAAATAGTGAAATGACCCAATGAAAGGATTGATTGATGTCATTTGAGGAGCTTTGAATTAAGTATTAGTGTTATGGTTTTCGTCCCCCCCCCCCGCCCCGGAAACTCCCTACTCGTGTAATTTTAGCAATAAGCTGTTATATTATGAACCATTTTATTTGAAACCTAAATACTAAATATTGTTCTCATTGAACTTTTACATTTTGAGATCAATTTAAATGCGTGACGCACGTTCGAAATTTTTATTTCGTCTTTGTCTGACGTATATCTTGCAGATCTTTGGTCTGCAATAATTAGCCAAAGAAGATCTGGAGTGTGTTGCTCCCAGAAGATCGTCGGACCAGAGCAACGTTTGCAAAGGGAAATCAACGTGTAGCTAGCAAGTGGAATCTTCGGAGGTGGATTCCGCTAGTAATCTTGTCAGTCTGATTCACCCACAATGTTCCGACTTCCAATAGTGAAATCTGGAGGAAAAATGATTAACTAATAGACACTGTGACTTGGGATCTATCCTGCATCTATTATTCTAAAGTTGGTTTGAAGTTTGAAATGAACTAAAAAAATAACCAGAGAGTTGGAAGATGTCATGAATATATACTCCATTGCCAAGTTCCAGGCCCTTCTTGGTCCCAGTTTTAGTCTTCTCTCAGGTTACTGTAACTGATGTGTACTATTAACTGTCCATAATCCATACAGCACTGCTACCTGAGGATTGTTGAAATTTCACTCTTTGTAAATGGGTAAAATCATTATGCTTGATTAGGGGTAAAAAGAGCATCCCATGGATAGATTAGAGCTGAAAGTGTTCCGAAAGACTCGGGTTTTGCAATTAAATGTACATTTCGTAGGCGGTGATAGAGAAGGAAAAACAGAAGTCGTGATTTGACAATGTTCTATTTCATTTTGGTTTTATATCCCATGAGGGTTCTAAGTAATACTTGTTCACTAAACAGTAGGTTCCGTACACATTAACCGCATTCTCACAGAGCTCATATCAAATATTGACCATTGTTGATAACCGAAAGAAATATCGCCAACAACTTTGGCTAGTGCTACGTAAGATTTAGAACAGCCAAAGAAAAAACTCAAGAAGAACAGAGGATTTATTAGTGGGATTCGAAAGGTTCGTGTTTCTTAATTTTAGTATTTTCATTTGCTCTTTAGTTTAACTGGTCGCATAGAGCGGATTCTTCTCTGACTTGAGAGGCAAACATGCAAATGCAAAACTGTATCCCAGGCCCTTTGTTACTCTTGGGAGTGGGCTGTCATCAAAGAAAGGCTCAGAAACCTCCTGGTTCGGGAGGAACCTGGTTCTGAGGTGGCTCTCAGAATCTGCCATAGAAGTTCTGATGATGGATATGAAGCAACGCCGAACTGTGAGGAATTTGTGCCTAATTATCATCTGTACTCTCTAGAAGCGCAGATTAGCCAGGGCACGCAAAGAATATGGAGCCCAATGTTGCATAGTACACCAAAATTGCTGAATGACATGAGGGAATGTTTGAGCTATGGCTGTGGGTCCGAAATTGGAGGGTCTTACCGTCAAATTAGTTGATATACTGAGATCCTAAAGGGTTGTAGTTGATAAATATCAATTTTCGGAATTTAAAAAGTACTTATGTAGCACCAATGGGCACGAAACAAAATCTATATTGAACTCGATATTTAAATTTGTTCTGTAAAACTGATGATCTCGATCGTTAAGGGTTGAAATTACCTATGAATGCTGGTCTATTGTAGGGATAACATAAAAAAAAAACTATAAATAAATCCTAAGCTTTTGGATTTGTATGCTCCCATACATCTGCAAACTTATAGTCTTACTCTTTTGATTTTACTTAGAATTTTATATCTACAAATCTCTCCTCTTCTTCTTTAGTCTGTATTTAGTTCTTTACTGAAAAGGAGTAGAGAATAGAATGTGAATGTGCATCACCTCTCAGTCATTCCAAATCTTATAATGTAAAGTGCTCCAGAGTGGCAAACTGGATACAGATTCTGAAAACCGTATTGAACCTTGTCGAATAAGTCACAACTAGTTTTGGATATATCTGCTTGGAAATCATCCTGAGGTGGCCTCAAGTATTTATCACATGTTTTTTAAAACCTGCCGAAGCTCCACCTGTATTGACCGCCATTAACCAGAATTACAATGCGCCGGACTATTTGGAACAAGTTTGCCAAGTGTTTGGCGAAATTTCCGCGTTGGCACGTGCGCAAGGTGACAATGAATCCTTGTGTCGGGCCACGATCCGGTGTAATGGGGCGACTACTCGGATTGAATGGACCGGTCTGGAGGCAGCTGATGCAGCCATCTGTCCCATATGTGCTCCAGTGGGGGCAGGATCGATATGTGTGTTATCAGGTGGAGCTCGAGCAGGGCATAAGGCACCGCGCTAGGAGCCTTTTCATACAGTCAAGTCATTTCCTACGCCCACTTCCCTCTTTGTACAATGCATTTCTATAGTTGTTACAACATGCAATTGTATTTATCATTCAATGATGTTTTTTCTTTTTACTTGTTGAAAGCCTATTGCGACTGCTAAGAATAGGCCTTTATTAGATGAGGGTGTGATACAAAATTCTATTTATCAAGAATTCCTACTCAAAATTGGCCTTACGAGCAAATTTTAGCACCGGCCAATAATGCTCTTGAAAACCGCGTCCTGTTAGCAGGTTTCCCTTAAGGGAACTCAGCTATTGAGTCGTACTCATGACTCGATTTTCGAAATTTTTCATCAAATGTCCATCGATTCTACCTAGGTCAAGACGAATTTTTTTTTCAAAACTGTATTATATATATATATATATATATATATATATATATATATATATATATATAAAATTGTGTTGATGTTTTCGACCAGGTTATATTTATATATGGTGTTGTTATTCTTTTTGGAGTTTTGGTCAATTTTGGTGAAATAATCTTAGTTTATGCCGATATTTCGAGAATCTTTATTTTCCCTTCTTCAGGGCAAGACTAAAGATTCTTAAAAACTATTGCACTTAGGACTTTGGTTATAGTAACCTCCCTATTCTATAGTAACCTATTATACAATAGGTTACTCTCACCCTAGTCCTAAGTGCAATAGTCATGTGTAATAGATTTTAAGTATCCTTAGTCTTGCCCTGAAGAAGAGAAAAAAAAAGGTTCTCGAAATATCGGCATAGACTAAGATTTTTTCACCAACATTGACCAAAACTTCAAAAAGAATTAACAACACCATATATATATTTGTCTGTTACCGCTCTAGCGGTCGCAATTATTGCTTAATCGTTACCAAACTCGATATTTAGTCATTTTATGTAAAAAGATAGATCAAGTTCATTAACGGCTGAAATCGGACTATGGGAGGGGTGGGGGGGGGGTTTAGAGGGGAGGAATTTTGAAAAATCGAAATGTCTCTGTTATTATACGTCGGATCGAAAACTTGTATAGGAATAATCTTATTGCAAATTAAATTTAGTATAAATATTGTTCTATACATATTTTCAGTTTAATGAGTATTAAGCGATATATTTGGGTTTTATAGTTTTGCGCTTTCAGTAAACTCCTCCTCCAAGTACAGTAATATTAATAATAAGCTGTTATATCGTGAACCACTTCATTGCAAGGTTAAATACCAAATATTGTTTTCATCAAAGCTTTATTATACGAGATACAAACAAATACGTTCTGTTGACTCCCACCCCCCTTCTTTTGTTCTTGAATTACTAATATCTGAGTGATTGAGGTAGACATTATTCTGATTCATTTCAAATTACTCAACTAGCTATAAAATTCAATAAAATGAATATGTTTTATACAGATATATTCCAATAATTGTTCTATCTATTCAGTGCTGAGAAGTTGCCTGCCCTGTTTGTTTACATTGGTAACAAAAGCGTCTGTTTCCGTTGTAGATATTATTCATTTGTAAATTGACTGAATGATTTCTTATTACCGTTTGCATTTATTCCCTTAACATTCTCGGTGGTTTTACCAATATGTAGATTTATCTATTGGAAATCTGCTTAGTTAGTGGAAAGTGTATAATCGCAAATTTCTGGTATTATTGCTGTTGTCATAAAAGGTATGTAACTGAATTTATAGGAGACATAATATCTTCTTTAGTTAGTGTTGATCGTCTATAATACGAAATATCGACCTTGCTTAGCTTGGTTAACCTAGTTTTTCTCTCTCATTCGTATATTTTCTTATTGCTCTCCCTTCCCTGGGGCTAGACATTGCTTCTTCATTACATATCATCGAGAAAATATGTGCCTTCTCATATTTACAGAATTAATCGTCAATACCCTAAATTAATCCTGCATTTTGTACATATATAACTGAGTGAAGAGAGTAGGATCTCAGATTCCCTTTTATTGGAGAAAAAGGTACAAATATGGTGGCTCTCACTTAATAATTAATCCTTTCTGAAAAATGATGCCTATTCGAACATGTTGTAGATCAGATGTTTGGAGAGATGGGTTGTAGGTTGAGAGATGTATGAGAAAACATGATGTTAATATAAGGTTTGTTGTTAAAAGTAGAAAGTGTCTATTCTATTACAAGTAAGTTAGTTGTAAATATAACAGATCAGAACCTTTTTTCGTATCTGGGGCGTTGGGTAAAGAATAAAGCAACTTTTATGGTCAAAATGATAATTAAATGTTATTGACTCATGTCTATCAATGTATGTTTTATTTTTAGGATTTTTGATATTCTTCATAATAATAGATTTCTTCTTATTAGGTCTTGCATTTTTGGTTTAATGTTCGCCTCAGTCAGTTAGGAACGCAATTCAAGGTTGCGCATTACAACAGTTTATAGTATAATAATATTAATAAATATGAAGTTAACAGGCGAATGGAGAGCAATCCAAATTTCGAAGGTTATTTCTTGGTTTTAACTTCATGTATTTTGTATTTAAACAAATTATTAGTTTTAGCAGATTTCCCTTGAGGGAAATCAGCTATTGAGGTTGTACTCATGACGGAATTTTCGAAATTTTTCTTCAAATGTCCAGCGATCCTACCTAGTAGGATATATATATATATATATATATATATATATATATATATATATATATATATATACATATATATATACACACACACACATATATATATATTTGTCTGTTACCGCTCTGGAGGTCACCATTTTTTTTTAATCGCTACCAAACTCGATATATAAGCGTTTTATGTAAAAAGAAATATCAAGTTCGTTAACTGCTGAAATCGGACCAGTGAGAGGGAGGTTTAGAGGGGGAATTTTTGGAAATTCAAAATATCTCCGTTCTTGAATATTAACCGAGATATTTGCATTTTTATTAAATCTGGGCGCCTAACGGACGAGTTACTTTCCCGCCAAAAGCTAGTTTGGCCGTTTCCTTGAATGGCTCGGCTCTCGTGAAATTTCTCTATTGTAAAACTTGGGAAATCTGCTTAGTTTACGCATCCCCTGCGTGACGGACTTTTTAATGAACTCCTAGCTCAAACAAATCTTGGTAACGGAATCGAATCATATCCAAGTAAGGTAATAGAGTGTCAGGGAACGCTAATTACATTCAGGGTATAAAGTTAAGACCACAGTATGCAACCCGGAGGAACTCCCTGTTCCAAGTTCAGAAAGTTTGAAGAATGATCGTGTCTTAATCCTGTAAGGAATGAAGTTCCACTTTAGACTTAGCCCTCAAAATGAAGGAACATGGACGCTTGAAGGATGCTTGGAAGCAATACAGCCAACATCAGCGGAATGAATGAATCCATCCATTCATAAAACAATAATAGATACTATCTCTTACGAGCTCGTGTGACTCTACGATAGATAAGGTAAATATTCCCAATAAGTTTGAAGGAACTGCCTTTACTGGAGTATTTACATACATATTTCCCACGCCGGCTTTAACAAAATAGATCCTACTAACAGGAACTGTGTCATTTTAAGTTATTTACTTCAAAAATTCGTGTGTGCGTAACATAGTTTTTCAATCAATGAGTTAAGTTAGGGAAATCATACTAAAAAATGGTTATATACCTAATGTACTCAATGTCCGTGTTATTCTGAAAAGGTAGTGTATTCATTTAATTTTCTTTTATCTATTGAAATAAATATTATAAAAACCTACTTTAACGTTTAACTCTACGTTTAAAGGCATTTTTTTTTTGTTTTTTTTTTTTTAATTTAAAACTATAGACCTACTTCGTTATTGACTGAAATCTTATCAGAAGGGGTGGGGGGGGGGCTTAGAGAGTAGGAAATTCGAAAAGTCTCCAAAATTAACCGTTATTATGCGATGTATAGAAAAATTAAAAAGACCAATCTTATTGCAAATGTAAAGTTCTATAATGTTGTTGCATATTTATTTTTTCGTTATCTTGAATATTAAGCAAGATATTTGCATATCTTAGTTTTCTGCTTTCTGTAAACTCCCACTCCTACTCATGTCATATTACCGATAAGCTGTTATATATCATGAAACACTTCAATCCAAGAATAAATAATTTATTTATTCATTAAGATTTTAGGTTTTTCCCGATAATGTTTATCTTAATCGACATTTAACCGTTTCATTATATACTGAAGTTCATACGTTTTAAGGGGGGGGGGTATATAAAGTTTTTCGCAGCTTGAATATTATGGGAGTTACTTTTAGCATATTTCCCTTATGGGAAATCAGCTATTGAGGTCGTACTCATGACGCGAGTTTCGAAAAATTTCTTCAAATGTCCATCGATCCTACCCAGGAGATGACGGATATATATATATACTAGCTCAAATACCCGGCTTCGCCCGGGAATTCATTTGAGGCTGGATGGCGATTGTATTTTTTAGCAGGCTTTACATTGCACAATATTTTGACATTTACCCGTCCCAGTGTTTAGGATTGATACCCGTCGTTGCCGGTGATTTGTCTTCGATATTTTTATATTTCCCGTCTCTTTTACAGGTAACTACGGTGAATTTTTATTTCAGGCCTCCCTTATAACCCCCCTCCTGTTCGAACCTAAAAATTTTAATATAACTTATAATCATGGAAGAATTGATGCTAATTGACCGAGTTTTGTTAAGTTCGGTTCAGCCGTTAGTGCCCGCTAAAGTTTTAACGTATAACTCATTTACACTTAGGTATACGACAAAAGTGTATATAACAAAAGTTACTCCAAATAACAAAATAAACAACTTTTGTTATGTTTATATTTGCGGAAAAACCAATAGGAAACGAAATATCGCTATTTTTAATTTCAGGCTTCCCTTATAACCCCCACTCCTGCCCGTCCATAAAAATGTTGGTATGGCTTATTATAATGAAGGCCTCACTGCTAATTCACATACCGAGTTTTATGTAGTTCGGTTGAGTCATTTTTGGCAAATAATATTGTTGACTCCCGCTATAATTTTTAGCGTATAACTCATTTAAACTTCGGTATATTACAAAAGTTACTCTAAATAACAAAATAAACAACTTTTGTTATGTGCATATTTGCCGAAAAACCAATAGAAAACGAAATATCGCTATTTTTAATTTCAGGCTTCCCTTATAACCCCCACTCCTGTTCGTCTCAGAGAAAATTAATATAGCCTAAAGTCTAAGTTGGGTTAGTAGTAATCTACATACTAAGTTTCATAAAATTCGGTTCAGCCGTTTTGCGTGAAAAGGTAACAAACAAACAAACAAACATACACGAAAGAAACAAAATGCAGATATGGTGTCTATGACATGTGAAACGAAAAGTTATCGTGACATTTCGCGAGAAAAATCAATGAACAGACATAGGTTACAATTTTATATAGATAGATATATATTTGTCTGTTAACGCTCTAGCGGTCGCAATTTTGGTTTGATCGTTACCAAACTTCATATTTAAGCGTTTTACGTAAAAAGAGAGATCAAGTTCGTTAATGGCTGAATTCGGACCAGCGGGAGGGGGGGATTTTTGAAAATTCAAAATATCTCCGTTCTTATGCGTCGGATCGAAAAATTGTATAGAATCAATCCTATTGTAAATTAAATTTACTATAAATATTGTTCTATACATTTATTCTTTATCTTGAATATTAACCGAGATATTTGCATTTGTATTGTGTGTGTGGTCGACGGAACCCCGCCATGTTCCGGACTCTCCGCCGAGAGCTCTGGTGGCCGTTTCCAGAACTATTCGTCCCTCGTGAATAGGTTTAGAGATCCCTTCCTACTACAGCTGTTATTGGGCAGATTTCCCAACAGTAAAACTTCATGTGGGAAATCTGCTTAGTTTACGCAGCCCCTGCGTGACGGACTTTTTCCTTCTTGTTTTCATCCTTCAATAAATCCCAACTTTTGCTTTTCGGATTATAATAGGAAATATATTAGCTGATATTCCTTAAGAGAAATCAGCTATTGAGATCGTACTCATGAAAAAATATATATAAAATATAAAAATATATATACATATATATCACAATTATTGTTTATCGTTCCCGAACTCGATATATAAGCGTTTTATGTAAAACTAAATTCGTTAATGGTTCAAGTCCGACCGAGGGGTTAGATGTGGAGAATTTCGAAAAATCTTAATATCTCCCTTATTATGAATCAGTTCAAAACATTTTATAGATCCAATTTTATCGAAACTGTAATGTTCTATAAATGTTGTTATGTACGTTTTTTCATCTTGATTATTAACCGAGACATTTTATAG
The DNA here is from genome assembly GCA_019009955.1 of Riptortus pedestris. Classification (NCBI taxonomy): domain Eukaryota; kingdom Metazoa; phylum Arthropoda; class Insecta; order Hemiptera; family Alydidae; genus Riptortus; species Riptortus pedestris. Next base: position 122,930,834 of record CM032232.1, read on the forward strand.
TTTTCGACCTTCGGTACACCACCAATCATACTCTTTTCATATTAACAATAAGCTGTTATATTACGAAGCACATTATTTGGAGCGAAAATACCAAATATTGTTTTGAGATAAATACAAATCCCTGACGCCTGGGAAATCTGCTTAGTTAACGCAGGCCCTATGTTAGGGACTTTTTATTGTAGGGTGATATTTATTATAATTCTACTTATTTATTAGATATGTTAGTTTTGACTTCATATTATATTGTTAATACCAATATGTCATTTCATTTGATTGCTTAAAATTGAGTCCATGGCTTGAACCTTCCTATACTTTTTATTCAGCCCCTTATTGGTGCCCTATATACTACAATATTAATAAAGGATATTTAATTTCATATTTATTGTATTTATGAAACTATTATTGTTATTTATTTATAGTACTGAGCCTTCTTTGAATTACTTGTTAGCTTCAATTTAAAAGATGATCTAATTACTTGTTTACTATCTTTGTTGGAAATGGAACATATGGTATAATGTGGGAACATATGGTATATATTTTTTTTTTGTTTCTTAGGCTTATTCTTCTCTGGTTTTCATTCGGAAGAAACCATTCATTAAGCATTACAGGGATGAATGCATCTTGCAACTTTTCTGAATCGTTACAGATATTTCATTCAGGAGTTCCTACATCCCTTTCTACACCTCTTGGAGTACTTCTTTCAACGGGCTGATTTTCTTTGGCTTGAAATTGTGCCAAACAGACATGTTTAAGTGATCCTTTACAATTTGTAAAGGTGAATTCCGCAGGAGCCAAACAGTACAATGCCCTGTACATGGGAGGTTTAAAGGGACTCTGCTATCATATTGAATAACAGGTTTTTGGAAAATGGTGAAAGGACTCGGGTCAGGTAGGGCCTAGCAACAGATAAGGCCTACCTGTTGCATGCGGGCAATACCGACACCATACCGGCTGTCTCCAGCCTCCAGGATTAGGGAAACGAAGGGTTCGGTACACACTGACAGCTTTATGGTTTTACTGACATGAATTATGCCCCTCACTAAAATCCATATGGCAAATCCCTCTTTGTTGTACTCAACTAATGTTATAATATTTACATAAACAGTATACGCCCAGCTCTAATAACAAATATTGCATATAATATATTAAATATTGCCATTGGCAGAATTAAATAATATAAGCACTGAAAGTTGAAAGTCCCTCTCGCAGGGGCTGCGTTAACTAAGCAGATTTTCCAAGTGCGGTAGTCATTTTAATTTATCTCAAAATGTAAAAGCCCAATGAGGGCAATATTTGGTATTTCGGCTTCAAATAAAGTGCTTCATAAAATTATAGCATATTGTTAATATGAGATGAGTAGGAGTGGGGCTTTACTTAAGACCGAAAACTGAAAATTGCAATTATCTCGGTTAATAATCAAGATGGCGAAAAAATGCACATGACAACATTTGTAGAATATTACTTTTGCAATAAGATTGATTCTAGACAATTTTTCGACCCGGCACATACTAACGGAGATATTCAGAATTTTCGAATTCTTCCCCTTTAAACACCAACCCCCCCTCTTTCTCTGGTCCGATTTCAACCATTAACGAACCTGATCTTTCTTTTTGTATAAAACGATTATATATCCAGTTTGGCAACGAAAAAACAAAAATTGCAACCGCTAGAACGGTAACAGACAAATATATATATATATATATATATATATATATACAGATATATATATATATATATATATATATAATTTTGAAGGCACCTCATTTTCGTCATCTACTAGGTATTGATGGAGATTGAATAAAAATGTCAAATATGCTTTTCGAACTAGCTTTTGGCGGGAAAGACACTTCGTCCGTTAGCCGTCCAGATTTAATAAAAATGCAAATATCTCGGTTAATATTCAAGATAGAGAATAAATGTATATAACATTTGGGTATTAGAAATTTTAGTTATGAAGAATAATAAAAATGTGTTCCTAATCTATCCCTCTCCACTTTTTGACTCACCGATTTGAATAATTCATAATCATGAATAGCATTTATTACAATTAAATATCATCTATAATGAACATATTTCCGTTCAAAAACCAATCCGAGCACATATAGTTTAAGCATAGTTTATCAAGTAAGCTTATATTCATAATAGTAGATCTCAGTGGAAATCACTTCCCGTAATACCAGCATTAAACAGGAAATAAGTAAACTCAATTAACTGTATTAGGCTCCCGTCTATTTCCGCTCTCGCATTAGAGCTATCAACATTCTTCTCTTTAAAAAATATTATTCTAAGGGTTAATTAATACCCGATGGAATTAATTAATATTGTTACCCTAAAAATAATTTCATTTATATTCAAAAAACTAGTCGAGGGGAAGAGATCGTAGCTGTCCCTGCAACCTAAGTAATACTTTAAACAATCATATCGAGTTTAAACGCATATTGTCTTTGTCATAATGGCATTACCATTAACGTTTAATTGCTATGATAGTGCATATTTGTTTCAATAAGATGAAGATATCGGAAATAAGATAATATATTACCAAAATCAAAGAGTTTGATTCCCTACTACTTACGCTATCACTCCTTGAGGAAATTCAGCACGATTTTTTTAAAATAATACATTATATAAATTAAATAATAGAAATGCTCTTATAGTTTAAATTTCTATTGGAAATAAATAACAAAGTTATTTTCTAGGGAAAATAAATAAATGAGGAGAAGGGGGCGGGGAAGATTTATAACCTCACTAATCCGAATGATACTTAGAACTAAATAATCGAAATAGATAAGACTAAAACATAACATCATTTTTATAATATGCCTAAATAAAAAACACTTAAATATGTACTAATAAAATCGTTGACTCCCGCTATAGATTTAGCGTATATTCCGTATTTACTTCATTTTATGACATAAGTGAATGAAACAAAAGTTGCTCTAAATAACAAAGTAAACAACTTTTGTTATGTGCACGTTTATCGAAAAACAAATAGAAAATGAAATATCGTATCGTAATATTTTTACTTCAGGCCTTCCTTATAACTCCCACTCCGACCCTAAAAATTGTAACATAGCTTATAATCATGGGAGAATTAATGGTAATTCACATACCGAGTTTTGTTAACTTCGGTTAAATCGTTAGTTCCCAACAAAATTGTTGGCTCCCTCTTTAGTTTATAATGTATTATATCTTGTTTATACTTTGTTATAGGGCAAAAGTGAATATAACAAAAGTTACTGAAAATGTCAAAATAAACAACTTTTGTCATGTACATGCTTGTCGAAAAGACAATAGGAAACGAAATATCACTACTTTTAATTTCAGGCCTCCCTTACAACCCCCGCTCCTGCTCGTCCCTAGATTTTTGGTATGGCTTATAATAATTAAGGCGTCAACTCTAATAAACATACCGAGTTTTATTAAGTTCGGTTGAGTCTTTTGTGCCAAATAGACTTATTCACTTCCGCTATAGGTTTTAGCGTATATCTCGTTTATAATTCGATATACGAAAAACATGCATAGAACAAAAGTTACTCTAAGTAACAAAATAAACAACTTTTGTTGTGTTCATATTTGCCGAAAAAGCAATAGGAAACGAGATATCGCTATTTTTAATTTCAGGCTCTCTTGTGTACAGACAGAGCTTACAATTTTATATATATATATATATATATATATATATATATTTAGAAAGACATGCTGTACTACATTTATTCTGTTATTCCTCTTCCTGCAAATGTTCTGCTTTCATTTTGTTCATTGTTAATAGCCCCTTGTTAAAAAGTCCGTCACTCAGGGGCTGCGTAAACTAAGCAGATTTCCCATGTGAAGTTTTACAATAGAGAAATCTGCATACTGGTAACACAATACCATCGTGATTAAATACAAACGGTAATGAGAAATCTTTCAGTTAATTAAAATAAATTCCCAACTGAAACGGCTTCTGAATTGTAAGAACAATTTATATTTTAATAACTCAAATTTTAGTAGTCCAAGAACTAAAGAAGGGGGGCAGAACGTATTTGCATAAATCTCACAAAGTAACGAAGGTAAGGTAAGGTTAGGAGAAGCTTCTGCCTGAACCGAGAAATGACGATGATGGCCGACGTAATCCGAACTATACCAGACCACCGACTTCATAAAAATGAAAATATCTCGGTTAATATTCAAGATAGAGAATAAATGTATATAACAATATTTATAGTAAATATAATTTGCAATATGATTGATTCTGTACAATTTTTCGATCCGACGTATAGTAATGGAGATATTTCGAATTTTCGAAAATCCTACCCTCTAAACCCCCTCTTCCACTGGTCCGATTTCAGCCGTTAACGAACTTGATCTTTCTTTTTACATAAAACGACTAAATATCGAGTTTGGTACGATCAAACAAAAATTGCGACCGCTAGAGCGGTAACAGACAAATATATAGATAGATCTATATATATATATATATATATACATCTATATATACAGTTTTGAACGCACTTCATTTTCATCGCTTACTAGGTAGGATCGATGGACATTTGAGGAAAAATTTCGAAAATTCCGTCATGAGTACAACCTCAATAGCTGATTTCCCTTAAGGGAAATCTGCTAAAAGAAAAGGAATGGAAATCGTTTTTTAGAACTAATGTTTCACTTTATGTTAGTATCAGCGATATCTTTAGAATTATTGTTGTATGGCTTCTTTAAGCAGAAGTCCTAAAGTAAATCATGAGAGAGTTTTACGGATTTGATTTATATTCTTAATGTGTTAGTAGATAACACTTATTAATCACTAAAAGTCCGTCACGCAGGGGCTGCGTTAACTAAGCAGATTTCCCACGTGTGCCACGTATTTGCATTTATATCAAAGCTTAAAAGTTCAATGAAAACAATATTTGGTATTTAGTATTCAAGTAAAGTCCTTTATTACATAATAGAATATTGTTAATATGAGATGAGTAGGAGTGGGGCTGAAGACTGAAAACTAAAAAATGCAAATATCTCAGTTAATAATCAATGTAATGAAACAATCTACATAACAACATTTATAGAACATTACATTTGCAATAAGATTGGTTCTATACGATTTTTCGATACGACGTATAACAACGGATATATTAAGAATTTTCGAAATTCCCCCGACACCCTGGACTTATTTCAGCCGTTAACGACTTTTTCATCAATCTTTTCAACAATCTTTCTTTTTGTATAAAACGATTATATATTAAGTTTGGTAACGATAAGACAAAAATTGCAACCGCTCGAGCGGCAATAGACATATATATATATATATATATATATATATATATATATATATATAGATACTAGCTCAACTACCCGGCTTCGCTCGGGAATTCATTTGAGGCTGAATGCTGATGGTATATTTTTGGCAAGGCTTTATTTTGCACAATATTTAGACATTTACCCGTCCCAGTGTTTAGGGGCAAAACCCGCCGTTTCTGGGGATTTGTTAATAATCAAATTAATTTTTTATGTAACACTTCACTGTCCTGCATATTGTCATATTTCCCGTTTCCTGTGCATTATGCATAGATTTGAATTATTAAGGAGAAAATATTGACATACATTTGAATTAATTTTTTCGGGTGAGGTACCTGGTAGTTCATATTGAAAAGAAGTGTTGAGCAAATTTCTCTAAATAACAAAATAAACAACTTTTGTTATGTGCATATTTGCCGAAACCCCAATAGGAAATCACTATTATTAATTTCAGGAGTCCCTTATAACCCCCACTCCTTCCCGTCCCTAGAAATGTTAGTATGGCTTATTATAAGGAAGGCTTTAGTGCTAATACACATACTGAGTGTTTTATTTAGTTCGGTTGAGTCTTTTGTGCCAAATAAAATTGTTGACTCCCGCTATAATTCTTAGCGTATAACGCCTTTATACTTCCGTATACGGCAAAAGTGCATATAACAAAAGTTACTCAAAATGACAAAATAAACAACTTTCGTTATGTGCATATTTGCTGAAAAAGCAATAGGAAACGAAATATCGCTATTTTTAATTTAAGGCCTCCCTTATAACCCCCACTCCTGCCCGTCCCTAGAAATGTTAGTATGGCTTATTATAAGGATGGCGTTAGTATTAATTCACATACCGAGTTTGGTTTAGTTCGGTTGAGTCTTTTGTGCCAAATAAAATTGTGGACTCCCGCTATAGTTTTTAGCGTATAACGCATTTATACTTCCGTATACGGCAAAAGTGCATATAACAAAAGTTACTCTAAATTACAAAATAAACAACTTTTGTTATATACATATTTGCTGAAAAAGCAATAGGAAACGAAATATCGCTATTTTTAATTTCAGGCCTCCCTTATAACCCCCACTCCTGTTCGTCTTAGAGAATATTAATATAGCCTAAAGTCTAAGTTGGGCTAGTAGTAATATACATACCAAGTTTTATAAAATTCGGTTCAGCCGTTTATGCGTGAAAAGGTAACAAACAAACAAACAGACACCAAAGAAACAAAATGCAGTTATGGTGTCTATGACATGTGAAACGAAAAGTTATCGTGAAATTTCGCGAAAAAAATCAATGTACAGACAGAGGTTACAATTTTTTTATATATATATATATATATATATATATATATATATATATATACAGTTTTGAACGGACTGCATTTTCGTTATCTCCTGGGTAGGATCGATGGACATTTGAAGAAAAATTTCGAAAATCCTGTCATGAGTACATCTATAGCCGATTTCCCTTACGGGAAATCTGCCAAGAAATCTAATTTAAAAATGTCATATGTTTGTAAAAGTTTAACTTCCCCGGGCAGGGTGGATATCCTTTCAACATCAAGCACGCTAGCTTTTTTTTTTTCTTTTTTTTTTGCTTACTCCTACAATATTGTTTGTACAAGTTGTTCCATACACATTGCTCCATTTTTTATAAAGACTATTTGATATTAATTCATGGAGCGGGGAAAAAAAACTGGCTTATTAACACAATTTGATGTTGCAAAATCATTTCATAGTCCTTTTCAGTCTTCCTGCTTCCGTGACACCCTCGTTCTCCTACGCCCGTCGCACAAAGACCTCCCTTCTCGGCCTCCTTTGTCTCCACCTGTGAACAGTAACGGATGCAGTTAGCATTAAAATGAACTGTGAAACTGTTCTGGATGAGCGCGCTCCCTCGCGTTTCAGACGAGAAGCCTTTTGCAATGGTGTGAGACATTTTCATTTAAAACACCGCCGTAGCTGCTGGCCTTTTCAAATACCGGTTTCCTGGAAGTTTCTGCTCTCCCGGGAAATACTTCATCCCTTTGAAGTGTACAGAAATAATTATACCAAAAAATGAACTCCTCGTACTTGAAGTATTCCTAAGTTTGTCCATGCTCAAGGCTTTAATAGATGGTTCCTATTTTGTATAATATCTATTCACTCTAGGTTTATTGTATTTTAACATATCACTAGTAATCTAAAAGTCTCTCACGCAGGGGCTGTGTAAACTAAGCAGATTTCCCACGTGAAGTTTTACAAGAGAGAAATCCGCCTAATAACAACAGTAGTAGTAAGGAATCTCTAAACTTATTCACGATGGACGAATAGTTACTAGCACTTGGCGGAGAATCCCGAACATAGCCAACTCCTGCCGAACACACACTTGCATACAAATGCAAATATCTCGGTTAATATTCCAGATACAGAAGAAATGTATAGAAACATATATATAAATAATTTAATTTGCAATAAGATTGATTCTATACAATCTTTCGATACGACGCATAATAACGGAGATATTTCGAATTTTCAAAAATCCCCCCTCCCACTGGTGGTCTAATTTCAGCCATTAACGAACTTGATCTTTCTTTTTACATAAAACGGTTAAATATGAAGTTTGGTAACGATCAAACAATAATTGCGACCGCTAGAGCGTTAACAGATATATATATATATATATATATACATATATATATATATATATATATATATATAGGTATATGATCGCTGGCAGTGATGGCAGATGAAGATTCCTTTATCTCTAGGCCCACAGAGGCTTTCCTCGCCCGAAGAATTCTCTTCTTCCTTAATGGAGCTCAGCACAATATCAATATCACCAGCAGCTGAAGTAGATGGCTCATCATGCAAATAACACTCAGGTTCTCTCTTGACAGCAACTCCATCAAGACTAAATCCCGGATATATATATATATATATATATATATATATATATATATATATATATATATATATATATATCTGGAATATCCTCAAAAAAATACCCGAATACCCTTTGATCCTGCTGGATCAAAGGGCATTCGGGAATTTTGGGAAACGATCTCGCTGATTTATCTGCAAAATCAGCGTCAAAAGATACCAAAATTCCAGAATGCTACAACAAAATAACAAAATCACACTTAAAAACACAATTACTTACTGACACAATTAACACATGGCAACAGAAATGGAATACGACTACGAAAGGACAACATTTAAAGATATTTATTCCAGACATTCAAGAGTACTTAGAACAAAAATTAATATCATCAGACTTTTACTTGACACAATTATTAACTGTACACGGAACAACAAATTCTTACTTTAATCGTTTTGGCCTAACAGATCAACCAAACTGTTACTGCGACTTAACTACTGAACAGACATACAGACACTTGCTCTATGACTGCAGACTACTAACGGACCAAAGAGAAGACTTTAAATCCCAATTAAAATGCCGACAAGAAAATTGGCCTGTTGAGGAAAAACTATTATTTTATAAACATAATAAACCATTAAAAAAGTTTGCTAAAGAAATGTATGACTTCTTGAACTATTTGAAACTGAAATACAGTTAAATTAATTATTCAGCATTGAATCCAAATTTTGTTTTAGTTTCTCTTTTCTTTTTTTTCTTTTCTTTTCTTTGATGTATATAATTTTATTGTATAAATATTTTATGTTATTATAGTTTAAAAAAAAAAAAAATGTTATGTATCAAGCACACGTTATGTACTAATTACTGTACGGGACGTGTGGATAATAAACTCCCTTCCTGTAGGGTTACTTCAGGAAGGAAATAAATAAAAAAAAAAAAAAAATATATATAGGTATATATATAATTTTGAACGGACCTCATTTTCGCAATCTCCTGGGTAGGATCGATGGACATTTGAGGAAATTTTTCCAAACTCGCGGCGCTTTTATAATATTTTTATAAATGTTCCTTTAAAAAAAAAATGTGATTTGTTCCATATCATTCTCAGGCCCAAGGATGTATGTGTAGGCAACCCCACATGAATAAGCTATGCAAATCAATTTGTTTTAACTATTGTTTTAAATTAGGGAATTTTAATAAGTAATTTATAATAAGAAGCCAGCGAAATCTCTCAAAATTGAATATCCATTACGATATAATTTCAAGAATACGAACGTTTAATTTTAGAGAACGATAAAAAATATAACCATTTGCAGTTTCTAGATGCTCATAATTTCACCGGGATAATAGAGTTTATATTAAACTGTACTACTATTTTTGGTGTCCCTAAGTCCAATGAGTAATATTATCTAAAATGGATCTACTGTTTAAAAGGATTAATATTTAATTGAGGAACTATCAGGTTAACTTAAAAGAAAATTCTATATCCTGAAATTCTCAGGAGTCTGTCATTTAAAGAATATGTGCGAATTCTCAGAATTTACGAAAATTAAAGCAACTTTAGAATTTTTGACATTGTGCATTTAAAACCACTATCTCTAATATGGGTGGTGATCAACTCTGTAAGTGCCTTATAGCTGCCATTTTGGAATTTGGAAATTGAAAGGGTGCCTTTTTGGTAAACTACTTACCTAGAACTTTCCTGTTACATTTTGATTCCTTTGACAGCTTGTTTGTCATCTACATATTCCATTTGTTCCTTTATTTATTTGGTGAGCTCCGCAACTAGGCGATGTCACTCAGTATCATTTATTTTCATTTCCTTAAGTTAAAATGTTAAAATAAAGGAATAAAGAAAAATGTTTTCAAAATTATTAAGACAATATAAAGTATAGCTATATATAAAACTAAGGAATAAAATAAAGCTAAGGAACCGTTAAAATAAAATTAAGGAATAAAATAATGCTAAGGAACCGTTAAAATAAAATTATGTAAAACTATAATTTTTGCGTCAAATCCTGGCTTGAGGATGATGAAAGTCTAAGGCACAAGTAAAAAATGTATTATACAGCCTTGTTCACAAAAAAACATAAAAACAAATTAGTGGCATAATTTAAAATAAAAACGTAGAGTGATGAGTGGAGTAGGTGTGGTTTAAAGTTTGTTGTAAATGTTAATTGTCTTCAAGTGATTTACGAGTTTTTTTTATATGTGGGCTACCTTCTGTCAATAGTTCGTGTAAGTCGTTTGGTAAGTTGAGATGTTCACGTAGTCTGCAGTCAGTCAGGAGATGTTTAATGGTCAGTACTGTGTTACAGTGAGTGTATGTAGGTCGGTCTTTTCGGTTTATGAATGTATGAATGTGTAAGTAGTGAATGTCCGATTCTAATTTGTTCCTTACTTCAGTTCCAAAATTCGCCTTATTACACCTCTAAGAGGAGCATAAGGCGAATTTTGTAAACGAGGCTTGTTGCCACTTAGGAATGATCCTGAGTATGCCTGATTTCATGAATCCGTATTTCCAAGTGACAGACGGATACTCTGAAGGTCTATAAAGGTCTTGTCGGTAAATGTTCTAAAATCTCAGTTTCGGCTTTATCAATTATGAGGTATTGTCGGAATACAGTGTCAAAAGTTGTTCTTCCATAAGGTTTCTATATAATAACGTCCAACGCCTCCTGTATAACATCGATTTATTTTATCTGCGGGTTAAACCTTGAGGAAGTTCGTAGTAAATCGGAATTCATAATTTACCATTGGTAACATTCCTGTTTGAAGTGGAGTTTCTCCTTCGAATTCCTGGCTTAGCCGTGGTCATTCCCCTCCTTTGGTGACGTGCTCGGACAATGGTCTATATCCTGTGGAAGTCCATAGCCTAGGTAATTTGGAGTAGAAACTATTTGGTTACTTGTTAGTCCCTCCGGCAGATGTGGGTCTGGAGGTCCAGGATGTTTCCCCACTATGGGATTATTGGGATGTCAGGCGACAGGCCTCGGCTCCCCTCTGCTCCTTTCTCCAGATAAGCTTTTTATTAACACTTTTAGCAGATTTCCCTTAAGGGAAATCTGCTATTGATGTCGTGCTCATGACGCGATTTTCGAAAAATTTCTTCAAATGTCCATCGATCCTGCCCAGGAGATGACGAAATGCAATTTTTGTTTGATCGTTACGAAACTCGATATTTAACCGTTTTATGTAAAAAGACAGATCAAGTTCGTTAACGGCAGAAATTGGACTTGAGGGAGGGGGAGGATTTATTATGCATCGGATCGAAAAATTCTATAGAACCAATCTTATTGCAAATTAAATTAACTATAAATATTGTTATATACATTTATTCTCTATCTTGGATATTAACCGAGATGTTTGCATTTTTATGAAGTCTGTGGTCGGGTATAGTTCCGATTAGGTCGATCGTTTTCGTAACTGCTCGGCTGAGGTGGACGCTTCTTCTAACCTTACCTGCCGTTTCTAATCTTACCTTTCCTTCGTTACTTTGTGAGATTTATGCAAATATCTTCTGTTCATCCGCACCCCCCCCCCTTCTTTAGTTCTTGTACTACTAAAATTTGAGGTATTAAAATATAAATTATTCTTACAATTCAGAAGCCGTTTCAGTTGGGAATTTATTTTAATTAACTGAAAGATTTCTCATTACCGTTTGTATTTAATCACGGTGGTGTTACCAGTATGGAGATTTCTCTATTGTTAAACTTCACATGGGAAATCTGCTTAGTTTACTGCGTGACGGACTTTTATAAAACGGCTCCGACGGACTGAGCCAAATATTTTAAAATTAATATTTTGTTGTAAGATTAGAATAAACTAGCTGGAAATCCAGAACACAGCATAACTGCAAAAAGTTAACTAAAGACTCTAAGAACTAATGTTGAAATGCTGACATAATTACATTTGTTATTCAATGCAGTTTAATTGCTAGCTTGTTCATTGGCAAACAATGTATTTATGTTTGGTCATTTCATATTCAACTATTTTCCTAATCATTGGGCTTAATAAGGTAAGCTAACGTCATAACAACTGTGGCTCAAGACATTTTAAGGACATCATTTCATGGAAACTGGATGTCAGGATTAATCGAGTTTATATTGCCCAGCTATTATCGTCATTCACCATCACTGGATATGGTCTGGAAAAAAATCACATTCGTCAAGTGTTATGCGTTAAATACTTTAGAAATAAGAAGAGTTCAATTCTTCTTTCCCGAATATTAAGTCGGCCCCATGATATTCAGAGCATTTCCATGCATCAGTTCAGTCGTGTGTCTTGAAGTTTCAAATGATCAAACTTTTAAATATATATATTGTCTGTTAACGCTCTAGCGGCCACAATTTTTGTTTTATAGTTGCCAAACTCGATATTTTATCGTTTTATAAAATTATTTTATAAGAAAGAATGATTAAGTTCGTTAATGGTAGATATCGAACCAGAGGTATGAGGAGGCTGGGTTTACAGGGAGGATTTCGAAAATTGCAAATTTAATGTTCTATGAATGTTGTTATTTATTTTTCATTATATTGATTATTAACCGAAATATTTGTTTTTTTTTTTTTTTGTTTTTTTTTTGTTTTTTTTCTTTCTTTTTTTTATTTTTAGTTTTCAGCCTTCAGTAAAGTTCCACTCCTACTATCGCCATATTAACAAAAATCTCCGTAACCGCACAGCTTAACAAATATTAGATTACAATACCTGCTTTCGAACCCGACACCTCTCCTTAAACCATACCTTTTGACCACTACCTTCACCATCTGATATTGAATGGAACTTATCTGTGAAAAACTTACTATAAAATTGTGTTAAATATTGGTGATCTATTAATACCATTAAGGTCTTCGGGTCTTGACCGTGTCTTCATTTTGGTTGCCAACGTTTCGCTAGACATGCTTTTAGCTTCCTCAGTGCTATCTCTGAGACTGAAGAGTTGTATGTTCATCTCTGGTATATATTTGAGTCTTATCCGGTTTCCTTGGCCGGAGTCTTCCATTCCAGGTGTCTACGGATACTTCTTCCGGTGGTCGTTCATCGCCTATACCGTCGATTTCGTTTCTTATTCGAGGTCTCTGTGGAATGACCGGCTTCCAGAGTTTGCTGAGTCTGTAACCATCGTCTCTGTTGAAGTTATTTGGACATTTCGCTATTTCTATAGCTTCTCGAACCAGTCTTTCTTGGTATCGGTCCACCTTTGACAGTACCTTGACTTCATCGAATTTAACGTTGTGGTTGGTTTCCCAGAAATGTTCCGCTATTGCTGATTCTTCTGTCCGAAACTTTTTTAAACTCTTGATATGCTCGGCGCCCCTGGTGTTTATCAATCTGCCGGTCTGGCCAATGTATTCTGAGCCGCAAGAACATGGCATGCTGTATATATATTCCCGGGATTTTTGTGTGAAGACACGGTCAAGACCCGAAGACCTTAATAGTATTAATGACCAGGACCGTGGAAGTCTACGAGTATATTGTTGATCTACTTTTATTAATTAGACAAAATTGGCAATTTGTCCACAATACTGGATATTCTTTTTCCATATTAAACGAACAGATTTATAATGTATGTAGGATGAAAAAATTGTTGCCATTTCAATAAATTATTATAGTGGAAGCTCAGCCACCAATTTTTTCAGCCTACATACATTAGAAGTCACTTCCACCTGCCAGAATACCAACTCAGAACAGATTTATGTATATGACCTTTTAGGTTTATCGAAAAGAAGCTTAGAAATTATATCCTACAATTCTCTTCGATTAGGTATGACAAACATCTTAACGATATATATCTTTTTCATTGTACCATCTAGTTTCATTCGTGTAAGTTTTCTGTTGTAGCTATACTGAAATAATATCCTATCTAAAGCTTTTATTTTATTATAATGATTGTGTTTATTTATATTTTTCCAATTCTAAAAGAGGGTGTCAAACGTTTGGCCATGTTGTTACAACGGACCCTCCATTTTGAGTAAATTAAAAATCAGTCAATAGCTTGACTTCTTTTTAGTAGAATTGTATTATTTAATTATTTTCCTTTTTTTTTTTTAATTTCATATGGTTGGGTCCTAGACACGCAATCTAGAAACATATGTTTTATCTTATATTTTGCTTCTAACAGACTACTGCTGGAGTGGCTTTATCAGCTGCTGACTGGGAGCATGTCGTCAGTTCCTGGTGTCAACATCGCATTATCTGTGGATTCCATGGTGTCATATTGCTTCTCATGTTTTATCTCTTTTGCTGATTTTGACTAATGGATTTTGTATATTTTTTTTTCTTTTTTAATTCGCATTTCAATTTATTTGTACATCCCAATTCATCTTATTTATAATTCATTTTCATCCGTTACTCCTCTAGATCTTTTAGATTCCATCCAGAAGAGTACTGCTTTCTAAAATCCAGCATGTCGTAAAAATTTGTTGATTTGTTGAACTCTTGTGTGTATTAGTTGTAAAGACACACATCAAAGTCTTTTTTGAATGGCAATAGATCTGAAGTGCTCTAGCTAAGCTTGCCTTCCTAAACAAATAACATTCAAATACACACACACACACCTCATTTTCGTGGTCTGCTGGGTAGGATCAATACAAAATTTGAAAAAAATCATTCGAAATTCATTAATACTATTTCTTCTCCATTATGGGAAATAAGCTAAAATGGAACATTTTAACTAACTTGAATAAATGCTCATAACATTTTGCTATATTATTCTTTTTTATTATCCTGGTTTCGGGGGCGAAATTAAGACTTCAGAAAAGAGCAAATGATCAAGATGTGGATTTAGGTCTCAATCGACACAGACAAACGACCTCAAGAAAAGTAAAAATTTTAAATGAGGTAAGTGTAAGTAAACATCTTAACAAGTCAATAGAGAAATTAGTGGGTATATCATAACCATTTCATCCCAAACCTATTAGGGAAATCAGCTATTGGGTTTGTACTCATGACGTGGTTTTCGAAAACTTTCTTCAAAAATCTATCGATTCTACCCATGAGTTGACGGTAATGGGGTGCATTCAAGACTGTATATCTGTCTATTACCGCTCTAGAGGCCGCAATTTTTGAGTTATCATTATAAACTCGACATATAAGCGTTTCATGAAAAACTAAAGTTTATGTTCGTTAACAGCTGATATCAGGACGTGGGAGGGGTGGGGTTATAAGAGGGGCCTATTTTGAAAATCTATATTTATATATATGAATTTTCTATAAATGTTGTTATTTACGTTTTTTCATTGTCTTGATTATTAACCAAGATATTTCTATTTTTAGCAGATTTCCCTTAAGGGAAATCAGCTATTGAGGTCGTACTCATGACGTGAGTTTCGAAAAATTTCTTCAAATGTCCATCGATCCTACCCAGGAGATAACGAAAATGAGGTCCGTTCAAAATTTTGTATATATATATATATATATATATATATATATATATATACACATATATTTTTGTCTGTTAACGCTCTAGCGGTAAGCCAATTTAATCGTTTTATGTAAAAAGGAAGATCAAGTTCGTTAATGGCTGAAATCGGCCCAGTGGGAGGGGGGGATTTTCGGAAAATTCGAAATATCTCCGTTATTATGCGTCGGATCGAAAAATTGTATAGAATCAATCTTATTGCAAATTAAATTTACTATAAATATTGTTTTATACATTTATTCTGTATCTTGAATATTAACCGAGATATTTGCATTTGTATTCTGCATTGGTCGGCAGGAGTGAGCTGTTTGGTACTTTCCGAAGAGAGTTCTGGCGGCCGTTTAAATAACTATTCGTCCCTCGTTTATAGATTTAGTGATCCCTTACTGCTTACTACACTTGTTTTTGGGCAGATTTCTCTATTGTAAAACTTCACGTGGGGAATCTGCTTAGTTTACGCAGCCCCTGCGTGACGGACTTTTTTAGTTTTTACCCTTCAGTAAACCACCACTTTTAGTAATAGCACTTATAAGAGAATAATCATGGAACGTCTTATTCTATGCATAAATACCAAATACTGTTTGCAAAGGACCCTTGTATTATATGAGACGCATGCAAATAGTGTGATGTCGTCATAAATTACCATTTTATTGACCGCACACTTCTACTCGCCGGATGTTTTTTTAGGAAATAGAGAATATATGCTGATATCAGATCCCAAGATGTTGTCATTCCAACATGTGGAATATCTGCTTAGTTTACGCAGGAGGAGATCACAAGTGGGGGACGTTTTGTTAACGCTAATTTAAAATACTTGAAGTCCCATATTTTTGATGTACCTCACTGGATTTTTTTACTGAAGTATTCCTAGTAGGAATACCAAAACATTAAATTTTCCTAGGACATATATATGTATCTAACGGTCATTGTTGGTCGATTTATATCTATTCTACTAAACATTGTGTTGCCATAACTTGAGGAATTTTGAGACAGTGGTTTATTATGTTCTCGACTGATTTAAAAAAATACAATAAAAACCATCCCCCAGTTATAGATTTGAAATACATTTTTTTAGATCCCGCCCCTTGTTCATATGTATCAAATCGGATTAGCCGCCTAACGAAATTCCCCGCCCTCGGTGAAACTGTCAAGTTTGGAATTGTTAGCCATTCCCCTCGGTGCGGTGGAACCCTTGAGGACTACGGTGTACCTGTACCATTCCCATGGGGGCGTCCAGGTCATGGGAACCATTTACTTGACTCACCCCCGCTCTGCATCTCGACACGTGGGTTCAATCATTACGGTGTTGTTGTCATTGTAGGTGTATGTCGGGCCAGTTGACACCTTCCTTGACACGTGTCTTAATCAGCCGCACGTCCCATAGATGTGCAGTGACGTCTCTTAATCCACGATCTAGTTGACATCTACCTAGCCAACTTCATTTGCCTTTGATAGGTCCGCCCTTCTTCTCTCATAACACGAATCGTACTTTCAGTTTCAGGTTGGAGAAAGTTGTGGAGTCTGCGCTATATATTGTAAATTAACCATTATACCTTCTAGGGTAATAAATGATTTTTGAAGCGTTCACACTAGTGAAGTCGAAATATTCACATTTTTGATATGAGACTTGACACATGAGTCCACCAATGACTTTTTTTATACCTTCTAGTGCATAGTTAAAAGTTCATTCCTGTGATCAACAACAGGTTAAATTTACACAAGCAATGAATATGAGTTATTTTCAAAATAAAAATTTTGTATTATTACTTATTTACTTAAGGACATCAGATCAAAGGTGATTTGCGCTTTAAAAAAGTAATCGTACAAAGTCAAATAACAAAAAAAAAAAAAATTGTAGTAAATTCAAGTAATTATAATGAGAATATTAAATAAAGAAAATGGTGATGAGCATAGTTGGTGGATGATTAATAGGAAATAAATCGTTGAAAATATACATTTGCCTATGATTGTCGTAATGTCCTCCTTTAGTGTTGCTGTCGTTTATAATATATACATACATACATACAGGGTGTCCCGACTTCCTACAAGGAAGTTTTTCTACAAGAATCCACCATAAAAGTAGGGCATTCCATTGGAAATTACAAAGTTGTGGTCGCTGGAGAAGTTCTGGAGAAGGTTACGAGGTTGAATATGGACTGAAAATATTCTTCAGGGGTCACAATTATGGCACACCAAGTTTCAGTCTTGTATTAAAATAATTGGAGATTTTAAGGGGTGTGCACGGGAACTTGGGACACCCTGTATATACATACAAATGTATATAATATAATTAATGCATAAACTTTGAAATCTTATTGTACACCACAGACGTATTTAGTTCGTTAAATTTTGTTGTATATTTGAATTTTGTGTAGGTATGAAAATATATTGTTAATGTATGGGCTGCCTATCCTCAAGGTTTCTTGTAAGTCATGGGGAAGTCCTGATTGATGTTAGTTAGAAGAAAAACCAAGACCAAATATATTGAACTTAATTTGTACTACATGAAAACAATCGGATTGGTAGCTGACATTGACATTGGCAGAAAGTCAATAAATTAAAAAAACTAAGCCCTCAAAATTTGAGTTTACTCATTTGAGCTCTATATGTTTCATGCTATCTTTGGCACTCCTTCAGAGTCATCACAATGTCATAACAAATTGACCAAAAGTAACATGCTTTCTGTAGCTAAACTTTTCTGGAGTGAGCACCAAGAGGTCAGGAACAACTTGTCCTGAAATTTTATTTTTGATTTATTTATTGTATTTTTATAAAACTGAAAATATTTCAATATTACACGACTCAATCCCTGTCTCTACCAATATGATCATTGACAAGTCATTTATATGCAACCAAAAATAATAATAATCTGCAAATACTATCATTATATAATTGAATTTCATTGATGTTTTCCTCGGATTCGGCATTGTTTATGATTCTAAGAACTTTCAATTTTATTATCAATTGCTTTTCGAGGATTTTTCCATACTATTTTTAACTTACCACACCTGGCGGAGCCAAAGAAAACCATTGTTGAAATGGAATCCGCCAAGTCAGAGTTCAATTTAATGATTTTTTTTTCTTTAAAAAAATTTCCCAAATGCGTTTACTATCTTCAGTGCCACTAAACATTATTATTCTAATGTTATAGTAATTATGTCGTCTTGTAAGTGGTTCAAATTGGAAATTATTAAATCTTGTTGCAAGGTTGTTATAACTTCGTAGTTTCTCTGCTACATAATTTCCTACTCGACATGTGTCTTATCTTTTATTTCTTATCACGGTCCTTAAACAGAATTAGTTCAGGCAGTTTTAGTTTCTTTTGAAGGGCACATTTTTCACAGCATAACAACTTTTTCTTTTTTATTTCTATTGGAGGTCATTGAGTGTGCAGTATTTGTTACGCACACCTTATTGTTTTGCTCTTCATAACTATCATCATTTTGCAAAAAATGCACTTACTTTCAACTCTACGATAATCCATAAAATCTAAAACTATAGGTGTTTTATACTTCAGTGGAGAGCCATACTTTTCATGCAACTTATTTATTTACTGTATTTCATTTATTATGTTTTCCCGGGGACCTTGGTGGAACTTTCTTTATAAATTAACCCGAACCCATATCAGAAAGGGTCTCACCTGTCAGTTTAGTGCATTCACCTCCGATATATATGACAAATTTTAGTTATAGTATGATATGCTCCGAAAGTTGATTAGTTGTCATACAGCTCGAAAATTGCTTGATGAATATTTCAATCTTCAAGAGATTATCATTTATTTATTTCTTTTTATGCTTTGATTTATTATTGTTCTGTGAGATTAAGAGTAGGATTTATGTATTTTGTCTTATATATTTTTCTAATTAGTGTGTTTTAATATATTGATTATACCATTGGTCTGATATATATATATATATATATATATATATATATATATATATATATATATATAAGCTCACACATGTATACAGTTTTAGAGAAACTAGAGGGGTGGGGGCTAGTTAAATCTGTGAATAGCTGCTATTTAGGTTTTATTTATTGTGGTGGCCGTGATATCTCAAAGGCCATGTATATATTAAGAATTCCAAGCCCATATGTTCCTTTTTATGACTGGTTGTCGTTCCAATAATTTACTGTCGCTAGGGGAGCACGTGTTACTGACTTGCAGCTGCCTAGTGCCTTATGCCCTAAAGCCTACCCAGCATTGCTTTCCACTTATATTTAGTGGTGTTATCTTATTTTTTATTATTATTTGGTTAATTTCTTTTATATGAGTGTAGTCAGTTGCTCTTGTTCATAAGGTGGATTTTTTTTTTTTGTCTTGAAGGTGATTTGTTTTTCAATCATTAAGTTTTTCTTAATTCTTCTTCATGCTGTTCTTTTCGAATTAGAATTGGGTTAATTTTACCTATATAGCTACCTGTTCCTCCAGGCTTATTGATTTCGTTTGAAGATGGCTTAACATCATTCTCCCAAAATGGTACTATTGATTGCTTTATGAAACTTGGTTAGCATTATAATTACCAGACTTTGATTTGGAGTTCTGTAATAGAATTCGTGTGTGAAATTTCCTGATTATATTTAAGGTCATTGCTTTCGGTGAATTTCGTGTGGGAAATAAGCTATTAATACGGTCGTTCATATACAAAAATTAACTTTAACAAACCATATGAATTATCCTCAAAATTGCATATTAAGGGTTATAGCGGGAGCAGAATATAACGAGAAATATTCCACCTATAATACATTTCAAGATAAAAATATATATAACGCATAATCAACTCCCTCTACATAGCAATCGATGTAAATTGATTCAATGTTCTAAGGCGCTTGCAAATTATATTTGTCTGTTACCGCTCTAGCGGTCGCAATTTTTGTTTGATCGTTACCAAACTCGATATTTAGTCGTTTTATGTAAAAAGAAAGATCGAGTTCGTTCTATTTCGAAATATCTCCGTTACTATACGTCGGATCGAAAAATTTTACAGAATCAATCTTATTGCAAATTACATTTACTATAAATATTGTTATATGCATTTATTATCTATCTTGAATATTAACCGACATATTTGCATTTTTATTAAATCTGGGCGGCTAACGGACGAGTGACTTTCCCGCCAAAAGCTAGTTCGGCCGTTTCCTTAACTGCTCGACTATCGTGAAATTTCTCTATTGTAAAACTTCACGTGGGAAATCTGCTTAGTTTACGCAGCCCCTGCGTGATGGACTTTTTTAATAAAAATGTTAGTATTTGATTTCGCGAGGTTGGTCAGACACTTCTATTATTCAGGAGAAATGTACATGTATTCTTTAATTTAAAATGCAAACTATTACTTTTTTTTTTTTCATTTTCTGATATACGACCACTAGTGTTCTAGTGCGAGTACCTGATCCACACAACTTCTAGTTGTTTGAATGCTGATTAGATGAATAATGCAGTTATATCATGAATCGAATCCCGGTTCTCCCAAACTCAATTATCTTCAACGGTATGAGTAGTGAAACTCGCTATATTTCTTCGATTTTACTGTAGGTTTCATCAGGTTGCTGTCCTTGTTTGTCGATTTCCATTCGGAGCTTCAACAACCAAGGATTAACATTTGATGAAGGCAATTGTAAAATAGGAGAAATATAGTGGGTTTCACTCCTGAAACTTATGGAACGGCAGTAGAACGTACTTCAGCATTTTGTCATCAGCAGTGGGCGTCATTGTGAGTTTCTACTCGCATCTCAGTTTGAAATGTGATAAAATATTTAAATTTTACCATCAATAATCAGTTGAGCCTGGACCTGATACCCTTCCAGGGTGAATCACTAGGTGGCAACCTGCAGATTTGGCTCTATGGAAAAATGTGCAGGTTCATAAATAACCGAACTAATCTAAAAGTTCTATGTATGTATATGTAATTCAGATATGTTTCTTTGTTTACGTTGCAGGATTTTTGTATTTTCGGGTTTAAGGCTATTCGCAGTGGTCTATGGTACTATACTTACCACTATTAGTGCTAACCTTGGGTACTGGTGTAGTAACTTGAGGTTACTGGATTTTTATTTCACCTCAATACATATTCACGGTGCCATAACAATCCATAACGGAGTTGTCCTAATAAGGCGGAGGATTTACATTTGAATCGCCGGCAGCCACAATTTCAGGTTTGCCCTGTTTATTGTCGTTTGAGGTCATGTACTGGGCATATGACTTCTTCATAGAGTCCAGTTTTCCTGCATATCCTACGTGGGATAGCAGCTAGGTCTGAAGGAGCCTTGGGGCATGCCTACCTGTTGCTCCTGGTCCCGCAGACTGGGCTCTACTGCTGGACTAGTTACAGGTCATAGGTAAAGGTCGGAGGTGCTTCCCCCTCTGTGCCTGGGAACCCCGTCTACCCGCCATTCTCTCAACCCCCCAAATCCTTCTCATTTGCATATTGTTCCTCTCCTTCCGCCAGTCTCTCTCAATAACTACTATGCTCTTCTATTCGCTTAATGCGAGTGAGTCTCACAGGCCATATGTGCGATTTGGCTGGAAATGTTTGGAAATACGAGGCCACGGGACTTTAAACTGTAATAAACATTTGTTTGTATCGTAGTTCTGTGCAATTCAAACGAACACTCATGCTCCCTTTAGTGGAAGTCCCTTGAGGGATGCTTTAACCTATGCGGTGGATCGAAATATGTTATGGGACCACTATTTCTGTTGCTTTACACATATTCTCCTATCTCGAATATTTAGTGAGTTATTCGTTATCAGCCTTCGATAAACCCTCATACTACTCATCCAATTTTGGTTTGGAGTTAGACAATATTTGGTGATATGATATTACTGGTGTGCCATTCTGTCACTTGGGAGACCTCCTCATCAAATCTCAATAACTTGTTCTTCTATGTGCATAATTCTCATAAAAACACCTCGTATATAAAATTATATTTGGGTGAAAGTTTTGTAAAAAAATTGTTCGTCTTGGCAACACTGAACATTGGTTCTATGGGATATACAGTCTCTACACTATTGATTTCATAGAAACTTTAACAATTCTTTTTATTTCCTTTTTTCAGTTATATATAACAGGATTTTATATATTGATTAGCCCAGTTTAAATACGTTCTGGAACTGCACCTATGATTTGTTGCTGTAAGGTAAGGTAACTAGCGCGGTTGCTGTGGTGTGTTTCCCTACTATTTAACGGTGTGCAGTGCTGCTCTCTATGCTGCAAATCATAAATCGTAACCTTGTGGTTATCTATTCCTATTTGAGAAATTTATAAAAACCAGAGGGCTAATTTACGAACGACACTGCTACACAAGAGACCACCTGTAATTATAGTTGCTAGCAATCGCGTACCAAGAGGAGTATCTACCTCAAAAGCCAAGTCTTTCTTACAGATATGTATTAACCTCAAAACCACAAAATGTTTTTTTCTCGTTTTGCACAACAGAGGAGGCAACTGCCTGAAAGATTTGATACCAGTTTATGAGGTTATTCTTTGTCAGTTCAGAGTACCCCCCCCATAACATATTTGAAAGGCTCAGAGTTCTTACCTGTTCTAATTTTATATAAAACATTTTAGTATGGATGAGAGTTCCGGTAGTAGAGGTCGGTTTATAAATTACTAAAATTCCTTTGGGATAATTTATAAAATGAGGAAATTTCCGTTCTAGTGACATTAAACATTGGTTCTATGGAATTATATACCTTTATTTTCGTAACAGATTCAACAATTGCTTATATTTGGGAAGTTAGACGTTAATATTTACCACGACCAGTTCGAAAAATAATTTTCTGATAAAATAATGTGTATCTGATACACGTTTCCCTGTATCTAGTACTGTAGCTATAATCGTCGACCAATAAAAACGAATAAATGTTAAAAATAAAAAATTAATACGAAGAAAAACAATGTGTTCTTTACTAAATCAAATTTTAACATATCCTTAGAGTAAAATAGGTCAATGTGAACTACGCTGAAGGTAGGTGATAATATTATCTACATAACCTATTTTATTTCAATCCACTTGTCATTTTCCAGCCATTGATAGCAATCACTCCACGTATTTTGGAATAGCAAGTTTGCTGAATGAAGATTATAGGTCTGTATGGAGTAATGTTTTATATTCATCATTTAGATTTTTCCAAGAATGAAAATTATTGGTGATATTTATATTTCGCTGATAATCCACCGAATAAGCCTCATTCTGGATCGTGGCCATAATTACTATTTATTAACCTTTATTCTTCCTAAGGCTAATTGTGTTGAGCTATTTTCATGTGACGTATCTTTTTTTTATAGAGACTGGGGCTAAGAATTTCATCTAATTAGAGAAAACCACTAAATAAATTCCTTTTGGAACGCGGGGACATAATACAATCCATAGTCAAAGGTCCTTTTCACTTGGCTAACCTTGGTAACTAAAATTTTTATATGGAATTCTACATTTATAAGTACTGGCTTATAAACCAAGACTCGAAAATAAAAAAAAATAGAGGAGTGCCAGACATAATTTTTTTATATCCTTGAATCCCCATTTCATAGCAACTCCCTGGTAAAAGAAGTTCGCCACGTAGGGCCTGCACAACCACGTATCGATTTCAGCCATTAACGAAACTATACTTTAGTTTTACATGAAGCGCTTTGATATCGAGTTTGGGTTAATGATGAAACAAAAATTTCTACACACACACAAATATGAATTTGAATCGACCAAGTTTTCGTGATCTCTTAGGTAGGGTCGATGGACGTTTGAGGAAAATATTTCGAAAATTGCGTCATTATTACAACCTTAATAACAGGTTAACCTTATGGGAACTCTTCTAAAACCGGAAAATAAAAACTATGGAAGTACGCATTCATGTTCCATCCTTTAGACATTCAGAATTCTCAAACTAACTATGCAGGCAAGGATAGATTGCGATAATTACAACATATGTGTACGCGCCTCGTGCTCCATTGATATTACTATATTTAGTGTTTGCACCTCATTGCTCTCTGCTTCACTTATTAATATTACCATTATCGTAGAAATGACAATTATACTTCCGTTCGTCCCCTTTACGGCCCTGCCTTATGCCGGGGAGCGCACATCATCTGCTGTGTAATTGATCGGACGATCCAATAATTGAATGGACGGGCTTAATTACATCTGGGGTGGGTGGAGTCAGGTGGTGCGGGGGTTTGCCTTGCGTACTTCCGTCCTGGCTACTGGCCCTTCACAACTCCACCGAGGTAGTAAAACAGCAAGCGCGTGCTAAGGCCGTAGAGGGGATGTGACGTCGTAAAATTGTCGGATTGTGGCCTGCGTGACAGTCACTGGGGGTAGGGGATGTCTGTGCTACGCCGTCTTGTCAACTTAATCCGAAGTTATAGTTCCATTCATGGTTAGTGACTAGCATTCAATGATCTTAGGATGTAGACTATGATTTTAATGTTACCATATACTCTTATTTTATTACCTTGAGCTACATTGTGAGCCACCATTTATGTACCCTATTCGTCAGTAGCTAAAATGTTCAACACAGTTTTCCCAAACTCAGAGTTCACGAGAATACTTAAAAACAAGCTCTTATTTCACTAGTCAGCTTATAGATGAAAATGAAAATAGAAAAGTCACTTAAAGTATTTTCTTCTGTGTGTGTGAATCTGAATCTATGAATCTGAAGGTAAAAAAAAGTCCCTCACGCAGGGGCTGTGTAAACTAAGCATATTTCCCACGTGAAGATTTACAATAGAGAAATTTCACTACAGCCGAACAGTTACGGAAACGGCCGAACTAGCTTTTGGCGGAAACTCACGACGAAGTTAGCCCATCTCATCACCTCCGTTCTCCCACACACTTTATAAAAATGCAAATATCTCGGTTAATATTCAAGATAGAGAATACATGTATATACCAATATTTATAGTAAATTCAATTTGCAATAAGATTGGTTCTATACAAGTGTTCGTTCCGACTTGTAAAACAGAGACATTTCGAATTATTGAAAATCCTCCCCTCCAAACCCCCCCCCTCCCACTAGTCTAATTTCAGTCATTAACGAACTTGGGTCTTTCTTTTTTACAGAAAACGATTAAATGTCGAGTTCGGTAACGATCAAATAAAAATTGCGACCGCTAGAACGTTAACAGACATTTATATATATATATATATATATATATATATATATATATATATGACGGACCTCATTTTCGTCATTTCCTGAGTTTGATCGATGGACATTTGAAGAACGTTTTCGAAAATCGCGACATGAGTACGACCTCAATAACTGATTTCCCGTAAGCGAAATCTGCTAACGATATATATGACCTTAGTTCAGGAGTTGGCTAACAGAGCGTGTTAGTTTCGCAGGTGACAGCCGCTACGGGGTGACTAACGATTATGACTCTCTTCGATCCCGTCCACAGGCAGCGTGAACTGGCCTACTTGATACAACTCATTTTAGATCCTCCTCGGATAACGGAGGTTGTACGTCGAGTTGATCACTCACTACGCATAAACTCTGATCACGAGTACCTTGAGTTTCAGTCGGTGCTGTCTAAGGATCATATATATATATATATATAAAATGAGAATTTAAATTGTCCCTCATTTGAGGTTAAAATTATTGATAAGACTTAAACATTAGTAACTCCAATTACAAAAATGTAATTTCACTTCTAAAAACAAAGTCGTGTGTTCACAGATGATTAAAAATGAAATTCGCAACTGTATAATTGTGCTGGGGGGGGGGGAGTTACTGACGGTGTTAATGGGTTAAACATAGATATATCTCATCAAGTTAACACAAAAAAGTATAGAAAAATGATTGCAGTACTTTACATTTTTGGCAAGAATTATTAGGAATTTATCTATGTTAACGCACGCCCACTCTTTGCTACTATGTCAAATTGGGAGGATTGTCCACAAATAGCCATAGTTTCATATCCTGGGCGAGACTAAGAATTTTTTATTTAAAGAGTTTATCACTAAATATATTTCCAATTCCCTGGCGGGAATCGAATCCACCACTCTTGGTTTCAAAAATCAGGCAAGATTGATTTTAGGTACCTATACTATTATTTGTATCAGAGTTCTAATAACAGATGTATTCATTAACGGGAATTATTACTTTCCTGAAATAAGAAGGCCGTATAACATTTTATTCAAGTTAGTTGCATTGGAATTTCCAACAAAACAAATACAATTTGTTTAAATTATGTTCTCAAAATTTATTCAATTAATAACGTCAAAATTATTAAGAGAAATTTTCGATTCTTTATTTCTGTGCTTCTTTTAAAAATAGTTGAACTTTTACTAGTTGATCCATATACTTATTCGGGTCTCCATATACATATTTATTCATATAACAAATTTTTACGTTTTGGAACAACAATCATACACAAAGGAATAGTTCTTATCTGCATTCTCTTTCTGTCATCTCATTTCCTGTCCTTGTTTTCCTTCAGTACAATACCATTTCTTCAAAAGGTGTGGGCACCTAAAGGGCTTTCCCATGGGATGTGCCCTTCCAAGTGGCAGATTTATTACAGACTTTCTAATGCCACCAGGTATGATGCTTCAATGTACGAAGGAAGACAGCTCTTCAACCATTGGAATTCCTTAAGCCTATTCTTGTTGGTCTAATCAGTAACCATGGAAACTCCATTATTTACTTTTCTGAATTGTTTAAAATATTACAGGAGTGCTTCAAATATCGAAAATGTTAGTAGCTTTAGTTAGAAGTCTCTTTGGTTATAATTATCAACAATACTTTTTCGGCATCATTATGATACTAAGCATGTTAACTAACGGCAGTTACAATGTAGATATTTGACCTTTCAAGAATATAACGTTTATCCTTAGATACACCATTTAGACTAGGACTATAAAGGTTATATACAAGAGGAGTATAAGTTCCATATTGCAGTAATTTAAAGGTTTCTTACTAGAAGAATGTATTGATTTTATGCAAGAGGAATTGCTATGCTATAAACGACATGAATGCGTTGTTCACTTGCAGGAGAATGTTCATATATATGTATAGATAGAAATATTGATTTCATACTGAAGGAATGTAAGTGTATTAAAGGAAGGTATAGCTTCCATATACAGAACGGTTGCATTCGTTACATACAAGAAGAATGTGTATATTACATATAGCAGGATTGTGTAGGTTCCTTACGGAGGAATATTAAGCTGGGATTTATATGTTTCATACAGGGGGAATGCATTGTTTTCATACAAGAGGAATTCATAGGTTACCTGCAGGATCAATTCATAGGTTACTTGCAGGAGGAATGTATAGGTTACTTGCAGGAGGAATGTATAGGATACTTGCAGGAGGAATGTATAGACTACTTGCAGGAGGAATGTATAGACTACTTGCAGGAGGAATGTATAGGTTACTTGCAGGAGGAATGTATAGGTTTTCTAGGCACTCCTTGTCCTCTCCCACTATAGTGATAGAAGTATTCCTTGACTGAACTTGAACATTTGAAAAAAATGCAACTGTTGCACCCTGCACAGTTGCAACCTGTTTTATTTAAATGTTATTTGTTTTAATAACTTATCTTCTTTAAATAAGTTACCAAGTTTCTTAAGAGTATCTTGAAAAAAGGTTAAACATTCAAAAATATTCCAGACAGAAATATTAAGTACATTTTTATTAATGCATAAATAAGTTATTCCATGGGGCAGTTTCGTTAATAAAAATCTCTTATGACGAATTCCAGGAGGTCGACAACGACATGTATGTTGTCGAGTTAACATAAATGAGTCTGATCTAGTCAATATGAAAATCAAATGAATCCCTCATATACTAATTATTGTGTTTCTCAAATATATTTTTTTTTTTGCATTTCTGTAATTTCTCGTTATTTATATTTCATGTATATTAAATACTAATGTGCATTAATGTATTATGTATCATTTATATACTGCAATCATCTTAGTAAATTATTTACGCCTTTTTAAACTTCTTCGCTGTAAAATCATTCGTCATAAATTTTATTTGTTGATGGTTTTATTCATTTGGTTATTTTGAATTCAACTTTGACTCTATTTACCATTCTGTTACTAGAGTAGGTGTAGATATTGACGAACGGAAGTGGGTTGTAAAAGTGGCCACTGACCGTGAAGCGTGACAGCTCGGGCGAGAGTGTTGGGCTGACCTAGTCGAAAAGAGCCGAATACGCCCGAATGCTGACATCTCCGACTGGGCCGTTCGGCTGCCCAAGCCGAACAATGCCGAATATACCCGATGCATGGTCCAAACCTTCACTAAGAGTTGCCTTTACAGGTAGACGTCAGTACCCCGCCAGGCTTTGACTGGGGAAATTGTATTTCGGCTATTTCCACGTCTCAACGCGTATTTTAACAATTATGAAAATTTCTTTTAATTAGTTCTTCCCAGATATATAGAACAAAGAGTGGAAGTTATTTAAATTATAGAAAGTCTTTAAATATAAAGTAAAAAAAATTATTTGAATTTTTTTCCTTATAATAAAAATTCACGTTCATTGAAATCAGACCAAAGGAATCAATCCTTTCAGAACTAATGAAAATAAAAGAGAATTTTAGATTATTCTTTGTTAACCTTCAACTACTACCATGTTTTGAAACTCACATGAGTACTACTATGGGACTCTTATGACCCACGCAAAAAAGTTAAAAAATTGTTTAATATAATTTTTTAATGGAATACATAACAAACGTGACACATTTTAAAATGCAAATACAATAAAAATAACTTGTTTTTACACTTTCAAAACAAAAACATGTTTGAATTAGAAAAAAAAAACTGCAAAAATAATCCAAGTCTTCAAATAGTATAAAAATCAATATGTAAAAATGAATTTTAAGAGGGTCATCTTTCTTCTTGTCATATTTAAGCGTGTTCTGCTCATTCTGAAACAGAAAGTAATTCAATATCTTAAATAATAAAGAAACTGTGAGGGGCTCTCTGCTACACTAACAAATAAATTAAAATTTTATCTTCACAGTTCCGGCAGAGACATTTAGATTCAGAGTGATTCTTGCAACCTGTGTTATTACATTTATAGCATATTGTTGAATGTTTCTGGTCACACTTTTTGCACAATTCATCCTCATTAGCTCTATTTTCGAATCTGTATCTTGATCAGAACGAATGAACTGATTGTCACATTAATTACTCATTAGGTCCTCATTATCATCAGACACAGGATTCTGATTTCCATCTTCTTCGTTCATATATGACAACCAATCCTTATAATGTCTGCCATCCACAAGAAAACCCTCATTTGTCAAGTCACTATGAATTCTTTAAACAACGTTTTAATAACATAATTACTACCTCTGGTCAAAAATTACCCCGAAACGTTAATTAGACAGGCACAGGTAATCAGAGAAATAAGACGATGAGGTTAACTGTAACATCTGTTACAAAGGGGAGAATACGTGGTACTTGGTGGCGCTGCCTAGCAACAAACCAAAGGAACCTTCAGTTTTACAATATTTTATGCTCGGATTGTTTTTGACCCATGGTAGTAGTTAAAGGTTAAAAAGATCAAAAGATTTTCTGCGGGTGTTGTGGCCTAAAACTATCTATGCCAATAATCACATATTTATAAGCTTTTGCGATTATTTTAGTATTAAAATTCACAAGTAGAGGATTCGAATCACATGCCACCTCGGCGAACATCGAAAGTCATCAGGAGTGAAGATGCCTTGCCCCTTAGAGACAGAAATTTATATCTGTCTCACTAATGTGCTTTGAAGAACAGAATTAATAATTTTCATTTTTAAAAAGTGGTTCTAAACGCCATATTCAAAATCGTTAAATTGCTTTCATTGGGAAGTCTTAGTTGATGCGAGAGTCCAAAGTTTTATAATTACTGTAGTTCTTAATTCTAATTATATTGGTTGAAGATTTATTAAATTTATTATTCTGAAAGTAATAGCTTCATATTAAAACCAGGAAAAATCACTTTATGCTTTAAGAATGCTAACCTATTCTATATTATAGTAGTTTGCTAAGACTTACATAGTTACATTTGTATTAATATAGCTAGTGGGGCTCAGGTTAGCCATGCGAGTTAAAGTGTTGACTTTTATCGCACATGGCAAACCTAGAGTGGCGAGTTCGATTCTCGCCTGGCCAAAGGAAATTATTTAGTGACGAAATTCATTAAATAACATCCTAAAATCCCACCCTGGCTAGAGAAGGGTGGTAACCTGTAGATAACCCGTCCCAATTAGCCTGAGTTGCAAAAAGTGGACGCTAATAAATAATAATAATACAGCTAGTTTAATGCAACTCTTTAACCCAATGTTACTCGTATATTTTGATCATAAATAATAATTTAGGCTTTATAACTTTTATTTTAGACTAATACATATTTTTCTAATTCATAAAGGAACATTTGCATTTCAGCAGAATTCCCTTTAGGAATAGATTTCCTATTGTACCTCAATCGGTTGGATCTTATCTTCAAATGTCCATCGATCTTTAAAAAATCGAAGTATGTTCGATATTCTGAGTCGAATCGAAAATTGTATAGTACCATTCTTGTTGTAAATTTAATTTTCTGTAAAAGTCGTTTAATTCTTTTATTTTCCAACTTGAATATTAACCGAGATATTGATTTCTTTTAATTTCAGCCTTCGGTAAAAACCAACTCTCACATTAATATGTATCTGACACATCATTTAAAACAAACGTTTTATTCAAAGTTTAACTATCAAATATTGTTTTCATTAACTTTTTCTATATGTGATATCTATATAAATAAAAGTCTAAGGTTTGTCTGATTTTCTATTTAAATTGAGTGGGGACCCTACTTTTTTTTATTATTTTATGTTTCAGACTTCTAAGAACAATGCATCAAAATTGAATATCTTGTTTGTTACTCAGTCACTCAAAAATGGTAGAGAAGATTTCTATGAATTTTTATATTTGTGAATAAATTATTCTAAGGTACAGTTTCTTATTGCCTATAAGAGAATGCGAATTTGAAACAAATAGGGTGGAAGGGGGAGGGGGGGAGTTACTTCGTTGTGAAAATACTTATTCGTCTATATTTTCGGTAGTATTGGTTTTATCAACAAATTTAAAGAACAAACTCTGTTTAGAATAACGATTTGGGTCCTAAATTGTTATTTATATTTATTAATTTTGAAATGTTTTATTGCCGCCTTACGGGCACCGAAGACTTTATTCGTGTTTCATGTAAAATGTCTGAATAGAATTGGGAAACTGTTTGTAGATACATTAAGAGAATGAATATTGTTAATAAAAGTAATCTGATAGATTAAACCATCATACATTCTTCTATCGTATTACCACAGAATGCCTGACTAAATTTGTTCATATGTTTTCTCCGGATGATAAGAAAATATAATAGTTTTATTTTGATGGGAAACTAAATTTATTTTGGCCCCAAGAACGATAATAAATTCGTCAATATTCGTCCCATAGACACCCCAAACTTAGTGTTTAAAATTATAAATATGACTAATTTTGAGTGCAATAAATGAATTATGCTGTCATCATTATCCAATATTTTCATTTTGACAGGAAACTATTATTACACCAATTAGTTTCCGGATAGCAGCAAGTCTGATTGTAGATTTGTCTAAATGCTTATATCTCGAGTAAAGCAAATGAATGTCAGCACTTTTACTGTTCATATCACTGTGCATTTGTATTATTAATGAATATGATGGCATCAATTTGTGAATCCAATCCATAGATTTCCTCCGGAAACCATTTCTTTTTCTACCCGTCAACGACGGGGTGTGTTACCCCAAATGTAGTTTATATGCTATGAATTTATTAATGTGACGAATTTATAATATATGAAGTCTCCTCATATGTCATAAAGCTTCTTGTTCCATTTATTTGCTCGTTATTACCGAAGTGTAGTCTTTGGATGTTTTGACTCCCCTCTTCAGGGGATATTTTTGTAAAATTATATTCAAACATGTTAATAGATGAATCGCCATTGTAGCGGCATCTCAAATAAATAATAATCTTCAGGGAATATCCCTTTTCAAAAAAAATAATAAAATGAATTTTAAATATTAATACCATTAATTTGACAAAACCCTATGATAATTCATTGCTAGATATTGTATTGTATTAATAAGTGTTTACTTACGTAAGAGGGAACGAGTACCTCAGAAACGTAAGTGGTAATCTGTAATTAGATGTAATAAATATATCATGTACGTAGGAACTTATTAAAAAATCCTTGGGCGTTTTTTTTAGCAGATTTCCCTTAAGGGAAATCAGCTATTGAGGTTGTTCTCACGACGCGATTTTCGAAATTTTTCTTCAAATGTCCATCGATCCTACCCAAGAGATGACGAAAATGAGGTCCGTTCAAAACTGTGTGTGTGTGTGTGTGTGTGTGTGGATTGGAGATATATATATATATATATATATATATATATATATATATATATATATATATATACCGCTCTAGTGGTCCCAATTATTGTTTAATCGTTACCAAACTCGATATTTAGTCGTTTTATGTAAAAAGAAAGATCAAGGGGGGGGGCTAGAGGGGAGGATTTTCGAAATATCTCCGTTACCATAGGTCAGATCGAAAAATTGTATAGAATCAATCTTATTGCAAATTAAATTTACTATAAATATTGTTATATACGTTTATTCAATATCTTGAATATTAACCGAGATGTTTGCATTTTTTAGTTTTCAGCCACCAGCAAACCGCCACTTCTACTCATGTTACATAAACAATACTCTGCTTCATAATAAATTACATTATTCGAAGTTTAAATACCAAAAATTGTATTGAAGAGACCTTTATTATACGAGATACATGCAAATATTTTCTGGTGATCCCCCCCCCCGTCTTAAGGTTTTGGACTACTAAAATTTGATTGATTGAGATAACAATTATTCTGACTCATTATTAAGATCTCCAGTAGAGTACTAGATATAGTAAATAGTTCTAAATAAAAATAATATGTTGTATTTAATACATTTCAGTAATTGTTATCTTTCCGGTGTGAGGCGGGCAGACCCGTTTGTTTACATTTCTAACCTAACGTTTCCTGTCGGCAGGTTATTGAAATTGGATGAAACATTTCTTATTTCCGTTTGTATTTATTCACGGTGGTGTTGTGTTACCAGTATGTATATTTATCTATTACTAAACTTCACGTGGGAAATCTGCTTAGTTTACGAAGCCCCTGCGTGATGGACTTTTTTTTGTTTGTTTATTTAAAATTGCCAAAGAAAAAAAATAAACTTTTCATAATTAAGAAATGTTTTTAGCTATCAATTTCAAATTTGAGAAGCGACTTTTGCTTTTTTTTTCGCTCTAAACATTGGCAGTCAAGGAATAACTTGAGTTATTACTTTGAACGCTAACACTACCCAATGTCTGTCATTAGACAGTCTATGGAGAACTGTGGGATGACTGTCTAACATTTTAGGGAAATCTGCTTTTGAGGTTATACTCATTACCTCGAAATTGCGTTATTCGGCCTATAGATAACCCTTAGTTTCACTAATTGGATTTTTATTTAGAAATGGAAAATATATGGTAAGAAGGGATTGGTAGTGTGTGTTCTGTGCGTGGGAAATCTGCTTTGTTAAGTAGCCCATTCATGGAGGACTTTATTCTCATGTTCATTCGGTTTTCTTTATTGTCTATTAGTTTCATGCAGAACACAAGGGGAACCACCACACTGACTGTTCTAATAAAATATCATAGAAGTCCTGCCCACGGAAGTAGAGACAAGGCCTAGTCTTCAGATACAAGCATGCATTTGAAAATATGACCTAGATTTTCTAATTTTGCTACAGCAATTGTGCAATGAGATTTAATCGGGGCAAAGAAGTTGTTTAATTCCACTATTCATCAAGAAGATAATAAGGGAAAACTATGTCAACTCACTGCTCCATTTATCTTATTGCTGAGGCAGGGAAAGTCTTCTCTTGCACGACTTCTTTTGGTATTCTTTGGAAATACAATGCCACCTTCATTCAGAAGCGACAAGAGTTCTTTTATCTCAATTTACGGCTGTTAAAAAGGAAAGTGATTAGATAGCAAGTAAAAGGATACACAGAAATATAACTGTCCAGAATTATCAACTTCCGTCACTGTGTTTTTAAAACTTATACCTCTTCTCCCATCGCAGAACCTTAGATTCTACAAGTCCTCAGTCTTATCATATAATCACTTCCGCCTGATTATCTTTGCTCCACCTGTAAGGCGTATTATTTATTGTCTGGTTCTATTCTATCTGTATGTTCTAACTATCTTATTAACTGAAAATTAAATGAACCTAATTGATGGAAGTATTTGTTCTACTACATTGACTAGCGAAAACAGCTAAAATATATACTTTTTTATTAAAGAACCTATATTTAGTGCATACAACGTTCTTGGGGCGTTGTGTGTCATTAAGGGCACTGAAAGGCGCTATTTATCAAATGTTGAAGATTCTGGATGTAATGAACTCTACTGAGAACCACTTCCAGTTTAGAAGAAAAAAATGTTCATATGGATACGAATTTTATAATATCGTGGGGTTACAAGTGAAACACATTAAGCCAAATTATCCATTTTCGGATTTTTATTGCATCTTGGCAAGAAATAGGCGATTCTATTGGTGAAATTCATATTTGATTTAATAACGTTAGTATCCATAAAGTTAAAAAAAAAAGATGTTTGAAGAGCGTTTTCTCAAAATCATATTTTTTGACTTAGTGTGTTTCACTTGTAACCCCACGATATGATGTTAGTCTCCTTATATGTCATAAAGCTTCTTGTTCCATTTCCTTCTTCAGCAGAACTGTAGTATAGGCCTTGGATGTTTTGGCCTCTGTGTTTTTTTAATTTATTTTGAATTGTAAAACGAACAAAAAATGAAACTTTTAATAATTAAGAAATTTGAAGTAGCTGTTTTTGCTATCGATTTCAAATTTGAGAAACATTGAAAGATATGAAGAAAAAAATATTAATTCAATTTATATCCAGTAGTATTCGGTCAAAAATTGTTTGTTATAGATTGGAACCATAAAATTATTTCTTAAATAGAAAATTTCCTTATGGTTTTTGTCGCCCTAACTCTTGGAGTCGGATCTTAAAACGTTGCGAAACCAATCTTGTTATACTATTCATGCTCTACAATTGTTGTTCTATAGGTTTTAGCAGATTTCCCATTAGGGAAATCAGCTATTGAGGTCGTACTCGTGATGCGATTTTCGAAAATTTTCTTCTTCAAAACTCGATATTTAAACGTCTTATGCAAAAAGACAGATCAAGTTCGTTAATGGCTGAAATCGGACCAGTGGGAGGGGGGGGGGTTTAGAGAGGGAATTTTCGAAGTATCTCCGTTACCATACGTCGGATCAAAATATAGTATAGAACCAATCTTATTGTAAATTAAATTTACTATAAATATTGTTCTATACACTTATTCTCTAACTTGAATATTAACCTAGATATTTGCATTTTTATTAAATTTCGGTGATCCCGGACGACTGAGTTTCCCGCCAAAAGCTAGTTCGGCCCTTTGTCGTAACTGTTCGGCTCTCGTACGGAGATTTCTCTATTGTATAACTTCACGTGGGAAATCTGCTTAGTTTACGCAGCCCCTGCGTGACGGACTTTTTTAATAACTCACATATTAAGGAAGTTATTCATACTTTCTTGTTTACAGCCTTCTGTAAAGTCATTTATTCATCAGATTTTCATGTATTTATTTATTTTTTAGTGATCGCATTATGCGTCTGGGACGATTGAGCGACTTATCAGTTAAATTCTTATAATCAGTTTATCATATTTGCCTTAGTATGCTCATTTTTTCAAATGTTTTCAGTATTTTCCCACATTATAATTTTTCTAAAATGCTGTTATGTTTCAAGTAGTGTAATACTCGATCTATGTACTGGCTATGGTCAAATAGTAATTCAGTACAAGTGTATGGTAGGCATACGTGAGTCCTTAAGTAACAGTCAGTAAGTATATGTTTTACAGTAAGTCTGCAGTTACAGTTTTGGCAGTAAGGTTCGCCCTCTCCAGTAAGTGTGGGTCAGTCGTGAATGGACAATTCTTCTCTTCTAAATAGGCTTTTTGAAGAAGGCCATTCACGAAGTATATTTGTTTAAGCTTATCATTTGCCATGGGCTTGAATATCTTGGTGTGTAAAATTTGTGTGGTGTCATAAGTTCTTTTTTGAGTAGTTTGTTTAGAGAGTTCATCTAATTGTGCGATTTGTTTAATGCCTGTGTGTTTTGATGTACGAGATGTATGGATGTGAACTGCGTAAGTTCGTAATCGATTCAGTGGTACATATACTAAAATTGGATTTTTGTAGAAATAGGGAATATATGGGGAGTAGAGGTAATTATTATGTCACTCCAGAATTTGGGAAATCTGCTTATTTTACGTAGTCCCTGCTTATCGGTCTTTTTTTTTTAATATTATTGACTATATAATTTGGTTAATTCCTGCCCTTAAAGTCCTTTCGTTAACTCCCTTTTCCTTTCGGTTCCAATGTTGCTTCAGGAGCTGAAAGACAAATAAACTTTCTAACTACTGGTGAACAGCTGTGTTTAAGATTGTCCTGGTGGGAGTCCTTCTTGGAAAATAAGTTCCCGCCACAATCCCTCCCTGGAGCAGGTAGTCTTGTCGGTAGCAGGTTCACCGCCTTCTATTCTCTAGTAGTTCTCTCTAGCTTCCTTCACATTCTCAAGGAATGCCTTGAAGGAAATAGTAGCTTTTCTGCAGCTCAGACGAAAATTACCTTATTCTCCTCATATTACATGTATTCGTTTCATAGTCCATTGTTGTTGGTTCACCTCCATATCTCCTACAGTTCCCCATTGTTTATTTCCAATAGTTCTGCAGGAACTCCCCTACTTTGAAGAAGTCGGCTATTTTTTGCAAATGTCCATCATAACCTCATAGGTTTTCAACAATTTCTTGCTTTCTTTACTTTTTCTCTAATACTGTTAAATTTATGTAGTATTTCAGTCCATTTAGAAGTTTCTAGAATTTAAGTCCATCGCCTGCAAGTCTCATTAAAGATATGGTGATAAAAATTAGAGATACCATTTATTAGAATCATTTTAAATAATTTCCCTGTTTTAGATTTGCTTAGTTGATGACAGTGAGCGTACCAATAATTATCATGTAACAGGAAAATATTGACCTCGTTCACTGAGAATAAACCTCTTATTTAGTAAGAATTATTATAGGAATAGTATAAATACTCCTGTCACAGCAGACCTCCATATTAAGCGAACTCTCTTCCTCCACTTAATGTTTTAAATATTTGGACATTTTTTTGAAAACATTGTTACTGTACATTGTGAAAGTGATAGGTAATTTACTGTTTTCACTCACCAAAGGCATTCAGTTATGTAAATTAATTCTTAAAACATTTTAAAATCTGTAAAATTTACCCAACCCATTCTTTATCTGTTTACATTTTAATACCTCTTTATCTATGATTCTTAATTCGAAATAAATAGAGAATAGGCGACGAGATAATATCATCAGTGTGTTATATTCCAGCATATAGAAACTCTGCTTCGTTTGAGCAACTATTGCGGGACCGACTTTTTAATTTGATGCCCCTAGGCGACTAAATCTCTTACTGTTAAATTGGAATATTTATAATGGTCCAGTAACGTGATAACTTTTGAACGGAATATATGCGGTGTATAAAACGAACCTCCCTTAAATTTTCTTTTATTCTTTATTTAATTTTGCAGATTTTTTTTTTTACTAGCAGATTTCCCTTAAGGGAAATCAGCTATTGGGGTCGTACTCATGACGCGATTTTCGAAAAATTTCTTCAAATGTCCATCGATCTTACCCAGGAGATGACGAATATATATATTTGTCTGTTAACGCTCTAGCGGTAGCAATTTTTGTTTGATCGTTACGAAACTCGATATTTAACCGTTTTATGTAAAAAGATAGATTAAGTTCGTTAATGGCTGAAATCGGACTAGAGGGAGGGGGGGATTTTCGAAAATTCAAAATATCTCCGTTATTATGCATCGGATCGAAAAATTGTATATTGTGTAAGATCTAATCTTATTGCAAATTAAATTTACTATTAATATTGTTATATATATTTATTCTCTATATTGAATATTAACCGAGATATTTGCATTTTTATGAAGTCTGTGGTCAGGTATAGTTCGGATTAGGTCGGCCGTTTCCGTAACTTCTCGGCCCAAGTGGAAGCTTCTTCTAACCTTACCTGTCGTTTCTAACCTTACCTTACCTTCATTACTTTGTGAGATTTATGCAAATACGTTCTGTTCATCAGTCCCCCCCCTTCTTTAGATCTTGGACTACTAAAATTTGAGTTATTAAAATATAAATTATTCTTACAGTTCAAAAGCCGTTTCAGTTGGGAATTTATTTTAATTAACTGAAAGATTTCTCATTACCGTTTGTATTTAATCACGTTGTTCTTGTGTTACCAGTACCACTTTTTTAAGCTTCAGGAAAATCACCTATTGAGGTTGTGCTCATGTTCCAATTTTCGAACCGTTTTCCACAATTCTCCACCCATCCGACCTAGTAGATAATGAAAATGATTAAAATGCCTGTCTGTTACCGCTCTAGGGGTATTAAATTTTTTAACAGATTTCTCTTAAGGGTTATTGTTGTATCGTTAGCATACCATACCATATGTGAGCGTTTCATGTAATACTAATAGCTTCATGTTCTTTATCAGCTGAAATCTGGCTGTGTTGAGGGGGGGGGGGGGTTATAGTTAGAAATTCAAAAATTTGCTATATCTCCTTTATTATAAATCGAACGGAAAAATTCTCCGAAAATGTGAAGGAATTAATCTTATTGTAAATTTAATTACTTATAAACGTTGTAATATGCTCTTATATCATGAGCCACATTATTTTTAGGTTAATTACCAAATATTGTTTTCAAGAAACCTTTATTATGCGAGATACATACAAATTCGTTGTAAGATTATGCCATTAGTAAGGTTTTATGCTCTTGTTTCGAAAATGTTTATTTGATCTATTCAATACTCGATATTTAACCGTTTCAGTTAACACTAAAGATCATATTTGTTATTGGCTGAAATCGGACCTAGAATAGTGGTGGGTAATGGCGTGGGAATTGAAAAATTCAAAATATCTGTCTTATTATGAGTCGGGTTGTAAAATGTTATATAGACAATCTGGTTAAACTATTGATAGTCTACAATTCTTGTTATAGGCATTTTTTTTTTTTTTGGTAACTCAAGTATTAAGGGAGTATTCGCACCCTCCGGTTTTCAGTAACCCACACCCTGCCCATTCTTGTCATCGGATTTTTACATAGAAAGAGGAAATACATGGTAAGAAGTGATCAATAGTTCGTCTAGTTAGTTTTCGCAAGTCCTGTGTGACAAAATTTTAATGAAATATTACTTTTACGTATGCCGATCACATGTTGAACTGGACTGACACTGAACTCTTATTGGAGTTTTTTTTTTTTTATTTTTTTTTTTATACAGAACTCGCGTCATTCTTGTAATTTTATTTGAATAACCTTTTGAATTCTAATAGTTTTAGTTTGTTCTAAATATTTCTCACGTGGTACGTACGCTAAGCCCTCCGGCAAGGCTTCCCTAGACTGCTCCCCTAGCTACCGCCGACCTGTCAGATACCCTGATAGACGTGTGAATTCCTGGCTGACCCGCGGAACAATAGACCAATCATTGTCTGTCTATAAACTCCTTCGAGCCTTAACCACCGATTGGCAACTATATTTTCAGAAATGTATCCCTTTGTTATGAATATTATATTTGTAGTTTTAAGAGGGAGGGAGGAGAGGTGGAAGTTTGAGAAAATATGTATTTCTCCCTTTCCTCGGTTGAGTGGTGATCGACAGCTGTTGAATTTTCAATGCCAGTAAGTAGGCAAAAGTCAAAATGGACTTCCCTTTCAGTGCCAATTAAAGACAACGGGCATTTTAAAAAGTATGCCTCGTGTATACCTTGGGAACGATTTCCCTGGCTTGCTTTCACGTGTGACACTTTCATTATAGTTGTAACTGCATAAAAAATTTAGTCCTTTCTTATTACCCGTGGGTATTCTTGCGATAACTTCGTTAGGAATGAAACGGTTTTTATTTTTCTAATTCTGTATGGTTGGTGTGATAAAATAACTGCATTGGGAGAATTTGTCCTTCACTACACGAAAAAGGAATATCTTATTGTGCTAAAGACGTGAACAATAAATAAACTTCGACCCGAATTACGAGGGAAAAAATTACGTACACATATATAGATAAAAAATATTTTTTCACAAATTACAGCGAAATTAGACATTCCTTCTTTATCCAATTATATTATGCTTTGGTAGTGATGTATTAATGGATGTGATGTAGTAATTATTTGTTCCAAGTTACTCAACTATGGCAATGACAATTTACCTCTTTCCCTCAAATATAAAAAGAAACAAATCCTGTTGATCAAATGATTTTCAACAACTTTCGTTCGGTTCATCTGCCAGTAATTCAATTATAAATGGATTTATTTGTTTACTGCGTTATCAGCTTTAGGTGAATACCCTTTTCTCGCAAAGTGAGAAAATCGCCAGTTCACTATCTAAAAAGTGTCTTATCAAAAATCTTGCTTTTACTGTAATACGGCACAATATGGATTGATAGTTAGGACTGGAATCTCTTTATTAATTCACAGACACCTGTGCTTTTATCCTCTATATTTGTATTTAGCTGTTTATCTTTGTGTTCCTTCTTTACCCAATTATATTATGCTTTGGCAGTGATGTATCCAGTCAATATTCATTCCAAGTTACTCAACAATGGCGAGAACAATTTACCTTTTCCCTCAAGAATATAAACAAATCTTGTTGGTCAAATGGCTTTCATGGGCTTTTGTCCTGTCCATCTCTCAGTAATCCAAATATTAATGGATTTATTTGTATTCATGCGTTTTCAGCATTAGGTGAATACCCTTTTCTCCTCAAAATGAGGAAATCGCCAGTTCACTACCTAAAAAATGCCTTATCAAAAATCTTACTTTTACAGTACAGACAATTCGGTTCGATAGTTATCACTGGAATCTCTTTAATCATTCACACAATCGTGCTTTTATCTTGTATATTTGTATTTAGTAGTTTTTCTATATATTTCTTCTTTATCCTATATATTTTGCTTCGGTTGTGATGCATCTCGTATTTATTTATTCTAAGTTACTCAACAATGGCGGTAACTGGGTTAGGTTACTTGCAGCGAATGACTAGGTTGGGAAACGTTTATTTGGGCGCTATCTACAATGTCATTATGCACTTACTAAACTATTAATTTTCCAGAAAATCCAGCAAATTAAACGCTAACCGAAGTCCTGACTTTTTATCAGATTTCTCTCAAGGTAAATCTGTAGAAACAATTGTATTGGAAATTTAATTTCCTATAAATGTATTACGTACACTTGTTCTTTATCTTTATTATTTACATGGATATTTGCATTTTCTATATGGTGGATCGATAATTAATGTCGTTTTTTCTGATAAGATTGTTTGAAATGCATATTTCAGGTAGTATTGATTGCGTGGCTTTGATTATAATATACTATTTTAAAGATTAGACTTTGGACTATGCCCAGTAAATAACTGAGTCTGATTAGTAAACAACAAGTTGGTTAAAAATTCAGTTGAAAATGGACAATCAAAGAGAGCATTATCGGCATATTTTATTGTTTTACTACCGAAAGGGCGAAAATGCTCTACAAGCTCGAAAAAAAATATGTGGAGTTTATGCTGAGGAGTGTCTTACTGATCGCCAATATCTGCGTTGGTTTGCTCGCTTTCGCTCTGGAAATTTTAATGTGCAAGATGCACCACATACTGGTCGTCCAACCACTACTGATGACGACAAAATAAAGGCGTTAATCGAAACCAACCGGCGTATGACAACTCGAGAGATAGCAGAGAAGCTCG
Organism: Riptortus pedestris; assembly: GCA_019009955.1. Taxonomy (NCBI): domain Eukaryota; kingdom Metazoa; phylum Arthropoda; class Insecta; order Hemiptera; family Alydidae; genus Riptortus; species Riptortus pedestris. Next base: position 122,973,298 of record CM032232.1, read on the forward strand.
ATATATCGAATTCAACCATTTACTTGCACTTTCAACAGCTTGGTTAAGTAAGCAAACTGGATGTTTGTGTCCCTCACGAATTAAAGGATATCCACCTCACCAAACGCATTAACATATGCGAGTCTTTGCTGAATCGTAACGAAAAGGACCCATTTTTAAAAAGAATCATAACGGGTGATGAAAAATGCATTGTTTGCGATAACGTTGTCCGGAGAAGATCATGGATCAAGGAAAATGAGCCCCCACAATCGACATCCAATGCCGATATTCACAAAAAAAAAAAATTGGGAAATTTTCTGTGTGGTGGGATTACAAGGGTATTGTGTACTTTGAGTTGCTTACAAGAAACCAAACTATTGATTCGAATGTCTACTGTCGTCAACTATCGAAACTGAACGAAGAAATCAAGAAAAAACGCCCTGAACTGGCCAATCGCAAAGGCGTGATGTTCCATCATGATAACGCCAGACCACACACCTCTTTGACAACTCGTCAAAAATTAACAGAGCTCAATTGGGAACTGATGCCACGTCCACCATATAGCCCTGACTTAGCACCATCAGATTACCATTTGTTACTCTCCGTTCTCAACCATTTCAATGGTAAAACTTTCGATCCTGATGGGGCGGTTAAAAATGAGTTGGACTAGTTCTTTGCTTCTAAAAACCAAGGCTTCTTCGAATGTGGAATTTTTCAACTCACCAAAAGATGGCAAAAGGTAATCCAATAAAATGGTCAATATATCATTGATTATTGTTGTAGTTAGTATAAATAAATTCATTTTGAAAAATATGGGGAAAAAACGACATTAATTGTCGAACAACCCAATAGTTTTCAGACTTCAGTGAACTCCCACTCCTACTCACGCCATATTAATTAAGCTGTTATATCATGAACCTCTTTGTTCGACGCTAAAATACCAAATATTGTTTTTATTAAACTTTTACTGTGTGAGATATATGGAAATATAATTCGATGTGACATCTCTAAAGATTTTACGCTTCAACTACATGACTTTTATTTGATCAGCACCATACTGAATATTTAACAGATTAATAGAAAACTAAATTATATATTAAGGTACGGTAGAAATCGACCTGGGACTTGAATGGGGAAAATTGAAGATACAAAATACCTCCGTAATTTATTTAATTTTCTACAACTATTGATTCATTCATATTTTCTATAATTTATATTAATATATTGTTACTTGATAAATATCACACTGGATATTTAACTATTTCATGGAAAACTAAATTTTATATTAGGTTATGTCTGAAATCAGTCTGGAGGGAATTATTGAAATTTTGAAATATTCCGTTTACTATGAGACGGATCGAAAAAAATTACATAACCATTGTTATTCGAATTTTAATTTTCTACAACCATACATGTATACTTGTTTTCTCTGATTCGAATAGTAAAACGTTATTTGAATATTTTTGGTTTCAGCCTTTTGTAATTCATACGATCTCATTGCAAATTGAAATACCTATAAATGTTGTTATGTGCATATTTTCTCTATCATGAATATTAACAGAGATATTCGGATTTTTTAGTTTTCATCCTTAATTGAAACTGCTACTCATGCCATATTAAACTGAACCTCTTTGTTCTCAGCTGAAATACCAAATATTCTTTTCAATTGACGTTTATTATGCAAAATGCTAACTTGTTGTTCGATGACGTTTTCAGTTAAGATTTTACAATCTTGTCTAGAAAATTTTAATTTGATCTATACAATACGCGATATTTAGCCGGTTTAGTACTAATGATCATATTTTTTATTGGCTGAAATCGGACCAGGAATAAGTAGGTTTAAAGAGGGGGTTCGAAAATTCAAAATATCTCAGTAATTATGAGTCCGACCGTAAAAGCTTATATAACCAGTGTTGTTGTTTTAGCAGATTTCTCTTAAGGGAAATCAGCTATTGAGGTTGTACTCATGACGGAATTTTCGAATTTTTTCTTCAAATATCCACCGATCCTACCTAGTAGATGACGAAAATGAGGTCCGTTCAAAACTATATATATATATAGATCTATCTATCTATATATTTGTCTGTTACCGCTCTAGCGGTCGCAATTTTTGTTTGATCGTTACCAAACTCGATATTTAGTCGTTTTATGTAAAAAAAAAAGATCAAGTTCGTTAACGGCTGAAATCGGACCAGTGGGAGGGGGGGTTTAAAGGGGAGGATTTTCGAAAATTCGAAATATTCCGTTACTATACGTCGGATCGAAAAATTGTACAGAATCAATCTTATTGCAAATTACATTTACTATAAATAGTGTTATATATATATATATGTAGTCTGTATCTTGAATATGAACCAAGATATTTGCATTTTTATGTTTTCAGCTTCAGAGATGATCGGTTAACTTCAGGTCTAGTCGTGAGTTTCCGTCAAGAGCTAGTTCGGGCCGTTCCTGTAACTCTTCGGCTCTCTATTCTGAAATGTCTCTATTGTAAAACTTCATGTGGGAAATCTGCTTAGTTTACGCAGCCCCTGCGTGACGGACTTTTAACTATTGATGGTCTACAATAGGCAGTTAAGATGAGAACCAACTCTTGGGAAATTAGCAAAGTTTACGCAGGCCCTGCATCACGGACTTTTTGATGGTTTTGTGTTTGAACCATTTTTGGGCATTTATGGGGAGATGGCTAAGAAAGCGCTCTGCAATCTACATATTTTTGAAGGAGAGAGACCTTTTTCGTTGATTCTTACCTAATTTCACAGTTAACGCAGAACCTGCATGACGGACTTTTATTTTGGTCTTTCTCGAATTCCTTTGATTCCTCTTATTCTACAACCTGTTGAGGTTTCAATCGAGACAAGGAGCTTTTTCGGTGGCTGCCTACTCCTTGTGGGAGGTATATCTGGGTGTAATTCTAGCCCGGAACATCTGACTCCCTGCCACCCGGGAGGTCATCAACATCCCGCCCTCACCCCCACCACTTCCTCCACCTTCCTATACAACAGGTTCATCATCTCTATTCATGAGCTCACCCTCGTCAACATATGGCAGCCTCATATGATCAAAAAATGTTTGGCACTAAGAGTATAAAATGTCGAGCCATCAGAATATAAAATATCACAATGTTTTTATAGTAATCGATAACTCTCTGCTAAGGTTCTACAGTACAAAATATATTAAAAAAAAAAAAATTTTAAAAATGTATTTTAATATCAAAAGTTCCCTGATAGAAGTAATCTGACTCATTGTTGTTGCGGTCGACACTGATTGTGCTCTACTCTATTGGATGTAAAGAGCACTCTAAGAAGGGCGTTACAAAATAGTTCATTTTGTCTTGTCTTAATCCGGAATGAACCTCAAGAAACCTTTCAATTGATCAGGTTGGATATGTTTAGTTAGTTTAATATACATTTTTTATATGGTTATATGTTTTCCGGTATTATATTGCCCCTCGCAGATCTTATTCAGAGCTCAAGAATAACAGAGTGATGAATTATTTAAAGTTTCATACCTATTGGCATCATCCGATTATAAATTCATTTAAACAAAATTGCGTTATGACGTAGTTGGAGTGTATGCATGCATGTGTTGTGGTGTTGTTGGAATGTATGTAGTCACGTGTTCCCCTGAAAGTTTTAAGATACACATACTTCTTGTGATGATTTAATTTGTATCTTTTATGTACATATTTTCAGTAAATGAGAGTGTCTTCTAATTATTCATTAGTGCTGTCGAAAATCAATACTCTAAGAAAAACGGAAATAGTCCCACAAATTAGACAAGGACACAAATTTGACCAAATCAAAAATAGTTCACATCATTCCATAACCCCTTGCCTGTAATATGTTAAATTTAAAAAAAAAATACTACTTATTAAAAAATAAAGTACAATGAATTATGATTAATACTTTAAATCCTGTGAACTGTGATCAGTTCAGTATTTGCTGTACTCCCACCATAGACCTACCTTCTGATTCCTCTAAATCCTTTACAAAAACGTTTTTTGTATCTTAGACAAGGTCTTTCTTTATGAATGATGTAAATAAGATCCTTCTTTATGAAGGATATAAATAAGATCCTTTTTATCCTCTGACATTGGTTTTATTTTAAGTACTCCTCACAGCTTTACAGAACTATACAGAGAAACTTTGGCTAGAAGTACACATTTATGATGAATTTCTGAAAACCTTAATGGTACTGTTGAAAGGAAAGAGAACCTTTTTAAAAGTCCATTTAAAAGTATTCAAGACAATTTAAAAAGTACATTTCAGAACTGTTATGTTTTATGGTATATTAGTAAAGCCGATTTTTTATTCATTGATTTCCAATTTGATTTGATTTTTCCACTAAAAAGTGTATCAGGATGGGACCAGAATTGGATTTCCCCTGTTGTTCGATTTTCCTTATCTGAAAAGTTTTAAATTTTTAAGTCATTCATTGGGACTTCAAATTTAAGTTAGACTCATTCAGTTCATTAGGTTAGAATTATTTAGTATGCTTAATTATAATTTGTGAAGGTACGCTTTAGAGTTGGTTAGGAGGATAAGATCTATTCCATTCGTTTTTAAATTTATTGTATTAAAAGTTATATAACTTGCTTAACTCAATAGTTGCTGATGTATGTAGTACACTAGCTAATTAAGACGATCTATTCACTATATTGCCAGTCTCTTGGATAGGTTCCAGTTTATGTGTTTTCAACACCCAATAAACTTACAATGTTCCTCTATGGACATGAAACTTTCGGAACTTCGTAAGGGGTTGGTTGAGGCCCCGGCATTGTAAGGAGGTGAACAAGGCGGGAAGACGTGCATTCCTCCTGTTACTAAACCAAGGTCAGCTGATCCTTTATATCATATGACTAGTCTTTTTATCTTCTAATTATATAATAAGTGCTGCTTTAGATGAAATCAACAAGTTGTGTCCAGTATTGATTCTTTGTAAGTGAAGAAATGAAGATTCATTTTTGTACATTTTATAGAATAAGGTTACGTTTCAGTTGCATGTATTAGCTGATTTTCCTATCAGAGAGTCATGAGTACAGCTTCAATACATGCTCGTTCGAATTATGATGTTATTATGATATTTGCTATGCGAATTTCGAAAATATTTCATTGCTTACGCATTAAAAGACCAATAAGGTTTAGTTCATCAGTCTGATGTTGCTGTTTGTCTGCTCTACATCGTTCTTCCTCTCTCATTTCATCAGAACGTTACTCTGTCTCTAAGTGGTATTAGGTTTCACGAGGATTTCCTAGAATGACACTCTTGATCTAGTGTTAATGGGTTACTGACAGAATGCTTTTTGTTTTGGTGAGACTCCCCAATTAATTTTATAGTTGGGATTTTCGTATTTTCAAGTCGACAATTTACAAGCTCAAATAATTTCAACTACAATCTTTTATATACTATGCTATCTATATCGAAATAGTTCCAAATTAAGAGCAAAGCAGCTGATGTTCTTTGAGCTCAGTATTGACCTCCTCATCCACCCTCTGAATTCCCCTTTGTCCCTCTTTCCCATAAATCCGTACCCCGTACCCAATTGTCTGTAGACTACCCCTGAATATATTCACGGATTCCCCAGGTCCGATTTGGTTTTAAGAATTTATATTTAGGCTTCAGCAATAGTCAATAGTAGACAGCATGATTCGTTTGTTCATTAATTTCTACATCTTGCGCGTTGAACCAAGCAGCTCCATCTAGGTACGTATACTGTTGCATTTGGCTATTTAATATTTCCACTCAACTCTTGCGCAAAGGATTTATACACGCTCATAAAAAGAAATATTTGTATTTATTGGCATATTTCAATTGCATTTCTGACTACTCAGAGGAATGCCAATGGTTGAATACTTTACATCTATTCTAATACATTTATCGTTAGAGTTTGTTCTTTGAATGAGTATGGCTCTTCCCTACATGTAATTTGTTAGTTAACCAATTTAAATATCAGCTTAAGTCAGGCCTTTATTGATAGCGAAAGCCCTTTGTCCTGCAGAGCTTCCGCTAGCTACACCTTGCTTAATCTCCTTTGTGGTCATTCTGACCATGAATATTAATGACGTATGCACCTGATGCCTATATCTCTGCAGGGTGATAAATGGGCGTTGAAACCTCTTTGGATTTAGTTAAGAACCTTCATCGATAGCATCCATCCCTCATACTAATTGGCAGAGCTAGGCTAAGCTAGTCCTGCCTTATCTGGGACTCCCCTAATCTGGTGTCCCTAAGCCCTCAGCTCGGACCTTGGGCAGCCCCTGTGTCCGGCCGGGTCGTGGGAACCTCTCCGTTTCCTCAAACCGGTCTCACTTCCTCTTTGGACTTAGTGACTATTGAACTCCGCCGTTGTCGCGGCTTCTCTTGTTCTCACATCTCGCCGTTCCTTTTTGCTCACTTCACACCCCTTTTATTTCTCACTTTGGGGGAGCCTCTGATCCAGTTGCGTCTACTGGTAGTTGTCACGTTGAAGGAATGTCACCCTTTTTCAGGGAATGGGTTTCCAAAGGGGTTGAATTCCAAAAGGGTTTTGATGAACACCTTTCTTTTGCCCTTTTCCAATCTACTTCCTTATGAACCAGACATTTCACAACTGCAAGCTTGCATATGCTATTCCTGATTCTATATCATTTCCGTTTAGGAAGCCGAATTATCCATCGATTCTTAATAGCAGATAACAAAAATGGATGCCCTTTTATTTATTTATTTTTCTTTCAGCGCCTATATTTTAATTCAAACGTTTCATGTCAAACCGAAGGTCAATTTTCTTCATGGTCGAAATAAACTAAGAGAAGAGGTGAAATATAAAATATTTCCATGATTTGGCATCCTGGTGAAAAATGCAGTATTATTGTCTCACTTTATTTTCTACAACGGTTGTTTTATAATTTATTGTTTCTGGTATATTAATGGTGTTATTTGTATTTGGTATATATGCATTTAGAAATGCTTTTCTCTTACTATTACGAAGTAACCTTCAAGCAGGCGCTGAATAAAGTAAGCAGATTGTCCAGACGCTGGAATGAGGCCAGATCAGAATATTTTTTATTTTTATTTCTCTCTTAGAACCCTATGTAAAATAAATTTGAAGTTAATATACCAGTTAGGGGGAAAATGTGTATATCAATAACATTGTTTCTGATGGCATTTTGCAATCGGATTTATAATTACGGATATATATATATATATATATATATATATATATAGAGATATATATATATATGCATATGCGATTGTATTGTATATTTTCCTAAAAACTCACGCGCCCTGGGGAGATTTCGTGTATTAAAAAACTTGATCTTCAGTTTTACAAATCTCATATGATTATGCCTTTGTAAAAATTGTAGCAAACCTGTACGTCGGATATATTGACATTTGAAGTCGATTTTTAAAAATCGTTTCATGATTACAACCCTTTAAGGGAAATATGCCAAAACGGTACTGGTACTGAAGTTCCAATAGATCTTGCGAAGGTTTAAACTATTTTTCTCTCATCGCAACTCCACCTTCTTCTTAAAACGTGGGTCGTTTTATATTTCTGCTCTGCTTTTTCATTCCGTTATTATTTGAGCTCGTCTATCGCAAAACAGGTGTCACCATGAACAGAATTTGACCGTATAGAATATCGTTATAGCGTTTGAAGACTAGGAGGGGATAAGACTTTGGAACCTATTTTAATATTTTTGGTGATCCCTACAGGATATTACTTGGACTGCGCGAAATCTAATTATTTATTTGATAATTAGTATGCTGAATTGTGTTTACAACACATGAATATAATACTTCATCTCCCCAATTGTAGAAGTGCCCCGTAGTATGTTAATAGCATCTGTAACATACGAGTTCATTTCATATGATAAGTCATTAGGCGATGTCACTTTCATTCTTCAACCCTTAAAACTGAATGGGACAAATGGATCTAGTGAAAGCTGCTAACAGTTAAGACAAACCAGTTGCTCCTCGCTTGCTTCGCTCTGCAGGAGCAAGATTTATAGACGATTGCTAGAATTTCGGTGGGCTGAAGACTCCCCTCGGGATGTGTTCTAGATAAAAGACCAGGTAGCGCTGTAGGCACCCCCTTTTAATTGGCTAATATATGTCCATGGGAACCCCTCAGGAATCTAGTCTGAGAGGGGGGCCTTACCCCTCAGCATCTACAAAAAAAAATTATTTTCATACCCACAGGAGGGGTGGAAAAACCTTTTTTTTTTGTCTACCCGGAAGGAAGAGACAAGGAACGAAGTTTGAATTTGCAAATGTGGTTACCTGAAGAGGATTAGTCTCATTAGACGAGATTACAATTAAAGTGTAACGTATTTAATGGGGATACCTGCTTAATGTTTGCAGTAAACTAGGTCGCTCTTTATGGAGGCTTTGTTTGCTTGTTGATAGAAACGTAAAATCCGTTGGCTGAGAAAATCTAGTCTCTGTCGTCGCTGGATGTTCTACTTACATTTTTATTTGTTGTATTACTGCCCCTCATTGATCGTTTGTGCTTCCAATCATTACCTTGCTACCTTCTCTAAAGTAAACATTCCGCCAGATGGCGGCCCTTAGGACATCACGGAGTTGCTTGTTCCGTCGTTCGTTACCTTACATTTGCTAATCAACAAGATAGAACTATGAGTCGTACATTTCGCTCCAACTTGCAACTAAAGCAGGATCTTTGATGACCGCCTGTCACAAAACCAGGTGTGAAGGACAGAACATCTCTTTCCGTTATATATGTGTATCTAGTCCAATAAAAGAAGAAAGAGATATTTTTTGTCTTTTGTTCCAGGAGAGAATCACTTTATTGGACAAATTTATATACAGTTTGTGGAGCTGCTCAATTACATTGAGATGCTGAAGCACACAGCAACTGAAGGCAATCCCTAGGACAACAGTAAAACAATACATATTGCATTTAGTCAGCTAAATAACTAAACTATTAACTAAAATATACACAGGCAGTAACCTAAAAGGTGTATGTCACTAGATATAAATTAGACACTCTATTTTTGGAATAACTTGATCCGTCCATCTAAATAAGATCACTGGTCAAAACTAAAATTAAAATATATGGTGGGAAATAATCCCTAAAGTATCAATAATGATACCCTCGACCAAGGTTCGAAGATCCTTCTTATCTATTCCCATCTCGTCAAAAAATTTCTGGGTACGCTTAGGGACCGTTCCTCGGGCACCGAACCACAAGCCTATCACCAGAAAATCCCGCGAGGATAATATAGTGTTACTATATTGTAGTATTAGCAACGCGCTCCGCCAACAATTGTTAACGAGTAATCATTCAACAGGAATGAATGGCTAATTGCAAATGAAGTTGTCACGATTCAATTTCCCAAGAGTTCTTACAAACGAGACATGTCAAGCGGCATAGATTGATTGTCATTAGGCATGATTGATTGATGAATCAATATTGAAGATTTCTGCTTTTCCTCATTTAGTCAGTGAGTACATATGCATTTACTAGGACTGTGGTCAGGTTCATACTTTTGCTGCCGTATTAAAATTAAATAATTAACGATAAAAACCTGTGTACTAACTGAATTTTCTATTGCTTATGACGCATTTCCATTATATCTATGGATTAAGAGCGTTTGATATTGACTTACACTTTTCCAAACTACTTCTGGTTAATAATAGTTCATGATTTAGGAATTGTAGCAAGTTTAAGTACAACGTAAATCTCGAGTTATAGATTCTTTTTTTCTGTTTTTTTTTTTTCTTATGTTTGCCTGTAAAATAAGTTTTTTTTATTTTTTTTTTGTTTCGGCATCACAACTTTTTCGCCTTCCGAATATCTTTTTTCTATCATGTTTTTGTTCGCAAGGAATATATAAAAAGATTTCCCCTTGTCCTTTTTTTGCCCTGTGCCTCACCCCTCGGGACTAGGAATGCAAATACTTTTTATACTACTTTCAACTTACGACTTGGGTTCAGAATAATTAATTGAATTATGGAGGAATTATTTTAATTGTAGTATATTATTCAACTGTATGATCTTATATTTTTGTTGTTTGATTTGGCTGTTTCTTTATGTTAATGATTATTTATTTAGCGTTTATCTTCCATTGTCAGGACATTCATCGGATATCTTTTCAAGGGACTTCCGATTAAATACTTAGACTCCGGAAGTTAACAAACACTATCGTCACCCGTGTGTTATCAAAATATATCTGGCATTATGCAGCGTTTCATTCTTTCCATATATCTTAGCCATTGCTGCCCTTCAAACTTTTTTTTTGTTCGCATATTGAGGTAAGTCGTACAACGTTATTATTTTTGGTGTTGTTACTTTTATTGAATTTACAATGGATAATTGTAAACCAAGTTTGTTCCTTCGCTTTATCCACTACTTCCAGCGAGTTTTGGTAGGTGATAATGAACTTGTCGTACGGGCTTGTTAAGCCTTGATGTAGTTCCTTCTGAAACTTGTTTAGGGTAGCTTCATACCCCGAGATAACTAGGTTCCCTTTCTGCTACTCTGTGAGAACAAAATTTTAGGCCCTTAAAAGATAAAAAGAAGTCTAGAAAAACTTGCAGGACGACCCTTTTGTTGTCGGAATCCTTTTCTTTTTTTTTTCGGGAAACGGGATTCCTATTTTATGGGAAGAAGGGGTTCTAGATTCCACAAATTGAAGGGGTGGGTTCCGCCGTACAAATTGTAGGGATGGTTCACACGATATAAACAAGTTCATGGTCGATTTTTTTTTCCATTGGGCATATACTTTTGATGCCAAAAGTAGTTTCATATTTTAACTGTCATTATTTTTGGATTTTAATTCTTTTCTTATAATAACCTTGTATTACTTATTTTTTTAATCAGGATGTTAATTAAACATTTGTTTTAACTCCTTTTGTATTTTGACAAAGATTGCAAAAAAAAAAAAAAAAAAACTGAGTTTATCGAACTCATAAATTAATACAGAAAGTTCTTATTGGCAAATTTTGTTTGCCAGGCTATTTTTATGGTAGTTCGGAATCTTAACCCCAACCCTTTACATTTTCAGTCATTTGGTGAGTGATAAATATTATTTGCTGGAGTTACCTGCGTGACCAAATGTCGATGTACTTATAACAATTGAGGTACTGATGTTATGGTTATGATTGGCAGTGAAACGAAAGAAGACCAGAATGCATTGGCAAAAATACTTGCCTGCACAGATGGGGTTCAAAAACAAGGTAACAAGGTTGGGAAGTGTTAAAGGAGTAGACCCCTTTAGACTTCATGAAGAAGAAGCTACATGGCGTAACGGGGAAGTATGTACGGAGGTAACGATGACTTTTGATGGTCTCAGAAAGGACCTGCGAAAGTTCGTTGGTCATTCTTCATTGGAGAATCCTAGCTGGAAGCCGTAAGGAATCGTCAGCAAAGGTCATAGCATAGGCAAAAGTCCTTCAGGAACGGTGGAATCGGAGATACGAGTGATATTAATGTTTTGGGGTTATAGTTTTTCGCAAATGTCGATGTAAAACACGAGGAAATTGAATGTTGAAAATGCCAATAAATAGTATTACGATATATTTACGTTAACGTAACTGTAAAAGTTATGCCAGCAACGAAGGATTGGCGTAATACTTGTAGTCCAAGATACAAGTCTACTCCTTGGTATGAAATTACAAATTGATCAATGCCTATAATTCCGGTTTAGGAATTGTTGAATCAACAGATTATGCCTACAGCTCTTCGAAGTTCCACGTTCCATGTAGAGGACTCCCGACTTACAGGAAACAAAGAATGGAATAGGAACCTAATGAGTTGCCATGACCTCTGTTTGCCGTTTTGCATGATTTTATAGAACAGTAAAGGCACAATAAATAGTAAAACCATATAGATACCTCCAGGAAGGCGAAATTATCAGAAGTCGTCGCCCTGCAGAAGGTATCTAACTTTGGTGTGCTACAAGTCGCTAACATGATGTCAGTGCGAAATTGTGCAAGAACGATATCTTCTCCGGTTTTGACAATGAGTGGTAATTCATTGGCTAGGAGTAGGTCTGTGGGTTGGCAATTAAGTTTAGCATTCAGCTAATCATTTGGGTTCTTTGAACTCGGTCTCTGAATATTGGCTTATTGTTCAACGAGATTCGCCCGACAATGCAGCTGGTTTGGGAGGCAGCGCCTTACAATAAACCGAACGCCGCTCTCAACAGGCGTTGCATGGGTATCGAAACTTCTGCGGAGGGGGCAGATTCAGTTTCGATTATTTCATTGATACGTTTACAATAGGGCTCCAGAAGGGAACCCCCTCTTGCTCCGGTTAGAGAGAGGAACAAAGGATCTCGCACGGAGGCTTGCGTGTACCTTGAGTCGCTGGTCTGGTGTCTATCCCAGCCAGCCCCTTCCTTCTGTTCTACCAAAGGCCGTTGTAGTCCAGGAGCCTGCTTTACATAGCCCAGGCGTCTTAAGCATAAACATGCTTTTAGTCTATCCCATTCAGGAAACAAGAAAGAAACCTATCTTCCATTATAAAACCTTTCTATTGATTGTCTATATGAATGGTATAGGATTATTATCCTATCATTAAAACTCACATTCCTTTATGCCACAAAAAAAAACCCAAAAAACGCTGACTTCATAAGGTAGAGTTGGTTTCAGAAATTACATAATTACCGTCATCCTGGGGTGGTTGGGGTAGCTTGTTGATATTTCATGGGGGCTAAAGATTATATCGAAGATCATTAAGAGGGAGTTCATATGTGAGTTGTTTTCCCTCACCAATAATACTTAAGAGTTGGCCATTAGTAATTTTCTTTTCCCTCACAAATCTTTAAAATAATAAGAAATAAATAATTAAAATCGGATAGCTCTTTCTAACACTCAACTGAAATAGGGTATGGTCCTGTCCTGTACATATTCTAAACCAGAGACACATTAAAAGTCTAGATACCCTGTCAGATAGTGGGTAGATACATTAAAACATGTAGGGGCAAGTTGTAAGTTAGATTCAGAGTGAAAAAATGGAAACACACAGTTAATATAAAATCCACCATGAGGGTATTTTTATTTCACCCCTGAACCTATTGCATATTTAACAATCAAACACAAACAAACCAACAAACTTAATTGAATAACTCTCTTTAATATTCTACTGCTATAGTGACCCTGTATTTATTCTATGCCTGAGACACACTACAAGTTAAATTGTCTTGTCATATAGTGATGGAGGAAGAATGTGCACACTTTGGTTATATCATATTAGGTAGAATAAAGGGAGAAGAGTTGGGAAGACTAATTATATAAAATTCATCACATATGGTTGCGTACACTAAACAGATTTCCCTCCTCAGAATGACATCCAGAATTCACATTCTGTATTCCTTTTTTTTAGTAAAAACCCTAACTAAGCAAGACTTGAAATTAAGCTGAACATGAGATGTTTAGTTATATAATTGCTTTAAGAGTATATCGAAAGAGTGGGAGTGGGGGTATCCTAAAGGCTTCTCATGCAAAACAGTTTCTATATAAGAGTTTGACTTTTACCAGCGTAAACGCATTGTCTGAAAGCCCTATTTTTTTATGAAGCTGGTTGATTGCCTAGGTTAATGAACAAATGGTCAGTCTTTGACAAACCTTGAGAACTAACTGAGCTACACTACAAACCCCGTGTAGGCCTTATGTTAATTTATGTAAATCCCATGTAGTCGCTATGTTAATCTGGCTTGCACACCAAATCTACTTGTATGTATAGCTTAATCACTCGTACATTATGCCTCCCATCCAAAAAAGTCCGTCACGCAGGGGCTGCGTAAACTAAGCAGATTTCCCTCGTGAAGTTTAGTAATAGATAAATATACATACTGCTAACACAACACCGTGAATAAATACAAACGGAAATAAGAAATGTTTCATCCAATTTCAATAGCCTGCCGACAGGAAGCGTTAGGTTAGAAATGTAAACAAACGGGTCCCGCCTCACACCGGAAAGAAAAACAATTACTGAAATATATCAGAATATAACACATTAATTTTATTGAGAACTATTTACTATATCTAGTACTGTAATTAATAATGAGTCAGAATAATTGTTATCTCAATCAATAAAATTTTAGTAGTCCAAAACTTTATGACGGGCGGGGGGAATCACCAGTACATATTTGCATGTATCTCGTATAATAAAGGTCTCTTGAATACAATTTTTGGTATTTAAACTTCCAATAATGTGATTTATTATGTATCAGAGTATTGTTTACGTAACATGAGTAGAAGTGGCGGTTTGGTGAAAACTGAAAAATGCAAATATCTCGGTTAATATTCAAGATAGAGAATAAATGTATATAACAATATTTATAGTACATTTAATTTGTAATAAGATTGATTCTGTATAATTTTTCGATCCGACTTATAGTAACGGAGATATTTCGAATTTTCGAAAATCCTCCCCTCTAAACCCCCCTCCCACTGGTCCGATTTCAGCCGTTAACGAACTTGATCTTTCTTTTTACATAAAACGCTTAAATATGAAGTTTGGTAAGGATTAAACAAAAATTGTGACCGCTAGAGCGGTAACAGACAAATATATATATATATATATATATATATATATATATATATATATATATATATATATATATAGATATAGATATATATATATATATATATATATAGATATAGATATATATATATATACAGTTTTGAACGGACCTCATTTTCGTCATCTACTAGGTAGGATCGATGGACATTTGAAGAAAAATGTCGAAAATTCCGTCATGAGTACAACCTCAATAGCTGATTTCCCTTAAGGGAAATCTGCTAAAAGAAAGGAATCACCGAAATATGTTACAATGTAACCAAAATTTATAATCATTGGACCTTGTAGTGTAGGACCTACGTAACATTACGTCGCTTCATTACCTTTGTCCCAGTATCAGCAGATTTCCCTTAAGGGAAATCAGCTATTGAGGTTGTACTCATGACGGAATTTTCGAAATTTTTCTTTAAATGTCCATCGATCCTACCTAGTAGATGACGAAAATGAGGTCCGTTCAAAACTGTATATATATATATATATATATATATATATATATATATATATATATATATATATATATATTTATATTTGTCTGTTACCGCTCTAGCAGTCGCAATTTTTGTTTGATCGTTACCAAACTCGATATTTAGTCGTTTTATGTAAAAAGAAAGATCAAGTTCGTTAACGGCTGAAATCGGACCAGTGGGAGGGGGGGTTTAGAGGGAAGGATTTTCGAAAATTCGAAATATCTCCGTTACTATACGTCGGATCGAAAAATTGTACAGAATCAATCTTATTGCACATTAATTTTACTATAAATATTCTTATATACATTTATTCTCTATCTTGAATATTAACCGAGATATTTGAATTTTTATGAAATCGGGGCAGATAACGGATGAGAGTAAAACTTCACTTGGGAAATCTGCTTAGTTTACGCAGCCCCTGCGAGATGGACTTTTTTTTTTAGTTTCTGTTTCGTGGGTTCAGACAAGCCCTTGTCCTAAAATGTCATCATCATCTTAAAAGCAGAGCATTATAAGCATCTGGCAATGCTGAACAGTGAAGCATTAATGGTTATTTATATAAAATAAGAAACTTGGAAAAGCAATGTACTGTCACTTAAACCATGTTTTTCTGGTACTTCACCTTCTTGGAGCACCGAGCTTTAGAATTTAGTTTGCATTTATGTGAACTACACATTGTAGGGAGTCCTCTCATACTCAAAAAAATTGTCCTCTCATTTTGAATCACATCTTCCATTGGTCATCATCATCTTCCTTCGTCTTATCAAATTGTGTCAACCTAGAACTTTATCTCCGTGCTCCTACTGGTGCATTCGTTTGAACTAGAACAATGTCTGACCTTCTTAACTGCACAGGTCCGTAGCTTCTTCATAAAGATCCGTCAGCATAGCATCTTACTCTTCTTGAGCCAAAAATATTTATTTGAGCTCTCTAGTACCTTCGAGAATTAGCCATTTCGCCTGCATACAATGAAGACCCAGCTTACCTTTCCTCGAAAAAGTTTTAACCTGGATTCTTTAAGGTGCAGATATACTTTTCAGTATTATAAATAACCCTAAGGAAGTAAGAATCGTGGGCTGTGCCACAATAGGATCCTGGACGCTGTGTTCTCAATTATTTTAAGGTCTTTTTTTTTTTTATTTCGAGTGAGATAAAAAAAGGTTATTAGTCCATTGCTGATTCTTATTGCGTTTTATAGATGGTAATTAGGGAATATCCGTTATTATACGATGTACAATTCCTTGTGTTTTTCTCTTATTATCTGCTTGTGAACTCGGCGTGAAAAATCGATTGGACGCGGTATTTCGCGTGTTGAAGATGGTACACTGGAATCTTGCGTATCTAATCCTCAGGGCCGTAGGAATACGTGCTTCTATTTGTCAGGTAATCCGATACGCCAATGGATTTAAAAACGAGGAACATTATTATTCCTTATTAACGTCCACGTTTTGCAACATAGGCTATTTGGGACGGGTTATCTACATGTTACCGCCCTTTCCTAGCCAGGGTGGGACTTAGGGTGCTATTTAATGAATTCTGTCACTAAATAATTTCCTATGCCCAGGCGAGAATCGAACTCGCCACTCTTGGTTTACCATTTGAGATTAAGGTCAACGCTTTAACTCACATGGCTAACCTGAGCCCCATTACGAACCCGAGGAACATTATATGTGGCAAATCATTGTGCCCATAGTTTCCTGAAAGTTTCTAACGACTGTTAAATTACGTTTGTCAACTGACCCAAACTCATTTCCAAACCAGAAAATCCTTCTGCATTAAAACCACAGGTTATTTTGTGTTGAGTTCTCCAAGGTAAAATTAAATAATCATAATAGAGACCTACCATTTGAACAATTAGTATAAACCCTTACACAGCACTTTAATCATTACCCGACGAGTAAACTTAGTTGTTTTGGCGTTTTAACTTCAGGTTACGCTTGGTCTCTGTTCCTTCTTTTGATGAAAACGAACAAGAGAATAGGGGGAAAACGGAGTAAGTGATTTTCCTTTGTCTCCGGCATGAGACTATCTAATAATAAAAACATTAGGAAGAGGAGAAACCTCGGTAAAAATTATGTAGAGTGCCAGTTTTAAAACGTCTGTCACGCAGGAGAAGAGTAAACATAGCAGATTTCCTTCGACTGCCACTTATTTGCATTTATCTCAAATAGTAAAAGTTCGATGAGAACAATATTTGGTATTTGGGCTTCAAATAAGGTGCTTCAGAATATAACACCTAACTGTCAATATGACATGAGTAGGAGTGGGGGTTTACTGAAGACCGAAAACTAAAAAATGCAAATATCTCGGTTAATAATCAAGATAGAGCAAAAACGTAAATTACAACATTTATCGAGCATTACATTTGCAATAAGATTGGTTCTTTACCATTTTTCGATCCGACGTATAGTAACGGAGATATTTCGAAATCCCCCCAACTGGTCCGATTTCATCTATTAACGAACTTGACCTTTCTTTTTACAGAAAACGATTAAATACCGAGTTTAGTAACGATTAAACATAAATTGCGACCGCTAGAGCGTAATAGACAAATATATATATATATATATATATATATATATATATATATATCTATATATCTGGGCCTTATTTTCGTCATCTCCTGGGTAGAATTGATGGGCATTTGAAGACGCATCATGTGTTTGACCCCTCTTAAGGGAAATCTGCTAAAACTGGTGAATATAACCAGTTCACGGTTGTATATTGCAACTACTTGTACCTCTATTAGTTTTTGACCGATACGATCCATCAGTACTTTTGAGGATTATAATTCTTGATTTTCATATTTATTAGTTATTTTTTTTCTTGTTCAACTAACAAATCTTGGGTTCTCCTGTCACCTATGGAAACATGACATAGCCTGCAATGATATAGCCAGTTTTTGGCTTGACGGGTGGGTTGACGCTCTCTACCTACCCTCAGAAATTTGGCAACAGTGTAAGTACCCTGTTGCCAATTGTTCTCAAGACCAGAAATATATCATAGTTGAACAAAGGTGAAATTCTTAACTGATCGTTAAGCAATAGTTTTCTTCTCCTAACTGAATATCACAATATTTATCTTATGTTTTAGATTATGTAATACCTGTGAAGAACTTATTTTTTCATGAGTTAAGCCTTTTTTTCTTTATTTTTAGCAGATTTCCCTTATGAGAAATCAGCTATTGAGGTCGTACTCATGATGCGAGTTTCGAAAAATTTCTTCAAATGTCCATCGATCCTACCCAGGAGATGACGAAAATGAGGTGTGTTCAAAACTGTATATATATTCGCCTATTACGCTCTAGTGGTATCAAGTTTGGAACGACTAAAATCGGATCAGTGGAAGGGGGGGGGTATAAGAGAGGGGAAACTTCGAAAATTCTTAATATCTCCGTTATTATGCGTCTTATCTAAAAATTGTATAGAACTAACCTTATTGGGATTGTAATATTCTGTAAATTTTGTTACGTACTTTTTTACTATCTGGATTATTAGCCATGATATTTTCATTTTTTTAGTTTTCGGCCTTCAGTAAACCCATCCTCCTACTCATGCCATATTAACAATAAGCTATGCCATGGAGCACTTTATTTGAAGCCTATACTAAATATTGTTCTCATTGAACTTTTACGTTTTGAGGTAAATGCAAATACGTGACGCACGTGGAAAATCTGATTAATTACGTAGCCCCTGCGTGACGAACTTTCTTGTTAAAGATACAGAAGCACTGTACCTGTTTGAGATGTACACTTCATAATTTCATTACCATTCCATATTTAGATATATGTGTAGTTTTTCTGACCGTGGAAAGTTCTTTAGATGCCGTGTCCTATTTCTATTCAATTAAATAGTTTTCTTAGTGGAACATATTGCTCTTATGTGTGATGAATGTCCTTACCCTTGAAATTCTCTGAGATCTGTACTGGCTAAGCCGTATTTAGGTTGAACAAGAGCATTATAATTTCAGTTTTGAGGACCAAATGACACAGTTTTCATGAATGACCCAAGGAGCCATCGTCTCAAGTTGAATGGTTCGGAGTGGAGTTGAGTGGGATGTGGTTGATGTAGGCTCGGGAATGTTATCCGCCCCGGTCATACACCCTAGACCTTGGCCTCTCCCATGGCAACAGGTCTCCTCTGGGCTCTATCCTTCCTCTCCTAGCCCATCAGCTGTTATGAGCCAGGGAACCACTTGTTGATCTTCCCGCGTATTTCCGTCGTTCGAGCCGTTCCTGATGGTAAAAAGTCCGTCACGCAGGGGCTGCGTAAACTAAGCAGATTTCCCACGTGAAGTTTTATAATAGAGAAATCTGCCTAATAACAACTGTAGTAGTAAGAAACCTCTAAACCTAAAACATTATTTAGGCCGTAATAACCCAGTAGTTCCTAGCCCCAAAAAAACAGTTAACCTAACCTCTAAACCTATTCACGAGGGACGAATAGTTATGGACACGGCTGCCAGAGCTCTCGGTGGAAAGTCCGAACATAGCCTACTGGCGAACACACGCAGAATACAAATGCAAATATCTCGGTAAATATTCAAGATACAGAATAAATGTATAGAACAATATTTATAGTAAATTTAATTTGCAATACGATTTATTCTATACACTTTTTCGATCCGACGCATAATAACGGAGAAATTGTGAATTTTCAAACATCTCCCCCCTCTAAACCCCCCTCCCACTGGTCCGATTTCAGCCATTAACGAACTTGATCTTCCTTTTTACATAAAGCGATTAAATTCCGAGTTTGGTGACGATTAAACAAAAATTGCGACCGCGAGAGTGTTAACAGACAAATATATATATATATATATATATATATATATATATATATATATATATATATAGTTTTGAACGGACCTCATTTTCGTCATCTCCTGGGTAGGATCGATGGACATTTGAAGAAATTTTTCGAAACTCGCATCATGAGTACGACCTCAATAGCTGATTTCCCTTAAGGGAAATCTGCTAAAAATGGAAAGAGGGCATGAAACGCGGTGAAAAAACAAGCTGTATTTAGTCAATCGGCACAAGAAACAGTGCCAAGTTTAAACGTGAATGGCACAGGTAAAATTTGGATTGCCATATACATGTATTTAAATTTAATTCGAGTTTTTCATGCGTTGTATACTTTACCAATTGGTGTCGGATGGTCAACGAAAAAGAAAATCGTGAAATGTTTATTAAATCATTTTTATATCTCAACTATTTTTGCCTACTCATCAGGTGAAAAATAAGCACATAGGTGTGGTTGTGGGTGTCCATCAGAGCATGGTTTAATAATTGTGGCTGGTCAAATTAGCTGATTTTAATCTTTACGTGAAGAAATATAAAATATCGACTATCCCTATAGTGTCTAATTCTATGTACTTGAGTAAGTAAGGAGAAAATTGTAATTAACTAAGTTATTATGTTAAATTATTGTCTAATTAAGTTATTAACTATACTTCAGAGTTTTTAATAAATTAAAGTCTCCTTTTTCCTATTTTTATAATATACATATTCTCTTTTATTTACTTATTGTTTAGTAAACAGTACGAATTTTTCATTTTCTGAGCAAATACTCGTACATCCATAACATGGAACAATAAAGTACGTAGTTTCCACTACGTATGATATTTCTTTGGGGCTCTTATTCCTTCAAATGATGTAGTATGAACCAACCGATCAGATGTTGGTTTGAAGAATTTGGAGATGATTTTCCTCTCTTGACTTGAACATGTTAATTTGAATTATACCATACTCTAGATTTAACCGATTCACTGAACTCTAGTGTTTATATAATGACTGAAATCGGACCAGAAATAAGTGGGATTTAGAGGGGGGGGGGTGGAAATATGTGTCATACCAGCGAGAGGGAAATCTGCTTAGTTTACGCAGCTCCTGCGTAGTGGACTTTTCTGCTATCCTGATCCCCATCCTTTACCTTCCAGGACCTTGATGTTGAATAAAAATACACCAGCTAGCTTTATGGAACATTCTTCGCACTGTCCCAATATATTTAAATGCCCAAAGCCAAAAATATTTTGGACAGATCTGAAGAAAAGGTCTTTTCCTTGATGATATAGATTATCAAGCAGCATTCCATGTAATCTCCATGACGTCTTAGTCGTTCCACACGAATGTAGGAATAAATATTTCTGAGAAGGATATTTTGAAGACGTTCGTAATGTCATAGACCTCGTCTCTCCTTTCCTTTCAACTGGACAAAACTCTTCGTGACTGTTTCAATTAGGTATGTTTTGTCCTTGTTTGTTTGATTAATTATAGTTCTAAATTCATTGAATGTTTTAACTTGTTCTAATATTTGTTATTCAGTATTAAGTTGTTAGACTAATTATTTTTTACTGTTTGGTATATACTTTAATCATAGTCGTTACGAAGAACTAAGTGCTTCGGAGGTCTTCACTGCTTTTTCAGAGTTATTTGGCATGCGTAAGGTAGCTAAGGTTCACTTGAATAAGTTGAACTTCCACGTTATGAAATTTGTAACAATGAAAGCCCAATATTTTTATTTAGGTGATTGTAAAAAGGTATTTAAACGCTTTGAGGCAGTAGAATATATATACTAGAAGAAACACGAACACAACTTAGAATTATAAAAGTGGTAAATAAATAAGTGAACAGAAAATTTGGTAACTTGAAAACAGCAACTATTCATAAAAACAGAAATATATCATTCAAATTTAAATACATCACACGCACACACACACACACGCTCATACGCACGCACGCACACACATTAAAATTTTAAAATATGTAATTAAATATTCTCGAACTGCAAAATTATTTTTAAATATGTCTAAATAGTGGCGATATGTGGGCTACATTCAGTCAGTAGTTCTTTCAAGTCATGTAGAATGTTTAAGTTGTATTGAGGAAAAATATTTTAATTTGTTCTGCTATTGAGGATTAGATATAAAAAATACTTTTCAACGCTACTGCGTTTTCGGAATATACTACTTTTTTTTTATAAGCTAACCTTATTCTAAATTAAATAACCAAGAAGTTAATTTAACTTAATGTTTAAATTTAAGGAAAAGTGTATATCAGAAATTTATAAAAGTGTAATTAATGCCCTCCTTCCCCTCACTTCCTCCTCCAATCTGGCTCATTTTTGTTATGGGACTCAGATTAATCTTTCATAAAATTTCAATTTTTTATTCAGATTATGGTACAAAAATTTCATTTAAACAATACTAGTCTGTTTTGAATTGTATTTTATTTTTGTTTCTATAGTTTTCTTACTTAATGTTACTGGCGTGTGATGTTGCTTTACTTTTAAATTTTAAAGAGCTTCTGGCTTGGGCACTCTTTACAATGGCGATTATATGCGGATTTCCTAAAGTTTACGGTCTGTTTGTCTCCTGCCTGTCGCTCATACGTCATATCCCCTTGACGTGTCCTATACGTTAAGGTCCTATCTTGGAAGGAGTGTTGCCCTTAGCGATCCGAACATCTGTAGCCTTATAAGGGCCAGTTGGTTGAGGCTCCCCTCTATTGTGGCACGTGCGCCCTTCTCCCTTCAGATTTATTACTCAAAGTCTAGACTCTCTCCCCCCTGAGGATTATCAAGGGGGACCCAATTTTCGTAGCCTTTATAGTATTCTTATCACTTCTTATCAGGGGGAATCTTAGGAAGCTCCAACGGATATTCGCCAAATTCTATTCAGTCTCTGTATCCAGAACCCAACAGAAATTTATTGTTAACCTCCAATCTATTTAAGCTGAATGTCTTCTCGTAATTTTACCGTCTGTTGAAAATCTCCGTTTGAACATCAATATATAGATGTCACAAATTATTACATCTTAATTGTTACTTACAAATTCGAAGTCGAGACCGTTTGAGCAGATTGAGGTCTTATAGTAAAAAATGTCCGGCACGCAGGGGCTGCGTTAACTAAACAGATTTTCCGCGTGCGTCACGTATTTGTATTTATCTCATGACGTAATAGTTCAATGAGATCAATATTTGTTATTCAGGCTTCAAATAATGTGCTTCATAATATAACAGAATATTGTTTATGTAACATGAGTAGAAATGGGGGTTTGCTGTAGGCTGAAAACTGAAAAATGCAAATATCTCGGTTAATATTAAAGATAATGAAAAAATGTACATAACAACATTTATAGAATATTGCATTTGCAATAAGATTCGTTCTATACACTTTATCGACCCGACGCATAATAACGGAGATATTAAGAATTTCCAAAATTCCTCTCCTCTAAACCCCCTCTCTACTCAGTCCGATTTCAGCCGCTATCGAACTTGAACTTTATTTTTACATAAAACACTTACATATCGAGTTTCGTAACAA
Organism: Riptortus pedestris; assembly: GCA_019009955.1. Lineage (NCBI taxonomy): Eukaryota > Metazoa > Arthropoda > Insecta > Hemiptera > Alydidae > Riptortus > Riptortus pedestris. The sequence continues at coordinate 122,996,602 of CM032232.1, forward strand.
TTAAACACAAATTGCATCTTTAAGGGAAATCTGCTAAAAGGTCCGTAATAGAAAAGCTGCCTAAACTAATCAGATGTGCATACATTATACAGAGATAACCTTAACAGGTCATTTTAACCTCTATTTCTCACGACAAAATTCTAAGTAATACATGTTCACGGACAGCTGAAACTGAAAAGATTTAATATGGACAACGCTTGGCTTCTTTGTATTTCTATGAAATTAAATGGACTCATTGCAGGTAGAGAAAAAATGGCCACTCTTCCAAAGTAACAATTTATTTAAGCGACAGAGCGCTTTCGATGCAGTGCATCATCGTCAGTTCCGGAACGTCCTGGATGTTGCCATAGGACCAGGCCTGTCAAGTCAACGAGCGCTGTTTTGCTTTAATAAATTGTTACTGTGGAAGCGTGGCCCTTTTTTTCTGCCAGACTAACAACTTAGTAAATGTACTTAATTGTTTTCTGGACTTCATTTAAAATTATTTCATTTGATTGTGTTATATAAAATCTCATATCAAGGCACGAACAATTTTCTATTTTTTATATACCTCCTCCTCTATCCTTCTCCCCTCATTTTATTTGTTCTAATCAGAAGGGGAGGTGCACGACAGTCTTAAATGTGAAATGTCAACATTCAAAGGCTAGTCGTCAATGAATTAAACTGTATTCATCAAAGAGTCGTGCCGAAAAAACTAAAGATCGATCGAGGGTGAATCGTACTAGATATACAGTTGGAATCTGAAAGCCGAGGTGTTTCTTGGTTAGAATACTTATTTTACTTCGTAGAGGGAAGTAAAAGAGGACAATTAGTTGACGATGTAATGATTCTTGAAAATGAATTAATACAGACAATAAATAACGAAATAATATGATGATATGATAGCCGTATTTATATGTATATTAAGAATTCATTAAGCCATTTCCCCTTTCTCACTAATGATCCATTCAAAGCATACCACCTGTTGGGTTCAGTCATTCAAGTCTCAAATCTTTTTGGCTATTGAGATTTTCTTTGGGCTCTAGGATTTCCGGAGGGATTTGCTTCTGTTTTAACGGTGGTTTAGGGATTTGGCGTTGAAATAGTTACATGGTTGAACGGATTCCTCCCTTGGACGGGACATCCCCTCCCAGAGCTTCTGGTAAGAAAACTGTTGCTCTCTCTCCCCTCGTAGGGTGCCGGCTGATCAGCGGGGCATTGTCTGCCCTGCCCCTCTTCTAGCGGTGAGGAAGTAACGGATCCTCTCTCTACGTTTTAGCACTCTCTTAATTATCAATGAAATATAGACGGCCGTCTGGCCATTCATACTCCTGCACAACATCTGTATGTCCGAAATATCCATACAAGTCCAATGGCTCGAGCATAAAGGATGCTATGTGTGCAATATTTGAACTTATTGGAATATAAAGATCCAACGTCCTAAATATTAGGGATCCAATTTTCGTGGCCTTTATAGTATTCTTATCACTTCTTATCAGGGGGAATCTTAGGAAGCGCCAACGGATATTCGCCAAATTCTTTTCAGTCTCTGTATCCAGAACTTTCTGCTCAACAGAAATTTACTGTTAACCTCCTATCTATTTAAGCTGAATGTCTTCTCGTAATTTTACCGTCTGTTGAAAATCTCCTTTTGAACATCAATATATTATTACTGATATTACTAACTCTTAAATGTTTTCGATGGTCGAACCTAGTTTCAATCTGTTACTAGTCATTGAGGTTAGTGTGGCTATCACGTTTAGCAGATTTCCCAAGCTATTTAGGTTGTACTCATAATGCGATTTTCGAAAAAAAATCCACAAATGTCCATCGATGACCCTTCCTGGGAGAAGACGAAAATTAGGTCCGTTTAAAATTATATATACTGGGTATATAAAAAAGAATGAACCTATTTCATTAAGCTATATCTTATTAACATATAGTAATACAAGATTGCAATAAAGACACATATATTTAACCGGTGTTGAAGTTTTATGGTGTCATCACCATCATGTTCCATTTCCAGCATAGCATCACAACGTGTTCTGCTGCGATGCTGGTGTAAAGCTTTGAAATCAGTTCATTCTTTTTGAATGACCCTGTATTTATTCCTTTCCCGCTCTAGAGGTCGGAATTTTTGGTTTATCGGTACCAAACTCGGTATTTAAACGTTTCATGTAAAACTAAAGACGAAATTCGTTAGTGGCGGAATTCGGACCAGTGGGAGGGGTTGGGAGGAATTTCTAAAACTCAAAATATCTGCATTATTGTACTTCGTATTGAAAAATTGTATAGAACTAATATTATTGCAAATTAAATATTTTGTAAATGTTGTTATACACATGTCTTCTCTATCTTCAATATTAACCTTGATATTGCCATTTTTTTAAACTTCAGCCTCCAGTATAGCCCCACTTGTTGTCATCGCACTTTAATTTAAGATAATTTGTCATGAAAAGTCTCATTCCAAGCATAAGTACCAAATATTGTTTTCTACGGACGTGAGATACATGTCAATAGTTAGTGGTGATGACGTAATAAATTAAGATTCTATTGATCTACCACTTCTACCTACTCATCGGATTTTTTTGAAATAGGGATTGGCAGTCTTTCCAACATGTGAGAAATCTGCTTGGTTTACGCCGCCCTTGCGTGACCTATTCTCTAATATTTCTTCAGTCATGTTGTCTGCTCTAATACTTGATTTTTCATTCCAATAACATCTTGAAGCTATGGACACAATGACTTCTCAAAGCCCATTGGTTGTTCTGGCTAAGCTATTGGTGTGACCGACGGATGTGACTTGTTGAAGCTGTTTTGAATGATCAAGTAGCCCTTTCCTCTTGAACCATATGTGTCACTAATCATCTGTAGTCTATCCTTCTTTTGATGGTAACACTGTCTTGCATCATCTTAATTCAGGACTAATTTTATAATACGAATATTTCTGATAATCCTTTAGGATTACTTACCTATGACTTGCAGTAGGATATCGGTCTTTGCCTGCATCTTAGACAATTCATTTGCCTACTTAGAAAACAATCATCCAACCATCTCTATCTAGAGCTTTCACTCGCCCAATAAAGAACAATGAGGCTCTCCGTAAGCTCCGATTCACTCCTACTATTTAAAGCAGGTATGGGCAACCTTTGACGTGTTGGGTTTTTTTTATATATGAAGTGAGTAGGTTTACTGAAGGCCGAAAACTAAAAAAATGCAAATATCTCAGTTAATAATCAAGGCAGTGAAAAAATGCATATGACAACATTTATAGAAAAGTACTTTTGCAATAAGATTGATTCTATACAATTTTTCGATCCGTCCATGACAATGGAGATATTTTGAATTTTTGAACCCCCCCCCCCCTCTCATTGGTCCGAATTCAGCCATCTACGAGCTTGATCTTTATTTTAATTTAAAAACTTTTAAATATTGGGGCAGGCTTCATTTTTGTTATATCCTGTGTATGATCAATGGGCATTTGGACATTTTTCATAAATCCCACCATGAGTACAACCTCAATAGCTGATTTCCCCTACGGAGTTAATTACCTATTAGGAGTCAAAAAGAACATTTTTTTTTTACTGCGACTGTCATAACTGCATGAATATTACTAATGCATTTATGATTGCACACTCCATGTCATTTGATTTCGTTTGCTACTTAATTTCCAAGTACCATATAAAAATCACTTCAAAAAATAATTATTTTGTACATCATATGAGGTTTAATGGTGCCATTATTTTAATTGCTTCCTCGTGATTATGAAATCTCACAAATGAAAATAAATTTTCTGGGAGCTTTTATTATTTTTAGACAGTCCGTTACTTTTAGAATCAACTTAACACTAGTGTAGTTACTTGTGTTAGTTTTCGAAACTTGAATATTCTAATTAGAGAAGTAAAAGAGTAATTAAAAATATTTTTAAATGTTTTGGATGGTAAACGTTGACGTCGCATACTGCCATCTGTCCTTGTATAATTTTAATAGGCAATTAAGTATGGCGGAAGATGTTCGTTGACCCTAATTTTGCCCTCAGTTCTTGCTGCATTACTCCTTGGGAACTTCTGCAGCAGCAAGTGACCTCTTTCATTAACATGCTCTTAATGCTGGAAATGTAAGATGTGATGACTGGTTGTCAACGTTTTCTGAATGTGGATTTGATTTGATTATGTGCCACCAAATAAGTTTTTCTGTCCTTGTTGGAGTTGTAGCTATGGCTTAAAATTGTGTAAAAGCATTAGTTTTAATACCTTAACACAAATACCTAGTCAGCTCTAAAAATCATGCAAAAAGTATATTCTTACAGCTTTCTTACTCACAATATCCTAAGGGGAGTCACGAATAAAAAAAACACTTTCCTCCATTCAGAATTTATTTCATAATAGCCTTACATGTTTTGTGGCCTATATTCAACCTCTCCAGGGGCCAATTATTTTCTATATATAATAACAATTAATTTATAAAATCCACAAAAAGTAAAATATTTATTAGTAGTCTTAGCTAAGTACTTGCAGTTCAGAAGTATTTCTCCAACCCTTCAAATCTATTTATTATTTTATTTAATTTATGACTCTTGTCATGCAAATTTGAAAAATAAAATAGTTGTCTATAATTTCCTCCGAATTCTTCCATTGCCCGAGTTTCGTCAGTATGATGAAGAGAGAAAATAAATTCATGGATTACCTACTTGTTAACATCTTGATGGAATCAATCTACTTCTAATCTATGAAGAACTTTTCTATAGAAAGACGGACTTTTGTTTTCCGTAGTTTTATCATCACAGGTGGTTAAATGTTTAATTGTTACTTAGATCCAAAAAAGTGCAACGGTTCCTCACTTTTGTCAAGCCGAAGAACCCAATTTCGAATCCTGAAAAAATAAAAATATTTGATACCAAGCCTTTTCTGTGTATCCGAAATTAAGCTTTAGGACAACTTTAATTTTTTTTTTTTTTTTTGAATGAAGAAAGTCGCCTTCAAACTCCAATGGATTGACCATATGAGAAGGGACATTGGCTAAAACAAAACAAAATTTTCTAAAGAAGAAGAGCCACTGTTTGTTTGGCATTACTTGCATGACCTAAATAAAAAAAATCACCTAATTTTATTTTGATTTATGAGTTGTCTAAAGACTTGCGCTGTGATGTGAACCCTCCCCTTCCATTTATCGTTTTTATCTTTTCCTAAACTCTTCCATCATTCTTTATGAAGTGCCGGAGCGTGTTTCGCCTATTCATGACCTATTATTTTGATTGATGACCTCTCTTGGAAGAATGGGACTACGCGGTTGGCTCGAGTCTCTTCAAACCAGCCTATTGGGGAAAATAGTAAGTGCGTGCTCCACCCAACACAATGGACGTGAAACATTTTATGACGTCTTAAAGATTCAACTGTAACACAAACAACGAGAGTTTACTGTATGTCTAGACACTACGCTTGGTATAAACATTCAATACCACAAATGTTTCAAGCCCGTACGCAGGGGCTGCGCAAAGTAAGCAGTTTTTCCTAGTCTTGGACATCATTCTCCATTATTCCTGTAACGAAAAGCCTATGCGAACTTAGAATTTATGCAGGAAATTATATGTTTTGTGGTTTATGTGGTCGATGTGAAAATGCCATTAAAGATTATTTAAACCTGGCTGATAATAGCAGAGATATTAAGAAGTTTTTATTTTGTCACGTCAATAAATCCCTACTCCTCGTAGAATAGGTACCAGATTTCAGCCAATAACGAACTCGGCCTTTAACATTCAAGTTTGGTAACGATCAAACAAAATGCAGAGAGTTAACCACATACCCAGTCAAATCACATTTTTAAACCTGAACTAATCAAAAGTTAGTGGAGCATGCTATGTACGGAAAAGGAAGAGTGTGGAGTGTATACCAAATAACTGTTGAATTGGTGTTGTATATTTTTTAAATTGTCCGGGAATTGACAGGACACTGGTGATGGAGCTCTTGCTTTTTCACTGTTAAATGTAATCTTTGTGGAAGGAAGGCCTGTTTTTGTGTTTTCTTCGTGATATCTACCTTCCACCGTCCAGCACTTTTCTATAGAAAAAAATGTGTTATTAAATCAAATTAACGACTGGCGATTTGGTGAATTTCACCAGTAGACTCACCTGTTTCTTGTCAAGAACCAATAAAAAACTGAAAATCGATACCTTTGACATAATTTGTTTCTCTTGCAACCCCACGATTTAGTGACAGCATTTTTACAACCTTATTCAGGTTTGAAAATGTGAAAGATATTTCTTAGGGTAGGCATTTCAAGACTGGATTTACTACATTATTGGACAAATAGAACTCAATAGACCTTCCTGAGACTCCAATCTCCGAGGCTACGTGTCTAATTTGTATCTTACTCGTTATTATTTTACTGCTTTCTTTAAGTCTTTGGTTTTCTTGGGTAGAAAAAAAAAGCCTAATCCTTCACATTTTTTTTATTTCAGCGCTAAGCGCTTTCGAAGACTATTGTCTCCCTCTTCATTGCTACTTGTATGCGCTCATAGGGAAAGACGGAAAGTGACTCTGCAAGTTCCTTGGTATTCCTTCTCAACCCTTAGTTTAAATCTCTTGCTGCTTGACTGTTTATCGCATTTGTATGGCTATCTATGACACGCCTATTCAAATCGTGCTATGCATTGAATGACGTCAACCCTTTGAGGTGTGATTGAGAAGACGTCAAGTCCATTGAAGCTCGGATTTTTAAGCGAAGCCATTATTATTAGGGTGGCCCATTTCTTAGGGATCCTTGCGGTATATACGATTTTTATTATAATCGAATTAAACCCTTTTGGTGGCATTATTGTGTGCGTGCGTACGCTGCTTACACAGGGCGCATTGTGAAGGCGCTGGCCCTCCTACGGCGCTCTGAGCATAGAGCTCTACGTGTAATTGGGCCTTAGGACTGACGTCAACACATCTGCTCCTTGGCTATAAGGAACAGCTGGTGACTCCTCGACTTCTTAGCACGTGCCCGAAGGGGGGGCGGCATCTACAATGGAGCCATCACCGTTCCTACTAGTATCAGCTGTGTGTTGTGACTTGGAGGGGGAGTCTCAGGGGGTCCTAAGACTTGTAATGGTCCAACTTTTGATAAGGTCCTTTCTAAGGAAGTTCGTTGGACCAGATTTCCATTTTCGTTATGAGCAACTGAGTTTTCCCTGTTGCAGGGCTTTACACGCCGATCTTTTTTGATGTTCTGAATTGAGTCGGTATTGATAAGTCACAACTGTATATTATAAAACAATTTGGTGGCTTGGGTTAGCCTAAACTGTGAGTTAGTATTAGTTTGGTAGTCATTTTGGGCAGCTTTAGTTTTCATGATTACAACCTCAATTTAAGGAAACCAGCTAAAAGGACGTATAAAAATGTTTTATATCTTTAATAGGTAGGGAGACTTTTTTATATTTTCGTCCATTTTTCCTCTGCTTCTATTACTTCTCATAGACGATCTTCGTTTTTTAGCTGATTTCCCATAAGGGAACTCAGCTATTGAGGTTGTACTCATGACGCGATTTTCGAAAAACTTACCTCAAATGTCCATCGATCCCAACCAGGAAGGTGACGAAAATGAGGTCCGTTCAAAACTATAATATATATACCTCCGACCAGTGGGAGGGGGAATTTCAGATATTCATAAAATCACCATTATTATGCTTATGATCAAAAAGTTGTATAGAGTCAATCTTATTGCAAATGTAATGTTCTGTCAATTTTGTGACGTGTCTATTTTCTCTATATTGATTATTAGCCGAGATATTTCCATATTAGCAGATTTCCCTTAAGGGAAATCAGCTATTGCGGTCGTACTCATGATGCGAGTTTCGAAAAATTTCATCAAATGTCCATCGATCCTACCCAGGAGATGACGAAAATGAGGTCCGTTCAAAATTATATATATATATATATATATATATATATATTTGTCTGTTAACGCTCTAGCGGTCGCAATTTTTGTTTGATCGTTACCAAACTCGGAATTTAATCGTTTTATGTAAAAAGGAAGATCAAGTTCGTTAATGGCTGAAATCGGACCAGTGGGAGGGGGGGGGTTTAGAGGGGGATTTTTGAAAATTCAAAATATCTCCGTTATTATGCGTCGGATCGAAAAATTGTTTAGGATAAATCTTATTGCAAATTCAATTTACTATAAATATTGTTCTATACATTTATTCTGTATCTTGAATATTAACCGAAATATTTGCATTTGTATTCTGCGTGTGGTCGCCAGTAGGCTATGTTCGGACTTTCCGCCGAGAGCTCTGGCGGCCGTTTCCATAACTATTCGTCCCTCGTGAATAGGTTTAGTTGTTGGTCCCTCGTATACTGGGTTATTACGCCCTAAATAATGTTTTAGGTTTAGAGGTTTCTTACTACTACAGTTGTTATTAGGCAGATTTCTCTATTGTAAAACTTCACATGGGAAATCTGCTTAGTTTACGCAGCCCCTGCGTGACGGACTTTTTTAGTTTCAGCCATCAGTAATCCTCCACTCCTACTCATGTCATATTAACTATAAGCTGTTATATCATGATTCACTTCATTCCAAGATCAAATACGAAATTTGGTTTTCATTGACCTATTACTTTGTGAGAACACGTCAAATACGTTATGTGATGACGTGATCGATTAAGATTTTTCGATCTTTACTCAAAAATGTTTATTTGATCTATTCCATATCTATTCTATATTTAGCCGTTACGGTGCACTCTCATCATTTTTGGTACTGGTTGCAATCGGATTACGAATAAGAGTGGGGGCGGGGGTGGAATTGTGGCTTAGAGAGTTAGAGGACGATTAGAAAATTAAAAATATTTTAGTTATTATGAGTCGTATCATAAAATGTTATAACACCATTTTTGTTAAACTATTGAGTTTCTATAATTGTTGCTCTATGTATTTTTTGGTAACTCGAGCGAGTTGTTAGTACTTCCTTGTCTGCCTTCAGTACTCCACCCCCCCCCTTCTACTTGTCGGTTTTTTATATATAATTAGAGACTACTTGGTGAGATGAGATCAGCACGTCGGAAATCTGCTTATTTTACGTAGCCCCTGCGTGACGGATATTTTGTTAAGTTAGGTAAGATAGATACTGGCGTTCATACATCGCGCCGAAACTAATCTGAGATGGCCTGCACGTATAATTCCCTTCAAATCTGAAAGCCAAAGTTTTTCGCTAATTATTATATCTCCTTTACTTCGAACAGGGAAGTAAAAATACCGCTGAGACGATGTAATACTAATTAAAAATAAGTAAATCAAAATGTCATTATTAAAAAAGAAACAAAAGGATGGCTCAACTACAAACCATACATATCAATCACTTCTTGAATTTTTTTTTAAAGAAATATGGCACACTTTACATAAATAAATTCGTTTTGAGCCATAATGATTTGGTTATAGTCATTACTTTCGTGCCTTACAATTTGGTTTTTTTTTTTTTAAATTTTTCGCATGGCAGAAATTATCTGTGGTCCTAGTTGAAACCCTTGGAATCTATCACCGTGACAGCATACTATTATTAATCAGCTTGTCAATGATAACGTGTCTGCGGTGGAGTCGAGCGATAAGAACCTTGTTCTGATAAATGATTAGAAGCTATTCCCGAGTCATATATAAGGTGATGTATAGTACTCTCGGCCACATGTAGAGGGCTCCAATGTCTATCTATACACTGGTGTGTAAATAACGAAATAGGGTATAATTAGTATTAGCAGATTTTCCTTAGGGGAAATCAGCTAATGAGGTTGTACTCATGGCGCAATTTTCAAACAATTTCCTCAAATGTTCGATCCTACCCTGGGTTAACGCTCTAGCATTCGCGATTTGTGTTTCATCTTTACCAAATTCGATATTTAATTACTTTATGTAAAAAAAAAAGATCAAGTCATATCTATAAATGTTGATATATAGTTGTTTTCTGTATCATGAATTTTACCCGAGATATTTGGATTTTTAGCAGATTTCCCTTAAGGGAAATCAGCTATTGAGGTTGTACTCATGCCGGAGTTTTCGATTTTTTTCTTCAAATGTCCATCGATCCTACCTAGGAGATGACGAAAATGAGGTCCGTTCAAAACTGTATATATATATATATATATATATATATATATATATATCAATCTATCTATCTATCTATCTATCTATCTATATATTTGTCTGTTACCGCTCTAGCGGTCGCAATTTTTGTGCAATCGTTACCAAATTCGATATTTAGTCGTTTTATGTAAAAAGAAAGATCAAGTTCGTTAACGGCTGAAATCGGACCAGGGGGAGGGGGGGTTTAGAGGGGGAGAATTTTGAAAATTCGAAATATCTCCGTTACTATAAGTCGGATCGAAAAAGTGTATAGAATCAATCTTATTGAAAATTAAATACTCTATAAATGATGTTATATACATTTATTCTCTATCTTGAATATTAAACGAGATATTTACATTTTTCAGTTTTCAGCCTTCAGTAAACCCCCACTTCTACTTGTGTTACATAAATAATTCTCTGTTATATAATAAAAGATATTAATTGAAGCCTAAATACCAAATATTGTTTTCATTGAACTTTTACTTTGTGAGATATATGCAAAAACGTTCTGTTGACCCCCCCTTCTTTTGTTTTTGGATTACTAAAATTTGAGTGATTGAGATAAAACTGATTTTGGTTCATTACAAATTACACCACTAGCTATAGTAAATTGTTTTCAATAAAATTAATATGATATAATCAAATATATTCCATTAATTGTTTGTCTTTCCGGTCTATCTATGCAGCACTACGAGGTTGGCTTGCCTGTTTGTTTACAATTCAGCCTTGTATTGTACATTTACTGAGCATTCACGATAGTGTTACCTGTATGTATATTTATCTATTGTAAACCCTTCATGTGGGAAATCTGCTTAGTTTACGCAGCCCCTGCGTCACGGACTTTTTAGTTTTCATCTTTAAATAATCTTGTTTAAATATTGATGCCCTACATAGTTGCTCTATGCATTTTTTCGTAACTCAAATATTAAGGGTACATCAGTAATGTTTAGTGTGATATACCAGCTTGAGGGAAATCTGCTTGGTTTACAAAGCACCTGCGTTACGGACTTTTTTTTTTATATATAAACAATTAGTTGAGATAAAACTTCTAATATTTCATAAGAGAAGCTTTCTTGGATTATTGTTTTTTTTTTCTCCGTTTTTCATATGTAATATGTAATTAAAAGTATCATTTCTCTAAATTCTGTAAGGAAACGAACATTCTTGTTAATAAGGTACTTCATGACCGGGTCAGTAGGTTTTGAACCACTCCGGGTTCTTTAAATAGAATTGTATTGAAAAACTTTCTGTTTTGGTTTTTTTTACTAACTCTCTCCATTTTTAACCATAACTTTTATTTATTATAACATTGATATAAATATTAAATGTTCTTATTCTAATGTTTGGGATTCCCGTTGAAACACAATGCAGGTAAGCAGCATATCAACGGTATACAGCCATTATCGTCTCACAATAGGAAATTTGGGTTATTCGTCCTTAGACGTCCTGCAAGGGAAACAACCTGTTCTGTAAGCCTGCCCTGAGCAACTTCGGGATTTTCTCACAGTAACAAAGAGAAATTACCAAATAATTGCTGCCTTCGTATTATTATATGTTATAATAAACTTAGAACCTGCATCTCAGGATATAGTGGCCCTTCTGGAATTAGCTAACAGTAAAAGTTTTTTTTTTCAATATGCTTTATTTATCTGAAGTTTGTTCTAGTTGTTGTGCATTATATTTCTTCATGTTTTTTCTCTTTTAGCAGATTTCCCTTAAGGAAAATCAGCTATTGAGGTCGTTCTCATGGCGTGAGTTTCGAAAAATGTCTTCAAATGTCCATCGATCCTACCCAGGAGATCTCTAGATGCAGTGTCCTATTTCTATTCAATTAAATAGTCCGTTCAAAATGATATATATATAAAATTGTAACCTCTGTCTGTACATTGATTTTTTTCTCGAAATTTCACGATAACTTTTCGTTTCACATGTCATAGACACCATAACTGCATTTTGTTTCTTTCGTGTATGTTTGTTTGTTACCTTTTCACGCATAAACGGCTGAACCGAAGTTTATGAAACTTGGTATGTATATTACAACTAACCCAACTTAGACTTTAGGCTATATTAAAATTCTCAGAGATGAACAGGAGTGGGGGTTGTAAGGGAGGCCTGAAATTAAAAATAGCGATATTTCGTTTCCTATTGGTTTTTCGGCAAGTATGAACATAACAAAAGTTGTTTATTTTGTTATTTAGAATAACTATTGTTATATACACTTTTTTCGTATAACGTATTATAAACGAGATATACGCTAAAACCTATAGCGGAAGTGAGCAATTTTATTTGGCACAAACGACTCAACCGAACTAAATAAAACTCGGTATGTATATTAGCACTAACACCTTCATTATAATAAGCCATACCAACATTTCTAGAAACGGGCAGGAGTGGGGGTTGTAAGGGAGGCCTGAATTTAAAAATAGCAGTATTTTGTTTTCTATTCGTTTTTCGGCAAATATGAACATAACCAAAGTTGTTAATTTTGTTATTTAGAGTAATTTTGGTCATATTCATTTTTGTCTTTTAACAAAGTATAAACGAGATATACACTATAAACTAAAGCGGGAGTCACCGATTTCATTGAGCGCTAACGAGTAAACGGAACTTACAAAAACTCAGCATGTCAATTAGCATTAATTCTTCCATGATTATAAGCTATATTAAAATTTTTAGGTTAGAACGGGAGTGGGGGTTATAAGGGAGGCCTGAAATAAAAATTCGCGATATTTCATTGTCTATTTGTCTACGGGAAATATGACAATTTGGAGGACAGTGAAGACTTACATAAAAAATTAATTTTATTATTAATAAATGCTAACAACGGGAATTAACCCTAAACACTGGGACGGGTAAATGTCAAAATATTAAAGCCTTGCCAAAAAAATACCATCACCATGCAGCCTTAAATTAAGGTTCCCGGGCGAAGCCGGGTATCTGAGCTAGTATATATATATATATATATATATATATTTTTGTCTGTAGCGGACTCAATTTTTGTTTGATCGTTACCAAACTCGGAATTTAATCGTTTTATGTAAAAAGGAAGATCAAGTTCGTTAATGGCTGAAATCGGACCAGTGGGAGGGTTGTTTAGAGGGGGGATTCAAAATATCTCCGTTATTATGCGTCGGATCGAAAAATTGTATAGAATCAATCTTATTGCAAATTAAGTTTGCTATAAATATTGTTCTATACATTTATTCCGTTATTAACCGAGTTATTTGCATTTGTACTCTGTGTGTGGTCGGCAGGAGTCGGCTATGTTCGGACTTTCCACCGAGAGTTCTGAGGGCTGTTTCCGCAACTGTTCGTCCCTCGTGAATAGGTTTAGAGATCCCTTACTACTACAGTTGTTATTGGGCGGATTGCTTACCCTTATTCATAAATGTTCACTAAATTGGGCTAGTATGGAAATGGCATTGACATGATGGAAACTAACCCGAGACTAATGTTCTTCCTTGGCGGGGATCGAAGCTGCACCTATTTTTACCTTCAGTTTACTGACGATAGTGGTTGATGTGCTTTAACCTGTGCCCCAAATATAAAAATAAAATATAAATTGTTTGAAGAGTTCAACCTCAATAGCAGATTTCCCCAGCGGGAAATCTGCCAAAATGAGGCCCATTCAAAAATATTAGTGTGTGTTTGTGTATACACACCAATCTATTATTTACATTACCAAACTCGTTATTTTTTCTTGTAGAACTAAAGATCATGTCCGTTAATGATTCATATCCGACTTCCTGATACTCCATCGGTGCGCCATTAATAGATTTCAAAAAAAAAAAAATTAATTTCTTTAATTCTTTGTCTTAAAATCTTGAACCATTGTCATTAATAATGGATGGTCTTATTACCTACACACTAACACAAAACTAACATTTTAAGTAAAATAATAAACTAAACCTCTATATCACTAAGTAGAAAATTAAATCATGTTATTAACTATCAAATGGAGCCTTTATTTGTTTATAATATACAATATTTTATATTTTGCTATTTAAAGATATAACTGTGAGTTAGTATTAGTTTGGTAGTGATGTTTGATCAGCTTTTAGATTTTGTGTCTCTTGCCTAATAATTGACAATTAATTTAGAATCAATTTTATCAAATAATGTTGTTATCGCTCCAGGTTAAACCCAGATGACACAACCCATCCCAAATAATCATTTAATTACTTTTGAATAATACTGGTGAACGGGGGTCTACATTCACACGTCAAAGACGTTATTTGGAAAGCTACTAATTTTTTAAAACACAGATATTCATATTTATTTATCAACGTTCTCTTTGTGCATCGAACGCTAATAGGGACGGGCTATCTACAGGTTACCACCCTTTTCTAGCGAAAGTGGGACCTAGAATTTATTCTCTGTATTGTTCAATAACTAAATGCCTACTGCTCACATGTGATTGGAACCCACGACGCTTACTAAGTTTCAATCAGAATAATTTTTATCTTAATCAATTAAATTTAAGTAGTCCAAAAATTTAAAGTGGGAAGGGGTGACCAGAACATATTTTCATGTATCTCGTATAATAAATTTCTCTTGAAAACAATATTTGGTATTTAGCTTCGAAAAATGTGGTTTATTATATGACAGAGAATTTATTGTTCATGTAACATGAGTAGAAGTGGGGGTTTACTGAAGGCTGAAAACTGAAAAATACAATTATCTCGGTTAATATTCAAGATAGGGAATATATGTATATTACAGCATTTATAGTACATTCAATTTGCTATAGATTGATTCTATATATTTTTTTTTCTTTCATTCCGACGTATAGTAACGGAGATATTTCGAATTTTCAAAATTCTCCCCCTTTCCCTACTTCAGACGTTAACGAACTTGATCTTTCTTTTTACATAAAACGACTAAATATCAAATTTGGTAACGATTAAACAATAATTGCGACCGCTAGAGAGGTAACAGTCAAATATATATACAGTTTTGAACGGACCTCATTTTCGTCATCTCCTAGGTCCTAGGTAGGATCGTTTGACATTTGAAGAAAACTTTTGAAAATTGCGTCATGAGTACGACCTTAAGGGGAATCTGCTAAAAGTATTAAAATTAGTTAAATAGGGCTAATTTTCATATTGATCCTCCTCGATTATTGCCATTCAGAATGGAGGTCTTATTACCGAAGCATTAACTCTAAAGTAATAAACTAAATCTCTATATTACTAAGTGAAAAATTAAACAATTAAACGGAGTCTTTATTTGTTTATAATATCCAATAGTTTATATTTTGCTATTTAAAGAGCTTTAGTAGGCTGGCAGGTTGTAAACAGTTTAACGGTCCTGGCGAGGGAAGATGTCAACACCTACAACTACCTGTTAGTGACATCTACCTGCGCGGCTGTTCACCTGTATTGTAAATAACTCACAAACAGCCTTCCCTCCCACCATTATTCAGAGCAGATGACTTCTTGTCATTCTCCACGCTATATCTTCCGTCTTCCAGGTTCATTGGTCTAATCCATAATTCCTACATTTGTCATGGAAGGTTCCTTAAAAACAAAATTATTGAATATTATTATGGATAGTTTGTAATTTCGATGAAGATCTTGTTTTCTTGAATAAGAAAATCACATCACACTTTCCTAGTATTGTGCTCATCACATAAGCAAATCTGTTATTTATGCAACTTAAAGCGCTGTTTCAAAATTTTGTAAAAATATGTTACAATACCATTTTATTATTAATTTTGATTAACGTAAACTTTTTACTGCTATGGCTTATTGAGACGGGTTGTCTACAGGTCGCCACCCTTTTATAGCGAGAGTGGGACTAAGGATTTTATTTAATAAGTTCGCTATTAAGCAAATTCCTATTGCCCAGACGGGAATGTAACTCACCACTATTTTATTTAATTCTTTGAAACCAACATCGTCTCAAATTAGTAGGAGTTTAGTTAGCTGTTTGTTCCTAAAACGTTTCAAACATTATTGACAAATCATCGAAAACTTATAAAAGCTAATATCGGTGCTATCAGTTTGGGTATTTTTCTTAGCAACATCTAAAGAACAGCTAAAAGGAAAGTCCGCCAAAAAATTGTATACTGTCTATTTTTAAGCTGCTATGAGTAAAAGGGCTGGTTTTTTATTGGCCTTTAGGGAGTAAGGATTTTATTTAATGTGTTCGCCTCTCAATAAATTCCTATTGGCGACGCGGGAATCGAACTCTCGATTTAACCAGCACCTTAATTCACATTGCTTCCTGAGTCTTAAAGTCTGTCATGAAGGAGCACTTAAAACTAAGCCTTTGGATGGATTGGGTAAAATGTTAATCGTATACCACCTATTTCGTTTTTACCCCTTTCAAGCAACCATATTTGAACAAAACTTGTAATTTTACTATCATTAAAAGTTCAGTGACTCTTTAGCATAAAATGAGAATCACATAAGTACAATTGGGGGTTTACTGAAAGCCAAAAATACATATTACTTCATTAATATTCGAATTAGATAAAATTATGTAAACCTACAATTACTTAAGAACAATGATTAGTTATATAATATTTTACCAATGAGACTCACAATAACAGAGATATTTACGGTTTGGCACTTTACCCATTTTTTGAACCCTCACACTTATCCGTCCGATTTCAGGCATTAATTTATTTGTTTCAGTTTTGATGTTGACGTGGCCTGTATATTACGAATTTCTTCATTAATCTACCCATTGACGTATTGTTTGAAAAATGATTATTATAAGCAAGTTTTATATCTAGCCGAGGGTTCAGATATCTTGGCTATTGCATAACATGTCTTGATTATTTAACGTTTTAAATGGTTTGACCTAGATTAATGGACTTCCATTTTTAGAAGACGTTCCTTAAGGAAGATCAGCTATTGAGGTATTTTTGGTTGGTTGTTGATTTGAACTTCAGAATATGACTTGTTTACTATTGCAAATACGTGTAGGTAATGGCCAAAATGAGGTCCATGTAGCCAAAATGTTTTCAAACTCCATTGTACAACTTTCACGTAAAAGGTCTAGTCCGTTAATGGCTTCAATCGCACCTGGAGCAGTGAAGGCACAAAACGTAAAATCTTGATTTTTTTCGTTATAATGCATCGGATCGAATGTTATGCTACGAATCTCGTTATTAAAGTAATGTCCTCTAGTTGTTATCTGTAAATTTCCTAAAATTAACCTAATTAAATTTCCTGTAAATATCTCTAAAATTAACGGTAGTTAATAAGTAGTTGTAGTTTTTCCTATCGACCTTAAGCAACTCTCACCCCACACATGAAGCTATTATATTGCTTCACATCTCATTTCCAAGTTCAAGCCTTGCTAACATAGGATTCATACTGACTCAGAAATAGGGATAGTGAGAATGTGTAGATGATGAATGATATTCAGATGGCGCCACCTGCGTAAATTCTTCTTTGTTTGCACAGCTCTTGAATGGCGAACTTTTATGTGCAGATCTCGGTCCCTCGTTCTGGCTTTTATGGGTTCCAGGCAATATCATTTAAGACCGTTGTCCTAAGGAGCACCTATCGTCTCGGACTGTTGGCTTTCGCCTGCTTCAGGTGTACGTCAGGTGGACACGAATCAACCAGAACGCCGCTGTATACATTTCACGCACAACTTCACCCATATGTCTTCCTACTCCTATGAACTTTAAATTGTTCAGCCTAGATGTTAAATGACTACACGTTCTTACAATATTAATCTACGAATTGTTTCCGAACCGTTTTTTTTTTCTATTTCTTCTTTAAATAAATATTACTAAATTAAATAAAAACATATAATCTCTTCGGTTCTTTTGAATTCGTCCTCTAACTGAATAAAATTATTCATGGTTCCCTAATTAAAAGGATAAAATGACTAGTGAATCGATAATGTTTTAAAAAAGTATTTGAGAGATGCGTTTTACTGAAATACTAAAAATCAGAGTATATACATTCAAAAAATGAATTCTCCTGTCTTTCACTTGAAATTTAAGTTTTTCATTCTTCATTATACAGTTAAACCAACATAGATGAGGGCTAATTACTACAGAACAAAGGTTTTGAGATTAAATATGTTTTAATTAATATTCAATGGCTTAAGTCAGGTTTTTATAATTTTATAATAAAATTATAATATTTTCATCTGCATAAGTATTTATAAAAAGAGTTTTTCTTTAATTTCAATTTTTTTTTTTTTTATAATTATTTTAAGAAAACGCTTCTATTTAACAATTGGCAATTTCTTATAAACGAGTGGCCAAATGGTAGTCCATAATTAAACCAATTTTAATTATTAGTAGATGAATAATAACCTAAGGGAAACCTAATAATAAAATGAAAAAGATAGGAGAACTACAAAAACTAAAATTAATATTGGAATTTAATCATTATTTTAACTAAACACTCAGTTTTGGGAAAAATCACTTTAGCCACAGTCTATTTTTAAAATGGTTATCATACTTATAGAAATATATTATTTTATTGGCAATAAAAACATTAAACTTAAATTGTATGATCAATTATATATTTCCAGTTCCAATTTGATAAATAAGTATTTACCAGTTAAGTTATTTTTTTTTTCCTAACTCTTTAAATCACCTCCCATCATTGGGCAGTCTCACTGATTCATTCAGTTTCCAAAATAATCTTACTGAGACAATTAATAGTCCATTGATAGAACGACTTATTATCAAATTTGGGGTTATCTAGTAAAGCGAAAAAATAGTTTTAAAAAATAGCGGTTTGCTAAAGTGGGTCAATTCCTAAGATATTTAAACAGCTAAATAACCAAGCTGGCGTTATGCAACAGCCTTGATTACTGCCAATAGACAGCTGAGTTTTCTCTTAGATTCGTACACAATCAAAGGAATATATATATTTTCCATGAAATATTAATGAATAAAGACTACTATAATAAAGTATATCGAAGCTATGTACACTAAGGCGCCCATGTGCTAAAAAACGTTTTAGTGATTTATGTTTCAATCCAATCGCCATGGAGTCATCGTCTCATTCTGTTCTTTAGTTTTCACTTAGTGGGAACCCTATGTGTAAACAAGAGTTGAATTTTTTTTTTCTCTTGGTGCTAAGCAGCAAAATAGTTAATTGTGAACATTGATGAATGAGCTGAGATATTGATGTCTAGCAATGCAAAAATACGAAATGTCGATTTCGCTAACGTCCCAATAAAAATTGTGGCAGTGCCAACTGACAAATTTCCATCTATGTGTGCATGTGTCACACACTGCACACACCTGAACTCATTTTGCTCATGTGCTAGGAGTCCGTGGACATTCGAATTTTTTTGCTTCAAAACTCTCGGTTCACAAAAGCTGTCTTCTTTTCAAAGAAATCTTTTAAAAACAAAACTCCGTATTTCGTTTTATTTCATGAAAATGTTCTTAATGCCGTTTAATTTGTGTAAATTTTCGCATGTGTCTCTTAGCACTTGTATCTATTTTCTCACATCAAGCTCTCGCGTTGTTATTTGAAAAAAAACATTATTTAGCTTTATAGTTTTAATTTCTTTTTTCACAAGTAAAGTATTAATAATATGCTTTTATGCATAGTGTTATATTAATTTCTTCTTGAACGATTCAGTTACATTAAAAATCAATCTTGGAATAAATTAAAATTAATATTTGTACAAAGAAATAAATAAGATATGATTTACCAATGACCCAACAAATCTGATGTCATTTGAGTTGAAAGGGTAAGATTTTATACAAACACTATTTCACCTTCATTAATTTTATTAAAACTACGTGTTGCGGATTCTTTACTTCAACGCTTCATCAGTAGTACAATCCTTTCTGATGAGGCGTTGAAGTAAAGAACACAAGAGTTCTAATAAAGTCATTGAATGATAAATACTGTTACTTTGACTACAAGTGATGTCATAAACAAGAAAATAAATTAGCAGAATTGTATTAATACAATATAGTATATTATTCCCAATAAATGGAAAATTCATAGAGATTGATTAAATCTAACTTTTTTTTTTTTTACCCTTAACATTTTTATTAGGCACACCTGTTAACTAAAATTGTACTCTATGTTTCTGACTTTGTATGTATAACGTTGTATGATTGAACGTAGTAAATTATTTGCTAAATAAGTGTCCGTGTTATATTTATAATTGTTCTTGTTTTCTCCTATCAGAATAATAATAAGTTCTCCTACCAGAAGTGTTAGTTGCCTAGCTTTGTACCTATGGAAATAAGGCTTGAATAAGAAATTTAGCGTTTCATATTTTCATGGCATTTCACTTTTAATTAGATCTACCTATAAATTAATCAAATAAAGACAATGGAAAAAAAGTATTAGACCTAGTATGTGTGATTGCAAAATATTAGAAATCATTCAGGCAATGTTCTTTTTTCTCTTAATTTAATTAAATGGTTGTGATCTTACATTTCCATGCTTGGGCTTTGTTTAATCACAGTGCTGACAGCTATTATTGAACTTAAGACAGGTTACTATGGAATGGTTCTCTAAAAATTGGAAATTCGTGTGGCCAGCTCCAGTCTTCTATTTTCCTGCGTACCCTTATTCATTTTCTTAAAATGGTCTGTAACGGAATAATGTTCTTCATATTTCTAAAATTAGAAGATTAGAAGGCTTGTCAATCAATAATTTTATACAAAAGTAAATGTTCTTTCCTCAAATATTGAATATTCTGAGTATCTACATCTAATGCTTCTTTTGGTCAGTGATTAGTAAATAAAGCATAAGATTGAAAGAAAAAAAAAAAAAAAAACTCTTTTTCTTATTCAGTTTCTCTTTTGATTTGATTTTACTTTGGAATAAGTATATATCTTTGTAGTTGCATTGGCTTTGAAAATATGTTTTAAATTTCTAGTCTTCTACTCCCATGCTAAATAATTTGAGATTCGTGATGTGTTACTTCGTTATACCCATTAATATCTCTATGATTTAATATGCTTGAAAATACATTATATTTTTCTTAGTTAGTAAAACGATATCCGTACCACTTCAATAATATAGTTATTTTTGTTAGATTTGAAAGGTGAATCATTGTACTTCCCAACCTTGTCAGTTATCTTCCTTTCTTTGCTAGATGTAGAAAACATATTTTTAAAATTCAGGATTTTCAGGTAATAGAAATGGTAAGGGGGTTGTTTTTCTTAGTCATCACTTGTTGGTCAATTTAAAAGCACTGTTTTTAGTTTTTGGTATTACGTTAATGTTAATATAAATATTTAACTCCATCTTGTGATTTTTAGAAGAGAAATTTTATAGATGGATGATTTAACTCATTTTTTATATCAATAGTTCCTAAGAATTCAGTCCCTAACCTTATGGATATTTATGTCCTTTTAGCTACGATTTTATAGTTACTAGGATCTAAAATGTATAATGAACCAAGGTTCTGTAAGAATTATAATATCGAAATGTGAAAATATCATTCACACGTCTATGAAAAACTATTTTACTTCCGAGTTGAGTTACTATTGTCATATATGCATTTATATTTTGAAAGGTATGACTATAGTGTGTTAGTAAAATATTCATAATTAGACGTGATACTTCAAAGAAGCATTTCACTTACCTGATTTTGAGAAAATTATTTAGTAAAGAGGATTGTAGTCTGTGTGAATAGAATTAAGGAAAATTTATAATATTTAAGTGTCTAAACGTTTTAGTAGATTTCACAATTACTATATAAAACAATAATATAGAACAATTATAATAAAGAGTTAACAAAGACAACGCTGAATACAATCAAGTTATATTATTCCATAACAAAAAAAATCAATTGTAAAAATCTAGATAAGTGCTAAATGAAATTTTTTCTAAAACATTTATATGAATTAAATATTTATCGCCACTTTGAATGTTAGCATTAATACTAGTGTGCTGGAAGAAAGAGAATAGAATATATAACATTTGGCTGACTTTATTGTAATTACAATTCGAATCAGCTTCTTATCATAAAAAAAAATAAAAAAGGAATAAAAAAGGAAATTTCATATGCTTCACAAGGATTATGCGTCACATAGTATGGGAATGTTACACTGCTCGTGTCATTGTTACCACTAAATGACTTTGAGGTTAATCTGTTGGAAAAAATAAAATGGAGTACATAAAAAATAAGAATCACAATGACTTTTATTGTAGCAACAAATCGAATCTTTGAGATCATAAAAATGAAGATTTCACATCCGGTACCCTTTAGAAAGTCTAGGAATGTTACAATGCTCATGTTGTTATCAGTCAGAATGCTTTGCTTCTATGATATGATCCAAACAGTTAATATCTCTTTTGATATTTCATTCTGTATATATTCTGAAAAATTATTTGAACTCCCAAAAGCAGCCAAATCAAAAGGAGGTTGCTTCGAATTAGTCAATTATATACCTAAAGGAAGCAGCATATATCTTCAGCAGTATATTATATAATATAATGATGTTTGTAATTAGTTGTGAAGGTTTAGAAAACCAAAAATCGGAGTGTAAATCGGCGAGACAGAAAACTCAAACTTCTACTTTTCAAATACCCGTGATCTTTAAATGAAAAATATTCGAATGCTCGAATTTGTATGAATTACTAATGAAATTCCCTACAATGTATTATGAGTGTTATTGTAAAATGTTTCCACTTCGCGCCCCATTCATTTACTCCTTATTCTTAATTTTGGTTTCCTTCTAGGCTTCAAAATGAAGTTCAGAGGATTTTTTTAAGCGATTATAGCTTTGCTGGTTATAACCACCCACAGTAAAGTAAAAAATCACATTGAATGTCTTTATTTAAGTGTACTTTTTTGCTGTGATGCGAACTTGAAAGACACTATGACATGGTCCTATAATTTTTTGAACAGTACTTAATTGTCATATGGGATAGTCCTGTAGAATTATCTTATGATTTATTGTATGTCATATTGTAAGGGTAGTGTTATTTAGTGATTTGCTACGTCAGCCGATCCTGACAACTCTTTCCTTCTTGTTTATTCATTGGTGTGTTTGAGGGCGTCTACCCTTCAGTATTTTCTTTTCCCGAGATACGGCCTGGGCTGACCCCTCTGGAGAAAATTACGAAAAACCTGTCCCCGTTTCATTATTGCCCGTAGCCCATACGACAAACTCTAAACTCAGTAATTAAACAAACTAAGATAAACTGGGTTTGTAGGTGGCAGTGTCAGCGATGTTCCAATTTATGCTTTTATTGTTTCGTAATAAAGATTGTGCCTCTGCTTCCTAGACCGCTACGTCGGGAGCGGGTGATGTAATTTTCTGTTCTCTTTTTACACGATTTTTGTTGACTTATATTCAGGTTTTTTTTATCGCGCCGTGTTCCCGCCAGAATTAAAGTGCGCCTTATCAGCTCTTATCAGCTACTGCTCCCATTACTGCCGCTGTGTGTGACCCACATTAATCTGTCTCAGTTTTTACGCCACTCCTTTAGGTGTGTTTCTATTTTGGGCTGTGTATTGGATGAATATACCATTTCTCTGTTATAATATGATAATCTATTTTGCAATCAATGATAGGTACATTCATTTAAGCAGATCTTACTATAGTATCATCTGTTGAGGTTGGCATGAATCACACCTAGGCCTCAAACAAAAAAAACCTAAGCTCCCAAAAATAATAAGAAATTATTCCAAAATAGGTCATTAATCTCTTCCAGACTGCAACTCATACCTGCACTGATGTAATTACAGCTTCTTAATTGAGAAGGAAGTCAGGCAGCATTTGATAAAAAAATAGTTGGAGAACCATTACTCAGTAAAACTCCTCAAAACAGTCCTCTGATAACCTGTACGTATTCTTAATACAGACACTACTACAGTTATATATTTACAAACTACCCTCTTTGCTATAGTGCTTGAGGGAATTTCGTTATTGAGCTATTTCTCGTATAGCAACATGTATATCATAATATAAAAGAGACTTAGTTATTCTGACCTGCCGAATATACCATTATATTGGCCAAATTCATCAAATTTAACCATAAAAGGGCACGTAAATGGAATTCTTATCCGATGTCATAATTTTTAATTGGAAATCAAAGCTCACTTTTATCTGGCCATAATTTATAATGGGGCAACCAAATGTGACCCAGTATTGAATTGAATAATTTGTGTTGTTTTTTTTCTTATAATATGAGCCCACTAAAATCAAAACGTACTCACTAATATACATTAATTATATGCCCACTAGTGTGTATTATGTAGCATCGCTAGATACTCTCTATCTCAGTGTACATTTTACTAATACTCCCAGTTTTTTTTTATCTTACATTTGTTACAAAATAAATTATTGCAGTGCCCATGGTTTTAAAACGCTTTAAAATTAAAACTCATTTATTTTGCATTGTTGATATATAAACGATCAATTTTATTTTTCCTTTATAATTAGTTCTCAACGTATTTCTAATATTGTTCATGTAATATTATTGATATTAATACCAACATTAATGTTTGGTAATAAATTATTTTTGTAGCTTCATTTTGATTCGTAATATTAAAGTATATGCGTATGTTAGATTCATTTTTATCCCCGCTAATTAATATAAAGGAACAATTTTTTTTTTTTTTTTTAGTGCTCACTCTTCAGTAAACCCACACTTCTGCTCATTTTACATTATCAATGAGCCCAGTAAATCACTAAAAGTTTTATTTTAACTTTGCATATGACTCATTGTTTCCATCTGACAAGGGCGGTAAAATAAAAAAAAAAATATAATATAATAATATAAAAAATACAAATGAAAAATTTATATTTCTACAATTCTTGCTGTTCATATGTTTTCTCTAACCCAAAGGTTAGGCGTGATATTTGCATTTTGTTTAGTTTTCAGTCTTCTGTTATTTAGTTGTCACTTCGTCTAATGCGATCTTCACTTCGAGCACCTCGGCCACTAAAAATCTCATTCCTTGTTTAAATTTCAGGTCCTGCTAGATTGAATTTTTATTACAGGGAAAATGGAAAATAGACCCGTGAGGGACTTTTATTTAAATTGACCTTACCCGTAAAAGTAATTTATTAATATAAATCATAAATTCAGTAGACTCCGTGTTGTTAATTTTAATGTTTTTGGTCCACATTTTTTTTTGCTCATTATTTGCCATCAAAATGTTTTCTGTATTAAGTATTTGGCGTGCGGTTCTTTCTGTTTGATCATTTCCTTATCTGGAGTCTCTTTTCCAGCCTTGATGGCTGTCACGGAACAAAGTAGTTAATGCGTTCGTTGGAAGAAAGCTTTAGCCGAAGAGGGATTTTTCTCTAGGGCTGGAGACCTGGGCCTCCTAACGAGCTAAGCTTTGTTTCAGGACGGGTCAGCCTCCCTCCAGCTTAGAGGGGCGCAGGGTCTCTAATTATGAAAACAGAGATGGCCGACCGAGGGATCTCTCATGGGAACTACTTTAAGCCCATTGTTTCTTTAAATTTATATTTTAATTTCTCTCCCCAGGACCCTCATCTACTCTCGCTCTCCTCTTACAACCTGTATCTCTTTTCTTGTCTCTCTTTCACCCTCCCTCTCTCTCGTGCACACAGGGAAGTTCACGTCCCGCAAACACTGACACATGAAGGATGGTTTTTTGCTGTTACACTTTTTAACTAGGAGCCCAATCCTTGAAACAAACGGTTCTTTAATGAATCAATGTCGGTTTTGAAAACAAAAACACTCATTGGTGCTTTTGTGGTTTCGTGTCCCCCGGGCATATCTCTGTATTCTACTTATCAGCCGTGTCAACAGTGACAGTTCCTGGACCGACGAAAAAAAAAATAAAAGACCTAAATAAATAGCAAACTAAACTTCCTTGAAGTAACGGTTCTTTTTCCAACCTCTTGAGTATAGCTTGAAACCTCGTGAATGTGCCATGATAGTATTATTTTTACTCCCGACTACGAAGTATTGTAATAAACATTGCGAAGAATTTCGGTTTTCAGATTTGAGCAGAATTATCCTTCTAACACTTCATTAACCCATTTTCACTCGTTTCGTTTTGTATTTCTCATAAAAAAAAGGGGGTTTTTCATAGAATATTTAAACTCATATTTAGAACTGTCATGGCATGTAGTTTTGAACCTCGCCTTTTGATCGAAACCGACAAAGGTGGAATGTAGGGGGGGGGGGGAGGTTTAGTGGGAGAAGAAAATAAAATAACTGTTAATTGCACCGAAACTATTACGATACGTTTTTTTGTTCATCATAAAAAGTTCTATAATTACTTCCAAGACTTTTTTTGATTTGATGCATTGGAACCTAGATTTCGTATATCAGAATCGCAGGAAATAATCTTAAATAAAGTATGACAAAACATTCTGTTTGTAAACAATTTACTGGGTGTACAAGGAAGTCATTATGTTTTCTCTTTTATTAATTATGTTTTTAATTTACCTAATCTCTTATTATTTTTTTATTATTATATCGAGTATTATTTAAGTATTTATATTTTTAATAAATCACCTCGAATCATTTCTAAGGTGAAAGCCTAAGTAATTATAGTTTATTTCTTAAGATAGAATAATTTACACAATAATATATCACTAAAAAAAAATAATAGTTTTTTTTTTATTGATTTATTAAAATGGATGCATTCAAAAAGGCGAACAGCAAAAAAAAAAAAGTAACTAAGAGTGAACTATGGCATACGGTGATTCATGAAACTGTTCATTGACATACCAGTCTTATATGACGCAAACGATATTGTATATGAAAACATCAAAGTGATGAAAATATAAGCATAGAGTGGGGGGATAAATAAAGGAAAGGAAAAACCAAAATAAAATCATCATCATTATCAGAAATAACATCTATAATAATGCAAGGGGGTGTAAACACAAAAAAAAAAAAATCCTTTTCTTGTTTAATCACTTCCATTACTGAAAAATGTTTTAATTTACCAGGATTCTTCCTACTAGGTGATAAAAAGCCTGTTAAACAATGCCTGCGCAAGCTAAAATGTTTCTCATACTGAATGATTCACAAGTTGGTTGATCTTAGATGCTATACTGTATTTTTCTTTTAGTAAGAACCTTCGTGACCTTGAAAAATGGAGTTTTAGAAATTGAGAAAGGGGAGTAAACCTATTGTTAGCAGCCCTTGTATTTGATTACTTCATAACAAAAAAAATGATTATTTGTATACTTTTTTATGTTCCTGGCAAGAAAGTTGGGGCAATTAGGAATTACGTTTTTCGCGAAAGGTTTGCCTTACTCAAAAACGGTAGCCATTGATACACGTCTTGGCAATTCGGACCTATTTTCATCTTAACTGAAGTTTCATCATTATCACCGAAAGATAGCGTCTTAACTGCATCATACGCTTCTTTGTCGAATCCAATAAATAAGGCATGTTCTTATACGTGTGTACATAAACATATTGGAAAATATATCCAATGGCAAATTGCCATTATTATTTTCATAATTCTACTCCAAAAAGGGCACTGGGCCTTTGCCATCATTCTTCCATAGCTAGGTTCAGAATCAGTTATTACAGATCCCTAGCTTCCGCAGATCCTTTCTCTGATCATTCATTAAGTGTACATGTTTTTGTTCAGAAGATACTGAAACGTTCAAAAGATCGCACTTCTGGACAAGTCAGATAACGAACTGCCCGATTTTCTCTGATACATTAGAGCTATCGAATTTCCGTTGGTGATATATCACCGTCAAAATGGTGATAATGTTCACTATTCTATTTTATATGTATTTACCACTGATGGCTAGTATTGTTATTAAGTTAAGCCAGCCGACACATAGCATACGATTTCACTATAGCCTTTTTAGCAGCTCTAGGAAGTTCTCAAAAAGGAAAATACAAAAAAAAAAAAAAAAATTCAGAACTTCAATGACATATATATTAGTTCATAAC
Source organism: Riptortus pedestris (assembly GCA_019009955.1). Classification (NCBI taxonomy): domain Eukaryota; kingdom Metazoa; phylum Arthropoda; class Insecta; order Hemiptera; family Alydidae; genus Riptortus; species Riptortus pedestris. The sequence continues at coordinate 123,024,491 of CM032232.1, forward strand.
TGAAATGTGAAGCCTAGCTATCAAGAAACATGATTCTTACAGAGAAATGTGTGTAGGTTCATTTGAAACCCCTCAAAATTAACGTTTATCAATTTTCCATCCTGTTAAGTCAAATTGGCTCTTGTAACGGCTATCTATCCAATTTGTTTACTGTGTCCAATGATTCAAGAGATTAGTAATACTTCATTGTGGTAACAAAAGGTAATCAATGGCCATAATGCATTCGACGGAGGGTTGTAAGCTTCTGACTCATTCGATCAATAGAGAGGATCCAACGTATTTTCGCTATCCGCCCTCTCCTAGCGTCAAGAGTTCGCTACCAATATGTGCGCGCGTGTGTGTGTATACATACACATATGCACATACGATTCATGGAGAAAGGCTAAATATACTTTGCACCTAACTACCTGATCACCAATAACGGGTCAATTATTTTATCGTACCTTATCAACTAAAACTATTACGTTTCTTAGTTTTAGGTTGTTGTTTTTTTTTCATTACAAGGAGCCAGTATCTTTTTATTTATTCATTTCTTATTCTTTTTTCACTACTTTGTTTTTATTATAGCTTCTTTTAACACACAGTTTGAGTTGAAGGTTGGGTTTTTATAATAGAATCTAAGGTTTCTTGTTTTAAAGAATTCTCTGGATTTCATTCAATTACCCGATTCAATATGAATCTCCGAATTAGTTGAAACTTGAATTTCTCATTAGAAACTATATCTGAATGCTTAAGTTTTTCTTTGTCGAACCTTTGGATTAAACAACTCTGGCTACCTTTTACAATGGGATATTTTTACTGGCTCCTAGGTTACGATTATCTTGGATGGTCTTCTTTTATAAATTAGTTTGCATATCTTATTTTGGATGATGTTTTTTCTTTTCTCTAGACTCTATACGATTATTTTCTTTGTAAATTCCTTGGTATGTCATAGGGTTTCGTGAGCCCTGGGTTGTTTTCCTCTTTTCTCTCCTGAATAGATGACTTCTGAAACGACGTTTAACCTATGTTAACGATACTTTCTTAAGTTTGTGAGGTTTCGTGTTCCTTGCACATTTCCTTGTTCTGTACTTGGATGTTTTTTTCCGATTGGGATAGGGGCCAAGTATAAAACATGGATTATTGTTTTCAATGTATTGCGAACTTAACTTGTGTTGGCAATTTGTAGGATTTATTATCGTCTAAGATCCAAGTCTTCCATTGAAACCACTTTACCTGGCAGAGAAACGTTTTTATATGGTTTGACGCACGTTTAGAACAATATGAGTTTTCTAATGTGAATATCCCAATGGGTTTTAATCAAACATTGTTAGTGTATCGGCATTCCCTTTATAAGAAATGTGCATAGAGTTTATTCATGCCATTGTGAGTGACCTTTGGAGTGAATCGAATATTGGAGGAGTTCGTTTATATTCTTGTCGTGATTCTTTGGAAGGAGTTGGGCGCTTATTTCTCACAGTCGCCGAAAGATAAGGCACTGCCCTACAATAGTTTGACGTCGATTAAGTGGGTGTCATCCCCTCTTAGACGAAGCCAATTAGACGAATTGGAATACGTAGGATGGATATCATACGAATATTCTGCAATTCAATCATCCTTAAGGCTTCTTGATTCTTAGCAGTAAATGGATTACCATAACCTTTTATCGGAACGTGTGCGCAAAGCTTCTTTGAAGACATTCTAAGCCCCTATTGGCCTCAATCATTTAACAACGAAATGCGGGCCGTTCATCTATGGAGTTGCTGTGATTCTTTTGAACGAATTGTGGGCGTGCTCCTCATCGTCGCCCAAAATCCTTCTTGAAGGAATGCCTTACAATTGTAAGATGTCGTCACAATAGGGGCAGAGAGGGTCTCCTAGAACAAGGGACAATGACTTCTAGCCGTGGCTATTCTTGCTGGCGGGGGTGGCTACCGTTAATGAACGACAGGGGGCGCGGCATATGTGCCTGATAAGCCCCCTTCATATCAACATCTGTTCCACTCTCGCACAAGAGTTTTATCACATTATAATACAATACAAACTTATATGTGCCTCTTGCAAACAACTTGGCTTACCGGTTTTTGGATATAGTTGTTACAAGGTTCTTAACAACATAACAGAGGTATCTCTGAGCTTTCATGACAGTCCACTTCGTAGGTGAAAATAATAGTCCTAAAATCATCATAAATAGTTGCTCTTGTTATATATTCTACTTTCTTAAGGGTTCACTACTGAGAGAGATTATTTCTTATAAATAAATAGTATATTTATTTCGTTCCAAAAAATAAGTTACATTAGTCATTATGGATTAATAGTAAACAGGTGTCTATGTAAGACAAATGTTTTGATGACAATAACCATAAGTGTGTTAGGTTTCTTATAATTAACCTTCTGCTTTGTAATGTCTAGCCTTCTAGGACACTATGCCAAGAAGACTTGAAGTAGCAGCACTGCCGATGACCGCTTGATCAACGATTTTTTATTCTGTGTTTTAGCTGATATTCCTTAAGGAGGATTCATAATATATGTTATTATCAGTTGGAAAACGTTTATATAATTAATGTTGTCAATTTAATCTTCTACAGTTCTTGACTCTTGTCATTTTCCTTGTCTTAGTCTTTTGTAACCCTCTTTCACTCCTTATTTCATATTAACAATAGGTTATTGTATGATGAAAGCTTTAATACCAAATATTGGTTTACTTTTACTGCTTTACTTGATGACCTACATGGAAATATATTTTTTGTGGTGTCATCAATCGGTATATGTTCTTGTGTCCACGATTTTTAGATGGCCGATACCATACTCAATATTAGAACTAGAGAAGGTGGGGTCAGAGGAGGCTTTATAAAAATTTGAAATATCTCTGTTATTTAGTCTCTGTAGTTAGTCTCAACAAAAATTATTATATAATCAATCTTGTTAATTTTCTAATGTTCTGTGCATGTTTTCAGTAAGTGAATAACTTGTGTGTACCTAAGCTTTCATTTAACTTCTCTCCTAATCATGGAATTTTCACTCAGAGTAATTGTTTAACTAATCGTTTTCATTAGCTTCTTATTGCGAAAGAAGTAGATACCCGAATTTGAGATGACATCATCAACGACTCACTTAGAACACGTGGGAAATCTGCTTACACTACGCTGTACCTGCCTGAAAGGCTTATAACCAACTCATCAACAATTAGGTATTGGCCCTTGAAGCGTACATTGAGGTCAATTACAAGCGTTCATTGAGAGACATTATTTTTTGGATACCGTAGCTCCAGCTTTTCAAATTATATTGCACAAGCTGTATTATTACATGGATATAATCTGCAGACGTTAACAAATATATTACGAGCATTTAAATGGTAGTAGGGAGCGTTCGAAGCATTTAAAACATTAGTTGATAGTTTAAAACTGTGACATTTAACAACCGTTGGGCCTAAATAATGCATTGAAACAGACCTACCGAACTAACGAACTGGTGAGGCGCCGGACGTAAGTGGCTTAAGAAGGAAATGAGAATCGTGACATTTTAGAAGTAATGGAGACAGTCGAGCAAAGGAGAGGAGCAGCCTCTTCTGAAGTCTCCTTTTGGACGTGTCGGCTATCCTGGAATTCCCTTTGGATTAAATTTAATGCGGTATCCTTTAAATTCCCCTAGCCCTTTAATATTAGCGGAGTTCCCTTAACAAACATCAGCTGTTCAGATTGTACTCATGGCTCGATTTTGGGAAGCAATCTTTAATATTTCCACCCATCCAACGTAGACGATGCCAAAAATGATGAACGATGCGAAAGTGGCCACAGCTCTTGGTTAACCGATACAAGCTCCATGTGTGGAACTAAAGATGAAGTTCCTTTAACAGCCGAAATTGGACCTAGAACAATGAGCGATTTAGAGAAAAAGGAAAGTCTATCAATTCTACTTAATACATGACGCAAATGTATTATACATCGCCTGCCCCTGTTCCCAGATGTCTCTAAAATGTATAAAAGTAAACAAACTGACTCCCAACGTCAATTTTTAGGGCATATTATGGCCTTGCAATGCTACATTCACACTCATTATCCAATCTAAGTATTATCCGACCAAAGCTACTTCAGTAGTGTTTCTTAATATTGAGTAATGCTATCCATGATAATGTAGAATATTGTTTTAGTTCCATTTGAACGGATCAGGAGATATATTTTGTTTATTCTTAATCACTCAAAAATTCTATAAGTTCACTTACAACATTTACAAGTATATATCAAGTTCGCTAAGCACTAAAATTGGACTTGGAAGAGTAGGGGTTTGGTGGCGGTGACAAATATACAATCACTAAGCCACTACTAAACATTTCATATGCAGCTTAAATTTCAAATCGTGTTTTTATAGAGCTAACAGTTTGACAAAACGACTATTTTGGCCTTCAAGGGAAACCTCGATAGCTGCTAGATTCGTTAATATGTTGGATAAATATCTCTCAATCGTGATTTGATAAGAATTCTGTCATTTTCCTTGTTGCATTCAATATTGCATCTGTCTTATTTGATCTATTTACACTCTAGATTGGCTTGTCAATTTCTTGAAGAATACCGGATTTCAGAAGGTAAGATAGAATCGGTCATATATATATATGTGTGTGTGTGTGTGTGCAACCATTAACGTCTAGAATTCAGCCTTTTTAGGTAATCAATCGCCCCAAATTTTATATCAGCGAAAACAACGGAAATCATTTAGCCAACCCATTCCTTATGTAAATCGCTTCCATCGGGACATCCTCATTCAGGTTGATTATCACAATAAAAGGTACCCTATGACGGTTTGAAATTCCGGGGGTACTAGCTGAAGTATTTCTTCTATGTTTGCCGGCCAATGCTATCAGAATTTCTCCCTTGAACTCGAAAAGTCGTCTGGAAATTCACATGATCCTCGTATCACGATTCTCCGTCATTGAGATGCTGGATGGATGGTGAAGGAATCTGGTATCTCAGTTAAGAAAACCAAGGCCTTGCTCCTTCACAGTTATATATTCTTTGCTACAGAGCGCTTTCAGAGCAAACGCTCCATCACCAGTGCCCTTTCAAGAGGATTTCCTGTAACTCACCACTCTTCTGGTTATATTAATACCCACTGTACTAGTTGATTCTTTTGCAGGGACTTTAAATGAAAGCTAATGTCAAGAAATGTACTAATATGCAATGAAAAGTAAGCATATTTCTCCCTATCTAGGAATGGCGCTTATGGGGTCATCATCAAATCAATCTCTATTTGTTCCTTATAAACGTTCCTATGTATACGGTCCGTATTTGTTCCTACGTTCTGCTTGAAATTCATATTTGGCGTGAGATATCCATTTAAACCGCAAGAGCAGGAGTGAGTGCTTAGTGAAGGCTGACAATTAAGAAAAAAGTACAAATAACTAAGTTAATATCCATACTATCACAGACTGCTTAGAGATACTCAATTAGGTCGTCAGAGGGTTTTTCAATGTCACTCTCAATGTTTAGTATTTTTCATTTTACCCCTTCTGTTAACCCCACTCCTCGTGGTCCTATTTCAGCCATGATACACATTCTTTATTGATCCTTTGGTTAAATGTTGAATTTTTGCCGTCTCCTAGAGCTTTGGCAAATACATACTTTGAATCGACCTTGTTTTAGGTCGGATAGGTGGTAATTTGCTGATGATTATCATAAATCAGTGGCGTCAATAAAAACGTATGAACTGACTTTTCTCAACGAGCTGATAAACTGTGTAACATAATTCACTAGATTATCTCGTAACCGATTCTATACAGACTGCGCGGTTTTACAGCAACACAGTGTTGATAATGTAAAATTCACCTACATATATCCACCAACAAGTATAACAACCCCCCCCCCATTCCCCACAAATATTTACGGAAAAAATGATGATACTTCTCTTATATTTTTCCTATTCAGTTGTTATATCTTGATGTTAATGAACTCCCGGGCGATTCCCTGCTATTGACACCATGATAAAGATCTGTGGAGGTGTTATGTGGTCTTTAACTGGATTCCCTTTCAGATCAGCTGATTCAGAAGTGAAAATACCTGGCTAGGTATAGAGGCACCTGTGCCTGGGCAAGGTTTCCAGGGAAACCCCCATAAGATCCACCTAAACCCAAGCCCAGTTCTGCAACCTGCTCCTCCAAGCAATTTTCCACATTTTGAACACAATTTCCAATTTTTGGTTAATGATGCGTCACAATCTTCCATTTATAAATAGCTTATGTCGGCCAATTTAACTCATAACTCTTTTCAAGTAAGAACTTCAAAGTTCGTTAGGTCGTATGTATAAGCACCTACATCATTAAGATAATATTCCAGAACACAAAGAGAACACTATTGTGTGTATTTATGCCCATTTACAAAGAAATGTTCATTATTTTCTAAAACAAAAACTTCTGTTTTATGTTGTGAAGGGGAGGGGGTTGTTCCGCACATTTGTATGGCACTGAATTTGTATATAAACTTTTTTTTTGTTTTTCGTAAAATGATTTAAAAATCAACTATTATTCACATTTGACCCCTGAAATAGAAACTAATGTTTTTTTTTTTTTTTAATTTTGTTTATCACGCCGCTTTCAACGTTCTGTTAAGATGTATATAGTCGGCAAACTGCATATAATTTACTTGCATTACAGAAAGTTTAAATGCCTAACTATTACAAAAAAAAATGTTTTCTTGATATTCTAGTAATGAGAATGTTAATTGCAATAGAAAATCCTGTGACTAAAGAATTTGTTTCTTTTATTTTTTAGTCCATAAAAGTAGAGTTACATTTATTTTAAAAAAAAAATATTCACAGTAATAAAATAAGTAGAACCTGCTTCAATACCACGTTGATGATGTCACCCCACATTCTATTCCCTATTTCTCCTGTAATGAGATACATTTGTAAACCTCACTTTATGTAGGGATGTTTATGTTGGGAACGAAATTATTACTGCAAGTAGAATCAGTTATGAACGGTCACCCCATTGTGGAAGGTTCGTTTCAACGAGGACTTAATAAACTAAATGGGATACGAAAAGGTGATGTATAGACCAGGAAAAATTTTGGACATTTGTTAATAATGTCTGCATGGAAAAGGAGTTTTTGCTGGTGGCCCTTGCCATTGAAGAGTTCTTTATATAGTATGAAGTAATCAAGAGTTTTAGGGCAGTGAACATTGATTGTATTGTCGAATTGGGGTAATTTCCCGGTTGCCACATGTACCAGGAGAGATAATAGCAGAGAAATGGAAAAAGATGTTAAGCTAGCATAGATTCTGGGATCAGATGCTTCCATTCCCTGCAGACAGCTCTCCGGCTACGTCTGAAGACTTCTGATGCAAATTTGAGAATTGGCTTGTATCCTCACCAGGAAAAGTTGGTGAACCGTCATGGCCTGGGGGGGAAATATTCCTAAAGGAAATATTTGGAGCCGTTAAAGAATAAGGCACATGGAGGATCTTATGAAGCTCCGGACTGATGGAGTCGTAACATTTTTTTTCGTATATTTAAGGTTGCCCACGTTCTGATGGGCAGATGAAGCTTTTGTAAGTTGGCTTTCTGTACTGGGTTTTAGTTGTTCCTATGCGGACACACGTTATCTAATCCATTTTCTAATTGTGTAAATACTTCTATTCCTGACGTAAATACATTTTTGTTGTCCAGTAATATTATTTAACTATTACAGGTGTATATCATGGAATAGCCGTTTTCTTTCAGTTTTTTCTTTCTTTCTACCTGCGCCCCCATCTGGAAGGTGTGTTGCATTCCTCGTTCAGCTACCTCTATAAATCTTATTCTTCTCCAAGCATCAACATATAACATGTTCCTTAAAATAGAAATTGTACATATATTTTTAGTTTATAAAATGTTGTTATTGAATTAAAACCTTTAAATGTTAGGCGTAGAGAGCTTAAGAAGATCAATATATTCTCTAATCAAAATTCTTACTTTGACTCTCTACATATATTCCCATTTTTGATAGTTAATCATTATTATTTTTATAGAAGGGGAACAGGTTATTTTCATTTATAACACGTTTTTATAGACAAATCTACCCCAGGAATATATTATAATAACTAATATTAGGAGTTCCTCACCAAACGAAATGCATGACTCTACAGGACGTCCGACTTGGCGATAAAACCTTTCTTCCCCAGGTGTCAACGTTTGGAATCGTTGGTCATGTTTATTTCTAGAAAAAATGAGTTTGAGCTGGTAGAGACACGTCTGGTAATGACTATTATCAGAACAACACCTGGCTAAAAAGATTCACTGGAGGAATTGTTTCAAATGAGTATGATAGATTATGATATGTCTCCCTGAAAACAAATGAAATATTTTTTTAAATGTCCTAAGAAATAGTTCAAGATGCTTTTATGTATGCAGTAACAGTTATGTATCTCCTAGCGAGCTAGACATACTGGGACGCAAGGTCGTACTCTGATTTCCACTTACCTTCTGTTTAAAAACAAGTTATAATAAAGGCATCTCGGTATTCCGTATTTGAGAAACAACTCCACTCGAGGTCAAATTATTAGAAAGGCATCCCTCAGTAGCCTACAACTGGCTAATTTTAACCAGTATTACCTGTTTGACACTCGTCAACGAGAACCCACAAAAGTCCGCCACGCAGGGGAAGCGTTTACTAAGCAGATTTCCCACATGCGTCACATATTTACGTTTATCTCAAAACCTATAAGTTCCATAAGACCAATTTTTGGTATTTAGGCTTCAAATAAAGTGCTTAATGATATTACAGCATATTTTTAATATGACATGAGTATGAGTGGGAGTTTACACAGGACCAAAAACTAAAAAATTCAAATATCTCGGTTAATATTCAAGATAGTGACAAAATGTACATTAAAACATTAATAGAAAATTACATTTACAATAATATTGGTTCTATACAATTATTCGATACGACACATAGTAACGGAGATATTATGAATTTTCGAAATTTCCCCCTCCCACTGATCGGATTTCAGCCATTAGTTTTACAAAAAAAACCTCTAAATATCGAGTTTGGTAATATACAAACAAAAATGGCCACTGCTAGTGCGTCAACAGACAAATATATAGATAGATAAATGTATATAATTTTGAACGGACCTCATTTTCGTCATCTACTTGGTAGGATGGATGGACATTTGAAGAAATGTTTCGAAAATCGTGTCATGAGTGCAACCTCAATAGCTGATTTCCCTTAAGGGAAATCTACTAAAACGTACAACATTACAACAAATATACTCAATTCATTTTTCCTGGTCTACATTGTTATGGTATCCATATAAGTGATACCAAGGACAAAGGTACATTAAAATTTGTAGGTAAGATACTCATTCTGTCTAACACAAAACACTAGTCTGCTTTAACATGCAACGAGTTACTGAGGAATGGCTTTTTTACTCCCTTCGAGAGCTTTCCTCTCCATAATTCTTGAACTTTTGATATTAATGGATAGTATCATGTATACGGAAACCAATATAAGGACCGTCTTCCTTCCCAGTTTGTTTCCAAGCCATTTCGTTTCTTCTACATACAATTATATGTATATTATTTCTCAATGCAAAAACGATGTATAAATTGGACTCCCAGCTAGTTTATTTTTACTCCAATACGATTATTAATAATTCCTTGCTGTTATTTTAAATGCCCATGTTGGCGACTTCTCCGTTCCCATATGAGGTCCCTATGATCAACAGGTTTGGTAGGACTACCTCACACCCTCGTTTCCCTAAAACCCATTGTTTTTCTGCCTCTACCTCTGTGACCTGGGCTAGGGCTATAGAAATCCCTGCTGAGTCATCTGTTTTTTGAAACATAATAAACAGACTTCCCACTACTTTGAAGAAAAACAACCTCTTTGCTATGTGTCAATTTAATTTTTAACGGAAATACCTCCTACTCCGGAAAAACGGTAAACATGCTGGAAATAATTTTAATATTTGAGTAGCTTAAATCATGCTGATTGTAATAAAAGTCCTTTGATTTGGCTTGTGAAAAGCACCTGTTCGCATGTTTTGTTTCTTATAGTGGTATGATTTTGAAAAAATACGGATAATTCCCATTTGTCCAATAAGTTTACCATCTGGATTAACATACACATCTAGGAGTCGCGGACTCCACCAAAGGAAATAGAAATGTATTTAGTGACGAACTCAATAATTCAAGTCAATATTCTCACCCTTTCCTAGAAAAGAGTGGTAACCTGTAGATAGCTCATCCCGAACCCACATAATGTGTATTTTAATGACGTTTTCCTCAAACTTTCCATAATATATTGCTTAGCAATTTTTATTGTTTCTTGTACCTTATTCAGCATTGACCTTTTCTTTCCCTGAGGCTGCACTTGACTTTGAAGGCATATGTCAGCGGTTTCGTTGGTTCTTTATAGATAAATTAGTAGTCAGTAGTTTAATTCTCTAATCTATAAATGTGGCAATATTCATTCAGTATTTCATTCTAGTAAATGCAGTTCTTGGCACAAGGAAAATGGTTAATCCCATTTATTTAGACGGTTTCTCATATTTTATTACTCTAAAATTTTGATCTCCAACCTCCGTTTATTTCGTTACGCTGTTAAGTCACAACTTTCATTGAAATTTCTTACTTCTTACTGTGTTCCTTGCGTTTAAAAGCCAAGTGGTGATTTTTTTTCAACTGCTTAAATTACTTGCTTACATACAATTTAAGCACGATCGTTCGTTGCTTTAATACGCCTTTCTATTCTATTCATTTTCAAAGTAATATATCATTTTTTACTATATAGTAATCGATCCCCATAAGAAATGGAATTATAAATAAAAGATAAATGATCTTCTCCAATAGGAAGAAGAATTTGTGTCGAGCCATGTGAGTTCTTGATCGTTGGTTTTAATACACTGGACACACTCGAGTCGCGGTTTCTTTATTCCCCAGTGGACATTAGCGTTTTTCTGGGAGGAATTCACTAAATAAAATCCTTAGTAGAAAAGGATGGTTACCTGTAAATAGCCCGTCACAACTAGGCATAATAAGCTAAAGTAGACTATAACAACAAAAATAAGTATACGACTGTAATAATTTATTAACTGCACAAGCATTTTAATGTAGTGCTTTAAGCTCTTTAAAAAATCTTATTACTTGAGGTGAAACAAGTATTGTACTGAAATATGGAGTGAATTAACCTGATTTTTGGGGCTTTTGAATTAATCTTCTGTCAAGAACTACTTTAGCTGGCAAAGTAATTGAATCAAATTCGTTGTATAGCCATTATACAATCAGTATCATTTCTCTTACTGTTAATATTTTTCTACAGTGTGCTAAGTTTTCTCTTCCATTTTTCGTATGGATTATGGTATCTCCTAACCCTCGTTAGGTATTCCTTTGAACACTTGATCAGAATTGAAATGTTTCAAAATCATACATTAGATAATCTACAGTCGCCCCCTCCTCCCCTTTCCCCCTTGAATTATATTTTCTCAATGGTTGATATTTAGTTTACATTTTCCCTTTTACTTCGGTACTCTTATCTATTATTTTATATGTATATGTTGACGCCCTCAGTATGATTTTAATGTTGTAATTGCGGGCATTCTCTTTCAAGCTTTTGAATGCACTTTAGCCCTTGTGAATGAGGGTTTAGGTAAAATCATTGTACAAACTTTTACGTACCTTTCAATAATTCATTCTTATAAACGTGTAACGATTTATATAACGTTTGATGACATTCATTTATCAGAGAAATCACGATATTTTTCTTAAATGTTCGACATTTTAATAGAGTTTTAATGCTAAGAATGATATTTTAATAGTTTTCCCATGTTTTTATTCTCCGCCCCCCCCCATTCTTTTCAGTACTTTTGTTATTATTTCAGGCTAACATTTTTTGATGAATTAAACTTATTGTAATTTTCTTGGAGGAAATGATGTTGCACTTACTCAAGGATGATTGATAAAGGACTCACTTGATTAGCAATGAAAGATTATTGGCTAGGAGCAAATAATCTGCTACAAATTAACCAGTGTATCTTTTTGTTCTTGTTTGGGGACCTCTGGACTGCATCTTTGGTAGTTTTTGGGCAACACTAAAATTTGTACAGAAGATGAAACAGGTGGTTTGATTACCTGACTTAACTCATGACTCTCTATCTTTAAAGAAATCAATGATGTAGGAAGTAACTTTTTTTGCAAGATCTTCTCTGTACAAACCCGAGGTATTGTACATTCCGCATTATCTTGCCACACACTAGAAATAAATGCGAGAATGATGTTGGAGAATTAAATTTCTTTGATAACATATTTTTTTTTTTAATATTATAGTTTAGTAAAGAAAAAAGGGGCTATTTCTAAGACTGCAAATGTTGACTATTTCCATGCCGTATATATTTTCTAAAATTTGAACAAGTTTTATTGTCGTTAATTGCTCCATTTTCGAAATAATTAATATTTCAAGCACTGATTCCCGAAAAACTGCCAAAACTAAACTTTTAATTTCCTCTTGAGCAGTTCACTATATGAGAGTGATTCCTTTTGGTCGTTCAACATATTTCCCAAGGCATTGGCCTCATTGTTTTAGTAAATAATGCTTTAATGAGAAGGGCGGGTCCCCCCTACTTAGGCCCTTGAAGGGGAAGACGCGGAGTGGGGAGGGTAGTGGGGGAAGCCAGTTATAACCCGGGGGAGCGCAAATTCCAGCTCAGTGCGCCTCAGTGTCCACTCGAGGAGTTAGTGCAGTTTGTTTTTGAGTTTAACAACCAAATATGATGGAGTCACCCACTGATATTTTTTCATGTACAAGGTACTTGTCGCTTCTTTGTGTGTGATTAACTCTACATTTTATTTTTCATAGTTATTACTTCAGTATATTTTTTTTTTCTTTTCTTTTCTTTTATAAGTTATAATTGCTTATCAGTAGAAATACAACAGGTGTCAGTCCGTCACAAAATAGTTATTAATTACTCTTAAAAGTGTTTAACTTACAATACTTAATTAATATAGTGATAATATGATCGCGAGTTGTTAGATCTTAGTTTTGATTAGACATGCCAGTGTTTTCGATTGATAAGAACAACTATAACTAAATTACTAGTTGTATAGTATGTTAAAATCAGCAATAATACTACTACGAAAATTGTTAGTGAAGTGTTTTGCATAGAGTTAAGCAAAGAGGATTCTCCCAGAGTTTGGGGTAGTGATAGCAGTACCAATTAGGTCACCCTTTTTTCTCACGCTTAACTGTCTTCCATTCAATTTTAATGCTCGGCTGCGTATTGCGTTGGCCTTCTAATCGGTGAGTGTATAATATAACAGTAACATCAAAACATATTTTCATTTTCTTATCTCAATAAATTTTCTTCATTTTTAGTTATCAGCTTATCAGTGAGTAGTGATAATAAACTGAAATTAGGTTCCTGGCTTCACTGTATATCATTGTTTGTTTTCTACTCGAGTGTTTTAAAAATCAAACATAAAGTCAAATTTGCCCAATTATATTGATAATTTACTGATGATAATCATGTAATAGGTTTTATTGCAATGTAATTCCTTAGGAAAACGAGAAGTGGTTTCCCCAAAACGTCACAAAACTGTGTGTTTGAGTCAATTGGTCTATCGCTTTATCAAATTTTACATTTAGCATATTCATGTCGACCACTGATATGAGTAATAGAAGTATAGTTGTAGAGAAAATAAATATTTGCCGAGTACATATCTTATTTAGCTTGTCACGTTATCTACCTATTGCTTTAAGTTTGTTTATTTTATACGGAGTTATCAGCTCCAGTGATATCTATATGGATTGGAGTTAATTTCTTTCGATTAATACGTCTGGTTGATAGTAAAATTCATAAAAAAATATAGAAATTATTAGGGATAGAATATTTAATATTGTTATTCTTTTAAAAATAATTTCTAGAAGAGTTTGCACAAACAGGTTTAACACCACTTAGCTTTTTATTTTTATTCATAATAAAATATGACATTTTTTTGCTCTGAGCTGTTTTTATTGTTATGTGTTTCATACCTGTTGGATTGATTGACAACCCGTTATCGAAAGCATACAGACCCCACTTTGTGAACTGCTTCTAGTCTGTTAGTTCATTAGCATTTATCGTAGAGAACTAAATGTCTCTGACAAGTCCTATTGTTCGAGTTTCCAACGCAGAACTAGTCTTTCAACCTTACCTTAGTTCTTATTTCCATTTTATTATAAAGTTTCCCATTGACGGAGCGCGGACCCATTGTGTTCTCAACCCCAGGTCTCCCTCGTCCAGTTTTATATATGTAAAATATCGTGTTTTCGCCTCCCCGGAAGTAGTTCGCACCCCTTTGCCCGGTCACATTCGCAGGGTTGGCTTTCTACAGAAAATTTTTTCCTCAGTTCTATTGTACAGCCGGTTATCCTGGTTTGTTGTAACGAACTACGTGGCTAGAGGTCCATGACATTCTACTACCCTTTGCCTCTGGGCAAACTACTAACTCCTAACTTTTTAGAGAATAGATACCATCTATAAGTATCTCTCACCTTATTGTTTCTACTTCTCGTAACCAATTGATTATTTAATTAATTTTGCTCTTAATTGATTTAATTTTGGGGAAGATATTTTTGTATGAAAACTGGAGGATTCCTTTATCACCTAAAATGACATTTAATCAAGATGATTGTTCCACTTAATTGCGTTTGACAGAAACTACGGAAGCATTAGATTCTGTACATATATACTTTTAATTATTATTTTTTTGAAGGGCGATTTGAAAAAAAAATTGTGTGATATGTATTCAATTTTTTTGACATTAGTTAACAATTTGTTTGATTTCTCGCTTGTGCCCTTCACAGCAAGTGTGCTGATAAAGACGCGAGCGCTATCTCTGGAGAGGGGCCTAAACTCACTCATGCTCCATCTTGAGAGCAGTTCGTTTTTTTTGAGGGTCCGTATTCTTATAGTTCAGCCTCATATTTGTATAACAGGTTGATATGAATGATACTTGGTATGCATTTTTACCTTGTTCAATGCACATAGTCACATTCGCATAACCCTAATATACTGTTTACTTTATTTCCACCAATTCTTTTTCTTATTTTTGCTTTTTTAAATCTTGCAGTTAACAAAATATTACAATTGTTATATATCCAAAATATTTTGCTTTTGTTTACAAGGCTATGAGGTCCTCCCCCCTCTCCCCAATGTGGTCTCTCCATGGGACCGTAAATTTACCATGGGCTTAATAATCCGTTAATCCGTTCTTGTATTCCATTTTGATTGAATGAACGCTCTGCTAGAATTTCTGTAATATTTGTGCTGTTAAATTTAGAATCAGCGCTCCATTTTTTGTGCAAATATTTGCCCCAGAGATTGTTTCGCCTCGAGGTTGCCGTGCCCTATATACGTCGATGTTTGCCATTGCCTTCTGGCAAATTTTGTAAACACATATGTTTTTGAGAATCGCAATTGTTTTGCTCTGAATAGTAAAAACATTTCGGGGGATCCGATTAGCCATGTTAAAAGGTCTTAAACCTGATGTCCTCCTAACTTTTATAAACGAGAGTGGTGGGTTTCCCGTCTGGGCAACAGGAATTTATTTAATGTCGAACTAATTAAATAAAATCCTTAATCCCTGCCTGGCTAAAAAAGGATGATAACCTATAGATAACTCATCCCCAATTAGCCTTAGCATCAAATAGTGGTCCTTAATAAATAAAACATTTTTTATTGTTTATTGCAACCGCAGCATTTGTAAATGCTGCAGGGTTTTCAGAAGACAAAGAATTCAGACAGTGATCTCACTGTTTCATTAGCTCAGAAAGATTGCTGAATTGACAACCTGATCAGCATAGATGGTCTCGCATGGACCTCATTTTCCTCTTATTTCGAGCCTTCCCTCATTGATTTCATTTATGAAGTCAATCCTCGAATCATCAGCTGTCTTCATCTTATTAGAGCTTGGAATAATTGAATTGGAGGTTTCAATGAAGACGTCTGACCAGCTAAAAGCTGATATTGTTTTACATCCGTTCTATAAAAGGGCGCCCATTGTTCCTCAAAATGAGTCTATTGATGATATTGTACCTCTGAAAAAGTCGGTTCATTCATTCTTTTAGCAATCAAATGATGCTTTTGGTCTGACCTTGTTGAGGTGATTGAGTTGCTAGATCTGGTTCCAATGGTTTCATGTTCACTGATTACCGCAAATGTATAATTTCTTAGAATCCTTATCTCACAGTTGCAGAGTCCCAAAGGCATTGATGATGAAGTCGATAGAAATGTCAGTCCAAAATAGTTTAATTCTCTTGGAAATTGGATTCATTTCTTTTCATACTATTTTATCATCGGTTTCTAATGACTTCAAGTTCGGCCTACGTCTTTCTTTATTTCCTCACCGTTGATGCCATATGAAATCGATACTCCTGCATTACCTACATTATCAGGTATTAATTTACTCTTGGGACTATATTGAGCGGGTTATTTTTGATGGCTCGTTAAGAGAGAGGAATTGGGCCCAATTTGGGAAGGCAATGAACTAATATATGTAGAGTGGTCGGAAACACCTGGTCGTGAGAAGTCGTACCTCCTGGTCGTGAGGTCAAGAACCCGCGTACATTTTGCCCGCGCCACCCTTCACATTACCCGCCATTTCTTCAACATTCCACTCACTCAGCCTTTTTGCTCTGACGAACATTTCACCTCGCATAACGGGTCTTTATATTTAGGCGGTCAAGTTAGCTCGCTTCAGCTTAACACATCTAGTACACAAGTTTTCATGATGTTTGCTCATTTAAACAAATGCTAAGAAACCTCAAATAACACATACTTCACGATCAGGTTCACAACATTATTATGATTTTATTTCATCTCTTCGGTGTTACAAAATATTTTAATCTTGCCATCTCTCATCATAGAAAGTGCAATAGAATAATTTGTAATTATGAATTTCCTTACAAAAAGAAAGTTTCATGTTTTATCCTTTGATCAAGGTTTTATTTGATAGTGATTGAGCTCGATATCTTGGGACACTCCTCTGTTTATTTTTCTTTAAAATGAATTTGTTTGATAAGATATTGTCGAGTGAAAAACTACTCTCATATTTCTGGTGGTTTCTGACACTTCTGAGTTCCCGGGGAAAATTTGTGAAGGGATTAGTAGCGTCCAATTTTGGCGGGAGTTTTGAGATGTATACTTTAGCAATATTTCATTTAATTTTAATGCCGTTTTTATTCAAGTTATTATGTAATTATGCAATAGAGAATAGTTGTCTTCTATTAGTTTCACACAGTGAGCATATATAAAATAGTTGTTTATTTTTATTCAAACTATTTATGGCCTAGAGCGGTGAGTTCTATTCTCCCAGGCTAGGAAAGGGTTGGTACCTGTAGATAACCCGTCCCAATTAGCCATAGTAGCAAAACGTTAACGTTTATAATTAATAATAATAATAATGTGTCGTACAATTACATATCTCTATAGTAAGAATTCAGTGGCAATAATCTATTTACATCACGTTTTAGTTGCTAATTAACCAAAATATACTTCATCATACCAAAGTACTACTGTGACGAAATAAACTTTCAGAAGACTTTTGTTCTAAGGTTTTTTGTTTTAAATTTAAGTTCATTAAGAGTTGAATATCCAGGAAGTATACATATGTTAGTATATAGTACTGTTTTTAATGTTGTCCCTTAGTCTTCTCTTCAAATAGTTCATATTTCTCCCACTAAATGGTATAAACATCTTGGCCATTGTTTATATTTAGGGTATAGGGTACTTTCTAAGTCGGTAAGCTCTTAACAAATTGTCAGTAGGCAGGTAGTTTTGGGTAAAAGTACATTTGCGGCTTTATTGTTAAGTTTCCCCGGGAACGTATTTGGGCGGGAGTGGTAGGGATAGGTGGCGCCCTACCCCCACTTTTCGCGGGAACTTAGGTAGGGGAGCATCGGCCAGCTGATGCTTCAGTGCTCGCCCGATCGCCCTTCTGCCTGGATCTCTTCACCCCTCTCTCTCTCTCGGCCCAACTTCTCGTCTCTTCTACTATGTATTTAGAATTGAAACCGCATCTCCAATCGCTTCTCATCGGAGGTCAGAGGTAAAACAGCCACCATTATATGTACCAATAGCCTTTTCGATATCGCTCTCAAGCTAATAAGGTTTGAAAGCTCTTGACAATAGATCTTTGAGGTTATTTGCATTGTTTGTCTGTGTAAGCAGTTTTAATTTAGTTACTCCACTTTTTTTTCTTTTATTACCCATCTATCAGTGATAACAATACCCCCCCACCTCCCTATGTTTTTTATTTTTCAACATATTATTCAAAACAGACTACTGGTAGTCTTTTGTTTGGTTTCAAAGGGCATCTTTTGTTAAGTATGCCCATTTACTTAAGCTAGGACATGGGCACTTTATAAGGATTTATTATGCTTTCAAATATGTTTAAATTATTATTTGACAGATATTTTACCAGGTAAGTAGTTAAGTACTGCTGTTTACAACTTAGATTGTGACTATCCCCACATAACATGGTTATTTTTAAGTTATCTGAAACTTCAGCATATATTTATATCGTTCTTAAGTTGTTTATTTAACAAAGTGTTTAATATTTTGTTGGCAACTGTTCAGTATAAATTTGTAATTCATAGTTTTTTTCAATTATTTTTAAGTATTCATGTTTTTACAAAGTGACCTTAAATTCTGGTAAACATTATCAATTAAATTTGATTCACATGAGTTTTTATCTTATTACTAGTAGTAGTTCTATTGACACAATAAAATATCTAACCCTTTTATTTTATTTTTTTATAATTGACGATAACTTTAATTAAGCATACAAATAAATGTGCAGAATATAGTCAATAGAGAAAATGTCTGTTAGTATTCATTGATATTGTGTGAGGCGAATTACTCGCGGGCGACACCTTGGCATTCCATTGATGCGGGAATCCCGCCTTGACCTCCAGTTCGCGCCCAATTGCATTTAGCACCGATGCAGCTGGGATATTGCAGCCCGCCATTGGAATTTGAATTCGACTGCCCTCATAAATTATTCATTCATCTAATCCCTCCAAACAAATATTCTTGGGCATCTGCTTTGCTGACCCGATTTTCTTTCTTGTTTTTATAAATCTCACGGCTACCGCAATGCTACTTTGGACTCTTGATAAAAATCATGAATTATATGGTGGGAAAAAAAATTGAACCTATTTTGACCTAAGTTTCATCTATAACACTCGCTATTTAACTATTAATTAACACTAATTTTATATGTCATAGCTGATGCAAAAAAAAACTTAGCATAAAAAAAAATCATAGCACTAGGTTATGATTTACACTGAACATAATTCATATACTGGTCTGCTTGTTAACTTTTCTTCGTTATCTCAAATAAATAGTATTGTAAAGTAAAGATTACTAGAAATTTGTGTATTGTACGCTTGTATCTCGCTCATAAACCAAATAAAACTAATCAAAACATTGAATTGAAAGGTTGCCATATAAACATCATAATGTATTATTTGTAATGTTTGAGGGCTTATTTTCCACAGCTCCTTTAAGTCAGCTTTTGAGGATATAAATTTGTCCAATCCATTGGCCCATATAATAAAATTAAAGATGTTTGATGCCAATGTTGTAAATCAAACACATTCTAATTAAAATTTTTATTTGCTCCTTTCCTTCTCTGTTAAAACTACCTGAATTTAATATTCTATAGTCTGCTCATAAATATTTTTTCTCATGGAACTATTAGGTAATTCATTTATGCAAATCACTAATTAGGATTCGAATAGCTATGACACTATCGTAATTGACAGGAGGAAAATGAACACTGGGCATTGATCGCATTACTGTATTTCCCCCCCCCCCAATGCTTCCCTGAGCATGCAGAAAGTTCCCTTGGGGCTTTTTCTCTGAGGGTGAAAAGTTCTTCATTTTAGTATGCATTTTTATCAAGAACGGTGCATTCTGGAATGATTCTGTACAAAAAGAAAATTCTTCAGTCTTGAGTGGAAGACAATAGGTGGCTTGTTAAGGGAACCGCTGGTAAACAATTTGGTGACACAGTTCCCAAAGCTCTTAATAGGGTTAATATCCTGGTTTTGAAATGTGTTCATATTCAATGTATTTCATCTTCATACATTTTATAAATCAAATAATTATTTTCCTAATATTTATTTGTTTTGTGTGTTGTGCAGGTTGCTGCAGAGTGGGCTTCGAGTGAGCACTCCACCGGGTAGGTGCGGGAGGAGATTCACTTCCGATGAGAACAGCCCTCTGTTCCGCAGCCCATCTACCTACACCGTTGTAGTCAGGCAGAGGAACCTCCTTCTCGAAGACTCTGATACCAGCTCCCAGGACTCAGCCATATCAGACGCTCCTTTCAGGTCTGTCCCTCATACTTCATGTATACCTCTTAGAAAATAAAAAGAAGGAAAAAGTAAAATAGCATTGTTTCGGGCATTTCGTTTCGAATGCTCCATCATGGAGATGATGATACAATTATATTTCAGAGCATTGGGTTCTGAGTCCGTTTGATGATTGTTAATTACTGATCCAATTTTAAAGAGAACGAGAAGAAAAGTGTTGAAGATAGGACAGCCTATAAAGCAGAGCAACTGTACTAGGTCTCTGCTCTATAGGCTGTGTAAGGCCACTGATGAAGTACAGGGTCATTCAAAAAGAATGAACTGATTTCAACGCTTTATAGTGCTTTACACCAGCAGAGCATGTTGTGATACGATACTGGAAATGCAACATGATGATGGTGATGACACCATAATACTTCAGCACTGGTTAAATACATGTGTCTTTATTGCAATCTTGTATTACTGTCTGTATAAGATATAGCTTAATGAAATCGGTTCATTCTTTTTGAAAGACCCTGCTATTAAATTTGGCTTTGCCCTTTTTGGTGAATATATATTTGTGGTAATTATCATGACTTCTTGTTTTCCTGATATGCTGTGAGCGCCTATACATAATGATACAATTTTAGTTATTCAAATCTACTACATTAGTCTTGTTTTTCCCTAACAAGTTAAATATTATTAATACATTTTTATAGTATATAGTATGCCCTTTCTTATAAAGTGAAACAAAGTATGTCAATACAACACAATATCTTCATGTAGTTTTCTTTCGCAATGAGGAAGACTAGAGTCCTTTATCAATTTATTCTTCCCTATATTAGCTAAACTCACAATTCATATATTTTTTCTCCAATCCCCTTTTTCTTTTGTTGTTTTGTTTTTGTACATAAATTCTGAATTTTTTCTTTGACCAAGTATAATGAACCTTCTTATTATTATGACTCTCATGTGTTTGTTAGCATTGGAGATTTAAAATATTTTATATTTCCCCAGGTTTCCTCTGCCTAGCGGGTTCGCTCCGAAGCGGACCGAATCGCCAAGACGGTGTCTTAAATTTTCCTGTGAGAACCTTTCATCACTCTCTTCAGATAGTGGTATATCCGAAGATGGCTTTTCTGAGCTTCCACACCCAGATGAAGACTCGATCCCTCTTCCGTCGAACCTCGGGAGCCTCCTCTCTACCAACATCCCCACGCCCAAGACTAGGAAGAGGAGGAGTGCGGCACTCACCGCTGGTGCCAAGCGCCCTAAGCCCTTCACCGACAGGGCCTCTGAGGAGAACAAGTCTGCAAAGGGAACTCTCTTCCAGTACGGATTCACCAAGAAAGCAAAGACACTTGTACACTCTGCATCAGATTCCGAATTGAACATCAAACTCGCCTTACAAAGATGTAAGTATCTTCACACTCCAATCATAGCTGTCTTGTTAGTTTAGGTGAATCTAAAATTTAATAACACTTGTATGAAATAGTCACACCTAGGAAACCTCAGCATAATAAATAAATCAATTTTTTTAATTGGTTTTCCATAAATATTTGTAATAAAATTAGCTGTGAAACCGGCCAATTAAATAATAATAAGATGTTAAACAGTATAACTAAACAAAAATTAGCTATTAATTAATAGGAGATACTATACTTATGGCTGAACTAAATTTTACAACTTATTCCTCTATTGTTCACATTAACAACACCATATATTGTTTTATTAAATTAATAATGCCATATCACTCATTATCTTTGAGGCTGAAATCCTCTTTATAAAATAGAGTGGGTTCGAAATTTATATTTTAGAACTGCAATTTCAGACTGCAAATCTATTTTACTAACCTCCTGATAAAAAGGAAATTGAAAGCTCAAATTACACCTACTTCCTTCCCTCATTTTTATTATTCAGATTTTTTAAATTCTGTTTTGATGTTGTATTGTGCCTAATAACAAAAAGAAGAAATCAAATATAAAACTTGTAGATATAATTTTGATTTTTTTCTGTAAATAAATGATGAAACAACTATTATTCAGAGCATTGGGTTCTGAAATATATTGATGATTATATTTTCTGATTCACATTATTATATATTACTTTAACGTTGTTTTATAAATTTATTTTTTACTAAATAATTTTTTTTTCCCTTTGCTTTGTTTAGCTATGCAAGAGGATCTGATCGGCGACTTTACTAGACCTTTTGCACTGCCCCTTATTTCTGGAAAGCATCAAGATTTGAAAACTATCTCGTCTGAAACACTCGCCAAGCTCATCAATGGCGGTTATGATGATAGGATTGCATCTTTTAAAATTATCGACTGCAGGTAATTATCTCCTTTTATACTTTTTTTTTTTTGTACTCCAGATCTATAAAGGTCATAAATTTTGCTAAATATGTTCTTTTTGTTAGTTTCAATATGCCTTTAGATGTAGTAGGATGAAATGGGGGTTATAATATATTAAAAAATGAAGCTAAAATGAGACATTTTTATTGCGAAATAAAATATTAAATATATAGTTATTTTTTTCCCTAGTGGTTTTAATTCAAATCATACTAAGTATATACTAATTTGATTTCTTTAGTAAAATTTTATTTATACCTCAATATCCGTCTTGTTATCATTACCTGGAAAACGTGTAATCTTACTTGTCCCTCACCACCCCTTTAAATGATAAGTAAGGGTTGGTTCCTATTTTCATTCTCAGAATTCCTAACAATTTGCCTATTTAGTATTTTATTTTAATTTAATATTAAGAGATAATTCATGTTTAATGACTGTTAACAAGTTATATAGTTTATATTTCATTTTATTTTAGGTATCCATATGAATATGCTGGTGGCCATATCAAAGGTGCCGAAAATCTCTATACCTGTGAACACATTCTTAAGGAACTTCTAGAATTAAAAAAGTCCAATGAGCAAAACGAGAATGGTGATGGAAAAAGGAATATTCTTGTCTTCCATTGCGAATTTTCTTCTGAACGAGGACCTTACTTGTAAGTTCAATTTTTTAAATTTCCTAATTTGTTGAATAATTGTCATTAGTTAGTTAGCAATTTATAAATAGGTTAAAAAATGTCTTAACATTCAGATTAGGTCTATGACTCATCGGTCTTTATAATCACTGTTACTCCAAAAAGTGATTAAGCCATGCTTTCTAGACGGTTATAAATAAAATCTTAACTTATCATTTTTCATTGATGTGAGTAAATCTCAAATCATGAGAAAGATTGGGAAGGAGGAAGGGGGGTTGTTTTCTTGCATAGAAATTTAATCTTTAATGATTTAACCTAAAATGATTTAAAACTGGGGTTACTTGGTAAAACAGTTTTTTTTTTGTGGCTGTAGGGGTTTTGGTGGAGTTTTTTAAAAATAATTTTTTCAATAAGGTAATAAAATTAGTTATTGTTTATTGATTATATTAGACTTAATGACAACTATGCATCATTCTGTTCTACATCAATTGAATCAGAGAACAATTTCAATTGCAGAGCATATTGGCAAAACAAACACTTGGCACAAATATGTTTCCTTCATGACCAAACCCAATAATCTTTTTTCATTAATTTTTGAGTCCCACATATCACAAATTGATTGACATTATATTGTGTGGTTAAATAACATTGGTTATAATACTTAGCATGTTTTTGTCATATTGATGATAATTTATTTGTTTTGCAGGTCAAGGTTCTTGAGGAAGGAAGACCGAGCAGGCCATGAATACCCTCAACTAGCATATCCCGAACTCTACCTTCTCCACGGTGGATACAAAGCTTTCTTTGAGAATCACAAAGATCTTTGTGAGCCACAGTCTTACAGGACAATGCAGGACCCTGCCCACAGCTCTGAATACAAACACTTCAGGGCCAAGAGCAAATCTTGGGCTCCTGGCAGCCACCGCAAGCTCGCCATCAGATCTCTCTCTAGACTTAATTTTTAATTCGGCTTATCTCACAAAATAATAGCCTAGCAAACACAGTTTTACGTTTAACTTAAGCTCATAGTTTAGTTTTAGTAACAACGAAATGAAATGGCATTAATAGCTCCTGTCTTGATCTCAAATTTCCCTATCCCCAAACATTTTTTATTCTTTTTTTATGATGGGATAATGCAATCTCTATTATTCGCTACATTGGGCGAGTTTTATGTTTATTTGAGGAATCTGTTATTTGTTGATGAAATCTTTTATTATTCTTGTAAATTCGTTTATTGAAAAAAAATGTATTTTATATTTAGGTTTCCTATTTATCGAAATAATTTTATTTCTTGTACAAATGTATAATATTGTGAATAGTATTTTTACCTATAAAAATTATATTTTATCTTATGTCTGTTTAGGCAAAATGTGTAAACTCCCTTGTTGTATGTAAGAGTGTCTATAATTACTATACCTGTATATATCAGAGAAATTGTGATTTGTTTCTGTTCAAGGGAAGACACTGTTACCTCTGTTGCAATATAGTATTTCT
Organism: Riptortus pedestris; assembly: GCA_019009955.1. Lineage (NCBI taxonomy): Eukaryota > Metazoa > Arthropoda > Insecta > Hemiptera > Alydidae > Riptortus > Riptortus pedestris. Next base: position 123,049,255 of record CM032232.1, read on the forward strand.
AATATTTTTTTCTTACCTTCTTATTTAAATAAAAATAATTATTATAAAACGAAAAAAATATAGAGACACCTACAAATGGTTGTGAATAATATATTTGTAAGAAAATTAATTTTATTTTTTGTTATTTTTTCTTGAGTGAAGTTGTAATATGTTATGACTTTAAAATATCAAACTACTTAAAAATTATAATTAATATATTCATTTGGATATTTAAAAGAGATTTTTTTTAATAACCCTCTGCCTATACAAATCCTAGTACAATAAATTGTAAAACATACGCACACTGATTTAACTTCAAAATATGTGGACACAACATTTCCTTATCATCCTGTTTGATTAGATAAACAAGATGGTGCACGTCAATTAAAATTATTTCATTTGAAAGTTATATACAAGAACTCAGTTCTACTAGTGCATTAGACCAAAGAATGTCATAGAATATAATTTATAGATCTTTTTATGGTAATCAAAAAGTATTCTGTATCTCTAAGAGAAACAGAGATATTTGCAATTTTTATTATCAAAAGAGGATTTGCATAACTAGATGTTACAGGAGTCTTAAAAAATATGGAATTACAACAAATTAGTCATTTTTTAGTTATGCATGGCACACTCTTAAAAATATGCAGGAGTCATGTGGGAACTAGTCGAGAAGAATTTAGAGAGGTCCAAAATCGATAATTCCTTTGAAATCTGAAACCTACATTTTTCAATAATCACATAACGAGTACAACCCCAGTTGGTGATTTTCCTAAAATGGGAATCCACTAGTGAGAAAATCAACAGCAAGACATTTTGTACATTAGTTTTAAAGAAGGGAGAGGGGGGGGGGTTAGTGCAAACACCATAAGCTTTAATTGGATAACAAACCCTTAAAATTAAATAAATGTTTTTTTTTTTATTTTTAACCCCTTACTGAAGAAAAGAAATACATATTTTTGATATGGTGTAGGTGATTCCATTGTAATAGACAATCAGGCTTCAATATTACTTACAGGGAAAATAGAATTTTATGTAAAAGGTTTTGTACTCAGAATAAATAATATAAAGTGCCTAGCAAATATAAATCAGATTAATAATTTCAAGTTTAGCTTCATGTTTATGTAGCGGGTTGTGATCACAGAGCCTACAATCATTATTTTATGAGTCGCCTGAAAAACAAACATGATTTTCTAGTCAATATTCTGGGAAAATGCTTATGATTTACATTTTCTGAACCAATACTAAGTTGCTATGATGGTATTTGGATTTTTTTATACTCTAAATAACTAGTAAATTTCTGCCAAGAAGGAAAATGAATAAACAGAATTGGTTAATTATTTGTAGGGGAGGGGGTTAAAGGGGGAGAAATTCCCCTGTAATTATACATTGGATCAAAAAAGGGTATAGAACTAATCTTATTGCAAATTTAATTGTCTAAAAACGTTGTTATATGCATATTTTCTCTAAGATTAATAGCACCCGAGATATTTGGAGTTTTTAGTTATCGGCCTTCAGTAAACTCCCACTCCTACTCATGTTCTAATAACAATTAGGGGTTATTGTGCAAAGTACATACAAATTTGTTGTGCGATGATGGCATGAAGACTTTAAGTTCATGTCTGAAAAATGTCCATTTGGTCTATACCCTATTCGATATTTAACCATTTTATTGAACACTTAAGATGATATTTGTGATTGGCAGAAATCAGACCAGGAATAGGTGGAGATTAGAGAGGTAGTGGAATTCGAAAATTCAAAATACCTCTGTTATTAGCCATTGAATAAAATGTTATAGAATAATTCTTTATAAACTAATGGAGCTCTACAATTTTTGTTCTATGCATTTTTCAAGTACTAAACCAGTTATTGATACTTTCTTCTTTTCAGCCCTCAGTAACTCTCCCTCCCCCTTGCTAAGCACATGAAAAATGTGTTTAGTTTACTCAGCACCTGAGTGATGGACTTCTTGAGTTATGCAAGATACCTACACTTATCATGTTAAAATGGGTTCCAAGAGGGTCAATACAGATACCATTGAAACATGAAAATTGTCATGATTATAAATAATAAAAATTAGATCTTGGGACAGCCGTGTAATTTAAGCTGTTCATCTTAATATGATTGTTGAACTTAGCCTTGGGTTCAATTCCCTCTTGAGCAATAGGAATTTATTTACCCTTGATAAAACTTTAATGTAAATCTAAAGATTTTAAATACTACAGAGAGAGAACTTGCTATTTGTATATATGAACCCTCTCTGAAGTATTGGTTTTTCTCATTTAGCCCATGCTGCTCATCATGGTAATTGACTCTCAAATATAAAAACTCTTTGAGACTTTTTAAGTACTTGAATTCAATTCCTGCCTTGGCAACAGGAATTTATTTAGTGACAAACTCATTAAATAAAATCCTTAGTTCTGCCCTAGAAAAGAGTGGTAACCAGTAGAATCCATCCCAATAAGCCATAGTAGCAAAAAGTGGGCGTTAACAAATAATAATAAAAAGTACTTGAGTAATAAATGACCAGAAAAATAGAGCCGTGATAGATTGGGTGTAGGAGGACACAAGTGAAGCTCTGAGGGTGAATGCAATTAAAAATAAGTATGTCAATAAATAAATAAATATATTTCATTATTAAGAGTTATTCTAATGAAAACTAACAACTTTTCCAAATATTTACATAGAGCAAAGGTAACATGAAGGGTGGTGTCTACTATTTTTAAAGGAACTTCTCATCCCGTTTTTGAAATGTCTCATAATGTATTAACATCTATCCATTTCCTGTATTCTGATATCCTAGTATATAAGTCAGGAAATGCTGGTTTAACCGCACATCCTGTTACACCAAAACTCACAACACCAAGTAAAACGTAACGACCTGATTTGTCTTGCACTGTTAGGGGTCCTCCACTGTCACCCTGAAAAAAGGTAGTTTTTTTATTATATTATTATTATAAATTATTTTTTTCTAGTTTTCAAAATTGTTGTGTTTCTAAGATAATATGGGATTAGACAATACAATTTCTTATCCTCAATTTTATTACTTAATAACAAATAGTATATGGCGAACCTAAAACAACTTTTCTGGATTACATAATTGACTTAAATTTCAGTGTGTTTGAATGCGTTTTTAGTTTGGTTAGATCCAATTAGTTAATATTACAAAAGATTTAACTTTGAACATTTTCATTTTACAGAGGTCTTTCATTTCAAAATTTAAGGTTTGATGCTTTCTCAATTGTATCAGCTGAATTACTTTGATTATTGATAATAACAGAATGAGTATTCTAATAATCAGAAAATTTTCATGGTAAACAATGTTGCATGTTAACATAACCTCATATCAATAAACGTTTATATTTCATCCTCCATTAAACTATGAAGGTTATAATAATTATATGAGATTTCTTTGTTCACCACATTGAGTTTCATGAATATTACTTGCTAATTTAGCAAAATCAGCTAGTACCTTACATCTTGCAATAGATAGTATGTAGATCTAAATCATATTATTATTTCTGCATTTACTCTCTTGTCTTTTGAAAGTTATTGTTTAATAGGATCAACATGCAATAACTTTGTTCTGCAATACTTTGTAAAAAGTATTAAAAACTCGTTGGTTCTGAAAATAGCTGTTTAGAAGTTAGCTATACTACAGACAATGACAATCAATTGAATGCTAGTGAGGTCATTGAGACTACCTAGATAGTTTCAACAACTTCCCTTGTGTGGAAGGTATATTTCGACGATTGTAGGAGGGGGGACACAAGCACTTCATAATTAAAAGGAATGGCCCCTAAAGAGGTAGTATACAGGCAATGAAAGGCTATTTTTTAATAATGTCTACATGGAAAAAAGGAGTTTTTGTTGATGATCCTTGGGATTAAAGTATGAAGGATTTTCGACTATTGGGTCCAGAATAAGAAATATAAATGTATTCATAGCTCTTATATCAGAGAAAGACATCCAGGCAAATTTTGCTTTAATTGTTGTCTTTGGTTTTGGAGAATATTGGTTGATAAAAGTTATTAGAGTAGAGGGTGGATTGTCTGCGAAGGAGAGAATGCAATTTCTAATTATTATAATTCTATGATTGGGTCATTATGAAGAATTGGGCATGAATCAGTGGATTTTCGTTGTACATTGAATTGAAGGGTTTGAGTTTTGAAGGAATTCGCTTGTTTGTCTCTGAGTTAAGAATATGTATTCTGTATTTCTTGGCACTGAAATTATTTCTACTTCACAAAAGTCCCAAGCACTCATTTTTTTTTCTAATAAAGTAGTATAAGTAAAGTATTCTTACAAAACAGGTTCCTTGCTTGTGGATCGGTGAGGCACATATCATCCCGAGGGACACTGGCTCTTCAATCAACCTTGAACACTGGAAATTGGAAATGATTTCAACTTCTAATTTCTGTAAGATTGGACTTGGGTCTCCCATTGGTACTGATGTAACTCCCCAGCCAACTACTGAAGCCTTTTTACCCGTGAAAGACTCTCCTAGAAAATTGCAGAAATTAAATGTGTGTATGAATTATTTTCTACATTGCAAAAATAAATAAACTGTAAGAGAAAAAAATATTCATAGAAAAACAGACCTAGGGCTGTATAATGATGGCAATAATCACATTATAAAACAATTTAGATATTGTATCCCTAATTGTCTTAAAGAATAGTTGTTGCAATTCCCAGATATCAGCAGTAAGTAAGGAAAAGTATGATTCAGGCCTTATTAAAATTAAAGATTCTCAGGTCATATTGAAATTCAAGATGCATTGGTTTTACAAAATTTTCATTAACATGTTCTGGTTTTCTGCCGCTCCAGTTTTTAGATAGGCATAACAATATTTTAGCTTCCATGTTGGTTAACCATTAATACTTGATTCAAAATTCATTATTCAACTAAGAACTGCTTTATAGATGATCTAAGAAAAGGAAAGGAATAAACAGAATACTTGACCAGTGTTTAATACTAATTTGATTTTTTTATTAGAGAAAAAGTGTAATCAGTCAGATATTGAACACAGTCTCCTTGCTTCAATTAATGGCCAATTAGTAGCCCAGTCCACTTACTTTTCTATCAACTTTGTAATGATTAATTCAAGCATTCTCTTTGAAAATCAATTCCTTTAAACTAACCACTCGCATCAGTGGTTTAAAAAGAGGATAAATTAACTTCTTTATTTTATTTTGAATTAACATAGGTTACTTCTAATACTAAAGCAGATATAATATTTTAAGAAATTATGTGGACTACCATTATCTTTTGCTATTGTTATTATATGCACAAAAAATATATATTTTTTTATATCCAAAAATAAAATTTTCTGAAAAATCCAAATATTTTTTATTAGAAATCTGTTTTGATGAATTACAGATAAATATATTACCTGTATAAGGCAAACAAACAGCTTGTATTGTATCTCCAAATTTGACTGGCTCATCAAGCTTGAGGAGAGCAATGTCATTTGACAAAAGAAAAGGATGGAAGTGTGAATGGAATTGCACTTTTACGACAGATCTTAACTCGTGTACGGTTTCATTTTCATTTATCAGGTCCAAATCTCCAACATGCACAATCAGAGATCCAATTGGGGTGTCTCTCCTGTTACAGTAAACAAAAAAAAAATGTACATAAAATCATTCGCAAAAACTGGAAATTAGAGGGAATGATTTCTATTACATTTAGTAAAGGGAAAGGTGGAAGGCTTAAGATGGAGTTAATTTAAAGAAATGTTTGAGAAGAGAAATACATTTTTGGACTTCTATAACGACTAGTTTTGATCATATATAGGACTAAAGGCAGAAACCAAAAACTTTTTGCCTCCTTCAGATGGGGGAGCAAGGTGAAATTTCTCCAAGTTCATAAAACTCAAATAATCCTTTGTAACAATGTGCAAGATTTATATTTAACAGAAACAAGTGAGATTCATGTTAGCTTCTTCAAAAAAACAAAACTTATGTATTTCATTAAGTAGATATTTACCAAACAATACTTTGTGAATTAAATTAAAGCTTTAAATTAAAAATGATATTGTTACGTTTATTACAAAAATAATAAATATTGATTGTTAAGGTTCTTTTAGATTGCAAAATTAAATACACAAATGTTTTTATCACTACACAATTAATTTGATGATCACTACTCTGCCTGTCTGAGACTATAATTTTCCTTTGGTGAGAATTTGTTTTCAATGTTGCTTGTTCATCACCCTAGAACCAAGATATTCACACAACAGAAACAATCCACTTCTTACCACCAGTTCTCAATCACTTAAAAAAAAAAGGATCAATTTCTCGACATTTGATGGCCATGTTGCAATTACTCAAGACGAGCTACCTTGAGCTTTATGGTGGACCCAAACATTAAGCTTGCCAAATATCTCATCTTTGTAAGGTGTATGTGGACAGTTCAGGGGTAGATGTTCAAGATGCCCTCATTGTCTTTCGTTGTGTAATGTGTAATCTTCAGACACTTGTTTTTAATTAGCAATCTAGAGACTTGAGTATTCAATGAATTTATTCACAAGTAAATTGATCAGCGATTAAGAATAGTCAAGGTGACCAGAAGAAGGATAAATTCTTGAAATTTATATTTATTGATAGAGAAAATAACCTACCATATCAATAAAAATACAAAGTTTGGCCTATTTAGAAACCATTCTCTATACTTCAGAAGGTTTGCAAAGACAAGATTTGAATTATTTTAATAATTTATTTTAATTTTTTAATTTTTATCTGCTTTAGCGAGATAAAATGTTTTAAATTAGGAAGTTTCTTTAAATAAATCAAAAAGGAATAAATTTCAAGGACTTTAAAAAAAAATTATCACTCTCATTTTATATTTTTAAGTTTTCTTGGGGGAATTTTAACTTCCCTCTTCTGGTGCAATCTCTACTAAAATTAATTTAAGACCACACACTCTTATTAAAAATAGGAGGTAAATTTCTGTTTTCCAATAAATGAAATAGCAATGAACTGGCAACTAGTGTTCCTCCTTTTGATAATATACTCTAGTATTTCAGTATGGAAATGCATTCAAAAATAAATCCAACTTTATTAGGAATCATATATATAAATTATTAAAAATTATGTTACGTCATTATGCAGTGAGCTGCTGTCAATACGTAGATATCTGAGATGAGGGCTCCTCCACAGAAAAACATGTTGTCCAGACCAATCGCTACAGTCCACGGGAATTCTCCAAGATATGCATCAGATCCCGAAACCACTCTCCTTCTGCTTGTTTCACCTTCTTCCAAGTGTCTCTTTGTACTAGCTGGAAATTTGAATGTTTTATAAAAAATTGTAGGTAATCTCATCCCTACCTGCCTTTTTAAAATTGTTTTCTAAATTCCACATGAGCAAAATGCCTTTATCTGGTTGCTCTTACATCAGAAAGTAATCTCTGACTATCAAAAAGTTGAAGAGCATAAACATGACCTTTTAATAAATCACGTAGAAGGGTTTCAAATTCTACACATAGATTCAAATATTCTAAATATCACTAATATTATTAGTCATATCAAAAAATCCAATATAATCTATCTTGAATTTTAATTTTCTTCTATTATTGTCCTATTAATTTGACCCTCAACTCTAATATTAACCTGAGATATATGCTTTTTCCAGTTTTCAGCCTTTAGTAATTCCCACTCCAACTCCTCACACACTACCAATAAGCCATAAATCAAAAATCAACTTATTCCAAACTTAAATAAGATGCATTATTTTCCAAAAATATAGATGAATGGGGGCTTAAAGAAGGGGTAAAATTAAAAGAAATAGAAATATCTCTGTCATTATGAGTTGATGTATTTGAAAATTTTACACGACTATTCGGGTTCAGTACATTTTATCTGTAACTTGAATCAGATATTTGCATTATTTTTTTAAAAAATTCACTCTTCTTTATACAATTTTTGAGGCTCAGGTTAACCATAGGTAAATGAGTTAAAGCTTTGGCCTTAATCTCACTTGGTAAACCTAGAGTGGCAAATTTGATTCCCGCCTGGGGGGGGGGACAATAGGAATTTATTTAGTGATGAATTCATTAAATAAAATCCTCAGTCCCACCCGGGCTAGAAAAGGGTGGTCAACTTTGGTAGATAATCCATCCCAATTAGCCATAGTAGCAAAACATGAATGTTGATAAATAATAATAATAATATAGTTTTCCCTTAGAACGCCTGAGACATACATCTCATGGGTGGGTTAAATTTTGTGGCCTGTTTATATAGGCTGTTACTGGAAAAAATGGAGAATTGGTGGGGGAAAACCACAGGAGCGTGTCTAGCACATGAAAAATCTGCTTAATTTAGGAAGCCTCTTGATTAATTGTTTTTAAGATCTCAGTTCTCAACTATAACTTTAACAGGCTTTCTTTTCATGGAATGTGACCAAAACTCTTATAAATGTATGTCCTAATTAGCCTCAGTTGCAAAAAGTGGACGTTAATAAATAATTTAAATTTAAATGTAGCGCAAGGAACATCACTCTACATGACAGATATATCTTTAGTCCCTTAAAGGACTTCCTGAAGAGGAATTCTTGAATACCTCTCCATTCCAGTTCTATAATTGACAACATAAACAAACTCATACCAGATATCTTATAAGCTCCTTAAAAATGTTAATTATAATCATTTGCATATTCACTAAATAAAACACTATAGGAGTTTCTATGTTTTTTTCACATATAATTATCACAACTGATTAAAAGAATAACAACAAATGAAATTTTGAAGCTACTGACTGTAATAATAGTTGTTGAATATAGGCTCTGGATAGCTCCACCATGTATGTTGTGGAATTTGATTAGACCATGTTTGAACATCATTATCCCATGGTTTGACTGAGCGATAACCTTTTACATATTCAGGACTCGAAGAATAGATTTCATTTCTCACTTCTCCACATGTAGGAGGAGCTGAAATAAATTATAAACATATTATGATTAGCCTAATCACATAAAGCATATGTAAATTTAAATAAAATGTTGTAATACTTATGAAGTATTTTGATATAAAAATAGTTGGTAAATTTATCTGCAGGAGTATGATTTTTATCAGTTCTAGTAATGTTTTTTTTATTTGTAACCCACTTGGTAATGGTCTATCAATAAGGTCAGTGTTGTGTTCATAATTAAATGTTTGTCCCAATGATAATTTTATTGACTTATTTTAATTCTTAATACTTTACTATTGATATGAGCTGGCTAGAGGAGGTCCATCATCAAAGGTAGAATTTAAAAATGGTCAAACATCTTCACACTTATAAGTCCTTTATAATTATATTATTTAACAAAGCTTAGAGAGAGAGAAAAAAAAATAAGATTTTGTAAACAGTAATGAACTCACATATATATATATATTTTTTAAACTTCCCATGTAGTATTCGGCCAGCTGATTCAAAAACCTTTCAATTATAAAGAAAGCTTAACAAGTATTTTTTTTAACTAAACGAACATACTTATATTGGACATAATGATGCAAATAATAATCAAGCTTCTTACTCAAAATTTATTTACAAAAATTCGACTTAAAGTTACTAAGGCAATTGGGACAGGTTATATACAGATTACCCCTTTCTAGCCTGCATGGGACTAAGGATTTTATTTAATGAGGACCAAGAAGAAATTTTAAATTTAGGTTTATCAAGTGTAGATAAAAAACCAACACATTAAATCACATGGCTAACTTGAGTCCTATGTTCCAAAGAAACAAAATTATAACAAATAATATTTTAAATGGGACTAGAACAGCAGTAGCTTTCTGGGCTTCTATATTAGATAATTCAGGTTCAAATCATGGGATCCATTAACTATTTTTTTTTTAGAACCTGTTCTGTTAATGGGGTTTGAGTTTCATACCTATTCACGACTCTGCATTCGCATTATCAGTGACTAAAAAATGTTTGAGATCCTCCAGTAATAAACAGTATTCATTAGAATATTATTAGGAGAACTATAAGACTCAAGGACAAAGATATTGGAAGAATATCTGTACATTGTGGGCCTACACATTGGTGAACCAGTTTGGTTAATTTTGGTTTATCGAGTAACACCCATAAACCTGAGTGAAGGGATTTTGCTACTTGACTAGGAAAGCAAAGCTCAATCTTATTGTTGAGCTATTAACATTTGTGTGCAGTTAGTGGCCTTTGTTTACAACCAGTTTATAAGGAAAACTCAGTGGCTGAAATATTGTACCAGCCACTTTGCCTCTCTCTACGAAGGAGGTTGGCTTTGTTTTTGAAAGGAAGGTTTATTCTGGCATTAGGAATAAGTGCAATCTTCAAAAAATAAAACTTTACAGTACCAAAACATTATTTTTTTTATTTATTAATGAGTTTCCAATGAATCTGACTTATTTGGATTTTATAATAGTAAAAAGAAATATTTGAAGCTTTGAAGTTAAAATCCTTATTTTGTAACTAAAAACCAAGATGACATCTTTCTTTCCTTTAGCTGAACGAGCTGTGTAACTTTTCTCATAATTTAGTATTGTAATAATATTAGACATTAAAAGGTCCTGGATTTAGAAGAATTTTGTTGCTTGAACTAACTCCAATGAATAGACACTAGTAGAATGGGCTTATGAAACATTGAAACTGAGGTTGGTAGCGAAAGTACGGGAAACCAAATAAATTGGTAAAACTGAGAAGTATTTGGCTCAAATTCTGCTAGGAACAATCTCTCTGCTTTTATGGTAAAGATAATTAGTAATGCCAATCACCTTTGACGTGGGGCTTAAAAAAAAAAATTAGTAGAAATGATGTTGGAAAAAGTTAAATTAAAACACATTAAGTTGGCTTTTGCCATCTACAGAGATAAAAAATAAACTGGAGAACAGTCTTTAAACAAGAATTTCTTTATAACTGCTAGAGCCAAAATAAGAGAAATGATAATGTTAATTTAAATGATATTCTTCTATTTACCTTGAAAATGCCTTAATTGATTACATGCGATCTGGGTCACTTTGATTTCCCAGTAATACGTGGCTTCATTTTGAATTAGAATCGCAATCTTCAATGGTTTAAGCTGTCCAGGTTTGACTGCGATAGTTGCTGAAAATTTATAACAGAAGAGTTAAAAATATGATTCATGAAATAAGTAAGCACTTCATTAAAACTTATAAAAAAACTAAGTGAATATGTGTTACAGGGATTTGATAAGAATATAAAACTCGTAAATTTTAATGCTTTAGTATATAATACATCTTGGAATAATTTTGTAGATTAATCCAAGGTTTCTAACAAAAATTATATGCATTGCCACTTATGTAAATCCAACATTCTGCCCCAACTGTCAATTTCCCGTTAACTTGCGAGTTTTCACAATGATAGTGCCTACTAAAAGAGGAGCTACTAACAAATTTAAATGTAAACTAAAAGGATATGAGGGAGCAATCCTGTAGGACTCTCGCTATGCTGTCAATCATGCTAAAGAACCATATTGGAGATGGAAAAATGTATAAATAGGCAAGAATCCAAGTGTCAGTTACACTTCGGTCTCCAGTCATCAAGTTTAAACATAATGTCTCATTTGAATTGACAGGTCACAGAATATCAAAATATTTGTGATTTAAAAAAAAAAAAAAATCAACAGCTGGAGTAGAACCTCAGATTGAATCTATGGGAACAAAAGTTATAAAAAGTAGCCTTCTATTCCCATTTTAAATTATTTTTTTTAATATTTAATATACTTCCTCTAAAATTGTTTTCAAACACTACTCTTTTTTGGATTAGAGGATATTTTTGGAATTTGTCTAATAAAAACTCCAGTGAATTTGCAAGACATAGTTTACAAGAAGTTATTTTGATGATATTATTCTAGCGATCATTGGTCCAATTGTAAAGAGGAAGTGCATACACCAGCCGATCTAAGTAATGAATGCACTATTGACAAGGAAAGAGAGAGGTTATGGGATTTATCTACTAAGAGTCTTTACATGAGAAATATACTTTTTTGAAAATTAGTGGTTTTTATATTTCTAAGTTTGATTATTAGCAGATTTCCTTGAAGGGAAATCAGCAACTGAGATTTCTTCAAATGCCCATTAATCTTGTTCAGGAGATGACAAAAATGAGGGCCGCTCAAAACTATACTTATATATTTGTGTGTATTTGTCTGTTAACGTGCTAGGTATCACAATTTTTGTTGGCAGTTACTAAAACTAACTGAAAATTACAAATATCCCTGTTAATATACATCAAAATTTGTATAGAACCAATCTTTTTGTAAAATTTAATTTCCTATAAATGCTGTTGTATATTTATTTTTTTTTCCGAACTTCCTTCTTTTTTGCTTAAACTAAGCACTGTGTAGTTTAATAATATATTAATTTAGTTTGAATATGAAAAAAAAACCACTTGTATAAATAGTTGATTTTAGTACAATACTATTCATTCAAAGTACAGTAGAATTCTAATGTTCTGCAAGTTAACTTAGTCACTCTTAGCATAAATAACACAATAAATCAAATTAAAAATGAATTGAAACTCACTTGAATATCCTGAAAGTGGCCCACATTGCCCTATTGTTGGTCCATCGGCAGAATTTAGAATGAAAATTTGATCAATATCACAAACACCAGCAAATTTTCTTGCAAGGTTCACATTTAAGTAATCTATTCTAGAATAACAGATTTTTATACATTACTTCCTCTACATGAAATTATGTATTATTAAGGTACATTTACCTGCACTGCAATTAATATTGCAAGTACAATAAGCATAGAGTAATCTAAAGTTAGCCACGTTCTTCAAAGGTAATTGGTTATTAAGATGAATTGACAAGAATATCATAAAATTAATTCTTAATTGGATTCATGTAATTGGAGGATTAATTAAGTTAATTCATGGCCATTTTAAAGTAGGGATTATGCTACTACAAATATCTCTGTTATTATAAGTAACATGTTATATATTCAATCTTGAAGATAAAGCATTGGCCTACAATTGGGAGCACTTTCAATGCTGTGCATCATCGTCTGCCATTTGAAGTGACTTCTAATGTAGGAAGGAAGAAAATTTTTTCATCCTACCTACATTATAACAATTATATTATAACACAGAATATCCTTTCGATGCTCTGCATTCGTCTGCCATTTTAATAAATTGTTATAGTGGAAGTGTAGCCAATTTTTTCATCCTACCTACAATTGTTTAATACATTTTTCCCTTACTCAAATATTAATGGAATTATTTGAAACTTTGCACCTACAATGTATGTAGGAATATTTAATTGTAAAAAAAAATGGGTGCATTATTACTGCTAGTAATATAGACTGATGGTTTTATTAATGTACTCAATTTGGGTTTATACTAGTTTTATGCCAGATTTAGGTCTGATAAGGAGCAAATATAAGCTTTTACAGAGCTATAAAAATGAGAAAATTATGTATAATGGAAAAATAGTCAGGAAAAACAGATGTCAGTTTTATTTTTATTTTTTCAATTTTGTTATCCTTCCTCACCTACCTACCCTTCCACAACCTCTTCATTTACAATGGAGCCTTGACAAGTGGGAAGGTATTTATTTATACTAATATCTTTCCATTCCCCATGTTTCCTTCTATTCCCATTGATTCAAATTGTTTTTTTTTTCTTTTAAATTATTTTTCATTTTTCTTTCCAACACTAGATTGTAATTTACCACATTATAAATAATTTATCAGTAATCATAGTTTTTCTACCATAGTTTTGCATTTTAGTACTGGAGCTATAGGTTGTTACATAGGTGTCTGTAACTGAAAGAATCCAATATGTACTCATTTTTTTGAGTGAGCAGTTGTAGCCGAAAGCTGACTATCCTGAACATCACTTAATATCGAGCTACTAACCTGCAACCTGTAGATTACAGATATATGGTTTATGAAATAAATGGCCTTGCTTTATACGCCTCAGTTATTACAGAATACTATAAGTACACCATTGAACTCATAGAGTGTAAACATAATTAACTATGTACTGTTATGTTTCATACCTTACAGCGCACGTGCTTGTTTGAACAAAGATATCATAGTCGCATGCTATAGACCCTTTGGATTTTGCTGGAAAATCTGGGGATCTGAAGTATGATAAACGTTGAGCAGTCAAATCTCCACAAGTATGAACAACTGGAAATGTAATGTTTATGTCAGATACTAATATTTTAACAACTGTAACTTGCCACAATAATTAACTTTTCCCAATAATCCAATATAATTACTACAAGGGAAATAGGATTCAATTGTTTTTTTTTTTGTTTTTTTCCATTGTTCTTAATCTACCTGAATTACATACAGACACAGCAGTAAAGATGGCGGGAAAGGGGACAGAGAGTGGATGGTTGGCCGCCTACATTATAGCAGCCGTTGCTATTTAAGCACATTCCTTCAAGTCCGTTTACCAAACACCTGCTCATAGGCCTCCGCAGCTCTTCTGCCACAGGCACATCTGGAATTGAATGAAGGCACTTAAAATAATTTAGCAAAATAACAAATTCTCTCATAAAACTGACCATTGTTGAATACTATTATTAAATATACAACAATGAGATTTAATTCCTCTTGAATATAATGGAAATTCATTGTATTACACATTTTTTGCATTATGGAGTCATCTTAACCCTGTACTAACTAACCAGTATCTGTGTCTTGATTGCCATCAAACTCTTCTTGTTTGCATAAGCTGTTACTGTCTTAGTAATATGTGTATTTTTTTGAAGGGCATTGATTTCTAGAGGATAAACATTACTCGGATGAGGTATAAAGTTGTAAGGGATTTCCTGGGTTTTAATAACTATCCTTAATATAATCACAAGATTTATAAAACAATTGAATTTTTTAGATGGAAAGTACTTCAAAATAAAATAAATAAAAATGGTTTATGAGTTAGATATGGCCTTTACATACAGAGCTCAGAAAATGAGCAGTAGACGAGAGCTAGGTAAAATCGATGAGAGTTTCCATCTCCAAAATAGAGCAAAAGCCACTTCAAACATCCACCAGTAGTACAGCAAGTACTTTTTCAGTTAGATGGAAAACTTTACTGAAAATGTAAAAATGACTGCATAACTGCATGTATAGAACAACTTCTGAACTCATCCATATTCAAATAAGGTAAATAAATAAAGCACTTATCCACATAAGTTTCTTTTATGAGGAGTGTCGTATTCTAGTATAGGAAAACCTTAAACCATCAGGATTAGAATGAATTCGCACTTTGAGACCTATACAGAATTATTACAAAAGCAGTAAGTCAAAATTAAACTTCATTATTTGGGCTTAAAACCAAAAAGAAAATAACAGGTTGACACTTTCAAATATTTAACTTACTCTTCCCTTATTCAAATCACTACATGAAAATTATTATTCTTGAACAGGAGAAGCACATCAACTATAATACAACTATTACTGAATCAGAAAAATACTCTTTTCTTTGAGTAAAACAAAATAAACTGAATGCATTTTCTTTTTTTAAAAAACAGCTCTGGTTAGCCATGTTAGTTAAGTCGTTGGTCTTCATCTCATATGGTAATACTCAAGTGACGAGTTCTAGACAATAGGAATAAATCCTTTGCCTCACCCTGGCTATAAAAGGATGGTAACCTGTAGATACCCCTAACAATTAGCTGCAGTAGCACAAAGTGAGCATTAATAAATAACATATTTTCTTTAAAATTCAGTGGTGTATTTTACCTGGAATTTCTGTTGAGTTTGCATCAGCATCCTCAGTTACAGGGAGCTCTGTAGCTGTTGCTGTTTCTATTTCTATTGAAGTCGTTACTTCAAGATCACTTGGCACATCTGTTGTGTTGCTTCCCTCTAGGCCATTAATAAAACTATAAAAATAGTGTGAACAGGCAGTTAAAAAAAGGAAATAATAACAAATGACGATAAACTGCTTACTTTGAGTAAACTTTAATTATATCCTATCAACCATTGGGTAAGTCAATAGTTTGATTCTTGGGCCTTTACTAATTTGAAAAATTTCCATTTTAGCAAATTTCCCTCAAGGCAAAACAGCCATTTTGAGGTTGTACTCAAGCTGCGATTTTTGAAAAATTTCCTCAAATGTCCATCGATTCTACCTAGGAGATGATGAAAATGTGGTCCATTCAAAATTATATGCACACACACACACACACACACACACACACACACACACACACACATATATATATATGCGCTGACAATATATGCGTTCACAATTTTAGTTTGACCTTTACTAAACTCGAAATTTAATCGTTTTATGTAAAAAGAAAGATCGTTCGTTAAAAGCCAGAGTTGCAAAAAATGGACGTTAATAAATAATAATAATAAGATCGTTCGTTAATGGCAGAAATCGAACCAGTGGAAGAGGGGCGTAGGTTTAAAAGGGCGGAAATTCGAAATATCTCTATCATTATAAGTCGGATCGAAAAATTGTACATAACTATCCTTATTGCAAATTAAATGACCTATAAATGTTGTTATGTTCATATTTTATATTTCTTAAATATTAACGGAGATATTTGGATTTATAGTTTTCATCCTTAAGTAAACCCCCACCCCTACTCATGTTATATTGACACTAAGCTGTAATATTATGATCCACTTTATTCTAAGCTTATATATCAACTATTATTTTTTCAAGAGAACTTTATTATGCCAGATATATGCAAATTCGTTGCGTGATGATGTAATCAATTAAGATTTTATGACCAAAAACGAAAATATTTTCCTTTTTTTTTTTTGTGGCGTGACCGTTTTTTATAAATTACTAGATAACCCGGCAAACGTTGTTTTGCCTTATAAATTATTTCTAGTTTCTAGATAAATTCTAGTGTAGACAAAAAGTAACTTACTTATTATAAGTGTGTAAGTATGTGGTATATGCGTGAAATAGGCATGGAGCGCTATGAACGATAAGGGAATATAAAAATAACAAACGCCAAACAATATTATTTTTAAGTTATTATAGTTTATTTCTTAAAATTACATATCACATATTAATTACGACAGTAACACTAACAAACAACATCAATCTTTTAATGCTATAGCGTGAACAATATTTTTTGTTAGCCCATCTTTAGCGAGCACAAACTGGATGGTTTACCCACTCGAGAGCATGCTACGTACAATTGCCCGTGTGAAAAACATGGTGTACTCAAATCTAAGCCACAAATAGACATCGTTTGGCCTTGGGATTTGTTGATTGTCATTGCAAATTGAAATTTTAATTGAAGTACAGTTAAAAACACTATAATTGATCAGTTATCGAGCGGGATGATAATGATTAAATTACTAAAATGGCTATAAAAAAAATAGGGGTTGGTGATGAAAAAGTAAAAATTTAGGGTTGTATGTATTTTTTAATGCCACTTCATAAAAAAGTAAAAACAAAAAATTTCGTCCAAAAATTTAAAAAAAAAATGTTAAGGGTGAACAACCCTTATCAATTAGGGGTATGAAAAATAGATAGTAGCCGATTCTCAGATCTACTAAATGCGCATATAAAATTTGGAAAAAACCGGTAAAGCCGTTTCGGAGGAGTACGGTAACTAACATTGTGACATGGAAATTTTATATATTAGATAGATTAATTTCAGAATGTTTTAATATGTATTGTTTCATTATATTTATCAGTCAACATTATTATTACTATTAATTAATGTTTGCTATACGAGGTATACCATGTTGGGAGGGTCACATGTAGGATTTTAAACTTTATAATTTTTGGTGGTACATTGTTCAGAAAATCTTTATTTGATCTATACCATTCTCTATATTTAACTTTTATGCCAATACTAAAAAAAATATTTGTTAGTGGCCGAAATCGGACCTGGAACAATGGAGGTTTAGAGGGGGAGGGATTCGAAAATTCAAAATATTCCCATTATTAAGAGCCGGACCGTAAAATGTAGTAGAACCAATATTGTGAAAGTATTGATGATCTACAATTTCTGTTGAAAATTCAAAATATTACAGTTCTTACGAATGGAATCCAAAAAATTTATAGGAACAATCTTGTTAAACATTTTTTTACAATTTTTGTTTGATTTCTTTTTTTATATTTTCAGCCTCCAGTAAATCCCCACGTTTACTCATGTCATAAAATGGACATCTTTATGAAGAGTTTATAACTACCAAATATTGTTTTTATTATGCAAAAAACATTCAAATTCGTTGTGCGATGACATCATCAAATAACATTTTATGTTCATGTCTCAAAAATGTTTATTTGATCCATACCATGCTAGATATTTAACCGTTTCAGGCAATGATAATGATCACATTTGCTTTTGGTAGAAATTGGATTGAAAACTTTTATAGAACCAATCTTGTTAAAATATTGATACTCTATGCTTTTTTCATGTCTCAAATATTAAGCGAGTAATTCCTTCTTTCTGGTTTTCACTCAAAATATATGGTGAGATAAGGTCCCTAGAGTGTTATATCTGGACGGGGGAATCTGCTTAGTTTACGCAGCCCCTGCGTGATGAACTTTTTTACTACTGCTACTATTACTTGCAATGAAATAGGCCTAAAAGCAAGTAAGGCTTAAAAAAGTTGACTTCCATTTTAAGTTTTTATTTACAATTTTTAAACGATTGATTTAATTACAACGATTTATTTGACAACCATTAGCTTGTCCTTTCCTTAATTTGAGAGGAATACGTCTGTCAGACTTATCGTTCTTTGATATCGACCGTAGTTAAGATTTGAGTTGAAATTCGGCATTGTATTCAAATTTATTTACAGTGTCGAATGAAGGTGCATGGTTGAATTCTTTGAAATAATTACTTGAAAACGAAGGTGTTAGTCACGCTCAAGCTGGTGATTACAAAACCCCACAAAATAAAACTCACTGAATAATCAAATCTATTTCTTTTATGCTTATTTATTTTGAATATATAATAAGGTAATTGACTCCTACGGAGGCTTCGTCCTTTAAGTAGCTTTTACTTAAACAGTTTGTTGATTCTAGCCTACAGAATTTATTATTACAATATTTTTCTAATTTTAATTACAAATCCACCGCCTCACTCTGTAACAAGCAAATGTCCTTTTGTTTTATAGTTATCAATAATTTATCATTTAAAATGAAATTCGCTAAGATCAATTTAACTTGGTGTTTAAACTTCTTTGAAGGAACTGAAAATTAACATTCGCAGTTTCCTGGTCATATAGTGTTATTCAACGTCGGCGGATATGAGAGGTAAAAATCAAAATTATTGATATCTCCATTTAAATGAAAAAGTTTTAAAGAACGTTATTTGTGGTTTTTTTAAACGTTAAAAAATTGTTCAGCTCATATCTTATCTGGAACAGGGAATTTCGGAAATTTTAAATTTTCACCCCAAGAACCTACCTTCACCTTTAATTAGCTTGAAGGGGCAATGAACTGAAGAGAAAAAAAAAAAAAAAGGGAAATTCGCTACAAAAAGAATAGACACTTTAAAAGTATCGTTTTCCGGTGTTGTTTTAAAAAAAATACACAGGCAATGGTAGCAGAAATAGTATGAAGTTAATAAAAATCAATTTTGTTCAATGAAACGTGAAATACGTCTTCTAGAGCCTTCAATAAGACCGACTCCAAGTCATCATTCATTGATTGACTATTTACCACTCGATAAAACTCACTAGCGACTAATGCACGTGGAAAATCCATTTGTAAAACCTGTTACACCGCTCTGTACTAGTTATTCTTTGGATCTCGCAGTAGCACAATGATGCACAATGAGGATGACTGTGAAACGAAGTGATGTAAGTCAGAGCCCCCACTCCCAAAAAAATAAAAATACAAATATTACAGTAAAATGTTCTTGTTTAGTTTGAAAGTTAAATACATTATGTAGACTGCTATAAAAGGGCAATGAAGTTCCTCTACAAGGTTCATTTTATTTTCTGTACTGTCAAGCACAAAACCTTCATTATTCAAAAAGTAGTTATTTTGATTTACACCACCGTGTTTCTCAGCTATCCAAGTGATTACACATTGTAGAGGAAACCAGAAAATGTATAGTTGTCAGACACACATAACATATATTTGCAGTTATTTGAAAATCCTAAATACAGCGAGATTGCTATAGAATTTGTTCAAATGATAGACGATAAACAAACCGTTGTAGTAGTACACAGGTATTGTAGTAACAGGTGTAGTAATGTGCTCATAATCAGTCATCATTCTCTATTCGTTCTTTACTTCCATCCCTTCTGATTGTCATTTGTTTAGGATTCGGTAGCGTATATGTCTCACTATGTCTTCGTATAATAAGCTTGTTTGGATGTATTGAGTTTGTTGGGTCATTAGTTTAGCCTGGTAGTCTGCTGTCGTACTAAGTACAAGTCCTCGTGTCCTAGGGAGAAGTAGTCCTCAAGACCAGTATACTCCTTCCTAGGCAACAATATCTCAATGGTACGAAATGATCAAGTTAAATAAATAATATCACACAAAATTTAGAAGCACTGCCACATTTTGAGAGGATTTTTTTGGAGAGAGGGGGATTTTCTTACATAATTAGGTATATTTGTACCTAGAAAAATGAGTTTTTAACCTCCTCAGTGTAAACGTTTTCTTTTTATGCCTTGAAATATCTCGTTCATAAAGCATTAAGAAATATTTTATATAGGCTTATTTTTTGTTGAGTATCGTGGACAACCCTAAATAACCTACCTCTGGATTCGTCCCAGCTAGCATCCTTGTTGATGTGTATTTGAACATTATATTGTTCAAATATGAAATCTAGAGGCACTGTGTAAATAACTCTTTTTAGTTCACATATTTGACATTTCTTAAATTCTTCCATTTGCCCAACATTAACCAGAAAAAACAGATCTTCAATGAAAAGTATTCTGAAAGTCTATTTGATAGTTTTGGAAATTCCACTACGAACGTGACACACACTGACAGACAGAAATATTCACACCAGAGGCATTAATTTTACTAATTTTGTTAAATTTAGAAGTATCCACAACAAATAAATACGCTTTGCAGAGATGTGTGCTCCACCTACCTGAGAGATGCGATGATCAGGAAGACAGACATGGCACTGAGCATCTTCTCAGCTGGGTCTCGCTCTCATTGCTTTTCTAATTAGAGGCAGATTCATCTTCATTTACATGAGTGCATTAGCGCCCTCTATATTACACCTACACTAGCGAACTCTGCCTCCCTAATTCGTTTTCACTGATCGGAATACATAAATAGTGGTGGGCCAAGTGGAGATCCCTGCGCAACTCCTTCCAAAACTTTCACCCATTAGATTTTATCTCTTGTAACCACGATCTATGAACCATCCTGCCTTCCGAAATATGGCAGAAGGCCGACAAGAAATGAAAACAAAACTTGTATGGACATTAGACGATTGATGACAGTTCTTTTAAGTGTGTGTCGCGTTTCAAGTCGTGTTTAGGTACTTCACTACGAGAAAGAACTAGAATAGACTTTGATTGAATCAGCAGTTGGGGAAATCAACTTATGAAGTCATGTCTCATTTCTGGAAAATTTATTCAAGCATCTATAACTTCAAAGTAAGAGATGACGAAAGTGAGGTCGTTAAAATCAAACACACACACACACACACACACACACACACACACACACACACACACACACACACACACACACACAAACACACACACACACACACACACACACACACACACAAACGTCTTTTATATACCAGGGTATGGATTATTATTTATATTCTCAGTTAGATGTTTATTCTCTTTTTTATTATGTTAGTTATAGAATTGCATTAAAATTATATTTTGTTTGTAGCTATTTCATACTAATTTTGAATACAACAAAGACATTTCTTTAATGTATTCAAAATTACATGTAAATGGCCTCTTATATAAAATGGTAAATGAGTTTGGTTTAATTTTAAATATTTTACCATGTGACCAACCTTGAGACACGTCGTAGTAGCCCTGGTTCAACGAACACTTCGAATAAAGCCCCTGAAGAGATGACAATTGGTAGCCACGAAACATGTAGGGCGTAATGATTTTTAATAAAGGACTATTACCAATCAACTACCTGGCCCTGTTACCATCCATATAATCAAATAATTAGGCCTAAATAATTCAAAGAATGCAGCATCTTTGGCCAAATTTGTCCTCCATATTTTGGGGAATCCAAAATATGGAGGAGTATACATGTCTTAACAGGGTTAGAGGGGAGTAATTTCGAAATATCTCTGTTACTATACGTCGGACCGAAAAATTGTATAGAAACAATCTTATTGCAAATTCAATTTGCTCTAAATATTGCTCTTTACATATTTTCCGTATATTAACCGAGAAATTTGGATTTTATAGTTTTACTCTTTCAGTAGACCCCCACTCCTACTAGTGTCAGATAAATAATAAGCAGTTATATCATGAACCACTTCATTCCAAGGTTAATACCAAATATTGTTTTAATTGAACTTTTACTTTTTGACCCCCCCATCTTCTTCTGCTCTTGGATTACTAAAATTTGAGTGACTGAGATAAACATTATACTGATTCATTGTAAATTACAGCGCTAGCTATAGTAAATAGCTTTCGTTAAAATTAATATGTTGTAGTCAGACATATTTCAATAATTGTTTTCCTTTCCGGTCTAGAATATTTCTATGGATTAATTCTGCTCTGAGAATTTAACTAACCTGTTTGTTTACAATTCAGACGTGCTCCGGAAATTATTGAAATGTATATTGAACGAAAGATTTCTCTTTATCAGTTGTATTTGTTAACTTAATATTCACGATAGTGCTAAGTCTTAAAGGAACGAAGATTTATCTATTGTAAAACAGACAATAGGTCCTTGCGTGACGGACTTTATTTCGTATTTGTACTGCTTATCTACATACATGTCCTTTAAACGGTGCATACGGTCACGGCCAATTGCACTCTGTGAAATATTATAAAGAGAATCGATTCAAACTACTAATACTTGAAATGCATGAAAATAATTAAATCCAAGCGGTTTATCTCGCAGATCTTTCTAACGCGCGGTAAAAAATTGACAAGAGATAAGCATGCTAGGAAGTCATTATTTCTAATGAATCAATTCTATGGTTCAACTTGGGTGTTTAGCCTAGCGTGTGTTTAGAGCAAGAAAATGTCGGCATAAGTATTTGAATTATTCATAAAAGCTTTGTACAATACGTCTTCAGGAATATTATTAAGGGATGATGTTTGGGCCAAAGAGATAATGAGAACCAAATTGTAACACAAATAGAAAAAGAAACCAAAACAAAGAAAGTAATTGTAATTTGTATATAAAAGTATCTGATTCTTTTCATAATAGTTTTTTTCCAGTTAACAAGCTACCTTATTTCATGGAATAACACTAAGTTAGAGGACCACAAAGACATTCAATGATTTCCTCTGAATACCTGGAAAGAAATAAACTTCCAAATATTCACAAGTTACTTTATTTCAGCGCTAAGAGCTTTCGAAGACTATTGTCTCCATCTTCAGATCTACTTGCATGCACTCATTGGGAAAGACAGCAAGTGACCGTCACTTGCTGCTGTCAGAGTCACTTGCTGTCTTTCCCTATGAGCGCATGTAAGTAGCTCTGAAGATGGAGACAATAGTCTTCGAAAGCGCTTAGCGCTGAAATTAAAAAAAAAACTTGTGAAGAAATAGACTTTTTTTCTTTCCAAGTACACAATATTCTTCACTTCAACAACACTGCTGTGAAATTTCCTCTGTACGTGAGATAACACCTCTCGAAACCATTATTGTTAGGAAGTTAAGCTATTTTATAACTCCAGAATTCACTTGCTGATATAAGATAGAATGGAGTTTGATGAAATATTTGGACTTAATAAAATTACAAGATTTAAAATGGGAAGAGAGGTTGCTTTTGCAATATAAGATAAACTGTAGGTTCTATGTATAGTATATACATATGCCACTAGACGAAAAGGTTTTCATTTTTATATGAAATACTATTTTCTTTATTTTATTAACCTTATCCAGCTAAGGACAATCGGTACTAGTTATTTACAGGTTAACATTTTCTGACCAACGAATGGTAATAGGTTTCAATAGATGAGTCCGTCAATATATTCTGATTCTCAGACGTGCATAATGTTCACAACACAAAGTATTTTATGACCAATGCCTTAATAAACATGGCAAAGATTAAGCGATTAAATTATTAAACTAGGTGTACAAGACATACTCAAAACATAGCAAAATAAAAACGTCATACATTAAGAGTAATAATAAAGTTTATGAAGAATGAACAGAGTGCAAATGTAGCATATGCTATATGGTAGATGATGGAACCTAATGCAGCATATGCTTTATGGTAGATGATGGAACCTAATGCAGCATATGCTATATGGTAGATGATGGAACCTAATGCAGCATATGCTATATGGTTGCTGGGTGATAAAACCTCATGTTACTGTTACCTTGTTAATTAATTAGTTTGAGTTATAGCCATACTCGATGAACTTCAGTAATTAATACTACATTAATACAACATAAAGTATTTTATTATTATTTATTAACGTCCACTTTTTGCAACTCCTGCTAATTGGGGCGGGTTATCTACAGGTTACCACCCTTTTCTAGCAAGGGTGGGATTTTAGGATGTTATTTAATGAATTACGTCACTAAATAATTTCCTTTGCCCAGGCGAGAATCGAACTCGCCACTCTAGGTTTCCCATGTGAGATAAAGGCCAACGCTTTAACTCGCATGGCTAAACTGAGCCCCTTTTAAGGAAAATTATTAAACTAAGTGTACAAGGCTTACTCAAAAAATGGGAAAATAAATAAGTCATATATTCAGAATAATAATATCTTTTATGAAAAAGGAATATAGTGCAAACATGTAATAATGTATAAAATTAATATATATAATTTTTTAATAAATATAATATAAAAAAATATTAATTATACTTAATTAATAACTGAATTTAATATTTTGCGATTGAACTCAACTGCATTTTTAAAGAATTGATTCCTTTTTTTTTTTTTTGCAAAGATTTGTTCTAAGCAGTTATGATTTATTCAGTTTTCTTATGAGCAATCATATGTAATCAAATGCACAAATTGCTAGTTGTTTTCTTTTCTTTTTACGATTTGTCAGCATCGTCCTCATCATATTTGTCTTTTTAATTTAAATTAGGAATATTTTTTCTCGTCTTGAGTTCTCCTGTCTTGGCTCAAGTTATATTACCACATCACACTCTAAATAGAGTCATCACTAAACACTATGTCTTCTGTGCTTCGTTGTTTCGATGTAGATGGCCGAGCAGATATTTCGCTCGGACCCGGGGATTTGGCTTCGTTCCTCCTCTCAAAATTAGAGTCTAACAAGCTGACTTCAGAATAGCTGTCGAGAGGAATGCTGGGACCGCCCTTGAGCGGGATGTACTGGAAGACCGGACCTTCGGGGACGAAGAACTGGGGAGGAGTTGGAGGTTTGTCTGGAGGCGGTGTCGGCTGGTAGACGACGATAGGTGGGAACACGAAGATGGAGAGAAGGATATCCAAGATGGAGAGGAAGCCACCTGTAGCCAGTAACAGGCCGATGGCAGTGTTGCCAGAATGCAAGCTGCACACTAGCGCAGCGATCGACAAGAGCCCGAAGGCGTAAGAATAGTATGTCGACTGAAAAAAATAATAAGAATAAAGTA
Source organism: Riptortus pedestris (assembly GCA_019009955.1). NCBI lineage: Eukaryota > Metazoa > Arthropoda > Insecta > Hemiptera > Alydidae > Riptortus > Riptortus pedestris. The sequence continues at coordinate 123,074,856 of CM032232.1, forward strand.
ACAAAAACAAAACAAGTTATTGGTTGCTGAAAGAAATAAGTATTAAAAGGAAAATAACTACCGAAGACAAATTATTTGGAAAATTGACTAGTTTTCAAAACGCAGTTATTAAAAATTGAAAAGTTCGAAAATGTGTCTTCGGAAGAGTGAACAATCACATATTTTGAAGTTTATCTTCCAAATTAAATTAAATTATTTATTAAAGTCCACTTTGTGGAACTAAGGCTAATTGAGAAGGGTTATCTACAGGTTACCACCCTCTTCTAGCCAGGGTAGGACAATGGATTTTATTTAATGAATTCAGTTACTAAATAAATTCCTTTAACCAGGCGGGAATGGAACTCGTCGCTCTTCCAAAGAACTTCCTTCAAATTTAAAAATGGCTCAAAACGGGCAATAGTTATTCTGATATTTCAGTTATCAAAGAATTAACTTAGTCAAAGTCCAAAACTGCCACCACAGTCCCAATTGTGGGGTAAGAGGATTATGTTGAACAGGCTTTAAGAAATGACTATCCATAAGTATGTGACATCCAAGGTCGATTTCGTGAATTTAGAGTGACATGTGGGCGCACGGGTGAACTATACAACAGCCAAATTACTTTATCCTAATCGGCTTTAATATCACGTTCAGAATTTATTTATTGATCGGAACTGTTTTGAAGTTAGTCATACTTTCGGAAGAAGATTAAGCAGGAAAGGGCTTCATTCAAGTTTGTAGAGTTTTGTTAAGACCATTTGGAAGGTCTGCAAGTACATACAAATAGTATTCGGCTGTTCTATAATGGCTGTAGCGGCCAGAAGAAAAACAATTTCGTTTTCCGATGGGAAATTTCTAATTAAGAAATTCATGCCACAATTAATTTTAGCAGATTTCCCTTAAGGGAAATCAGCTATTGAGGTCGTACTCATGACGCGAGTTTCGAAAAATTTCTTCAAATGTCCATCGATCCTACCCAGGAGATGACGAAAATGAGGTCCGTTCAAAATTATATATATATATATATATATATATATATATATATATATATATATATATATATATATATATATATTTTGTCTGTATTGTAGCAGTCGCAATTTTCGTTTGATCGATACCAAATTCGATATTTTAACATTTTAACGTTTTATGCAAAAATAAAGATTAAGTTCGTTAATGGCTGAAATCGGATCAGTGGGAGGGGGGATTTAGAGGGGAGGAGTTTCGAAAATTCGAAATATCTCCGTTATTATGCATCGGATCGAAAAATTATATAGAACCAATCTTATTACAATTTTAATGTACTATAAATAATGTCATATACATTTATTCTGTATCTTGAATATTAACCGAGATATTTGCAATTTTCTGTTTTCAGCTTCTGAGATGAGATCGGCTAACTTCGGGTCTAGTCGTGAGTTTCCGTCAAGAGCTAGTTCGGGTCTTTCCCGTAATTGTTTGACTCTCTATTCTGAAATTTCTCTATTCTAAAACTTCACGTGGGAAATCTGCTTCGTTTACGCAGCCCCTGCGTGACGGACTTTTATTGCTTTGGTGTTCATTTTTAAACTTTGAGAGCGTTTGATATGATAAAAAAAAACTGTATGATATCAAAGATCATTTTTGGGGGCATTTCTAAAAGTCTAGATGATAATTCATAGCTGAGGTTAGCCATATGAGCTAAGGCGTTGGTCTTAATAACCTTAATAAACCTAGAGTCATGGGTTTGATCTTCAAGCGTCCGCAGGGGTCAAACAAATCAAAATAATGCAGATGCTCAGTCATATTTTATATTATTTTTGAAGCTGAGAAGTAAAGGGTACTTGATTTGCCTGAGTTGAACAAGAGTTACCAACTCTTTAGCAATGATGTAGTTGGCCTAGTTTTTTTATGTCTTATATTCTTATAGCTTTTCGCTTATTCGGAAGCGAATGGTAGCAAACAAATCAAGAGAGAGATATGTGGGAATAGGATATCACGAGTGGGGCCTACCCGCTGTCATCCTGAACTTGGCCGTCACAAACCCAATACCTATCAGGTCCTAACTTATCATGCATACAAACATAATAATAATAAATTCTCCAGATTAAGTGTGTTGCACTCGTGAACATTATTACTCACCAATTTCAGAACAACTCCTAACTTGGTGATTGAACATATTGCCAACCAAACAAATACTATGACGTATCCAATGAGTGTTAGATATACTGGAATTTGAACTGGAGACGAAGGTATTGAATTTGGAGTAACCATCCAATACACCCAGGCTGTCAAAAATGGCATCTGAAAAGACAAATAGTTTTATTTGGAATAAGTTTGATAAATGTTATAAAATCATACAAAGTCATTTAATTTTTTTTTCCGGTTGGCATTATAGACCTTTAAGATCTTTAGTCGCCCACGAACTGGACTCGAGATTCGCGGTCAGAGTTTTTTAACGTATTGTGTGTTCAAATCTTTGTACTGCCCCCGTTAACCAAAGGGGACCTGGAATGAGTTGCCTTCATATCGGACCTTAAAGTTGCCGGGGTGGACAGTCACCAAAGGAATCACCAAAGGCCAGATTTCTAGTCGACGATATCTAGGAGAGTCAATGTCTGATTTACTCACTAGACTACCGCCATCCCAACAACACAGCGACACTTGCGCGCTATGGTAGTTAATCGGTGAACTAACTCTGTGGTTATCCATTCGAGTACTGACGATGGTCGTTGGGTCATCTAAAGTCGGGAGGTCTGATCCACAGATCTAAAGCCTAGTCCACACTAGTAGACATGTTGCGCGGTTTTGGTCTCTGAGACGTGTCTCAGGTTGTCTACGTAGACAGGTCTATAGACCGACTTCCATCTACGGGCTTGTTACGAGACCAAAAATCGGAGGTCTAAGGTCTCTCGATTGGAATGGGAGACTTAATGCAACGTTAGACATATTGCGCGACATTTTGACAGTGTGGACGTACTCAGCGCCTAGAGACTAGGCATCTTCACTCTGTTTCCAGCTGCCGAGTGGTGTGGTTCGGCTGTTTATTCAATTTTTCGTGTTCTAGTTATTTTGAAACATGTGGCCTAATGAAAAAGTAAAGAGTCTTATTGAATATTACCACTTTCTTATTGTTTGTGGGATGTTACGAGTCCTCATTATAAAAACCGGGTGAAAAAAAAGCGGCCCTCGAATCTCTGGCTGCAAAGTACGATGTGACAGTGTCGGACGTGGAAAAGAAAATTCATAATTTAAAAACATCATTCGACCGGGAGCGAAAAAAAATAACTTCGACGAATGGGACCTCTCCCAAAAAGTCAACATGGTTTGCAAACGAGTACTGCAGTTCCCGCTACCAGTGAACGTCAGCCGGGAAAAATTCCGAAAACCTATGGCGTCTTCCAATCTTAATTTACTTAATTGAGCTTTACCGAATCTAGGCCATTCTGTTAGTACTTCAACGTTTAGGTTTTCGTGTTCTTTCACTTAATTACCACTAAGCAGGAACTCATTCCACACAAAACAATGTCCTCCCTCCATGGCGGACTGTGAACATGAGACTGAGAAGTTTATATCGTAGTGTGGACACTAGACGACACAATGAACGATGTCTGTAGACAGTCTATAGCCGTGTCTCGAAACCGTCTATAGACAATCGCGCAACATGGTCTACTGGTGTGGACTTAGCTTAAGAGCGCCGCTCCCATAATCGTACCATACTCAACTTAAATTCCAAGTCCTGTTCTTATTTCTGGTGATGTGTGATTAGTTTGTGCTCGTTTCAACTTCCACAGCCATGCCCCCCCCCTCTATGTCCTATTGAAATAAATTTACATTACTTACAGTAATAAATAGCTTGGTTGCTAATCGTGCGAACTTCATAGGGATCACATCCTTGTGGTTAACATTTTCGTCAAGATATGATCTAGTTGGTGGAAGAGTCTCTTCAGATACTGTCCATTCAGCAACTCTCCTCGGATCTATAGAACAAAGAATATAAAATGAACATCTATTTAGCACTTATGTGAGTGTGTACAGAAGTTAATACTGAGGAGGGCTATGTTGACCTCTCTGCATTCCTCCCCCTTATGCCCTCTGTTCTCATTTCTGAGAAACGTATCTTCCCCATATCCATATCATATTAGGAATAGAAAAGATGCATTTCTTAATTAAAACAAAATACATTTATTTATTTTAGGTAATAAAATAAATTGCTGCATTCTATGAATTCAAAGCAAAATCAACGTTTGTTGGAACGTACTCGTTTTATATTAATTTAATCATTGGTAAAAAGGAAAAAGATGGTCCCATTTCTAAAGAGAAAGTGAGTTGCATGTCTATCTGAATGTTTACAACAATTATGAAGTTTCTCCCGGTAAAAAGGGATCTTAACTGTTTATAGTTTGAAACAAAATGGCCCATATATTGAGTAAAAAATACACTTATATTGGCTTAAATAGGAGTGAATCGGGCTAACATCCTAAAAGATTCCATTGTATTCTACTTACTTTGTTTCGGAATTTTGTACTTAAAATAAACATAAAAAAATAATGGTGTATTATCCAGCGGTTGTAATTTTTTTTTTTTTATTAAACTCACAATTAAAATGCTCAATAGGTTGTTAATGGCTGAAAAGAAGGAGTGGGGGAGTACTGAAAAGGTAAAATAAAAAAAATCTAAAACCTCCTTTATTAAGGAGAACTACATATAAATTAGGTATAATATTCCACTATTATTTTTCTATATACTTTTTAAAGGTAAACCTAGGGTGACGAGTTCGAATCCTGCCTGGGCAAAAGGAATTTATTTAGTGACTGAATTCATTAAATAAAATCCTTAGTCCCACCCTAGCTAGAAAAGTGTGGTAACCTGTAGATAACCCTTACCAATTAGCCTTAGTTGCAAAAATTGGACGTTAATAAATAATAATAATAATACATCTTTTATTTATTTTCTCACCCTTTATGAAACCCCATATGACTATGTATATATGTACTCTGATTGTCTAAACTTACTATCTATCCATTATTTCTCACGTAATAAGTACCTTATGTTAACAGGCATTTAATAGTATGAGATATTTTTGCTAGATACGGTATGTTCAGTGACCCAATTACTCAAAGTGAAAAGCCTATGAGAAGGGGGTGCGAGGTTTGCTGAAACTAAGTACTAAAAAGCAAATAACTCGTTAATGTCCCAAATACACATAAAATACTTGAAACAACACTTATAGGAAATTAAATTTGCAATGAGATTGGTTATATGCATATTTTTGATCTGATTCATAATAACTGAAATATTACCCCTTCCTATCCTAGCTTTCCTTCTTATCTATTATTTATTAAGGGAAATCTCTAACATGTGAAGATGAGGAGAGAAGTTGTACAGGAAAATGACATAAACTTTAAAATTTTCTAAACGTTTCAACTAGCAATAATCGCATCTCACTAGAAATTCAGGTTACAATATTGCCCCTGAATACGCTGACTAACTCACTAAATAAAACCCTGGCTGGAAATGGATGGTAACCAGTAGATAACCCGTTTCAATTAGTCATAGTATCAAAAAGTGGATAAATAATAATAAATTTTTAAAATCCTATGGAAAAGTAAATATTGCGCATCGTTGTTATATGACAACAGAAATTACCTCCACGTCGATCTAGTTTTTCGACTGAACTCATTAACTCTTGCGTAATCATTTTTAGTAATGAATGGTGACCCAATTTATTCAGAATACAACCAATAGTTTAATACTACTAAAGAGTTTAAGAAAATTAAGTAATAATTTTTAGTAAAGTACCTAAAATTAAGTAATAATTTTAAAATTCATATGGATCATTTTTCCATCGAAAACATATGTTCCTAATGAGGATCAGCTGATTTATTACCTTGTTATTGATCTTCACAAAATACTTAAAAACGGTAACCAAAGCAAAGAAATTAATTTCCTAGAAACTTTAAATTAAAAAGAAAATGTTTTGTCATTAAGATGTAAAATTTTAGGTGAAGGAACAAAAATCATATAGTCAACTAGTTCAAAAAAAAAAAACTCAGATGGTCTACGTTATGCCAATGCCTCTATCATCAAAAACCCTCTCAAAGACATTTATAGATTACTTAATCTCTCACTAATACTTCTCAACATAACGCCAAAGACACACAGTACCTCTATGGTGCAAGTATTCAAGAATCTCTTTAGGGATATTCCATTTATATAATACAGGAGTACCCCGGGCATAAAAGACCAGTTAAATAAAATAAGTAGAAATTCTGGGTTATGAATAATTATCCAGTGAACTAAGAAACATTAACATCATAGTTTAGAGAAATGATCAAACAATTGAGGTAGGTTGTACTAACATTCTCAAATTAACAGACATACAACTAATAAAAATCTGGGGCTTGCCATAATGCACTATTTATTTATTAACGTCCACTTTTTGCTACTATGGCTCATTTGGATGTGTTACCTACAGGCTACTACCCTTTTCTAGCCAGGGTGGGACTAAGGATTTACTTTAATGAGTTCACCACTAAATAAATTCCTATTGTCAACTCGCCACTCTAGGTTTACCATGTGAGATTAAGGCCAACGGCTTTCCACTCACTTGGCTAACTTGAGCCCCAAAAATTAAAAAAGTCCGTCACGCAGGGGCTGCGTAAACTAAGCAGATTTCCCACGTGAAGTTTTACAATAGAGAAATCTGCCCAATAACAAGTGTAGTAGTAACGGATCTCTAAACTAATTCACGAGGGGCGAACAGTTACGAAAACGGCCGCCAGACCTCTCCGGAAAGTACCGAACAGCCGACTCGTGCCGACTACACACAGAATACAAATGCAAATATCTCGGTTAATATTCAAGATACAGAATAAATGTACATAACAATATTTATAGTAAATGTAATTTGCAATAAGATTGATTCTGTATAATTTTCGATCCAACGCATAATAACGGAGATATATCCAATTTTCAAAAATCCCCCCTCTAAACCCCCTCCCGCTGGTCCGATTTCAGCCATTAACGAACTTGATCTTCCTTTTTACATAAAACGATTAAATTCCGAGTTTGGTAACGATCAAACAAAAATTACGACCGTTGGAATATTATATATATATATATATATATATATATATATTTATATATATATATATATATATATATATATATATATATATAATTTTGAACGGACCTCATTTTCGTCATCTCCTGGGTAGGATCGATGGACATTTGAAGAAATTTTTCGAAACTCGCGTCATGAGTGCGACCTCAATAGCTGATTTCCCTTAAGGGAAATCAGCTAAAAGGGAATCCTGAATTGGCTTAGTTTATTTTTCAAACTACATCGCTGGTAAAGGCCAAATTTTATTTTCCCGGCTGTCTCCTCAAGCGGTCGTTTCTGCGAATTTTCGATGGCTCTCCAGCCACCCTCTTCAACTACGGTGACTTTTCTACTAGCTCTTTATTTTTTGTTTATTTCTGGGAACCAAACTATGAGGGCATGCAGATGGAAGTTAGCATTGAAAGAGGAGAATAGTGGCAGATAACCTACAAAATAAAATATTGATCAGTCTACTTACACTGAATGAACAAAGGACATTTGAGAGGAACTCGCTACACTTAGCCAGGATCAAACTTAATATGATAATGTCTTAAAAATACTGCCTCTTTTTAAAGTTGTTCCGAATAAATAAGAAATTCTTGAATGTTCAGTTTAGTACTTAGTGGGCTTAAAAGGAAAATGAAAGTTCGTCACGCAGGGGCAGCGTAAACTAAGAAGATCCTCACGTGCTGGTATGATTCGCCAGTAATATATTCTCATATATACAATCTATTTCTAAGTCAAAATTCGACGAGAAGTAGTGGGTATTTGGTGAAAGCTGAAAACAAGGAAGTACTCGCTGAATATTTCAGTTAAAGAGAAAATGAATAAAACAGCAATAGTTTAAAAAATTGACTCTATAACATTTTTCGATCCTAATCATAATAACGGAGATATTTTGAATTTTCAAATCTTTCCCTATTCGGGGTCCAATTTCAACCCACTAACTAACATGATCTTTAGCGTTGATGAAACAATGAAATATCGAGTACAGTATAAAATAAATTAACATTTTGGAGTTAAGAATGTAAAATCGTAAACGATATCGTCACCACACAAGTCATTTGCATGTACCTCACACTGTAAAATTTCAATGAAAACAATATATAATAATTAAGATTACAAGAATGTGGTTCACGAGTATTACAGTTTATTATTAATATGACATAAGAAGAAGTTGGGGTTTACTGAAGGCTGACAACTAAAATAATTAAAATATCTCGGCTAATACTCATGATATAGAAAATAAATATGCAATAACATTGATAGACAATTAAATTTGCAATAACATTGCTCCTGTACAAGTTATTCGATCCGACTCATCAAAAATCCCCTCCCTATAACCCCCTCCCTAATATATTTATATATAATTTTGAACGGACCTCATTTTCGTCATCTCCTATGTAGGATTGATGGATATTTGAGGAAATATTTCGAGAATCGGGTCATGAGTACAACCTCATGATTATGAGTATAATAGGTTTTCTCTTAGTGATATCTGCTAATGTATGCCAAAACCTGTAGATATCTGCAAACAGTGTTATTTGTCTTGGAATATATGGACAAGAGAAATTAATAAAGATACAAAAATTTTTTTTTCGACAAATAATTGTGATCTTATATTAAAATTGTCTGATTGGATAAAAATATGTTAGAAATAGATGCTTTGGGCGCTAAGTTCAAGTATCCCTCATTTGGGAATTTGGAGATTTGAATTATGATAAGCTCCCATAGCGGTCTTACATCTAATTATTAAAATGCATCCAATAATAATTGCTTTTAATTCTAACTGTTGTGGGATTAATGTGCCAATGGAGCACTAAATAGCCGATTCAGCTGTAGCTGTTTCTACAACACTTAGACGCTGGGCCACGTATCCAGGTCAGAAGCCAATAATACGGTTTTATAAAATAACCTCAAACCTAACAAAACTCGTCAATATGTCATCTGAATATAATTTATCACTTATTTCAATATATTTTCAACGTCCATTTCATTGTACTATGTCTAATCAGAATGGGTTATTTCCATGTTATTCTTATTCATTTCATTCTAGTAGTAAGTAAAGTAGTGTAATACCCTGTTTTCCTGTGCCCGTTTCGGTTAATACAGTTTCATATTTAGTACTGATGCAAAACCTAGTTGTGCTCATCCACTTTTGATCGAAATCGAATAAGGGGAAGGGAGGATTTAGAAATTTACAATTTTTAGTTAATCCAGCATTTGTATTAACTACAAACAGTGAATCTCTCCACATTTATTACAGATACAGAAGCTTTGTAAGGACCTTGTCATTTATCATAAAAAAAATCAATAAATTATGTTATTTGCCTTTTTTCCAGTCGGTGCAATGGGAAAGATGTCATATATCACATTAAAATGAAATAATTTATTTTATAGTAAGTATATATACTTCCAAAACGAGTAAAATGCTTTTAAATGGAGTGCAGCAATAATCGCAAATTTAATTTCAAATTTGTTGTCATTGCATTACTAGGCAGTTTGTTTTACTGAACATATTCCATGATGGAATTGAACCGATGACCCAAACTCGGAATTTTCTTCTCAATCTATTTAATAGGGATCTTAAGGCAAGCATGCCCATTATCACCTGTGCTATTTATCCTCGCCTACGAAGAGGTAATCAGAGAGATATACCCAGACATTCGAAACCATTCCTATTACGCAGGGACATTAAATGGATTCTTGTTGCCTTCTGCATTTGACGACCCAGCAATAAAGGTATTATGTGGAAAATTTCATTCACACCAATAAAAGCTTGAATGGAGATAATACAGAGGCCAGAGTTTTTAGATAGCCATTCCACCATAGCCCGTCGCCAACATAAGCTGACTAATGTTAGACTATTAGCCAATATGAACATGCAGACTTCACATCAATCTTTCCATATCTGATATAACATTCAAATTTTTTGGGAACCCACCAAATCCATTCTTTCACCTGATGAGTGAGTGATATATGACCTTACCTCCGATTTGAACAGCACTGAAGATGTGATTAATGTTTTACTACTGAACCTCAATTTTTCTTGTTTATATTTTCTTGGATTAAAATTATATTCTATATTCTCGTACGGGCTAATACCTATTTAATATTTTCTTAGTGGATATTTCCAGTTTATAGACACAACATAATTGAGGGCAGTACAAAATACAAACAGAAATATTATTGTACTTCAATTTAGTCACTCTACATTTTCAATCGTTTGCTATCTTAAGCAAGCAACAGGGAACGGATGGTAGGAATTTCTCCACTCTTCCTGATGGCTTTATTATTGAAGAGCTTTGTATTCTCTCTTACTTCCATAGCTAATGATTGAGAAAATCAGGATTGCCTGTTAATATAATATAGCTAAACGATTTTTTAGATACCACCGTAATATGCCGGTGTGCTAGATTGCTTCAGAGCAATGAAGAATAAAGACATTTTATACAAATGACAGACCTATTATATAGATATTAATTAATTTAAAGGCCCCAATTAATTTATAGGTCTTAATGAGGTTATCATTATTCCCCAGTAAGAGTAATAAGGATTTTATTTAGTCAGTCATCATTTAGCAAACTTTATTTCCTCGCAGAAATCATATTGACGACTGTAAGTTCAATGTTCTTCATTAAGAGGCTCTGGACATACAATTGCAAAAATATCTAATAAATACCTGAGTTGGTATTCTGGCAGGTGGAAGAGACTTCTAATGTAGGTAGATGAAAGAAATGGCTACACTTCCACTGTAACAATTTACTAAAACGACGCTTTCGATGCAGTGCATCATCATCAGTGCCCTAATGACACACAAAAACAATAATTACTTATCTCTATTAAAATATTTTAGGTAAAAGGGTAAATTAGATAACACCGTCATATAACAATAAAAACTATCTTTCTTAAAACTAAATAACACTTGTATAAAAGGTTTTATGTGTTATTAAAAAAAATTATTTATTAACATTCACTTTTTGCTACTACGGCTAATTGGGACGGGCAAACTACAGGTTACCACCCTTTTCTAGCCAGGGTGGGACTAAGGATATTATTTAATGAGTTTGTCACTAAATAAATTCGTATTGCCCAAGCGGGAATCGAACTCGCCACTCTTATGTATACCATGTAAGATTGAGGCCAACGCTTTAACTCACATTCAATATTTTTATTGGATTAGTCTATTCTTCAAATAATATCGCCGCGGAGGGTAAAATTTTATTTTCCCGGCTATCTGCTCTCCAAATTGCGATAGCTCTTAAGCCACCTTGCTCAACTACGGTTACTTTTCAGGTAGCTCTTTAGTTTTTTTTCGGGTATGAGGATATGAAAATGAAAAATCACGTTGAGAGAAGATTGACGACCCCTGGAGTAGACAGCTGGGCAAATAAAATTTAGGATTAATGTACTTACACTGAAGGAAGAAAGAAGACATGACATGACAGTCACTCGATATGCTTAGCCCGGATCAAACCTAATATGATGACAAATTACAAAAAAATATTCCAAGGTGAGGTTTCAAACTATAAGAAATTCTTAAATGGTTTCTTTATTACCTAGTCAGCTTAAAAGGGAAATGAAAGTTCGTCACGCAGGGGCTGCGTAAACTAAGCAAATTCCCCACATAGCTGGAATGACTCACTAGGAAGTAGGTAGTAGTCGTATCATATAGTACTTATTTCTATGTTAAAATTCGATAAGAAGTAGTGGGTGTTTACTAAAGGCTGAAAACAAAAATGTATTGTACTAATAACTCGCTTATTATTTGATCTCGGTTAATTTCATGATAGAGAAAAAAAGTATATAACAACATTGATAGACAATTGCATTTATGCAATAAAACCGGTTCTTTGCAATAGTTCGATCGAACGTATAAAAACCATTTATTTACGATTTTCGGAATTTTCCCTACTCCACATCCTGTTTCTGTAGTTAACGGACTTCATATTTATTATTATTATTTAATAGCGTCCACTTTTGTTACTATAGCTAGATGGGGCGAATTTTCTGCAGGTTCTAGCCAGAGTGGGACTAAGGATTCTATTTACGAAGTTCACTAAATAAATTCCTATTGCCCAGGTTGGAATCCACCTCGCCATTCTAAGGGCTTTAATTTGACAAAAAAGGCTTATATAAAGATTTTGGCAACGAGACGACAAAAATTGTAACCACTATAGCTGTAACAGACATAAGTAGGCTAACCTGAGGCCCAACTAAAGAGATTTCCCACGAGCTGGAATAATACAATACTGGTCTCATCTCACTATATATTCTCTATTTCTAAATAAAAATTCGATAAGTAGAAGAGGAAGTTTACTAAATACTGAAAACAAGGAAATCGGAATAACTTGCTTAATATTGAGAAAAGATCTACACAACAACGATTATAGTGCACCAATTGGATCGTTAATATATTTCGATCCATCTCATAATAACGAAGATATTTTTAACTTTTGTATTCCAAATATACATGTATAATTTTGAAAGGAACTTACTTTTGGCATCTCTTGGGTAGGATAGATGGACATTTAAGAAAATTTTTCGAAAATCACGTCAAGAGTCATTAGCTAAGTTCCCTTAAAGGAACGAAGATGTCTGCTGGCCACCCAAGTAAAAGTGGGCCAATCCGAAAAGGTTTAAGGTAAGAAATGCTTCCTTAGTTTTCTTATGAAGAATTATGCTTGCATTTCTCATTGCGGAAATGTTAAGGAAATCGTGAGTTTATTTACTCGAGCCTCATTGTGAGCTGATAACGCAATCTTATCTTGATTAGTTCGTGCTTTGAATGATCTAGCGGTCTAGAGAGTCTGCAGAACTATTGATGACAATTGGTGTTACTACTACAGATGCTTGCAGTACATCTGGCATGGTTGATTGAAGTCATTCATCATTTAAATTGAACCAAAACACGGAAGTAAAGGTGAGGTAAGGTCTTGCGATATGCTAGGTTCTTGTTTTGAGTTATCATTACGGGCTAGGTGAGTCTTAATGGACAGTACGTCATAACATTTAAGTCTAGATATATGTCATAAGTTAAGTGTACCTCTATGCCCATTGAGGTAGAACATTGAACTTAGTTGGTTGGTCTAACCTAAACGTGACGTCAGAGGTCACCTACCCCTTCGGCGAGTGTAGCATCTCCACTCCTATGTTGTAGCTCCGTCAACACTCCGTGCCCCACAGATAACAGCATTCGGCACGTAGTCTTGGGTATATAGCACTCATGGCTGCTACCGAACAGCAATCAGAATCCATCAGCAGCCATGGCATTCGCTCTTTCACTCACTGTAAGTATATTGTAGATAGTTAACCAACCCATAAGAATCGTATCCTGAAAGACTTGGATTGTAGGTCAGGGAGTTGAAAATCCCCACTATAGACAACTTTGATATCAGCTGACTTTCCTTTACATGACAACCTAGCTTTATCAGTTATATTTTCACTGTTCTCTGCAGTCAAGCCAAGTTAACATTTATCAAATCCCAAAGACATTAAATGTAACCTCAGGTACTAGTTAGAGACATTTGGAAAGACGGTTTTGGGGGACATTTTTGTCACAAAATGATCAAGATAGAGACAAACATTTTCCCTGCTCACTCGGGAACTATTATCGAGTATATTAATTAATTAATTTCAGGGCCTCAATGAAATCATTAATTTATTTAATCTACTCCTTAAGTTCAAATGCTTCATTGATTTTTCACAAAGCTTTAAATATTAATATCTTTTATCTATACAGGTAGACAAAATTTAAACTTTTTGATTTAAAAAAATTTACCTAAATAAAAAAGCACAAAGTATTTAAATAAATAAAACTTAGGAATACAACGCATTTTCTTCTAAATTGTTTTCTATATTTAACCAACTGACATTGCAATAAAAGTCGACACTCGATAGAGAACAATGTTTTGAAAAAATATAGATTATTTGTTTTTAATATTAAATATTTTTATTTATTTCTCTCTAAACACAAACTTTTAATCATGATCTCAATTCTATGATCCTCGAATTTACATACATGCCTTCATCAAAATTATAGTAAATTCAGATTAATATATAAATTTTTTCTCCTATTTTCTTTTCTAGGGTTCTTTAAAGACTATTATTTAGCTAGCATTTGAAATACGTGTGTAGAACAGACGTTATATTTTTGATCTTACTAGTGCTTTCAGAATTGGATATTTATTATTAGTGTATTTATTATAAAGTACAGTATTTAGTAGTTGGTAGTGTGTTTTATTTAATTTCTTTATATTTGTTTGCAGGTCTTGTTAGTCCTGTCGAGCAGCGCCTATGGCTTGCTTCCCAAGGAAGGAGGTGGAGTTGGCGGCGTGGTCGGAGGAGTAGGTGACGTCGTTGAAGGGCTTGGAGATGTAGTTAAGTCAGTGCCCGGAGTTCTGCAACAGGTTGGTAACTCACCTAGAATCTAACCATAATTATGTTGTTATTTCAACTACGGCCTAACTGGCCATCCCTTTCCTATGGTTAAATCGAACGCCGAGAGGGAAGAGATCTCTTTCAAGGAAGTAACTTTCACTAATCAGACAGTAGTTAATTGTTTAAATGGAAACACCTGATGTGCCTATGAATAACAATCATGGCTGCTCCGAGTCAGCTGTTTAATATCTCGCTGTTTTAATGAATGACTTCCCGTTCTGTTTATTTTTAATCTTATTTTCACATCAAGAGGAAAATGCCTCATTGTTAAAATAGGCATGACCCAAATCCATAGTTGGATTTTATTAATTCTTAATTTTCCTTGAGCATAATTCAGTATTTAACAGTCACAAAGTACTCTAATAATGCAATTCAAAAACAAATTAACAAAGGGTGGAGAAATTCGTTTAAATTTATTTTATTTGTAATGGCCCAGTTTTAAGACTAATTAACACAGCATGTCATATTAATCAGTTGGAACGTATTTAAAGGAATTATATTCTAAATATAGTTAAAGTTCAAAATATTTGTTAATGCTAGTAATCAAATGGTTTTTAATTTATAGATAGACCAGATATTTGTTTTTGATTTTTATTTAAGTATTTGTTTTTTAAAACAAATTACTAGCAAACAAGCTGAATATTTCAAGTTTAGAATGTTTCTTCTACTTAGAAACAGGTCACAATGTTTATTGATACATCATACATTGAACATAATTAAAAATATAATAATTCAGATGTTATAATAACTCACCGATTAATATTTCTATTCTTGATAAATTTGCAATTGTTGACTAGATATTTATCAAGATTTAGATGGCTGTGAACCCGATTATTATGAAACGCACTAAAGAAATAATATTACGGTACTTTGTCTCTATGAAATTTATTAGCCGCATATTGATTGTTTCGTTAGTTATAATAATACTTTATTTTTATGTCGTACAAGGTATGAAAAATAAAAAAAACACATATTTGTAATTTAATTTAACAAAATAATGATGAATTTTCCTGTCCAGGTGATCGACTTATTGGCCGACTTGCTCCAAGGTAACCCAAAGCTGATTCCTGCTCTCCACAAGAACCCAACCCTCATTGCCCTCTTGCTGTCAAACCCAATCCTCTTGAACCTGTTGCTGGCCAATCCAAACCTCCTCCCAGCCATCTTGGACAACCCATGCCTCTTGTCTGTCATCATCGCAGGATTGGGACTGGCTCCAACTCACCCACCACTCCTCCCCAAGGCACTTCCAGCACCGTGCTTCCCATTTCCAGGACTTCCAGGCCTCCCTCCAGCACACCTCTCTCATCTCCCACTTCTTCCACCTGGACTTCTCCCACCATGCTATTCCTAGGTGATAGTGTCGCCCTAATGAACTATGGCATTCATTGCGTCAAAGGACACATTGAATATGTCTTTTACACCACGCATATCTCAAGGCAAAATCGTGAACTCGAAGAACTTAATTTATTTTTATACACCCTATTTATTTTTATTTAATTTATAATAAAAAAAAAGTAATCCTTACATATGACTTATTTGTCTTACAACCCACATTCGTAACAAACACTATTTAAAAATAACCCAGGCAAATATATATATATATATATATATATATATATATATATTACCTTTACTAAGCGAAATGTATCCCAACAAATTAAAATAACAAAAGTCTCATATCACTGGTATTAATGGTGCATTTGAAAATGCATGGTGGCCATCAATTTTTTACACGATCTAAAGTAATTTAACTGCCAAAAAATATAAGGAAGACCACAAAAGATTACTTACATGACAGCCCTGTATATCTTATATGGAAGATGTAGCTGTAATTATTATAAATCTGTCCACGGTTTAGAATTGCGAGTAATTATCATTTTGTTAATTTACACAAAACTAATATTGAGGCCTCCGGACACAATGCTAAATAAATAAACAACATTTGTTCAGCTACAACTCAAATTAAAATCACTCACATATATATCAGAAAAACGATAATACAGAGTAACTCCCAAAAAAAAAACTTCCTAGTGTCTATTGTTTGTATTTTTTTAAATGTAGTAAAAGAACATATCCGACAATAACAACAAACCATTACCAAATTATGTTGTAAAGTGTTTTAATATTTTAACAATAGCCCCCCAAAAAAAATCCATTTAAATTTTTTAAGTTTTATTTTAAAAAATACTCATTATAAATTAATCCACATTCAAAACTAGCCATACATCATACCTTAATTATTTCAGATTAGTCACAATGGGATATGATGGTTAGTAAGGGATTAATATGATAAGACATATACATTTCCCTGCCCCCCCCCCAAAAAAAAAGGCTCTAAAAGCAATACTGCATTCTTAAACCCTCTAAAGTACAAACGGTATACTAGTATGCTGTCGTTTTTATTCCACACTCTCATTTAGTAACAACAAAAGAATGGACATCATCCTAAAATATCGCATTGTATTTGTATTTCTTAAATGGTGAATTTGATTTGAAAGTTTCGTGTTTTGCACAGAATTCGGCACAGGGAATTTAAATAATCTGTAACGTAACTTGTTGATACTCGATAATTTCACATTACGCGTGCCACAAAATCCAGGTCCATCACAAAACAGAAAAAGATTTACTGTTGCACAAAAAGGACAAACAACTGCTTTTCCGATGGACCAGTGGAAATTTTAATAAAAGTGGAAATTAGCATATAACAAAATATTTTAAAAAAAGAACTTTGTTATTAGCGGTTTGGAGACATAATATAGTTATTTATTATACAAGTGACGAAAGTAGATCATTTTACAACTCGAGTGAAACGTTTACCCACACGAGCGAAGCGAGTGTGGTAGTTTCACGAGAGCTGTAAATTATACTTTCGTCACGAGTGTAATATTAAATTTTTTCTGTAATCGTGTAATACATGATCAGATCTAACCAGAATATGAACAAAATTAGGATGTTTTGAAGATTATGGTATGTTGTTGGTAGGTTATAAGCATGGTTGTGAAAGGTTATAAGCATAGTAAGCATAGAGGTAATAAAACAACTAGTGATGATTGTGAAGTAGTGCAGTTATAAACAAGTGCAGGTTATAAACAAGGAAGGTAATTATTATTATATTTAAATTTTAAAATATATTGATTATTTCCACCAATAATTCATTCACATTTCAATTTATTTTGTTAAAATAAATTCTTACAATGTTAAGAAACATTTAAAAGCATTTAATTTCCAACTTCAAATTATTTTTTAATTTATACTTATTACTAATTAATAAGGCAATTCACTTTCTTCACTTGTGAAGAAAGTGATTACTTTCTTCACTCATCACTCATTTCAGTTTAGTACTGTTACCATTATTCAACGATTACAGAAAAAATATATTTATTAGCTGTCGGATATTCCGTAGAGAGTTATAATACTGCCTGAGCAATAGGAATTTATTTAGTGACGAACTCGTTAATCCACCAATCTAACTAAAAAGTCCGTCAAGCAGGAGCTTCGTAACTAAGATTATCCACGTGCCGGTGTGACTCACTATAATCTCATCTCACCATATATTCTCTATTTCTATGTTCCCGATCTATTTTAAAAATGTGATGAGTAGAATTAGGGGCTTAAAAATAATTGAAACAACAAAATACGAATAACTATCTTAAAATATGAGTTACCTATAAATGTAAAGTGCAACATTTGAAATAGTGATTGTCTTAGAAATTATGAATTACTCAACTACTACAAATACTTTTTTTCACAAATTTACCCATCCTTTAAACCCATTACACATAAATGTTTATCTAGACGGTTCAAATAATAGTTATTAGTAAAAAAGCTGTTGTAGCGCTGTGTTTTATAAACAACCGTGATAAACAATCTCAAGAATTAGAAACAGCTTTTCAACCATTATAGTGGCTCTAATGTTAATGCCTTTGTTCTGTGTGAAGTTATTTTCAAATAATTTTAATCATCTCTTGATATCCGTTCTATAAACTTTGATTCCGACCAAAATTACATGTTGTCTCATGGAATAGTACCAGAATGTGAAGAAGTGACGAATTTTTCTTTGTCGAACCAGTTTCAGCGTCACCTCTTTTTAGTTAGTTGGTATCTTTTTGAGATACTAAACAGTTACTGGTTGCTATCATTTTTGACTAGAGAAATGCTTTTCTTATGTTACTAACATGAAAAAAAGTTTTAAAAAAAATATTAAATAAAAAATGTAGGCCCAATATTCAATATTCTTCGATTTTTTTTTTTTTTTATGGCGAGGGAATTGTTTATTGCATAGTTGACTTCCATCTTTTGTGAGTTATATGCAACCTCTTTTTATCTTAATCAAATCTGTTTCTTTTGTTTTAACTGGAAAATCTTTAATACTCCCCAATATGAAAGATACGTTTTGACGGGTGTAAAGAAGATGAGTTCTTCGTGACAAAAAGAATGGCCCCATGGCCAGGTGGTATATAAGCCACGAAGTATGTAGAGCAATAATGGAAAATAAATGCTGCGTAGGGGAAAAAAAGATCTTATTAAGTGACCCTCGCCATAAAAAAATTTGAAGAATATAAATCATTGTGTGTAGGTCATCATCGCTTTACGGAATATCCATGAAAAAAAAAAACAAAAACATAAATAACAAAGTAATTGTCTGAGAAGCTCGACTACAAGTAAACCAAGTCTGTACACATAAGTGATATTGTGGGTTGATCGTTCTTGAAAATTAAGGATACTTTCCATGTTTCCCAAAAAAAAAAAATACTGTTTGTTACACATTATGACGAGAAGCTTGGAACATCTGTTAATTCCCAATTTGAATATATTGCCTTTCTTGTAGATTTCTGTAGTTGGTAAATCACCTTTTGCGGATGAAAGGGAGTGTGGATTTTTAGAAGGGGTAAGACATAATATTCTAATGGTATCCAGTATTACTGAATCATTAAAAAAAGTATCTACCTGTGTTATTTCAGCGATGTTTATTAGCAGAATTCTTAAAATATTGTAAACTCTGTATCAAATATTGTAGAATTTATATGTATCCCATTCCTCTCCCTTATTCCTTATGTGATTTCCACATTAAGAACTATTGTCAATCAACATACAACGCCTAAATTAAATTTCTTATTTACACAGGTTTCTTATTGAGTATCCAAAACATTTAATAGAATGTTAGAGGGACTTCTAAGGACCAATCCTGCAATAGGGAAGTCTGCTTCGCTTACGAAGCTTCTGAGAGGCGGACCTTTTATCTGTAGTGTCATATGCGCATATCTCCATAATGTTTACATTTTTTTTTCTATCCGTAATAACAGAAATCAACAGATATCTCAGATAAAACATGTGATATTATTTATATAGCTCTTTCATAAAGCATTTCCACCATCGTTGTGTTGCCCGTTGATGAGTGGGGCAAGATTGGACGTGCTTTAACTAAGAGTTTGAACACGCTGATTATTTGTTGCCTATCCGCTGTCAGCTTAAGTAGGCAACAGAGAATTGGCTCTTCAGTAAAGTTCTACAATGTTCCTGATGCCATTACAGTTCAGTTAAACTTGTTTACAATTAAAGAGGAAACCAATGCATGTACTTATTGTCTTTCTAAACACGATCGTTAATAAGATTCGTTCAACTGCAGTACACTGTACTATATAGATAAATTGTATATTGCACATAACACTGTAATGTACACGTGTAACACGCAAAGCTGTCGATACTAATTAAGTACTATACATGTATAGACATTCGCTCTATGGAAAACTAGTTTCAATTAGCCTTAATTACATAAGCTAGTGGCTAAATAAAGACAACAGTTATTACCGGTAAAAAGGTTACATTTAAAAAAAAAGTCCGTCACACAGGGGCTGCGTAAACTAAGGATACTTCCCACGTGAAGTTTTACAATAGAGAAATTTCAGAATAGAGGGCCAAACAGTTACGGAAACGGCCGAACTAGCTCTTGACGGAAACTTACCACTAGACCCGAAGTTATCCGATCTCATCTCTGAAGCTGAAAACTGAAAAATGCAAATATCTCGGTTAATATTCAAGAAAGAGTATACATGTACAACAGTATTTATAGTAAATTTAATTTGCAATATGATTAATTATATATAATTTTTCGATCCGACGTATCGGAGATATTTCGAATTTCCGAAAATTGTCGCCTCTAAACCCCCCCCCCCTACTGATCCGATTTCAGCCATTAACGAACTTGATCTTTATTTTTGCATAAAACGTTTAAATATCGACTTTGGTAACGATCAAACGAAAATTGCGACAGCTAGAGCGTTAACAGACATATATATATATCTATATATATGTATTATATATATATATATATATATATATATATATATATATATATATATACATACTCGTATATATAATTTTGAACGGACCTCATTTTCGTCATCTCCTGGGTAGGATCGATGGACATTTGAAGAAATTTTTCGAAACTCGCGTCATGAGTACGACCTCAATAGCTGATTTCCCTTAAGGGAAATCTGCTAAAAAAGTTCAATACCAGTTATGCTAGGTTTAAATAAGTAATTTATAGAACGGTTGTAGCGTTCAAAATTTAACAACACGTTTTTTATCACTATTGCACTGAAAGGGATGAGTTAGATACAGGTTATCATATTTTTCTATCCAAGGGTGCCAAGGATTTTATTTACTGAGTTTATTACTAACTAAATATTACACTCGCAGGAATATAAGCCATGACTCTAGGTTTCCCGTAAATAATAACAAATATGTCAAACCTGAGCTACATATAACTGCCTAAAAATTGTTAATTATTAACAAGGGTGGCTTTAAGGATTTTATTTAATGAGTTCATAACTAATAAATTCCTAATCCCTACGCGGGAATCGAACCCACGGCTTTTAGCTCTACTAAATGAACTAACATTTATGCCTAAGTCACAAAAAAAATTACTTCAGTATAAACTGAAAAAAAAATTCCGTCACGCAGGGGCTGCGTAAAACTATGCAGATTTCCCACATGAAGTTTTACAATAGAGAAATTTTCATGAGAGTCAAGCAGTTCAGGAAACGGCCGAACTAGCTTTTGGCGGGAAAGTCACCCGTCCATTAGCCGCCCAGTTTTAATAAAAATGCAAATATCTCGGTTTATATTCAAGTTAGAGAATAAATGTATATAACAATATTTATAGTAAATTAAATTTGATGATGATTCTATACAATGTTTCGATCCGACATATAGTAACGGAGATATTTCGAATTTTCGAAAATCCTCTCCTCCCCCCCCCCCTCCCACTGGTCCGACTTCAGCCCTTAACGAACTTGATCTTTCTTTTTACATAAAACGACTAAATATCGAGTTTGGTAACAATTAAACAAAAAATTGCGACCGCTAGAGCGGTAACAGACAAATATATATATATATATTTATATATATGCAGTTTTGAACGGACCTCATTTTCGTCATCTACTAGGTAGTATCAATGGACATTTGAAGAAAAATTTCCCCTTAGTAAGGATCAATAAGAAGGCCCAAGTCCTCTACTGTTTTTTAATGTAATGCAGAGAGCACTTTCGGAGTCAACGCTCCATCCTCAGTGCCTTATTAAAGGGCGACTCCCCCCCCATGCCCGGCAGTCGTGGTCCAGGCAACGGAGGTTTAATCAGGCACTGAGGATGGAGCGTTGACTCCGGAAGTGCTCTCTGCATTATATTAAAAAACAGTAGAGGACTTGGCCTTCTTATTGATCCTTATCAATTGGTTCCTCTACCATCCAGCATATTCCAGTGATGTCCCTTAAGGGAAATCCACTAAAAGCATGATTATTTCCTACTTAGCAAAGCATGATTATTTCCTACTTAGCAAAGCATGATTATTTCCTACTTAGCAAAGCATGATTATTTCCTACTTAGCAAAGCATGACTGTGTTTTGGTCAATACGATCTCTAAAAAGGTCCCAATTTTCTGGAATTTCATTAGCCATCTTTTGGTTGTAGACTTATCTATGCTGATTTTCAGTATTATTAATTTTGACACCGTGATTTCTTAAATTCCATAGAAGAAGGACAAAGAGAAAGGCACGTTAAATTATGGTAATAGCTCTGGTGGTAATGAACGTTCCATTTAATGAACGAAGTCATTCAAACGATCAAATGAAGAGGTCCAGCACATGAAGGTAAGAGTTATGACACGTGCTTTCACCAAATGCATTCTAATTACGCAACAACTAGGTGTTATTAGTCTAGACTGGGTAATTAAGATCAGAGGGATCCTAACTTCATCCATCTACGAACATTGTAGATAAT
This sequence comes from Riptortus pedestris, assembly GCA_019009955.1. Classification (NCBI taxonomy): domain Eukaryota; kingdom Metazoa; phylum Arthropoda; class Insecta; order Hemiptera; family Alydidae; genus Riptortus; species Riptortus pedestris. The sequence continues at coordinate 123,097,641 of CM032232.1, forward strand.
TAAAACGTCTTGAGAATATTCCTGTCAAACAATCTTACTTCAAACATAAATTGTTTCCAATTTAAAATTAAAAACAATAACAAAATTAGAAAATAAATACATATTTACATTATATATACGTATTTACATTACAACAAATAACAATAAAAGCTCGTTAATAATGAAACACACAGGAATATTGTTTTAATTTTTCAACTCCAACTGTAGAATTATCTGTCTCTAAATTAATTAATTAATCGTAACTAAATCGGCTGAATTTATGAATTCCAAGGACCTAATAATAAAGAAATTTTATTTCACCCGAACGCTACAAACTACTTAGTAGTGCCACTGTTATTGTATATGATATTCACAGTAGTATTTGAAGCATAGAAATATTCAATAATTTATCAGAGAAGTCCAATCAATATCATGAGAATACTTTTTCCATAGGGCGTTGCGTATTTTTAGCAGATTTCCCATAAGGGAAATCGGCTATTGAGTTCGTTCTCATGACACGATTTTCGAAAAATTTCTTCATATATCCATCGAACCGAGGGCTTTCGGAGCACTCGCTCCATCATCAGTGCCCACTTCGCAGAGAAGCAATTGGAACCTTCATTATACTCCCAAAAAGTATTTATGTCAGAATATTAATAAATTTAAAATTTTGCCTCAGCAGTATAGGAATTCATAACGTTGGTTTTCTCTATTCCACTATCACATCCTTCCTGTTTGCTCTATTCCCCTGAAGTCCACCTTGCAACATATGGTCGAATTACTCTGAATTAGCCGGGATCAAGTAATAGTCATCCTGAACGGAAGAAATAAATCTTAGCCGATAGTTAATTAACTTGTTTAATAATCTGAAGAGCGTTGGAAGATATAGCAGTCTCCTTTGTTTCAAGTTTAATTTATAACTCCAGTTGTTGTTTTTTTTGTTTTTGTTTTATAATGTTACATAACCACAGCATCAGTACTATTACTATTATTTGTTTCCAATATTAATATTGTTAAATGTCAATGCAATGTTTTATTATAATTTTATTTTAAATTGGCTTACACTAGAATAATACTGTTGCGAAAACTATATACTTGAAAGAATTGGACAGAGATGTTCACGTGTTTTGGGAGTGTGGAGGAGATCAAAGGGTGCCGCTAATGGTCTAGCCCGTCCTAGTCCCTTCCAATCCTTCCTGGAAGAGTCTCGGCCTCATCCTTTGATGTTTTACCGCTCCTCTATATAAGCGTGTACAGCTCGGCCTACAGTTGAGTTTTGATCTCAGCTGTCATCATGTGCGTTTAGTGTTTTTATGTGAAGAACAGTGTTGTGCCGTGGCTGTAAGTAACAGTTTAGTGCCGTGTTTAAGACAGTGCAGTGCCGTGTTTAAAGCAGTGCAGTGCCGTCTTTTATGTGAAGTTCAGTGACCGTGAGTGAATTATTGGACTGTGTAAATAACAAGATCAGTGACCCTATCAGTGCATACTGTGAGTAGTAATTAAGAATAATTAACTAAGTGTATTGTGCATTGTTAAATAAATTGTGCAGTGACAAAAATTGTGAAAATTGTATGTGTTTAATTTTGCAATCCAAAAGGACTCTTATTAATAACGTTTATTACTGGTTTTGTAATAGAACGTACCAATACATTATGTACTGCATCATTCGCCACTCATGCTAATGGCATATACCAAGCACCTTGTAAATTATTATTTTATTTCATAAAATAATAGTAATGTAATTTGCTGGAAAAATTAATTTACTTGCTACTACTACTATTTTATCTATCGTCAGACTAACAATGTCATTAGGGGTGGTTAGGGGTGGTTATTGACATTTGTAGAAACTTTTCATACAAGCTCAAAACTGATTTCCCTCGAGAGAAATCTGCTAACACATGATGAACATATGATGCTCTCTAGATCCCGAGAGCTTTAATTAAACCTTAACAATGCATTTCCTGTTGCATTTAAAGGTAGTTAGTGAGAAAGAAAGATTAACGTTCTCATTAAACTATTTCCCAACGAATGACGTGTCAAGATTGAAGGAACTAGAAGACTTAGCTTTCTTTGTCATGAGACTTGAACGAAAAACTACAGCGTGGTTCGTGATCGTAATTTAGTCGTCAATAACTCCGATGATTATCCACTTGATTGATTGCTTTGGAACCTTTCTCATTTTCTAAACGATAAAGTCGATGAAAATGTCACGATTACTTTTAAACAAGGAAATTTCCTCCATCGAATGTTTCATTCTCATATCAGTGTTGAAATAACAATTATTTATGCTAGGAACTGTATATTATAATGGACGATTTATATATCTCTTATTTTTATATCTCTTTGGATTTACAAGATATAGGTTAGGTGTAGAAACGTTTGCTATTGTAGTTGTAGATACACATGCCAGTTGTTTGTTTTAGTTGCTGAGTCATGAGTTGTAGAATAAAGTGATACATTCTAAACCTTATTTTGTGCTTAAGAACATACTAAATATGGTTTTCTGAATATTTCGTTGTTGCTACAAAACCATTTCATTTCTTATTGAAGTTAATTTAAATAAAAATAACTCTTCAATAATGTATAATTTAAAAATTACAGTCAGAAGAATAAAGAAAACCTATTCAAAGCCCTTCATTTACTTTATTTTATTTTTAGATACCCTATGTTTTGTGTGCATCCTTATAAGAGTTTTCCTGGAGATAAAACCAAAATGAATCGGAAATATCTCCGTTCTTAAATATACAGTCAAAATTTATATATGAGCAATATTTTAAGATTTTTATATTTTTGTTTCTTAAAAAAAACTCAATACAATCTGACATGGAGAAATATTTTTCATTTTAACCTCTATACTCCTCACTCTCTCAAGCGATTTTACTGGTTATCAAACACATATCTACGATTAAAATACAAAAATAAATTTTCAGTTTTAAGAGTAGTGTAAATCTATCGGTCGCCACGCACACTCATTGAAGTTTGATTTCAATTGAGTCGGAAAACTACTTTCGTTTTCCTGCCATTCCAAAATGTTCATTAGCAATTCTCAACATTATTTTATCATGAATAATACCCAAAAATGATAATCGTTGGATGAAGAAAAGCAATACATTTTATTATTCAGAACTGAATTGCCTATATTTTTACCGACACTAACTGCTATGTTCTGAGCGAAGTTAAGCCATGATAATTAATCCTCCGATACTATACACCTGGTTTTATATATATATATATATATATATATATATATATATATATATATATATATATATATATAAAAATATACCTAATTACTTAAATCGCCCGAAAAACTGCTCAGCCTCTGTTGTGAAAGATGGTTTGAAGTGAAATAAAAATAACAACAAAAAAAACAAACAAAAAAACCGGCCTAGTGTGCTTGTGTCTGCAATTCTCCACGGTCAGGCAACTCAAATACGGTGCGATAAGGGGTGGGCATTGATGACCTTGCTGTTTTTTGCCTAAAATGCAACAATCAAACAAAAATGGTTTGACGCATATAAAAACGATTTTCAGTTCTTGTCTCAGCTCACATACTCACTCTTAATTGACATTTCAATGACTTTGAACTTTATAAATATTCAATTAACCCTGTCATGGCATATTTCTGGAGAGAAGATGCTAGAGGTGTGGTGGTCAGTAGACACCTATGTCCCCTTATTACAGGTGCCCAATGCTGAGGGTTGCACACGAGTTGATTATTTTTATTTTTTTATTTATACAGGAGCACCCGCATCTTGGCGATTTGGCTCAAAGTTTCACAATGTAAAATGAAAACAAAATTATAGAAAAATAACAAAAACTGAAACAACAAATAAAAAATTAAATACAATAAATAATCATTAAATACTGGTAATAAAGACAATTGATAAACATAAGACATAAATAAACATTAGACTAGTTATAAAGACAACAATTTAAAATGGTTTTAATAAAAAAATTATGTTATTCCTATATACTAGTACATTTATATTATTTTTTTTTTTTGTATTTATTTAGTTTTGTACCCCATAGCGATGGTGGTTGGCTTTATTAGGATGATATATTTACTCCTTCATGAGCTTACCTTTTTTCTGTACTTTTATATAATGGAAAATATTTCTTTAATATCTGATTCTTTCTCATATCCGTGCTTTGTCTAATGAATACAATAAAAGTTAACCCTTTTAAATCTTTTTAGGTATGCTTTATATATTTTTGTAAATGTTAAAGTGTTTTAGATATGTTAGTATTTGTGGAATATATTGGCTGCTGTCAGTTAATAGTTCTGTCATATCGTGGGGTATGTGAAGGTTTTCTCGTTGGATGCAGTCTGTCAGTATGTGTTTTATCGTAAGGTGTTTGTTGCAGTATTTGCATATAGGGTTATCAGTCCTTGTCATTAAGTGTCTATGTGTCAGGTATGTGTGACCGATCCTGAGTCTGGCAAGAACTACTACCTCCCGTCTAGTACTTCTATGGCTCGATGGCCACTCCTTAATAGTACTTTTTACTATGTTTGATTAAGTTACCGGAATTCTAGATTTTAACCTTTTTCCCCGTCCCACCCAGCATTGTGAGCCAATTGAATAACTACTTGGCTAATGATGCAAGTATCTTTGGTCTGAAATTGTAACACAATTCGATTGTGATCAAACCTTAAAGGGGCAATTAAAGGGATTTTGTGCTTAAAACTTTCATTTTCATACATTCTTAGGTAAAAATGTATTGCTCTTCTTGTTACAGTTTAACATCTTGGAAACCTGGACCAAATATGATAACATCATTTTATTAGCTCCCAACAAGAAGTAAGGATCGTGTCCAGAAATATTCTTATTGCGCTACGTTGGGACGTGGAATACCAGAAAAAAATGAGATCATTTTGGTAATTGCGCTGTTCTCACAATAGGAATACTTACATAATAATAAACATTTAACTTAAATAACTTTGTTTAGTGTTATGTTTGTTACTCTTTCGGTATTTGATGTGGAAAGAGAACATTATGAGAATATTAATCATTAGTACAAAATTAATGTGAAATGCTTCACCAACTGAACAAAGACGGAGATACTCATTCTGGCAGACTATTTGATCAATTGCTCGTACTCTGATAAGAGAACCATTCGTGGCCTGATTCGACGACCCAAATGCTGCACAATAAATCCCGGAACGACCTCGCTGAAACTTTAATAAATCTTGTAGAACAAGAAGGCAGTGACCACTGGCTGGCTGCCTGAGGTAGACGTCACCTTCAGAGTCGTAGATAAGTAGCACGGCATGGCTTATTGAACCAGCTGACCTGGATAGGCCGGCTTATCTCCAGCACACACCACGGAATCCTGGGGCACGATAAGCAGGAGGCTTGTCGCCATGACAACCAAAGACTCAGCTGTTGAGTCCAGAGGGGTTCCAAAAGATCAAAGCTATTGAACCAGGTTAGCCATGTGAGTTAAAGCGTTGACCTTTATCTCACATGGTTAGCCTAGAGTGGTGAGTTCGATTCTCACCTGGGCAAAGGGAATTATTTAGTGATGAAATTCATTAAATAACAACCTAAAATCCCACCCTGGCTAGAAAAGGGGCATAACCCGTCCCAATTAGCCTTAGTTGCAAAAAGTGGACGTTAATAAATAATGAATGAACCATAAACTTTTCAATGATTCACAACTGACCTAACAACTCTCATATCACTTGTAGGCAAAGGGCCAGCGTTCATAGAAACGCTATTTCTCTTTCATTCACTTTTTTAAAACTCTACATGTTTCGCGTTCTTTAACTCAACGCCCCTTCAGGAGTACAACCCTTACTACTAAAAACGGAGTCTTCCCATGTCCTAATGAGGCATCCTCTAGACCGGCTTTGACTATACTGTTAAGTCCTAACCTGGTTCCAAATATTATCATAAATCGATACATGGTAACAGTCGATATTACTAAAATATACAATTACAATCGCAAATAGTATTATAAAAAAACTAGCGTACTAGCGTCTATATATTAACTATCTATCAAATTATAAAAACTTTTTATTAGAGGAGATTGAAAAAAAGTACTGATTATGTGCCTAATCTCAGATTTGTCCTGTTGAATATGAGAGACTGAAATTGTCAGCATCTATAAGAGATCTCTTTCCTATCTAAAAATATGTCAGAAGAAGTCGAAGTTTGTCCTATTGTCGGTCATGAGTATTTGTTTTCTATTGTTGTGGAGGAAGAATTGGTAATAGAATTCATATTCAGATGATGACTCAGAGAAATTACAACATTCCTAAGAATTAGGCATGATACTTCTTAAATAAATAAATTGTGTCCTTTTCTTTCCAGTGTATGTGTATGTGATCCTACTTTACTGCTAAGCTATGCGCTAGTTTGTTCTCTTAGTACCCTGTGTATGCCTCAACCCAAAAGAATTATACTGTAGTAGGTTCTGAATATTATTATTTTTTCACGGTAAGTGATGTTTTAGCAATCTACTAGCTAGGATTGGTAGGCTGTAGAAGAAATAGCAAAAAAATCCCTAAATCTGGAAATCACAAAATCTGATTTTCCAAAGAGAAATGCGAAAACAAATCAAAATAATTTCTTGAAACAGTGAGCTGCCTTTTCTAAAAGTCAAACATTAACAAATTACCAATAAAGGCAAGGCACAGACATATATTTAAGGCTAAATACATTTATAAAAATGTAAATGGTTAAAATTGTTAATTACATTAGAAAAACTAATTTTCTTGACACCAGATTAGCATAAATTTGAGAAAATTAGCTTTATTTAAATGAAACTAGTATGTAGAATATCTTAATATACAATAGTATGCTACCGAAGAAAGGGCTCTGAAAGTATACGGACTTAAACTTGGACTTGGTATTATCACTTTGTCGTGGAAAATAAAATAAAACTATGATTCCTACATATATCTCTTGTTAAATAAAGATTAAAAACAAATACTCGATCTCAACAGGTTAAGCCATAACTAGGCAAATCTGAAAGCTGTCAATCCAGAGAATAACAACTCACAACAAATTGCCTAACAAGTCTCTTTATGGTAAATCCATTGCGCAACTATCATTTGGAATCATATTGTTATTTTGTTATTGGCTATTCTATGATATAACAGTGTTGTTACGATAAATAGGCATTTGTACAATATTAATAAATCATGCCTGTGAACCTCTAGATGCGCCTTAATGTGGTTAAATCTCCAGAAAAATCCTTACTAACATAGATATTATTAAAAGTCCGTTACGCAGTAGCTGCGTATTCAAAGCAGATTTCCCACGTGAAGTTTTACAATAGAGAAATCTGCATACTAGTAACAGTAGTAGTAACGAGTCTCTTTAACAATTTCACGTGAGCCGAACAGAACTAGCTTTCGGCGAAAAGTCATGAATAGAATCGACATCAGCCGATCTCATCTCGTCCGTTATCCGCACACACTTAATATAAATGAAAATATCTCGATTAATATTCAAGATAGAGAACAGATGTACATTACAATATTTATAGTAAATTTAATCTGCAATAAGATTGGTTCTATACAATTTTTCGATCCGATGCATAATAACGGAGATTTTTCGAAAATCCCCCTCTAAACCCCACCTCCCTCTGGTCCGATTTCAGCCATTAACGAACTTGATCTGTCTTTTTACATAAAACATCGGTTAAATATCGAGTTTCCTAACGATCAAACAAAAATTGCGACCGCTAGAGCGTTAACTGACAAATATATATATATATATATATATATATATATATATATATATATAGAGAGAGAGAGAGAGAGAGAGAGAGAGAGAGAGATAGATATTGATATATAATTTTGAACGGACCTCATGTTCGTCATCTCCTGGGTGGGATCGATGGACATATGAAGAAAATTTTCGAAAATCGCGTCATGAGTACGACCTCAATAGCTGATTTCCCTTAAGAGCTATCTGTTAAAACTACTAACACTAATTACAACAATAGCTGACTTTCCTCGAGAGTTTCTTAGAATATGTGCACGTTCCTAAATAGCAGTAAATAAATAAATTATAAATACCATTCTTTGATACAACCTCTTCCGAATTTAAATGAAAGTAAATTAGATAACTAGAAGAAGTTCAAGGTTTTTGCCTTACATTAGCATTAAGTGCTGTGGGAAATTAGTCGTGCATAAATAATACTAGCCGTAAGGGGGCGCCATGTTTGATTGAATTTACAGGAACTCCGATGAATAAAACAGCTACTGAATTAGAGATCTCTTTGGAAGGTACATATCAAATAAGGAACGAATAAATAAGAAAAAAAAACCAACTTTTAGGCAAGTGACTGATTGCAGTATTCAAACATCATTTCTTTGAATAATCGAACGATTCGGCCTACTACTGTTAAATGTGTGTACTGCCATGTTCGAAATTGGGATTTATAGTTAAATAATTTATTTTGGTAATTTATTTTATTGTAAATCAGGGATTCCCAAAATATTTTGGACAAGAGACCGCTTTTCCAAAATGAACTGATACCTCAGCCCCCCTAGCTAAATTACTTTAAACAACATATGGTTTTTTTTCCTATTGATACAAAATAATTGCCATGTTAAAAACATTGTGGCTGGTTAACTGAGTAAACTTGACAAGATTATCTCATCAAAAGTTAACAAAATATATAGACATACGATTTAGTAAATGTCAAGTGTAATTAATTATTATTAATACAAATTGCGTAAAAAACTTATGTAGGCAATTATGATTTGAATAAACAACATAAAAATAGCAAATTAAAGATAAAAAAATAAAAATTCAGTGTGTTGGATGATACTGGTGACCTTTGTACGAGCTTCTTATTAAAATATTAGCCATTCTTTTAACAAGTTGGCACTAGTAGCACAACTTATACAGTATCTTAAAAGTTTCAAATAAGAACTTGTGTTAATTAATATGTGTCTAATTTTAGACCTCGTCAACCCACAAAATCAGTTTTCGTTTATGTTGACTCCTGGGAAACCTTGGGAATCCAGGGTCTAAATACTCGCCAACAACATTAAAGGTCTGAAGGATATATCAAATGTATACTATAGTTTGTATGGCCTTACTGGCTAATAGCTAGTAGTCAGCTTTGTCACTTTAACAATATGGGTCTCGAATGAAGTTCTTTCAACTCTTTCTGATGCCAATGTAGTTAGTTAGTTTCTCACAGAAGGCACTAGCAAACCATTGCAGAACCTTGTGGTCCTTATCCTTCCCATGTTCGTGGAAATCAGGACTTCGCGCTACAATAGCTCACTATGGCTCACTCAGGACACCACTAGTAGACTAGTTATGTCAGCTTTGGCTGGTCCAAGAAAATATTAGAATTCTAGGTTCTTCAAAAATTGTAGCTATTATTACTTAATTAGAAGTTGTGATATTTTTACAAATTTTAAGAATTTCTAATTTCTTAGACAAAGAAAAAATATGCAGCCCTAGGAATTGCATGACATTGTCTAGGGAAATTAAAACATTTTACAAGATGAAAGAGTCAAATTAGTTTTACGGGGAACACTAGTATTGCATAATACTCTATTTGAGAACTTCTTAATAGTCTACTAAACGTACTATAATCTTTATATATATAATTCTACTGTACCTGTGTATGTCACTGAACTCCTCCTAAACGGCTGGAACGATTTGAATGAATTTTTTTTGTATGCGTTTGGGTGACGCTCTGGATGGTTTAGATTCACAAATCAGCCCGGCAGATGGAGCAGGAGTGGGGATTGTAAGGGTGTCCTAAAATTAAAAATAGCGATATTTCGTTTCCTATTGGTTTTTGGCTGAAATATGCTCAGAATAAGGAAGCGTTGTTTATTTTGTTATTTACAGTAACTTTTGTTATATTCACTTTTGTCGTACAACAAAGCATAAACGAGATATACACTAAAAAATTACAGTGGGAGCCAACAATTTTATTGGGCACTAACGATTGAACCGAACTTAATAATACTCTATATGTAAATTAGCATTAATTCTTCCATGATTATAAGCTACATTCATTTTTTTAGGTTCGAACGGAAGTGGGGATTATAAGGAGGCCTGAATAAAAAATTCTCGATATTTCATTTTCTATTTGTTTTTAGGCAAACGTGCACATAACAATAGTTATTTATTATACAAGTGACGAAAGTAGATCATTTTACAACTCGAGTGAAACGTTTACCCACACGAGCGAAGCGAGTGAGGTAATTTCACGAGAGTTGTAAATTCTACTTTCGTCACGAGTCTAATATTAAATTTTTTCTGTAATCGTGTAATACATGATCAGATCTAACCAGAATATGAACAAAATTAGGATGTTGTGAAGATTATTGTATGTTGTTGGTAGGTTATAAGCATGGTTGTGAAAGGTTATAAGCATAGTTATAAAACAACTAGTGATGATTGTGAAGTAGTGCAGTTATAAACAAGGAAGGTAATTATTATTATATTTAACCTTTAAAATATATTGATTATTTCCACCAATAATTCATTCACATTTCAATTTATTTTGTTAAAATAAATTCTTACAATGTTAAGAAACATTTAAAAGCATTTAATTTCCAACTTCAAATTATTTTTTAATTTATACTTATTACTAATTAAGAAGGCACTTCTTCACTTGTGAAGAAAGTGATTACTTTCTTCACTCTATTGCAAAATGTTTCACTTTCTTCACTCATTTCAGTTTAGTAATGTTACCATTATTCAACAATTACAGAAAAAAGTTGTTTTTTTGTGTTATTAAAAGTAGCTTTTGTTTTAAAAATAATATTATTAAATTTAATATTCTAATCGCTTGAAATATCATGCAGGACAACGTCTGTCGGGTCCGCTAGTATTCTTATAAAACTAATAAATTCTACTGTCGTAGAATAGTTCAATTATATAATTAGTTTCACCCACAATTACCTTAAGAGAAAGGTATTGAAGAAATTCATAAAGATAATGTACTATTGTAAAATATAATTATTTTTTTTTTACATTTGCTGAAGAATGTTCCACATAACAACATTGTTCAACAATTCGTCAAAATCAAGAATGAAAATATCAAGTTTCAAGTACTCCTTCAAAAAGAGCATTTATTGGCACAAAGTACCGTCTGTTTATAAATTAATCTTATTAGGTGTTCAATTTATATTCATGGATTTTCGCCTTCATTCAGTACTCATAATTTAGAATCCTCCTTTTTGAACGTTTGCTTTCAGTAAACGTTGGTTTCATTAGAATAGATCGGGTTTATGAATCACTTTCACCAAAAGGTAAAACCATTATTATAAACAAGTAGTAAAAAACATAAATTAAAAAAAGAAAATGATTGAAGTAATTAAGCATTTATTTTATTTGTTAGTACATTTATTACTAAATTTAGTTAGTGTTTCAAGGTTATAAACTAACCTAACTAAATGAATGTTAACACAATGATGACAAGACCATGACTGAACTTTATTTGATTATACATAACCTCACCAAAGAGGATATAAATTCTTTATTACTAAGAGAACCTATAACATATATTACCAAGAGATCCTATAGCAGTTAGTTAAGAGCCTATTGGACGACGAGGTAAGTTCAACTTTTTACTGAATTACTAAGTAGAATTGCTATTCTATAAACCTTCGGTCACAATATACTAAAAAATGTAAATTCCACAACTGAAATTTCGAATATAAACTGCATAGCAAAGTTCTTAGAAAATATGCATAAAAAAACTCTAAAAGATAGTATGAAATGAAAGATAAGATTTGGAATTCCAGTTTTTATTGCGTTCCATGACTCCAAAGGCGTTGATATAAGTATCGCAGTGACCTTATAAAAAAGTTAAAAATTCAAATTAATCAAGTTATAAGAATGTTCACGCACAGGGAAATTTCTCAGCAGGCAAGAGAAAAAAAAACATGCCATTATCTGGAATCAGGGTTAACCTTGAAAGGCAAACCACCAGGAGGTCACGCACTTTCATCGACTTGTTACTTAACCTTTACAATCAATGCTCCCTTAATAAAGTGTCAACAGTTGCGATAGTGGCTCTAATAATCGACTCCCGGCTCTCTGGCCAAAGAGATATAGATCTCTGAGTTCCACACATCTTTTTTATCTCCATGGATTTCTAGGGCCGTGCTGATTGTTGATTGGCCAGGAGTAATTGCCGGCCGAGTTGACCAGGCCTGGTCACGCGATACAACGATCGCCCGAGAACGGAGAACATTTCCTTTCTTACAGGAGCCGCCTGATCGGGATCAGAGATAACCTTTTCCACCACCCTCTTCTCCTTCCCCTTGTCAAGATCTGATTAAGTGTGTCTTTTATCATTACCTTTCAGGGCTGCACGCGACTCTGCCAAAATAATGCTCATTCTATAGGCTGTTGAGAAAAAAAAAGTAAAGTTTTAAAAAGTAATGGAATACCATAAAAACGGATTTCACAACAGCTTTAGTAATGTCCAAATCATTATAAAAGAAAAACATGAAGCACGCGAGACCATGATCAACTTAACAATACATCCCTTTAGTGGAATATTTTACAATAATCTGAAAAAAAAATTAAGAAATATTACTCTCTTTACAAAGGTATGAGTTTTGAGAAATAACCAGGTACTTAAAAGGAGTAATAAATAAATCCTTAAATTAAAGGAATGGCTTGGTTAGAATGTTAAATATAAACAATTTTACTATGAACATAAACAAAAATATCGATGGCGATTTACTCATCAATATGTCTAGAACATAAACAAAAAGAGAAAACATTTAAAGAGCCTCAAAAGATCAATGGAATACAGCCATTCCTGAAATATTTATGAAAACCAGTTTATGAAAACACTAGGGTAATTTAAATAATATTAACTAATATAAATATAAATACAGAATAAAATATACTTAAAAAAAGAAGGAAAAGAAATAGAAACAACGAAAACAAGAAAAACAAAAAAAAGTAAATAAAAAATGTATACACCCTTTGAATGTTATAGAAAAGTGAATGGTGAATAATGAACGTTCTGATAAGGCACAGTAGAGTTATAGCATTGAGCATCTGCCCGCAACCCACTCAGAATTACTTACACTTCTCAAAAGATTCAATGATGTCTTTCACCTTATAAGAAGATTTTTAATGTGTTATCTAATATTAGAAATAAACTCCATATTCACAATAGGAGCATTACTAATGGTAAAATTAGAAGCTGGGGAATTTTGCTGTTTTAGGAAGAATTACGCTTTTAGATTTTCTAGAGGAGAACTTCATTTCAATGAGAGATCACTAGTTTTCTAAATTTATTATAGTTTGTTGTAAAAAGGAGCGTATTTTTTCATAGGGACAAGAACAATGGTAAAAAAACAAATCGTCAGCATACAGGCAGTATTTCATAGATGAGGTAAAGTATTCATGAGCAATGTTAATGAGGGCAGAGCTAAGTACACCCCCTTGCGGTATTCCACTTTCATGTAGAAATCTATCAGAAACAGCAGTTCCATCCCGAATCTGAAATATCCATTGCTTGAATAAGTACTAATGAAGTTAAAATTATTTCCTTCAATTCCCTTAGTCAATTAAGGTTGTGAGGCGGAAAACCGAATCATAAGTCCTCTATATGTCTATTTAAGAATACATAGAGGATACCAACCTCTACTTTTGTCACATGAAGCTAAAAATAAATTTTAATGGTGACAACAATTCGAAATGATCTAAGAACAGTTGTTGTAGTCTTCGGTTAAAATACTTCTCAAGCAGTTTACAACAACAGCTGATAACGAAATGGGTCAATAATTGGATACAAGCATTTTATCCTTGTCAACTTTAAGGGCTCGCATTTCCCATAATTTCCTGAATGATATTGTAGCGGCGACGCACGTACTCGTGAGTCGTTCGCTATTAAATATGATAACCACACGGTATAAAAAATACCAGATGGTTTTAAAATATGTTCAGTTAGTAAAAATAGTTAACCGGATTGCGAGTGCAAAGTTAGAAATGCGAAAGAAAATATCTAGTGTCTCGTGCTAACTGTGACTGAGTTGTGGCTATTCAAACTGGACCATAGTGAATAGTGAAACTACTAGACTTGTTACCTGTAAATATTCTATGCCAAGAAGTTTTTATTGTTTTTAATATACAACTTGAAAAGTGCACAGAACTATTTATTTCACCCCACTCAGTCCACTAAATTGGTGACCCCGATGCGATCTCTACGCTTCGACGTGATCTCTACGCTGCGTGAGTAGTACATTTTTTTCATCATGTCCAACTCAGATTTCGTTGATATTTTTACAGTGGGGGGGGGGGGGGAAACTTCACACAGGTTAGACCCAGAACAGATGGCACAGCAAGTCGAAGCTAATTCTGCTGCAACAATTAAAGCCCAACTCCCGGCTTTTTGTAAATACGACCCGGAAATATATATATATATATATATATATATATATATATAAACTTCCTTTAGCTATAATTGATTTTATTCTAACCATTTCAGTCTTACAAAAAATAATGCCCATGGTTCAAGGATTTCAGAGTCTCATATTTTGTTTTAAATATCACTTACAAACTAGGGGTTACTTTATGAGGTGTTATCCACGGTCGTTGCACTTATGGTTCGCTGAAATAACCCTTTATTACAATCTAAGTATAAGTCTGTTACTATTAGCGCATTATTACTGCAATTAGTGCGCCTCCCCTTCCCGGCTGATTAGAGTGGAGAATGAGGCACGCCATTACGATAAACATCAGCTGGCGTAATATCAACACCACTCAAATTAATGCCTCCTTGCACTATTAGATCCGTTGAAAATGAAATGAACAGCTTAACAAAGTTAGTCAGTTCAAAAATACGATCAATTTCAATGAATGGAGGATTTCGTGGCCGCGCGAGTCTTTCGATGGGTCATGGATTGCATGTATACTTTCTTGTACGAAGTACGCGAGTAATGTTTGCTCTTTCCAAGAAAAATAGAGAATTTTTATGTTTTCATGGTCGAATTAGCTGGGAGTGAAGAACAACTTTGACAGCAAATTATAGTCAGATGGTCTTGTCTTTCATAAAATTTATTTAGCTACAGGTCGCCCGCCATCTTCAGAGTTAAAAGGCACAGAACAATATGATAATAACTTCTAAGGCTTTGAATAATATAAGTAATAAACAAAAGAAAAATACAAATAACGAAATATACCTATATAAAATTGTAATAAGTAGATAAAAGGTTACATTAACTGTAAAAACAAAACTTATACATATATTCAGTTAGCATTATAGATAGAACTTTAAGATATCTAGATACCCCCGAGTTGGACTTGAGGGATTGGCTATCTGAGTTTCACGTGTAGTGAGAGATCAACTCCCCCTAGACTTATTTCAAATGATCGTCACAGGAATGTTGTTTCGAAGTAAACATTTTTTGGATTCATTAAAGAATAATTTTGTGTTATTTCGTTTTAAATCCTTTTTTTTTTTATTTATTATTAATTTCAGAATCCAATCCTTATGTCGCACCTTTTTTTAATAAAAAGTGTCATTTCCAATAAAGATTTGTACATTTTGAACTAAACGATGAGTCAAATAAAAAAATTCACCGATACAATCTCATTTTAGAGATCGATTTTATACAAAAATCCACCATAAAAAGTATGGCATTCTATTGGAAATACAAAAGTTATGGTCGCTGGAGAAGTTCTGGAGAAGGTTACGAGGTTGAATATGGACTGACAGGATGGGTCCCAATTATGGCACACCAAGTCTCAGCTTTGTATTAAAATAATTGGAGATATTAAGGGGGGGTGGCACGGGAACTTCGGGGACACCCTGTATGTATATATATATATATATATATATATATATGTGTGTGTGTGTGTGTAACAGCTCTAGAGGTCCAAATTTTCTTTGATCGTTTTCAAACTCGATATTTAATTCTTTTATAAAAAAGAAAGATCAAGTTCATGAAAGGCTGAAACCAACGGAGTAGAGGTTTAGGGGAGGGGGAGGGGGGATTCTGAAAATTCTCAATATCTCTGTTCATAAATTTTAGGCATAGGAAAAACTCTAGTCTCCCGTAATGCCATACAGTTGTTTCAGAAATTTGCGAAGGACGTTGGTGAGATTTACTTGACTGGATTCTTATATCTTCAGCATATTTAAGATTTTCAAGCCAAGCTTCACTCCATGTCATAAAAATTTTCCAAGATATTTCTGACGTCAGAAAAAGATACACTTATAGCATGAAAACGGATTGTAATAAAACTCTGCTGAATGTCTGAGAATCGTACGTGCATGAGTTGGTTCTCTACAACAGTTGTTGATGTCGTCCTCGCTTCTTTTCACCAATAGTGTTTACGTGGCAGGGGATGTTTGCTTTCTTGTATTTTAATACATATTTGATGGACGCTTCCTCACGTATCTTCTCCAATGGCGGTTCTACACGCTCGTCTGAAAATTGTACTATGTCTTGAATCCAAAGTGAACCAACTCACCTTCCGGTTTGTAAGCAACAAACTTGGTTTAAGTTGCTATACACATGAATATTGTACTGGTGGTTATCAGATAGCATACTAAGATCATCAGGAAAATAAAGTAGGACGATGGATCTACCATAAATGGCGTTAAAGAATTGGCTGATCGTAGACTTCTGTTGGCAAGCACTGTCTATACAATCTAATCCTGTCAAATGGAGTTTTCACTATTTGCTTTCTAACTACCATTTATTGTTCACCCCATATTTACATTTTTAGTAATTAGGCTATATTATACTTCAACCTCAGCCTACTTAAGTTTGATGTTGCCCACACAAGTCCAGTCAATTTTATAATTTTAGCCGATCTTCTGATACATTCCGGCTATCTGCTTCATTGGTTTCCTCGACAATGCAAACGATAAATTTTGGTAGCACATCGGCCACCTTCCTAAGATTTATCATTTCCTGTCAATCACCAGACTCCGATCAAAGAAGATGAACAGTAAAATGAAGCCATAGAGATAATGAAAATTATTATTTATTTATTGAAGATGTTACAATGGAAATTTATCTTAATTAAAAAATATATATAAATATACATAAATAAATGGAAATTATTAGTAAGTTTATCAATTAAATACATATACAAGGAGGTGGAGTCTGAAGGGGGGTAAATTGTATAATCTTATGTTTTACAAACACAGTGTTTATTATGTACATAGGTTTACATAATGAAAACTTATATAAATACATTTAGATGCAGGCACATCTTATTATAATCTATGCAGCCACAGAGACTTGCACGAAGTACTGTGTTTTTACACACACACCAATTTAGTTGTTTTTATATTTCTTAAAAACATCGCTTATTAATTGGCTGCTATCGGCTAGTAGTTTACATATATTTCTGGGTCATGGTCAAGTTATTACTTGTGTGCATTGTTAGTCTAGTGTAACCTGTACATAGGTGTCTACGTACTATTTCTTCTCTTTCGGATTTTCTTACTTCAAGTCCATTTTAATGTATAATGTTAGATTTCTCTCAGTTTAAAGTCAGAGTCAAGTCATTAGTTTATCCAATCATTAATTTCTAGTATTCTTATTTCAGAGAAAGGGTCTTGGTGAGGCAAGTCCAAAATGCCAATTGGTTCAAGTTCAGTGCATAGATTGTTTCGCTGTTCGGCCTACTATATAACTACTATATGTGTATTTCAATCAGTACATATTGTTGTGAAAATTAAATACATGAATAATCCTTCAGAGAGAGAGAGTCGCGTATTTGGGAAGTGCGATATAGATCAAAGTAGCCGACAGAATGTCCTAGCTCCTACCAGTACCTTCCAGCCAGACGTCGAAGAGCCCAGCCAATTCCCCTTTGATGTGTGCCGACGACCTATATAAAGAATCGGCCAAACGCGAGCCAGTCAGTCCTTTTCACAAAAAATCGCAGCAGCGCCCGTAGTATTAGAATAGGTTTATTTTCTTTTAGTGTTATTTTAGTTTTATGTAGTTTAGTATTAGGTTAAGTAGGTTAGATTAGGATAGGCTGTAGTGGCGAACGTCTTTCCCCCCTCCCACTCTCTCATATCTATCACATAAAACACAGCCATATTATTTAAAATACTTTATAGTATAAGGACTACGTAAGCCTGGAATAATTGGGTGTAATGGTTAACCTTTTAATGGTTTTTGTGCTAAACGAACATTTTTTTGTTCAAACGTGGCAATATGAAGTAATTATTAAGAATTTCTGTAAGTAGAGTACATAAACCTACTCCTTCTAGACACCAGAAGAAACATATACATTTTACGTCGCGATAAGATCTAGTCACACAAGGGTGAGCATTAAATCAAAAACAAAAAGCCCATCACGCAAGGGCTGCGTTAACTAACCAGATTTTCCTCGTTCCTCAGTTATTTGCATTTATCTCAAAACTTAAAAGTTCATTGAGAACAATATTTGGGATTTAGGTTTTAAATAAAGTGCTTCATAATATAGCAGCTTATTGCTAATATGACATGAGTAGGAGTCGGGGTTTACTGAAGGCCGAAAACTAAAAAAGGCAAATATCTCGGTTAATAATAAAGAAATGGAAAACAGTAAATAACAACATTTATAGAATATTAAATTTCCAATATGATTGGTTCTATACGATTTTTCGATCCAACAGAGATATTAAGAATTTCCAAAATTCCCCCATCTAAACCCCTCCCTCCCCCTGGTCAGATTTCCATCGTTAACGAACTCGACCTTCTTTTTACATTAAACGTTTAAATATCGAATTTGGTAACGATGAGAAAAAATTCCGACTCCTAGAGCGCTAACAGACCTATATATATATATATATATATATATATATATATATATATATATATAATTTTGACCTCATTTTCGTCATCTCCTAAGTAGGATCAATAGACATTTGAGGATATTTTTAAAAAATCGCGTTCTGAGTACAACCTCAATAACTGATTTCCCTAGAGGGAAATCCGCAAAAACTTATCCCAAGAATATAAAAGGGAAATCTGCTAAAAGGGAAAATGAATTACGGAAGAAAATTAATATTTATTAAAATATAATAAACAGTACAAGAACTCATTACTCAACGTAATAAACAAGTAGTAAACAACTCAAAAAGGTTTGAGACAATATTTAGAAACACAATCCAAACAATGTTTCTATTGTACATTATTCATTTGTTTTAGTCTTGAGCAATTATAGCAATGCACATTGCCAGTTTATTATTTGAGTTGTAAAAGATATTGACAATGAAATGACAACAAACACTAAGGTAAAAAATAAAGGTGACTGAATGGAACAATTGTATAAAAGTTGTCGAAAATTGCTTTTACTTGCTGGACTTGATTAAGGATTGGGTTTTCTTTTCTGACTAGAAAAGGGTAGATAACCCGCCCCAGTTAGCAATAGTTGCAAAAAGTGGACGTTAAATAACAAAAAATAAATAACAAAAATAATAATTAGTTTAAAAGAATATTAAAATTGCTTACAGAATAGAAACAGAAAAATACACAAAGAATATTTAAACTTACCCGGAGGTTCTCTTCTGAAGGTAAAATACTTATTATTGGAAAACGGAATTTTCCACGTGACTGCCATAGTTTTGCCTCAAGAATTTCCGAGAACACGGAGGAATAAGTTCTTTACGAGCTGCAGGGATTGTGTTTCGTGACTGTGGAAAACAGTTCTGACCTAAGACCTCTAATTACGCCATCAATATAGTTATAGCCATGCGAGTTGGGGGGCTGAACCTAATGGAGAAATATGCCCAGGCAGGCCCACGTGTAGAACAAAAATTAGTGTCTACTTGGGAAATATTATTATTAAGTCCTAGCTAGTAATTTAGTCAACAGTATATCACGTGCATTAAGCTTAATATAGCTATTGATGTTTCGCACATGGAGCATTTTATTTGAAACATTCTTGAAATCAATCCTATAAAGAAAAGGTCACGAAAATTAGACAAGTTCAAGGTTATAATTTATTATCTGTTTAAAGCACAAATGATAATTTTTTATCCATACTCCGCAACTCAAAAAACCACGGATGATTAATTTTCCGTTATTGAAAATAAGTTGAAATTACCAATTATTTGTTATTTAGTAATCAGTAATATTTTAATCTTTATTATATTTCTTTCTTCTTAAAATCATGGTGTATATAAGTAAAACATATGGCATATAAAACAGCTGGTTTAAAATTACTAAAATTGGATATCACTTCGTCTTTTTAGCAGATTTCCCTTAAGGGAAATCAGCTATTGAGGTCGTACTCATGACGATTTTCGACATTTTTCTTCAAATGTCCATCGATCCTACCCAGGAGATGACGAAAATAAGGTCCGTTCAAAATTATATATATATATATGTCTGTTAACGCTCTAGCGGTCGCAATTTTTGTTTGATCGTTACCAAACTCGATATTTAAACGTTTCATGTAAAAAGAAAGATCACGTTCCTTAACGACTGAAATCGGACAGTTGGGAGGGGGGGGGTTTAGAGCGGGGATTTTCGAAAATTCGAAATACCTCCGTTACCATACGTCGGATCAAAACTTTCTATAGAATAAATCTTATTGTAAATTAAATTTACTATAAATATTGTTCTATACATTTATTCTCTATCTTGAATATTAACCGAGATATTTGCAATTTTATTAAATTTGGACAGATAACGGACGCCTGAATTTCCTGCCAAAAGCTAGTTCAGCCGTTTCCTTGACTGCTTGACTCTCGTGAAATTTCTCTATTGTAAACCTTCACTTGGGAAATCTGCTTAGTTTACGCAGCCCTTGCGTGACGGACTTTTTTTTATTTTTATCTTGAAGTGTTCCTCCACATCGGAGCTAACCAAACGAATTTTCCTCTCCTCAGCGTGTCTTGACTTTCGCCGATGTATTTTCAGTTTAGGCCATCCGAATTCATGCAATTGAACAAACTCCTCAAAAGATATATTATATGTTCCTCGTGAATGGAATTTAATAATTAGGTACGTAGATATTTCAAATGTGAAAGTAGTCAGGAAAAATGTGTTTTTCCCATAGTTTTAGCAGATTTCCCTGAAGGGAAATTAGTTATTGAGGTTCTACTCATGACTCAATTTTCGAATAATTCCTTCAAATGTCCATTCTTACCCGGGAGATGACGAAAATGAGGTCCGTTCAAAACTATTTGTCTGGTAACGCTCTGGTGGTTGAAATGTTCGATTGATCTATACCAATATCGAAATATGACCGTTCATTACAAGCTGAAGTCAGACAAGGCGATGGGGGGTCTTGCGGGGTGGGGGGTATTTTGAAAAATCAAAACACCTCCTTATTAAGGATGGATCGTAAAAGTGTGTAAAACTATTATTGCAAATGTATGCTCCTATAGACTTATTTTATTTGAGGTTAAGACTCCTTAGATAATTATATTAAATGTTGTTTGGTTATTATTAGCAGATTTCCCTTAAGGGAAATCAGCTATTGAGGTCGTACTCATGACGCGATTTTCGAAAAAGTTCTTCAAATGTCCACCGATCCTACCCAGGAGATGACGAAAATGAGGTCCGTTTAAAACTATATATATATATATATATATATATATATATATATATATATATATATATATATATTTGTCTGTTAACGCTCTAGCGGTCGCAATTTTTGTTTAATCATCACCAAAATCGGTATTTAATCGTTTCATGTAAAAAGGAAGATCAAGTTCGTTAACGGCTGAAATCGGACCAGTGGGAGGGGGGGGGGATTTTCAAAAATTCGAAATATCTCCGTTATTATGCATCGGATCGAAAAATTGTATAGAACCAATCTTATTGCAAATTAAATTTACTATAAATATTGTTGTACATTTATTCTCTATCTAGAATATTAACCGAGATATTTGCATTTTTATGAAGTCTGTGGTCGGGTATAGTTCGGATTAGATCGGCCATTTTCGTCAGCACTCGGCTCAGGACCTTCATTACTTTGTGTGATTTATGCAAATACGGTCTGTTCATCCGCCCCCCCCCTTCTTTAGTTCTTGTACTACTAAAATTTGAATTATTAAAATATAAATTATTTTTACAATTCAGAAGCCGTTTCAGTTGGGAATTTATTAAAATTAACTGAAAGTTTTCTTATTACCGTTTGTATTTATTCATGGTGGGCTTGTATTACCAGTATGCAGATTTCTCTATTGTAAAACTTCACATGTGAAATCTGCTTAGTTTACGCAGCCACTGCGTGACGGACTTTTTTTGCATTAGGTTTGAAATTTGATAATATTTGCTTGCAGCACAAAATTCCAAACCTAGATCATGAACTATGATGATTGTTACTTAAGTTAGGTAAAGAAATATTTGATTAAATATTTTTCTTCACTTTGGTATATCGTTATTATTAGTCGGTTTTTTATGGACTAAGGGCTTCTCTATTTTGTCTGTGTCAGCTTTCTTACATAACAGTGCTGCCCAGTCAAATCTCTGAACTTCCATGCCCATGTTTCTGATGGAAGCTTAAAAATTAACTTATAAGGGAATTCGTTGGTGTGTTCACTCAAAAAAGAAAATCCAACATGGAAGTTCTTTTTGTTTATGAAATAGAGGACGTTATCTTTATATGATCGTCACCAAATTCAATGGAAAAAATAAGACAAGATGGAGTAGGTGGTAAATATAGAAACTGTAAACTTGCGTAGAATAGAAAAAAGTCCGTCACGCAGGGGCTGGGTTAACTAAGCAGATTTCCCACGTGCACCACATTTTTGGATTTATCTCAAAACTTAAAAGTTCAATGAGAACAATATTTGGTATTTATGCTTCAAATAAAGTGCTTAATAACATAATAGAATATTGAAAATATGAGATGAGTAGGAGTGGGGCTTTACTGAAGACCGAAAACTAAAAAATGCAAATATCTCAGTAAATAATCAAGATAGTGAAAAAATGTACATAACAACATTTATAGAACATTACATTTGCAATAAGATTGGTCTTATACAATTTTTTCATCCGACGCATAACAACGGAGATATTAAGAGTTTTCGAAATCCTCCCCCTCTAAACCCCCCTCCCCTAGTCTGATTTCAGCCGTTAACGAACTTGATCTTTCTTTTTGTATAAAACGATTATATATCAAGTTTGGTGACGATAAGACAAAAATTGCGTCCGCTAGAGGTAACAGACATATATATATATATATATATATATATATATACAGTTTTGAACGGACCTCATTTTCGTCATCTCCTGGGTAGGATCGATGGACATTTGAAGAAAAATTTCGAAAATTCCGTCATGAGTACAACCTCAATTGCTGATTTCCCTTAAGGGAAATCTGCTAAAAGCATTACTTAAAGGATCACATTGACAAAATAATGCTCTAGAATTATTGCTCCAAACGTTTTTATCTATTCTAAAAGTAAACAGAGTTATTTTTCATTTTTCAGTCAGAGTAAATTCCCACTGCTATTCCATTGTTTTTTACAATACGCTTATAGATCTCTTGCACAGTTCAGTAATGGCCATCAAGCAACAGAAGCACACGAAAAGAGGAAGTTCTGCTGACCAGACTTCGCATTAGCGACTCACGGACGCTTAATGACAAACAAGGACAGACCGACTAGTAAACATTGCAACGAAACTTTGACAGCGTTTATGTGATGTATATTGTCTGACTGCCAACGAAGGGAAAATTTAGACATTCCGAGAGACTTACAGGAACACCTAACCGATAACAGTAATTACTTAAACACAACCATTGCAGATTAATATATAGAAAATACTTCAGTTTACAATTTCATTACACTCTTATTCAGTTTTCTTCTACATTTTATTTTATTTATTTATTTTTATTCTTTTGCTTTGATTTTTTTTCACCTTTTTTTCTCTCCCTTCTATCTTATATTTTCATTTATATTACCCTGATGTTTTCATATGGTATATGTTTCTTTAGACGAAATATTTTTCTACATATTGTTACGTTTTTATTACAAAATCAGTTGTTAATAAGAGTTCTTTTGGATTGCAAAATTAAACACACACAAGTTTCACAGTTTTTCACTACTCGATTTATTTCACAATGCACAATACTCTTGGTTAATTATTACTACTCACAGACTATTACACTGATAGTGTCACTGTTCTTCGGATTACACAGTCCAATAATTCACTCACGGCCACTGAAATTCACAAAAAGACGGCACTGCACTGTTCTTTACTTCGCGGCACTGCACTGTCTTAAACACGGCACTAAACTGTTACTTACAGTCACGGCACAACACTGTTCTTCACGGCACCACACTTTACCGTACTGCACGAAGTCGCGCTGAACATCCCTCGAAGACCGTCGAGCATCAACTGAACTGAGGTACTGGCAGGGTCTCTTATATATGCCTAGAGAAGGGACTAGGCAGGAAGGTCTAGACTAGAAGTTCCAGAACTTCCTGGAAGGCCCTAATTAGATTCTGCCGGCGGCCCTATTTCGATCAGCCCTAATTAGATCAAACGCACGGCTCCCTCTCCTTCAGGCAGGTCTATCGTTGAGTACACTTAGAAGTGCTTTCAATAGGAATGGACCATTCTCACGACTAAAGTATTGCTGGGTAGGTTCTAGATAGAAATTAAAATCCTGTTTTTATAAAGTTCAATGCAGGTAGATGAAAGACATTCTTTGTCTAAATAATCTAGTTTAAGTTTTTCAGATAGTTTTAATGTCCTACCTGCACTTAATTTAATAAAAAAAATTGACTGATGATGTATGAAAAGAAAACTTTACATAAAAATGTGTTATTTAGTTCTAATAAAGATAGTTTTTATTGTTATATGTTATCTATTTTCCTCTTTATCTAAAATATTTTAATAGAGATAAGTAATTCTTGTTTTTGTGTATCAACAGGGCACTGATGATGATGCACTGCATCAAAAGCGTCGTTTTAATAAATTCTTACAGTGGAAGCGTAGCCATTTCATTCATCTACCTAGATTAGAAGTTACTTCCACCTATCAGAATACTAACTCAAAATAAAGTCCAATGATCAGTTATTGGCTGGTTACCTTTGAAGAAGTTTGTTTATCTCAGGCGTAGTTGTGTACTAGAAATTGTCAGAACTAAATCAACTTCCTGTGTGTTTGCTTTTGAAAAATGGATATTGATAATAGTGTCTATTGTTGTGGATATGCACCAGGAAGATCAACAATTGCATTCACTTTACATTTGTGCACATAATTGGTACGAAGTGTTTTCGGCAGTCCGATTTTTTCAGCTTGTGTTTATTACAGTAGTTGCACTCTTATTGTTTCGGGATAACATACTATTTGCCTCTAAAGTTGTTTCTAGAAATGAATAGATTTAAGTTGTTTGACATTTAGCTATTTAGAGAACTAAGAGAGGCTAGGTAGTGCTCATAATGCGATTTTCTGAAACTTAATTGAAATTTCTATTGATACATACATATATATATATATATATATATATATATATATCTATCTATATATATATAAAATTGTAACCTCTGTCTGTACATTGATTTTTTTCGCGAAATTTCACGATAACTTTTCGTTTCACATGTCATAGACACCATAACTACATTTTGTTTCTTTGGTGTCTGTTTGTTTGTTTGTTTGTTTATTTGTTTGTTTGTTTATTTGTTTGTTTGTTTGTTTGTTACCTTTTCACGCATAAACGGCTGACCCGAATTTTATGAAACTTGGTATGTATATTACTACTAGCCCAACTTAGACTTTAGGCTATATTAATATTCTCTAAGACGAACAGGAGTGGGGGTTATAAGGGAGGCCTGAAATTAAAAATAGCGATATTTCGTTTCCTATTGCTTTTTCAGCAAATATGCCCATAACAAAAGTTGTTTATTTTGTAATTTAGAGTAACTGTTATTATATGCACTTTTGCCGTATACGGAAGTATAAATGAGTTATACGCTAAAAACTATAGCGGGAGTCCACAATTTTATTTGGCACAAAAGACTCAACCGAACTATACCAAACTCGCTATGTGAATTAATACTAACGATTTCCTTATAATAAGCCATACTAACATTTCTAGGGACGGGCAGGAGTGGGGGTTATAAGGGAGGCCTGAAATTAAAAATAGCGATATTCCGTTTACTATTGCTTTTTCAGCAAATATGCACATAACAAAAGTTGTTTATTTTGTTATTTAGAATAACTTTTGTTTTATGCACTTTTGCCGTATACGGAAGCATAAATGAGTTATACGCTATAAGCTATAGCGGGAGTCCACAATTTTATTTAGCACAAAACACTCAACCGAGCTAAATAAAACACTGGGTATGTGTATTAGTACTAACGCCTTCCTTATAATAAGCCATATTAACATTTCTAGGGACGGGCAGAAGAGGGGGTTATAAGGGAGGCCTGAAATTAAAAATAGTGATATTTCGTTTCCTATTGGGGTTTCGGCAAATATGCACATAATAAAAGTTGTTTATTTTGTTATTTAGAGAAATATGCTCAACAATTCTTTTCAATATGAACTATCAGGTACCTCACCTGGAAAAATTAATTCAAATTATAATATTTTGTCCTTAATAACTTAAATCTATGCATAATGCACAGGAAACGGGAAATATGAAAATATCGAGGACAGTGAAGTCTTACATAAAAAATTAATTTTATTATTATCAAATCCACAGAAACGACGGGTATTAACCCTAAACACTGGGAAGGGTAAATGTCTAAATATTGTGCAAAGTAAAGCCTTGCCAAAGAATACCATCACCATCCAGCCGCAAATGAATTCCCGGGCGAAGCCGGGTATCTGAGCTAGTATATATATAAAATTGTAACCTCTGTCTGTACATTGATTTTTTTCGCGAAATTTCACGATAACTTTTCGTTTCACATGTCATAGACACCATAACTGCATTTTGTTTCTTTGGTGTCTGTTTGTTTGTTTGTTTGTTTGTTTATTTGTTTGTTTGTTTGTTACCTTTTCACGCATAAACGGCTGAACCGAATTTTATGAAACTTGGTATGTATATTACTACTAACCCAACTTAGACTTTAGGCTATATTAATTTTCTCTGAGACGAACAGGAGTGGGGGTTATAAGGGAAGCCTGAAATTAAAAATAGCGATATTTCGTTTTCTATTGGTTTTTCGGCAAATATGCACATGACAAAAGTTGTTTATTTTGTTATTTAGAGTAACTTTTGTTATATACACTTTTGTCGTATACCGAAGTTTAAATGCGTTATACGCTAAAAATTATAGCGGGAGTCAACAATATTATTTGCCAAAAAAGACACAACCGAACTAAATAAAACTCGGTATGTGTATTAGCAGTGAGGCCTTCATAATAATAAGCCATACCAACATTTCTATGGACGGGCAGGAGTGGGGGTTATAAGGGAAGCCTGAAATTAAAAATAGCGATATTTCGTATCCTATTGGTTTTTCCGCAAATATAAACATAACAAAAGTTGTTTATTTTATTATTTGGAGTAACTTTTGTTATATACACTTTTGTCGTATACCTAAGTATAAATGAGTTATACGTTAAATCTTTAGCGGGCACTAACGGCTGAACCGAACTTAACAAAACTCGGTATGTCAATTAGCATTAATTCTTCCATGATTATAAGTTATATTAAAATTTTTACGAGAGTGGGGGTTAAAAGGGAGGCCTGAAATAAAAATTCACCATATTTACATGTATAAGAGACGGGAAATATAAAAATATCGAAGACTGTGAAGCCTTATCGAACAAATAATTCTATTATTAGCAAATCCACGGGAAAGCCGTGTATCAATCCTAAACACTGGGACGGGTAAATGTCAAAATATTGTGCAATGTAAAGCCTGCTATAAAATACCATCACCATTCATCCTCAAATGAATTCCCGGGCGAAGCCGGGTATCTGAGCTAGTATATATATATATATATATATATATATATATTGGTCTGTTGAAGGTCAAGCGGTCGAAATTTTTGTTTGATCGTTGCCAAATTCGATAGTTAAACGTTATAAGTAAATCTAATGATCAAGTTGATTAATGGCTGAAATCGGACAGAAATTTTAGAGGGAACTCGAAAATTCAAAACAACCCCGGTTATTGTGCGCTGGTTAAAAAAAAAATGACCTGTCTTCTTGTAAAGATAAATCTCTGTTATAGTAATCTGTGTAATAGTTTTATACACTTTTTTATCGAATCTAAAATTTTAAGCGTTCTATTTGTATTTATTTAAAGCGTTTCTATTTGTATTTTATTTTAAAGTTTTCAACCTTCTTGTAAACCCCCACTTCCAATAGCTTGATTTTTACTTTATGTACCTCAGTACCAAAAAATCTCAGGCCCACCGTTTCAATTTCTGTTTATAATCTTCTTATTCCGTAAGACATAGCCTTAACATTGATATCTTATATTTATTCTATTAACATTTTTCATGGTTGAGACACGCAAGACGTTTGTGCTGCTAGGAACCGAATTAACTAATTCTCGACTTAAAAAGTAGTCAGCAAATTAAGAAAAGTACCTAATTGTTGACTGCGCTGGAGAGATTTAAGTAAAAACAACCATTAAGGTTAATTATTTCAAGAAGATAACATTTTCACGCTGCCCGATCGATATAATAACAATTACAAATTAGCCACTGGCCCAGTGTTAAATTATAAAAATGGAAGGTAGCATATATGAATGTTTAATTTAGGAATGTTCTTTTAGAAAGGAATCTGTGTATAATTAGGATTTAATTTAGAAATGCCTTCGAAGAGGATCTCATCTAGATACACGACAGATAGAAGTGATCCCCGCAGGTTTGCCAACTCGACCAAACCTAACAAACTCGTAGAGTCAGTGGAGCGCTTATATCTTTTTATATTACTTAGTAAATTATATATACAGTTAAAGGCAGCGTTATTATTTAGTCTAATTATAATATAATGTGGAACAGGATAAATCTTGAAAAATATTGTTCAAACAAGAACATCATAAATAGTTTTCATAATTAGAGGAAAGGCATGTTTACAAATGTTACAATCTCAAACCCTCAGCAATATCAAACTCTCATTAGTGGCTTTCCTTCAAGGGAAATTAGCTGATCAGGCTGAGCTAAAGGCGCGAATTTTGAAAAGTTTTTTCAAAAGCCTAGCAATCTTGCCAAAGGACATGAAAAGGAGGTCCGAAAAAACTGAAATATCTCACTCGGAGTTAAGAGTGAAGGTAGTTTGACTTTCTTATCCCTCCATCGAAATCTCCCAGTTATTATGGGGCAAATAACAAAGTTTGGTATAACCAATTTTGTTCCAAATTCGACTGGTGTAATTCTTGATCAATACATTTTTTGTATATCGACTATAAAGCGAGTAATTTGTATTTCATTTTTGTTTCAGCTTTTAGTGAACCTCCACTTCTGCTCATCTCATGTTAATAATTACAATGAAAGATAGACAAATTTCTGGAGTTTATGAATTCAACAAAATTTATGTATTGTTGTTAATAATATTAATGTCTCTTTGTTTGTTCAGCAACTGATTAATGGTACGGTAGTACCGTGTTTTTGAATAAACAATATAAGTGGACGTCTATTCATTGGACAATCAACTTTTTTTTCCCCCACGTAATTTCTTAGAAACCTTCGAGGTCATGATTTAGACTTTCACGATGACCATTGTCTATAGACTATGGTGCGGTGCTTACGCGTTTAGCTGCAGCTTCTTCATAAAGAATAGTTTTTTATGCAAATTTTTGGAGCTTCTGCGAGCTACTTCCACAGGCATTCTTGAAAACGAGGTCTTTTTTAAGGAGTGGGGGTTTTATATAACGCCACTCCTTAAAAAAAGACCTTGATTTCAGACTTAATTCTGTAAAATCTTCGATTTGATTCATAACGAAGATATTTGCAATTACGTTTCTCGCGAAGCCATTATGGAACTTTAAATTTAGTTTTTCTTGTAGTCGCAAAAACGCTGACGACAAATAGTCTGTTATTCAGGCCTCGTTTCTATTATCTTGTAGAAAGGACTGAAGGGCATTCCAATACATTAAAAAAAAATCCCATCCGACCTTTAAAAATCGGATCACGAGTACCAATTTCAACAATTGATTTTCATTTAGAATCCTACCAAAAAGTACGCCTTCTTCTCCCCAGATATCATATTTTCTGTTGATGAATGCTATATTGTTTTTATTTTTCCTAATTTATTTTACGTTATTCTTATAGAAAAAATGATTGAGTCAGTGTTCAGGTATAATAATCTGGACCCGTTTTTACATTATTATGTGAATTCAATTAGTAATTTTAATATGGATTTCTTCCACAATTTACTTTCGTTTGTAGTTGTTCGTCAAGGGATTTTTATTAGCAGATTTCCGTTGGGGAAAATCAGCTATTGAGGTCGTACTCATGACGCGATTCTTTTTTTATTTGTGCCCATTAGTAGGGTTATGTTTATGTAAGAGGAAGTCAGAATTATTTCATTGTTGCAAGTCGTGTAATTTGAATATAAACGACTTTGGTGGTCTACAAAATTTGGCAATCATTGCCATATTTCCCTTAAGGAAAACCATTAGCAGATTTCCCATAAGGGAAATCAGCTATTGAGGTCGTACTCATGACGCAGTTTTCGAAAAATTTCCTCTAATGTCCATCGAACCTACCAAGGAGATGGCGAAAATGAGGTCTGTTCAAAATTATATATATATTATATAATAATATAATTATGTGTGTGTGTGTGTGTGTGTGTATATATGTGTGTGTGTGTGTGTGTATATATATAGGGTATGGGAATAAGTTTTATTTTTTTTTTTTTTAATGTTGAAATTGTTATCTCTTACATCTTATCTAATCTTCCATACATGGATTAAGAAAGGGTGTTAGTAAGGTGATAAACACAGTACATAACTTTTGCTTGGAATGTTAACATCTAGATTTCTTATATCATGGAATATGTTCCAAAAAAACAGCATTTGCGGGAAGTTCTGCTTCACTACTATCTTTTAAAGAAAAGTGCTGCAGAAACGTATCGCTTGTTTGTGGATGTTTATGGTGACCATGCTCCATCGGAGGCGACTTGCAGATATTGGTTCAAGCGCTTCAAAAGTGGCGACTTTAATGTCGATGACAAAGAACCTTGAAGAAGAGGTCAACTGGGAGGTCCTACCCCAGCCGCCGTATTCACCAGACATTGCCCCTTCAGATTATCATTTGTTACGGTCTATGCAGTCAGCACTTACTAGGCAGCGCTTTACCACATACGAGGATGTTAAAAAATGGGTCGATGACTGGATTGCGTCGAAAGATATAGAATTCTTCGCTCGAGGAATCCGTTTACTGGTTGAAAGATGGGCCCAGGTTGTCGCTTCAAATGGAAATTATTTTGAATAAAGTACTTTTTTATTTCTCTATTCCAATTTGTTTTTTTTTCACCATAAAAAAAATTAAAACTTATTCCCATACCCTATATATCTATATAAATATTTGTCTGTTATCGCTCTATCGGTCGCAATTATTGTTTTATCGTTATCATACTATATATATATATATATATATATATATATATATATATATATATATATATCATATATAAAATTATATAAAAAGAAAGATCAAGTTCGTTAATGACTGAAATCGGACTAGAGGGAGGGGGGGTTTCGAGAGGGGATTTTCGAAAATTCGAAATATCTCCGTTATTATGCATCGGATCGAAAAATTGTATTGAACCAATCTTATAGCAAATTAAATTTACTATAAATATTTATTCTCTATCTTGAATATTAACCAAGATATTTGCATTTTTATTAAGTGTATGGGACATGTGATCGAGTATTGTTCGATTAGTTCGGCCGTTTCCGTAACTGTTCGACTCTGGTGGAAACTTCTTCTAACCTTCCTTGCCGTTTCAGCTTTTACTTTGTGAGATTTATGCAAATACGTTCTGTTCATCCGCCGTTCTTGGACTACGAAAAACTGTATTATTAAAATATAAATTATTCTGATTCATTATAAATTGCAGTACTAGATATAGTAAATAGTTTACAATAAAGTTATTTTTAGGGGCTCGGGTTGGCCGTGCAAGTTAAGGCGTTGGTCCTAATCTCGCATGGCAGACCTAGAGTGGCTGGTTCGAATCCCGCCCTGGGCAGTAGAAATTTATTCCATGACGGACTCATTAAATAAACTCCTTTGGCCCACCCTGGCTAGAAAAGGATGGTAACCTGTAGATAACCCGTCCCGATTAGCCTAGTAGCATAAATGGACGTAAAATAATAATAAAAAAAATTATTGTTTTATATTCAGATGTATATCAGTAATTGTTTTTCTTTCCGGTGAAGAATATGTATATATATCTGTTCAGCTCTGAGTGGTTGGCAGACCTATGTATTTGCAATTCAGAAGCCGTTTCCGTCGGGAGTTTATTACAATTAACTGAAAGATTTCTCATTACCGTTTGTATTTACTCACGGTGGTGTTGTGTTACCAGTTTGGACAATTCTCTATTGTAAAACTTCACATGGGAAATGTGCTTAATTTACGCAGCCCCTGCGTGACGGGCGTTTTTTGATGATCAAGACACTTCGTATGGAGCCTTGACTTGGATTATTAAGGATTTAGCGCGTCTATAGTTTAAAATTGGCGGGGTTCTTATGATTTAGTAAGCCGTGAAACATACCCCTTGCCTTCTAAACTAACGCCTAATCCATTTCCCAATGAGGTTCCAGTCTTATCTGTTGTATTGAAAAGTATGATGAGGTATTTGTGACGATGTACGCGCAACTTGCTCTTGTATCGTCCTTCTCTCCTACTTGCTGGGAATCCGTTGCCTTAACCTTGAGAGTGATAATGAAGCAAGAATGTTCCCAGCGCTTTCAGTACTGATACAGATATCTGCCTGAGAATCTTTCTTGAGAATTCCGTCCTCCTAAGGACTCAGGCAGGAAACGTGTAATGTTGGAGGGTGAAGAGATTCCTTGTAACTTTCCGAATCCAGCTTTTCACCCCCATTTCCTCTTACTCTTACACCCCTTTTCTTGCCCGGTGGAGGTAAAATTGCTTTATTATAATGTTTTTTTTTTTTCTTTCTTGTTCAAATGTGTTTGAGATTTCGTTTTTTGAGCTCACCCTAGAAAATTTTTTCATTATTTACTAATCAAGATTTCACGTTTTTTTCAATTATTCATTACTTATGACTAATAATTTGTTTACCCCAACTCTAAAAGACCTTTACAATGATCGCTTAAAATAATTCAAAATGTTCCTTCCGGACAGTATTGAACCCCAAATTAGAGATAGAAATGGACAAACTGGCTACAGTGTTCCTAATAGAAGAATGCGGGCTATAATTTGGCTTTGAAAGAAACGCGGGAGTATTTCGGGATAGGAAGTTATTATTTAGGCGTAATGACTTAAATAAAGGTTGGAATTATAATTCCAAGGAGTAATAAAGAAAGGGAAGACTACGGCGTTTGTGTACGCGGTTATGTTAATAGGCCGAGAGGGAATACTGTAGAAACTTAGAGTATAGGGTAGTGAAGAGTAACTGCTCCTAGATCGATCTTGGGGGCTATAAAATGCCGTCTTTATCTCGACTGATAGCATCTCCTTGGATGTTTCGCGTGCCTCTTTGGCGCACGTAATCCACTACGTCACGGACTACGTCATTGTTTTACGGTAGGGTATTCTCTCCCCCACCCAATACGTCACTTGTACCCTAATTCTATTGATAGCACCCACTGTCTTATTTATAGCGATCGTGCCTCCCGTAGCACGGCCGCATTAATGAATTGATAGCGATCTTCTGACGGCCGATGAACGCAGATTGCCGAACCCGATATAGCTTTTATTCACTGGGTCTATGTTGGTATCTGCTGCTTCCTTGAAGAGCCCGCCTCAGAATTTGCATAGTGTGGAAAGATATAGAGGATTAGTAAATGCTATCATTTGCAAAAAAATAAATAAAGTAAAATGCCTTTTAGGTTCATTCACATCAAGAAAAAGTCATCACGCAAGGCTGCGTAAACTAAGCAGATTTACCACTTGCTAGTATGAAAACTACACAGGATAAACTATCTATTTCTGAATAAAAAGCCCGTCACGCAGGGGCTGCGTAAACTAAGCAGATTTCCCACGTAAATTTATACCATAGAGAAGTCTCCATACCAGTGCCGAACAGTTACGGAAACGGCCGAACTAGCTTTTGGCGGGAAGGAATAGAAGCGTCCATAGCTCGTCCGTTACACTCAATAAAATGCAAATATCTCGGTTAATATTCAAGTTAATGAATAAATGTATATAACAATATTTATAGTAAACTTAATTTGAAATAGGTTCGGTTCTATACATTTGTTCGATCCGACGTATAGTAACGGAGATATTTTGAATTTTCGAAATTCCCCACCTCTAGCCACCCCCCTCACACTAGTCCGATTTCAGCCGCGAACGAACTTGATCTTTCGTTTTCTTTTTATTTTACGTCCACTTTATGCAACTATATAGGCTAATCGGGACGGGTTATCTACAGGTTACCACCCTTTTCTAGCCAGGGTGGGCCTAAGTAGTTTATTTAATGAGGCTAGTATTTAAGGAGTCTCCCGTGGCTCAGGGGATAGTGCTTTCTCTTTGTAACCAGATCTTTATTTTTACATAAAATGATAAAATACTGAGTGTGGTGACGATTAAACAAAAATTGCGACCACAGTAATTTTTCGGCATCTCCTAAGTAGGATCAATGGACATTTGAAGAAAAATTTCGTAAATCGCGTCGTGAGTACGACCTCAATAGCTGATTTCTCTTAAGGGAAATCTGCTAAAATCCGATGAGTAGAAATTAGATTTTACTGAAGACTGAAAACAAGAAAGTATTTATAATTCGCTTAGTACTATGTAACGAAAAAATAGTATAGAACAACAATTGTAGAGCACCAATAGTTTAACAAGATGCATTTTTCAATCCGGGTAAATTTTGAGTTTTTGAATTCCCCTTCCCCCAAATCCCCTCTATTTCTTGTACTGTTTCAACCATTTACGAACGATTTATAATCATTAGCGATGAATGAAAAGTCCGTCACGCAGGGGCTACGTAAACTAAGCAGATTTCCCACGTGTAGTTTTACAATAGAGAATTCTGCCTAATAACAGCTGTAGTAGTAAGTAACCTCTAAACCTATTCACGAGGGACGAATAGTTACAGAAACGTCCGCCAGAGCTCTCGGCGGAAAGAACATAGCCGACGACACGCAGAATACAAATGCAAATATCTCGGTTAATATTCAAGATACAGAATAAATGTATAGAACAATATTATAGTAAATTGAATTTGCAATAAGATTCATTTTATACAATTTTTCGATTCGACGCATAATAACGGAGATATTGCGACTTTTCGAAAATTCTCCCCTCTAAACCCCCCCTCCCACTGGTCCGATTTCAGCCATTAACGAACTTGATCTTACTTTTTACATAAAACGATTAAATTCTGAGTTTGGTAACGATCAAACAAAAATTGAGCCAGCTAGAGCGGTAACAGACAAATATATATATATATATATATATATATATATATATATATAGATATATATGTATATACAGTTTTGAACGGACTTCATTTTCGTCATCTACTAGGTAGGATCGATGGACATTTGAAGAAAAATATCGAAAATTCCGTCATGAGTACAACCTCAATAGCTGATTTCCCTTAAGGGAAATCTGCTAAAAGGTAAAAGATGGAATGTGAACAAATAAAATTTTAATTGAAGTCGTTACAAAACGTATTAGCTTATAGTTGTGATCTGTTGTAAAACATTTTTGGTACTTAAGCATGGAATGAGTCGTTTCATATTGACTTATTATTAAAGCGAAATGACTAAAAGTAGGTCGATTTATATTACAAAAGAGGGGGGGGTAATTAATTAAAAAAAATATTACTGCTCAATCTGTTTAAATGACGGACAAAATTGAATTTTTTCAATCTGACTCCCTATAATTGATCAAAAGTTTATTTATGAGACGAGGGGGCTCGAAGTATATGAACAATATTGAATTTTTAAAACTCCTAGAAACTTTGATCAAAACCGACTTTGAGAGACAGGGGGCTAGAATGAGAAAAAAATAAATAAAATTGCAAACTCCTTCTATTAGATACAATATATTTAGAAGATTTACATTTTTTCCTTATCATGAAAGTATCTATAAATTATTTTGGTACTTGTGTATTATATCCACCACATTTTAGTTCTACTAATTCCATGCTAGTGTGCGCTACTGTTTTAAGTAGTACGATTCATTCTCCGCAAGGGAGGTTATACTTACCTTAGAACCTTCTACGGAATTATAATGATAAATAAAAGAAAACACAATTTTTAAAAATAAAACATTTTATTCACATTTAGGCGGGAAATGTGTGGAAATACAATTTAAAATGCACTGAAATGGGTCTCCATTTCCTTTCCCATGGTGCTGTCGCCATATGAATTCTACCAAATATGATTCCAGGTGATGCCTGGCTGTCCCACGATATTTTTTATTTCGCCACTCTCCACTTCCCCACATTCTCTGCACTGTCTGAGTATGTGCTCCAGTGTTGGGGTCAATAAAATTATATTTATGATTAACTTTCGCATGTTTGAATCCTTGGCTTTCTAGTATATTCGTTTGGTAGCCTTTCCAGCAATCAGAATATATTGTGCTACCGTCTACTATATTCTGAATTATTTTCTCTAGAAGAGTAGAGGCGTTTCTGTCAGGAACAGCCACGAGAAACGAATCTTTTGTCTCTCGACAATAAAAGATAACCTCATTAGCCTGGGAGAGCTAGCGTCGCACTTCAGTAGCGCATTCTAGCGTGGAACTAGTGGAACTAAAATGTGGTGGATATAATACACAAGTACCATAATTTTTTATGATATTTTTTGATCTGACGCACTTGAATAGATGTATATCATTTACAAATTAAATGATTTTAAATGAAGTGCAACAAGGCAAATTGTTAATTTAATCTAATAGTACTAGGTCATGGGGTGCCTATATCAGATTTTGTATATCTGCAAATACAAATACAATGAATAATTTCTGTAATCTTTCTGATAACAGACACCAGTCCAAGAACTTTGAGTTTATCCTCTTATTATTAAGCACTTCCAAAAATTTCAAAGATAAAGAGGTCTATTGCAAGGAATTTTATTACAACATACCGCTATTTGTAAAAAAGTATATCATGGCTATTTGCCTATTTAAAACGTTGAAAAATAAGTTTTCAGTTTTAAAGAAAACATAGGAAAAGAAAGAGCAGTGTTGCCAGTAAAGAGCATGACTTCTCGCAAAATTACCGCACCGCCCGATAAAAATCTCTAATATGCTAATATTGTGACTGTTAACTCGAAAACTGTCAGGCGAAAATCCCATTACCCTTTTGACGGCCTGTTAGAAACTTATTCGGTTAGTGATCCGGATAAAAACAGCCGGACTTTAGTGAGTCTAAAAGGGAGAGAGAAAAAAAATTCCGCAAGATAATTTCGATATAATTTTTGTTCTCCGACATAGCAATTTCCTTTCCTGTATTCAACTCGCAGGCCAGATTCCCTGAACTGATTAAAGAATATGAGAAAACGATAAGAATCGTTCACTATTCAAAAAACAAAAAAAAAGTCAAAGATTATCATTAAGGTTGGGGGGGGGGGATTTGTGAAGTGTGTACAGGGGACACGCGACGGGTTTAAAGGGTCAACAGCCAACCATGGGCAGGCATAGCTAAAGCATTCAAATATTTAATAATTTCTCATGTAATGTTGTGAATAATGTACCTGAAATGCCAGAATGCAACCAAATATATATGTGAATAAACTATGATGCTTTTGCATACAAGACAAAAAGGAATATTGAAATATTTTCTCACAAAATATTTGCAATAAATAGTTCTAATACATAAACTTCTTCCAGAAAAATGTTGTTTTCCGCAAGTAATTTCCCTTCCACAAATGATAACCAAAAACTGTACCTAAAGACATTGGGCTAGATGTGCATCGAGCAGTCTGCAAATTTTCTGTATATAAATACTTTTTTAAAGATTATTCAATAATCTTTAGTTATTATTACGAGGTCTGCTAGTAAAATAATAAGACTGATTTTGTACTAACTAAAGTTTCTATTTTTTTATTATTACGAGGTCTGCTAGTAAAATAATAAGACTGATTTTGTACTAACTAAAGTTTCTATTTTTTATTATTACGAGGTCTGCTAGTAAAATAATAAGACTGATTTTGTACTAACTAAAGTTTCTAGTAAAATTTTTTTTTTTCAAAACAATTTTTCGATCAGTATAGTAATGGTGATATTTTCAATTTTCGAAAAGCCTCCCCTCTAAACCCGGAATCTATACTTAACGAACTGATCTATTACATAAAACAACTAAATATCGAGTTTGGTAACGATAAAAAAAAACGACACTAAAAAAAATTCCGTCTTGAGTACAACCTTGATAGCTGATTTCCCCTAAGGGAAATCTTCTTCAGCCGAAATGATGAGGGATTTTGTCATTCGGCACTTCTTTGGCTGAGGGGAGGATTTAACCAACCACTAGATCTATTTATTTTTTTGTTATTTTTTAATTCGGAAATTAAAAATTTACGTATGATTCTTGCATTGTTTAACAGAACTGCTTTCTGTGACAGTCTTATTAATTGCACAGACAGATAAAGATATATATTTTGTGGCCTTAAGTGTGGTTTTTGGAACTAAGCCATTTGCTGATATCACGATTACAGTAACATTATTATTATTATTAGTATAGGTGTCATGTTAGCCATTGGAGGTAAGGCAATGTGATTAATGAACTTAGTAAACCTAGGGTCGTGGGTTCTATCCCCAATTAGGAAAATAGGGGCATTAGGAATTTATTTAATGACGAACTCACTAAATACAAACCTTAGCCCCACCAGGATTATAAGAGGATGGTAACCTGTAGACTACCAGTCCCTTTTACCCATAGTATCATAAAGTGGACGTTAATAAATAACACCAATATAAATAGTGTTTACGATACTGAATATATTATCAATCGAATCACCAGATTTACTTTATCACATTTTCCTTCCCTAAATTTTTACGCGAGTTTAGGCAAATGATATTAACTTTTAGATACTACCATTATTATAATAATACAAGTTGGTTACGGTCTACGATTTGCTTCCCTCTCACAGTTGATCTAAACGAGGTGTTTCACGAAAAAACAAATCTACTCCATTTATGGAGCGCAAATAAAGAAATGAAGAGAATTCTAGTTAAGTATAATATATCCACGTTTTACTGAGATTCTGTTGAAGGAAATTATATTAAAATGTTATATAGTATGTTTGAAAAGTTCAATTTTCCGTTGTCATTTCTTGAAAATTAAAGGAAAGTATTGGCATTTGATAATACACTCCTCTAATACCCCTATCTAAGACCTTTTAACATTCAGTATGTCAAAAAGGGCATAAACCTTATTCGGAAAATTTCAAATTTAAGGTCATACTAGTGTTCCTGAAGAATTCCTATAAATCTTCAATATTCTTAAAATTATCTGATGGTGGTCTTTATCATTGCACTTTGGTTCAACGAATAAAGAAATTGCAAAGAAAATGAAATATGAGCTACATTAAAACAACTAAAAATGAGATGTGGACACCATGTGTCTACTTGGTACTACTATTAGATTGAATAAACAAAGTGTTCTTCTGCACTTCACTTAAAATTAAAAGTTATTAATTTAAAAGTGATATCCAATATCTTCGACCCAGTGGATCAAATTGTGTCATAGAACATAATTTTGGATCTTTCATTAATAAACAAAAATGTGTCTATACAAATCTTCAGTGGGTCCTGAAAAAATTGCCATTTTTTTATTTTTTTCCTCTTCTAAACTTCCTCACATCTTAATAGATTTAAATTAAAAGGAGAACAGTCCTAAATAAGTAATTTCAACATTCTAGTGCTCGTCGTTAATGGGATACGTGAACTGTTTACAAATCATGTCAAAACAGATAATTCCCTCAGAATAAAAATAACGTTTTATTATGTAATTTACGAGGGAGTAAAACAAAGAAGGTGCTGTGTAAACCAAGCAGATTTCCCAAGTGCCGAAAAGACACACTCGCCATATATATTCTCTATTTCTAAGTCAAAATTCGATGAGCAGAATGGGGGTTTATTATAGGCTGAAGGCAAGAAAGTACTAATAACTCGCTTATATCTGAGTACCGGGAAAATCTATAACAAAAATTGTAGATCATCATTACCTATTTTAACTAAATTGGTTCTATAACATTTTTCGATTCGACTCACAGCAATGGAGATCATATAAATTTTCAAAATTCTTCCTCTGGTCCGATTGAGTGAAATCTGCGAAAAAGACTGTCTTCTTATAACTTCTACCAAATAGTGATGTGAAAAGTCTCAACCGATGCTATTCTGCATTTGGTTAATTTCGTATATTTTTTAAGAAGAGTATATAATGAATAAATTTGGATAGAGAGGCTTTACCTTAGTAATTTAATAACTAGAGATTTTTATTTCAGATGATTACAAAACTCGCTGGTGACATCTATTGTCACTGAATAGTAGACATCATGCCTGAACAGCAGGAACAGCTGAAATAGGTCATTATTTGCATCAGCAACATAATTGGGGTCAGCCGCAGTGTTGATGAGTTCTTTCCGAATCTCAAATAGATTTTGCGAATGTTTCCGAAAGTTGAAAATTTTGGAAATAGGAAATATAAGAGAAACTAATTAATAAAATGCTAAAAATATAAGGAAAGCTTTTTAAAGAAAGGCAGATATCCCAGTTTTATCACTAATGTTTACCTTCTATAGCTCTCAATAACCCATGCCAAAACACACGCCTTTGGTGGGATGGTCAAGTGGTCAGCATGAAGTATTCCCAGCCATATTGTGATGAAAGAAAGACTAACGCTTTGTCTTAAGACATGGAGCTACTCAATTGACTCACGGTGCTGATTGACCAGTTACTCACTAAAACATTTACGAAACAATGCCCTATTGTAAAAGCATTAGTGCGTTACTAAGGACCAAACACCACAGTATTATCAATTACTGAGGTAATTGACCAGAACCACCTCATATTATATTTAATAAATATAATAAAGAACTTATAAAATTTATCAAAAGTATAAATATGGATGTAGCAAAAAAAATACATTAGAATGTAAAATTGATTGTGAGGAATGGGAATTATAATTCAATATATTTACCTTACATAGACTCGTAAATGAAAATCCGTTTAACTTTAATTGATTTGTTTGTTTTGTTTATTTTTTTTCATTTCATTTATTAATTTTATTTTTAATTAACTTCTTATTTTAATATTTTATTTTATTATTATTTTTTTTACATTATATTTGATTAGATAGATGATTAGCGTGTATATATTGTAAAATAAAAATGTATTTAAACATAATCATATATGTAATATGCCTTGTGGCAATGGAACATGTATTCATCAAATAAATAACTCCTCATAGGGTTACTATGAGGAGAAAAAAAAAAGGACCAAAAACGAAGAGAATACAAATATAACATCGGAATAGATAAACCGATAATTATAGAATGGAATATAACTTATACATAAGAATTATAAGTGATGGTACATAATAAAATATATTTTATCCCTTTTTTTTTTAGCTTCTCATAATATCGACTATGTTTAGGTTTTATCTGTTACTCAAACCTTCAACTGTACAGACATGACGCATTAGTGATCTTGATCTTTATTTTTACAGGTACCAGTTAAATATCGAGCGTAGTAATACTAAAATAAAATTTGGGACTACTTTAGAGTATTATTTACTGTGTGTTCAATTAACGAAAAAAAAAGGTCCGCCACGCAGGGGCTGCGTAAACTAAGCAGGTTTCCCTCGTGAAGTTTAGTAATAGATAAATATACATACTGGTAACTCACAACACCGTGAATAATTAGAAACGGAAATAAGAAATGTTTCATCCAATTTCAATAACCTGCCGACAGGAAGCGTTACGTTAGAAATGTAAACAAAAGAAAAACAATTACTGAAATATATCAGAATATAACACATTAATTTTATTGAGAACTATTTACTATATCTAGTACTGTAATTAATAATGAGTCAGAATAATTGTTATCTCAATCAATAAAATTTTAGTAGTCCAAAACTTTAAGATGGGGGGGGGGAGTCACCAGGACCTATTTGCATGTATCTCGCATAATAAAGGTCTCTTGAATACAATTTTTGGTATTTAAACTTCCAATAATGTGATTTATTATGTAGCAGAGTATTGTTTACGTAACATGAGTA
This sequence comes from Riptortus pedestris, assembly GCA_019009955.1. NCBI lineage: Eukaryota > Metazoa > Arthropoda > Insecta > Hemiptera > Alydidae > Riptortus > Riptortus pedestris. Next base: position 123,139,842 of record CM032232.1, read on the forward strand.
GAAGTGGCGGTTTGCTGTCGGCTGAAAACTAACAAATGCAAATATCTCGGTTAATATTCAAGATATTGAATAAACGTATATAACAATATTTATAGTAAATTTAATTTGCAATAAGATTGATTTTATACAATTTTTCGATCCGACCTATGGTAAGGGAGATATTTTGAATTTTCGAAAATCCTCCCCTCTAAACCCCCCTCCCCCTGGCCCGATTTGAGCCGTTAACGAACTTGATCTGTCTTTTTACATAAAACGACAAAATATCGAGTTTGGAAACGATTAAACAATAATTGCGACCGCTAGAGCGGTAACAGACAAATATATAGATAGATAGATAGATCTATATATATATATATATATATATATACAGTTTTGAACGGACCTCATTTTCGTCATCTCCTGGGTAGGATCGATGGACATTTGAAGAAAAAATTCGAAAATCGCGTCGTGAGTACAACCTCAATAGCTGATTTCCCTTAAGGGAAATCTGCTAAAAAATCTTCTTGTTGTGAATACTAAATTTATTATTATTACTCGGTTATATAGTATTTTCTTTATTTAGTTACTTTCCTGCTGATTTTTTGTGAAACTATTCTAGCTTTTAAAGCTAAATTCAGATCAGAAGTTAGGGAAAACCCATAAATCTCAGTTCTTATGAGTCAGATCTATAAGTTATATATTATTATTTATTAACGTCCACTTTTTGCAACTTAGGCTAATCGGGACGAGTTATCTACAGGTTACCACCCTTTTCTAGCCAGGGTGGGATTTTAGGACGTTATTTAATGAATTTCGTCACAATATATAAGTTATATAGAAAGAATCGTTGATCCATAAATTTTTCTCTAACTCTAATTTGAACTGAGATATTCCCTTAGTAAAAGTAAGAACCCTTCGTAACCCCCCCCCCTTCCTACTTATTTCACATCAGCAAATATATAACGAAGTGTATTATTTGAAGCTTAATTACGACCTATAAACCCCTTGTGGACTGGGTATAATCAAAAAAGTAATTTACTTCCGTAATTATGCATCCAATCGAAAAAATTTGCAAAATTGTTTTATGTTTAATTTTCTTATATTCTTTTTCTATAACTGAAATAATTACTTAAACTGTTTAGGTTTTTTAGTTTTCAGTTGTATATAAATTCCCACTTCTACTACTGGCTTTTATTTGGAGCGTCTGAGCCACTAAAGATCTCTTTTCCAGACCAAATTTCAAGTCCTGTCACATAGGTATCGTACTGTATGAAAATAGACATGGTAAATCGGCTTAGTTCACGCAGACGGACATCCCTTTAAATATGACAGGGCAAGAATGTGTGGTTTTAACACTAAAACTGTCCCACAGCGATCGAATCCAATTTTAACAAGCAGTCTTATGGAGTTCTCTTTCACGTTTTTTAGATATTATCCAGGTCAGTCGAAAACTACTCAGGAAAACTCGAATTGATTGTAAACTTATCTTGAATATTATATTTATTGATATATGTTATGGTCTGGACCTTGTTGCCAAAAATTGTGTGCTTTGTAAATGGGCTTTGTTTAACAAAGCCAGACTGCAGTAGCCTAAGTTGCTGAAAACGAAGCACGTTTTTATCCAGGTTGAGAAATTTTCATAGACTAACATAGAGTTGCGTGACAAGAGTAGGTTCAGTTACTTAAATTGAAGTTTGAACACATATTTCGTGAAAAAAAGGAGTTTTCCCGTTCTGAGCCCTATTTCATGAAAGCAAGAAATAAAAAGCTGAAAGCTGTCTGTGTTCTCACCATTGGCTTCCTTATTCCCTGTTATGACTCATATATTTGCATATCTCTGCTTGTATCTTAAAAGCCTTTTATTTGAAGCGTTTAGTCTATGAAGGAATAAGTATATCTTCGATTTTATGAGCATTTTAAAAATATGTTTTTAACAATGTTTCCATTGCATGTTTAATAAAAATATATAAGATTTTTTAAGACTCCGTCGAAATACCTCTAAGAGTCGACTAATGTTCTGTCCAGATGTTTGTATCCAGATTTAATAAAAATACAAATATCTCGGTCAATATCCAAGATAGAGAATAAATGTATATAACAATATTTATAGTAAATTTAATTTGCAATAAGATTGGTTCTGTACATTTTTTCGATCCGACGTATAGTAACGGAGATAATTCGAATTTTCGAAAATCCTCCCCTGTAACCCCCCCCCCTCCCACTGGTCCGATTTCAGCCGTTAACGAACTTGATCTTTCTTTTTACATAAAACGACTAAATATCGAGTGTGGTAACGATCACACAAAAAGAGCGACCGATCGCGCGGAACAGACAAATATAAATATATATATATATATATATATATATATATATATATATATATCTATACCCACACACAGTTTCCTCCTTTGCTCCATCTACTAAGTAGGATTGATGGACATTTGAAGAAAAATTTCGAAAATTCCGTCATGAGTACGACCTCAATACCTGATTTTCCTTGTGAGAAATCCGCTAAAATTGCGACTGCCAGAGCGTTAACAGACAAATATATAGATATATATATATATATATATATATATATATATATATATATATATATATATATATACATAGTGTTTTGAACGGATCTCATCTTCGTCATCTCCTGGGTGGGATCGACAGACATTTGAGGACATTTTTCAAAAACCGCGTCATGAGTACGACCTCAATATCTGTTTTCCCTTAAGAGAAATCTGCTAAAATGGAAGAGTCATAGCCTCAGAGTTATCGATAAAATGATCAGAATCATCGATAGGACTGCGATATTGTCCCATCCCTTCTGTTATTATCTCGTGGAGCCGCGAGCCACATAGAAGGGAGGACCTCTTAGCCAACAGTGTCAGCATAATATATTGTCTCAATAAGATACGATAACAGCTAAAAGGTTCTGGTGTGGAATACATTTTCTGCACCACCCAATTTTAACACAAAGCTATGGGAAATCAATTTTTACCTCGATACATTCATGAGATAAGCCGCTTATTTCACCCAAGGATGTCACTTTGATATTTAATATGCCACAATTTTAGCTTAGGAGGAAAATTATCATTTTCCAAAACACTGCTGAATTCATAACTAATGAGAAATACATTTTCTATCGTAATTTATATTATTTATTAATGTCCACTTTTTGTAACTAAGGCTAATTGGGACGGGTTATCTACAGGTTACCACCCTTTTCTAGCCAGGGTGGGACTAAGGATTTTATTTATCGAATTCCGTCACTAAATAAATTTCTTTGCTCAGGCGTGAATTGAACTCACCATTCTAGGTTTACCATGTGAGATTAACGTCAACCCTTTAACTTGAATGGCTAACCTGACCCCATCATATTATATTTTAAATATTTCAAAATACCCATGGAATGAGTTTGTTAAAAATATATAAATTATTTACTGGAAAAGAGCAATTTATTTGCTTTAGGTACCAAACTGTGACATTCCCTACATCTTGCTCATATTGATTCTCTTACTATTCTTGTATTTCTTTATATATTATTGCTCATAATTATAACAGGCCTAATAATAATAAAATAATTATTTACTATAACATATATACATTTATTTGTCTGTTTTTTAAATTTAAATTTACTTTATATAGTTATGGAGTCTGGATAAGCTTGCTAGTCTTATGCTAGATGGAATAATCTGATCATAAAATTCAAGTGGCACACCAAAGTGATTCTGAAAGATACTTTTAGTACTTTTAACCACATCTCAGCATCCTGAGGCATTATAGATTTAATTGGAAAAACAAGCATTTTTAGAGAATTACAGAAACATTTGGGAAAACAACAAAATGAACCTATCCTAACAGCGAAATTACAAACTTAATTTGTTAATTACCGTTAAATTCTAGAATAATGTAACTTTGCAGTAATTTAATTAACTGAAATCTCCACCTCAGGGTGGCTAAGGTCTTCATCAAAGGAATCAATAGCCTGAAAATGAAGGGTTTCTCCTAGCGTTTCTCGGCATTGCCAACAATCAACTTTTAGCAGATTTCCCTAATCATATTCGTCAAGGACGTGCTACACTAGTGATAAAAATAAATTAGGAAAATACAATGACAATAGTAGTACTTATTAAATGTAAAATATATTTTTAAGCCAATTGAATAGTAAAATGTATCGAAATTAAATAAATAAACTCTATTGAATTTTTTTTATGTATACATCTCAGTTTTATGAGTGGCTGTGATATGGAAAAGGATTGTGAAAAGAATATAGAGTTTACTTGTAGAGACCTTGGCGTGCTATCAACAATATACCTCGCATGCAAGACTTTATGTTCTTCAACAAGTTTTATTTTTGTATTTACCAGTTTCCACCTGTACTTATTAGTATTTTCAGAAAGTGTTTCTCCTGGCATTATATTAGAACTGGTGCATTTGCTTTTAATTCGTCTGCATTTGATCACCAATATTTTCTTTTTGCCTGAGTGGTGAAAAGGGGTACTAATGTTTGTTGAGAACCGGTAGCTAGAAGATTTGCCTAAGGACCTTTGCATTCATGAATCGATTTCCTATTTTTTTTTCCAAACACCATCGATCTGGGCTTGGGGATGCGTAAAGTAAGCCACAGCATATATATGCAATTGCAGGTTGATTGCTGTCAAACTATTATTTGAATGTATCATGTAAATCTAAAAACCGAGTTCTCTGAAAAATGGCAATCAGAATTTACGAAAGTATACAACCATCTCCACAATATCAAAAGTATAATTAAGGAATGGCCATCGAACCTTAGGAGTACTAGACGGGAGGAAGTTTTTCTTGCTAGACTGAGGATTGTCCACACATATCTGACACATAGACACTTAATGACAAGAACAGATAACCCTATATGCAAATACTGCATCAAGTGCCTAACAATAAAACACATACTAACAGACTGCATTCAACGATAAACCTTACATAGCTTATGATATGACAAGTACTAACTGACAGCAACCAATATATTGCACACATACTAACACATCTAAAATATATTAATATTTACCAATATAAACATATGAATTTAAAGAAATATTGGTCTACAACGTACTTATGAAGATTTACAAAGGTATAACTTTTAACTTTTACTTTTGTATTCTAATAGGCAAAGTAGGGATATGAGAAATAATGAGGTACTTAAAGGATTTTTTAATAATGTTAAATAAAGTATCTAGTTTTACATGACCGAGTAAAGTGATTATTCTTAATAGAGATTCACCGTCACTTACCCGATGCCAATAACCTTAGATGTGGGGAGTAAAACATTTAATTCATAATTAGCAATGATATATGATAGTTTAATTTTTAAAAGAATTCAACTTCAGATGGAATAATAAAAAAACTGTTTCGAAAATTAAATATAGGAATACTCAATTTCAAACACTTTATCAGAAAAGTTGGGACTTGGTCACAATCTGCTGGTGTTATCTGAGTTTCACAATAGTATGGAAACAACGGGGCTCAGGTTAGCCATGTGAGTTAAAGCGTTGCCTTTAATCTCACATGGTAATCCTAGAGTGGCGAGTTCGAAACTTGCCTGGGCAAAAGAAACTATTTAGTGACGAAATTCATTAAATAACATCCTAAGTCCCACCCTGGCTAGAAAAGGGTGGTAACCTGTAGATAACCCGTCCCGATTAGCCTCAGTTGCAAAAAGTGGACGTTAATAAATAATAATAAATAAATAGTAAGGAAACGTCTTTTATAAATTAAAAAAAAAAATGATTTCTTGTATTGCGACTATTGTAATATCCATCTTATTGTTTCACATCTTCTTCATAAATGTAAAAAATACAGTCTTTCAAGAACAGCTTTGAACCTTAAAGCAAACTTAAGAGACGATGAAGAAGAGGTTTTTGCATTTTTAACAGAAAATCATTTGTTTCAAGAACTATAGATGCATCTACCGCTAATGACAAAAGTCGATGCGGTATCCTGTAATAAATGATTAAATAGAACAAATTAAAATTTTTAAACGTTGAAAGTATTTTTTCTCTATTGTTGTTAAAACTCGTGTTTCTCATGACCTGCGACGGTTTCATAGCAGCGAAAAATAGTGCTGATCTTTGCTGACAAAGCATAGCTTGGCTATTGGACTAGATTCTGCAACTATATAAACCATTTATGTTTCGATTCATTCTCAGTTCTACATCATCAGTTCGTCTGGAAACTTACATTAACAGCGGTATTGAAAACTTACAGAAATTAAGGGGGGGGGGGCAATCTCTTTTGGCATCGATAAACTTCTCAAGAATTTAGCAGACATGTATTTGTTGTTGTTATTTATTAATGCCAAATTTGTGGTGCAATGGCTAATTGAATATTATTGGTCACGCATATTCTCATGACATCAATTTAAAAAAAAAAAAAGTATTTATTGACGTTTCGTTGTGGTACTAAGCGTACTTGGGACGGGCAGTCTATGGCGACCAACCTTTTCTTGTCCCAGCCAGGAATTTGTTGTAGCTAATCCTGTAGTTACTAGGAGTAGCAAAACCACATCCGTTGCTAGTGCTAGGAGAGGGCAAAAAACAGAATTGTTGACGATGGGGAATGGGGGGCTCCACCTCTGTAAAAAAATTAGTCAAAATCGGTTGGGAAGGCCAAAACGCACAATTCCGTTGATATGCCAGAACATTTTCGTGATTGCTATTCTTCCTTTTCTTCGTACAAATAACTAAAAAACAAATTGCCTGTAATTTGTGCGTATTAGTGGTTAAACTGAGCATAATGAGTAGATGGTAACTTTAAGAATATGGGCCCGCTTCTTTTGAATTCGGGAGATGTTTTTTCTCGATTTTACTTTCTGTTAGGATCGTATAAACCTGGAAAATACTCCACTTATTTTTAAAAATGTGATCTTTTTATCGATGAGATATGAAATATGTGATTTGTGATAATCACCGACTGCTCATGAGAAGAAATATTTCCTGTATAATGGCAGTTATTGCAAGTCTAACCATGGGGTAGTTATGGGAAGAGCTATTAGTTCCTTGGAGGCAGACGTAATCGTGGACGCCTTTGAATGTGGATAAATGATGAATTCTAAGAACCGGTTTGTTAAAAATATAATTTGCTGGACTCCTTATATGTAGCTACAACACAATTACGAGTCACCTTCACAAATGCACAATATGTCAAACAGAACATGGCCATACAGGGTATCATTTAAGAAAATTTAAAATTCAAGACAGTGACAAATGGACTTGCGACAAACAGACAACAGAAACGTTATTACATATACTCTATGATTGATCAAAATTTCCGCTATTGCGAGTGGGATCGTAAAATGTTATAGAACCAATCTTGTAAAACTGTTGTTGGTCTTCATGGTATTACGTCAGTTATTCGAGCTTTCTTGTTTTCAGCCTTCAGTAACCCACTCCACTCCCCCTACTTCACAAGATGGGATCAGATCACAAGTGCGTTATATATAGCAGCGAGTGGGAAACCTGGTTAGTTTACGCAGCCCCTGTGTGAGAAACGTTTTTATGTATTGGAGGACATTCATAAAACAGGTGGGCCACCCTTAATGAGAAATTGTCATGCTTGAGTTGGTTCATAACCCTAGGACAATCTGGCCGGGCCGTATTTAGGACAAGACAGCCTTCATACATTAGCAACACTGGGGCACTACTGTCTCCAATGTTCACTGAGAGCTTCTTTATTCCAACTCATTAGACTTTTTTTTTTTATTTATTTTTTTTTTTTATTGATGGACACTAAAGTTCTCTAGTGACCTACTCTGTCCCACTTATTTTCCTTCTTATATTTTCTAACCATCAGACAGTCTTATTAACACATTCATTAATAAAACCCTGTCATATATCGCATTTTCTTACATAAATATATTTTTGAATGTATTTCAATGTATATATAACTTCTATGCGCTCAAATGCGTGCAGAACCTAGGCCTCTCTCACTATCTTTTATCATTTGGTATATCTGGAGGTAGCATACCCTAATTTTGGACCTACAATAAACGAACTTGGAGCACCAGTCATCAATACAAAATTAAAGCATATTTCTCTTGGAGTGACTTTCAACCGAGAGATCCACCAATCCTTCAAAATTTTGTATTTCAACGATTTGCTGCTTACAGTAGTTCATACTTATCTTAATCACAGATATCAAACTTTACAACAGAAAAAAATCCGAAAAACTAATGATCTCAAATCACCATCTGTTCTCTATTTCTCCCGTTATAAGAAGCCTATCTAAAATACCAGCTGAATGTGATATGTTAAGCGAGGATGGGGACCACCTTGATTTAGGGGGTTTACTGACAGTGAATACGAAAAAAAGTACGTCACGCAGGTACTGCGTAAACTAAGCAGATTTCCCGCGTTCAACAATATATAAATCTACATACCGGTAACACGACACTGCCGTAAATATTATGTGAATAAATACAAACGATAATAAGAAACCCCTCGACGGAAAGCATCTGAAATGTAAACAAACAGTTCTGCCAACTTCTTACCGGAAAGAAAAACAATTATTGTAATATATCTGAGTATAACGTATTAAATTTATTGAAAGCTATTTACTATATCTAGTACTGTAATTTATAAAGAATCAGAATAATTTTTACCTAAATCAATCAAATTTAAGTAGTCCAAAAACTTAAGAAGTGGGGGTCACAAGAACAAATTTGCATGTATCTCGTGGAATAAGTATCTCTTGAAAACAATATTTGGTATTTAAGCTTCGAATGGTGTGGTTTGTTACATAACCGAGTTTATGCAACATGAGTAGAAGTAAGGGTTTGCTGAGGACTGAAAACTGAAAAATGCAAATACCTCGGTTAATATTCAAGATAGGGAATAAATGTATATAACAATATTTATAGTACATTTCTTTTTCTGTAAGATTGATTCTTTACATTATTTCGATCTGACGTATAGTAACGGAGATATTTCGAACTTTCAAAATTCTCCCACTCTAACCCCCCCCCCCCCCCCCCGGTCCGATTTCAGCCGTTAACGAAGTTAATCTTTCTTTTTACATAAAACGAGAAAATATCGAGTTTGGTAGCGATTAAACAATAATTGCGGCCGCTAGATACATTCATACATATGAATGAATATTGTCAACGGATATCAGCTAAAATTGTACTATGTGGAGGAAGACCACAAAAGTTTGAAAATTGCAGACCAAGTATGGCCTCAGTTGAAATACGTTTGACTGGAGTCAACCCACCAAATTAATTTGATCATCTAACTGAAGGAGCAGCGACGGTGAAGTGCTCTTTCCTACTATAAAGGTGTCAATTTCAAGTCTGCATAAAAATAGGTTTTCAGGTTCGAATTGCACAAATAAATTTTATTAGCACATTTCCCTTAAGGGTGACCTAAGATGTCGAAAATTAGGTCCGTTCAAAATTTGATATGTCTGCTAACGCTCTAGCGGTCGCAATTTTTTTTTTATCGTTACCAAACTCGATATATAATTGTTTTATGTACAAAGAAATTTCAAGTTCGTTAATGGCTGAAAGCGGACAAGTGGGAGGGGGGGGGGTTAGAGGGGAAGATTTTCAAAAATTCGAAATATCTCCGTCGGATCGAAAATTTGTATAGAACCAATCTTATTGAAAATTAAATTTACTATAAATAGTTGTATATACATTTATTCTCTAACTTCAATATTAACGGAGATATTTTCATTTTTATTAATTTTGAGGTGATAATAGATGAGATGATATAGGCTATGGTCGGTATTGTTCGTGAGGTTCCTTCCGAAATTAGTACGGCTGTTTACGTAAATGTTTGGCTCTCGTGAAATTGGTTTAGAGGCTTTTGTAAGCATTTACGTAGGTCGTCCAGAAAGTAAAGAACGTTTTAGCATGTTAAATAAAAACAAAAGATATCAACACCAAACTTTATTTACAATGCCACAGTACCTTATTCTACTTTTCTACGTAATCCCCGTTGTTTTCGAGACACTTGTTGTAACGTGGGACTAGTTTTTCTATTCCGACGTTATACTCTTCAGCCGCGAACGATTTGAGCCATGTTGTCACAGGAAACAGATGGTAATCACTAGGCCCTGACCTAGCACCTAGTGATTACCATCTGTTTCCAAAGTTGAAGACATTTTTGGGTGGAAAACAGTTTGGAAATGACGATGAACTTAAAGAAGCAGTGACAACATGGCTCAAATCGTTCGCGGCTGAAGAGTATAACGTCGGAATAGAAAAACTAGTCCCACGTTACAACAAGTGTCTCGAAAACAACGGGGATTACGTAGAAAAGTAGAATAAGGTACTGTGGCATTGTAAATAAAGTTTGGTGATGACATCTTTTGTTTTTAGCAGATTCCCCTAGACGGGAAATCAGCTATTGAGGTCGTACTCATGACGCGAGTTTCGAAAAATTTCTTCAAATGTCCATCGATCCTACCCAGGAGATGAAAAAAATGAGGTCCGTTCAAAATTATATATATATATATATATATATATATATATATATATATAAAATTGTAACCTCTGTCTGTATATATTAAAATTTTTAGGTTCGAACTATCTGAGCTAGTATATATATATATAGATATATATATTTGTCTGTTAATGCTCTAGCGGTCGCAATTTTTGTTTGATCGTTACCAAACTCGGAATTTAATCGTTTTATGTAAAAAGGAAGATCAAGTTCGTTAATGGCTGAAATCGGACTAGTGGGAGGGGGGGTTTAGAGGGGGGATTTTCGAAAATTCGAAATATCTCCGTTACCATACGTCGGATCAAAATATTGTATAGAACCAATCTTATTGCAAATTAAATTTACTATAAATATTGTTCTATACATTTATTCTGTATCTTTAATATTAACCGAGATATTTGTATTTGTATTGTGAGTGTGGTCGGCTATGTTCGGGAGTTTCCGCCGAGCGCACTAGCGCTAGTGAGGCCATTTCACTAACTATTCGTCCTCGTGAGAATAGGTTATTACTAGGCAGATTTCTCTATTGTAAAACTTCACGTGGGAAATCTGCTTAGTTTACGCAGCCCCTGCGTGACGGACTTTTATTTAACCATGCTAAAACGTTCTTTACTTTCTGGACGACCTACGTACATTGTGAGATATATGCAAATACGTTCTGCTGACCCCCACCCCCCCATTTTAGTTCTTGGACTACTAAAATTTGAGTTATTAGAATATAAATTATTCTGATTCATTATAAATTGCAGTTCTAGATATAGTAAATAGTTTGCAAGAAAATTTTATTATTTTATATTCAGATTATATATCAGTAATTGTTTTACTTTCCGATGAAGAATTGTCTATGTGTTCAGATCTGAGTGATTGGCAGACCTATTTGTTTGCAATTCAGAAGTCGTTTCCGTTCGGAGCTTATTAAAATTAACTGAAAGATTTCTCATTACCGTTTGTATTTACTCACGGTGATGTTAAGGGTTACCAGTATGTTGATTTCTCTATTGTTAAACTTCTCCCACGTGAAGTTTTACAATCTGCTTAGTTTACGCAGTCCCTGCGTGGCGGGCTTTTTAGTTGTTCGGTTACTAGGCTGGGAGTTTGGAAACATCTACGCATTAGCACTTTACTTGAAGCTTAAATACCAAATATTGTTCTCATTGGACTTTTCACATTTTGAGATAAATGCAAATATGTGGCGCAGGGGAATCTGCTTAGTTAACGCAGCCCCTACTTGACGGACCTTTTATGCTTATATTAGCACTGTCAGTGCCCAGAAGAGCGAAACGTCAGCTCTGAAATAGTAAGGAGTGCTGGTGAGACCTGAAAATCTCTTTTATTGCCTTAAATCTTTTTTTTTTTTTATTTCGATAATTCTTCACAAGGCCAACACGAATACTTAAATTAAAATTCATATATGTAGTGAGTTTGAAATATATTAGAAAGACTTTTACTATAATCTTGCTATCCTTAAATTTCTGTAAGTTATCCCTACATTGACTCAGTGGGGATATATTTTTCTCGTTAGAAATTACGCATACAAACAAGTCGCATAATGTAGGAATAAAATGCTTCAACAATATTTATCGAGTAACTGCACAGTTGTATTTTTATGGAGCCCTGCGTTACTTTATTTCCCTTCTTCGAAATAAGTCGGAATTTAAAGTTGGGGCAAAGAGCGAGCTTGAGTGCTTTGTGGCTTTGGTGGAGGGGGTATACCTAGCCGCCCAACCCCCTCGAGCCGCCTCCAGCTAGGAGTGGGGGCCGAACAGCCGTCAGACCACAGTCATGAGGGCTTGTCTTCTGGTATTCCTCTTCGTCAGCGGTGCAGTCCTCTGCTATGCCGCCGATATACACAGGTTCAAGAGGCTCACCACCTTCGGAAAAGCCCCAGAGAAGACACACCAGCAAATCGGTATGATCTACCAGCATAAATAACCCCTAAATATCTCATATACCATGAAATCCTGGTACCACTTCATAAATGACACTTTTCTCTCTTAATTCCATCCAAAAATTATTTTAAACAGCATAAATTAAAATGATTTGACAACCTTTCGAAGAAATATTATCACTACATAACTCTCTCAACATATATGTAGGCATAGATTAAAATCAGAAGAACTGAAAAAAGAAACACACTTTAACATCAATAAGAAAGATAACTCATTACCGTTTCTAGAAGAAATAAATTCCTCTTAAATAACAGTAAACTTGACCAACAAAACTTTATCAAAAACTAATCGTTAGACAGAATAATGCTTAATTTAAGGGTACCTCACAAAGTATCATATTGTTTGAATTCCATGCATGTATGTCTTTCTCAAAGAAAACAGAACTCTTCTTTGCTCAATGATCTAACAAGAAGGCCTTTACGAGTCAATTCTCTACAATACTTTTCAAAGTTCTCTGATGTGGAGATAGCGAAACCAAGAAAAACATTGATAACAGATTAAACCACAGCCGCAAGAATACGTTAGTTTCAATCGGACTGGAGTGTCCTTGAGTATGAAGGAGTTTAATTGGAATGTTTATTAGTTTGCGGACGTTACACACATAACAATGATATACCTACTTGCCTTGGCAAACCTGTTTTATATACTGGAGAAGTAGCTTCAGCGACCAGCATAAAATACCTTTTGACGGTAAATATGCATGTGTGTGTATACATGTATGTATATATATATATATATATATATATATATATATTTATATATATATATATACATATATATATATATATATATATATATATATATACAAAAGGTTGGTTATCCACATTTTTTTTTAATTAAAGTTTTTACAGTTTGCTGTCCGAATTCTGGATGAACATCTTCTGGAATTTGTTTCTCAGGCGTTTTACCATGAAATGAAATATGCTACTCCACATACCATACCTTGGGTTACATAAAAAAGAAAATTAACGAAACTTTGGTCATCCGTACATACGATTTCGGGGTAGAATTAATGAAGGATACAGTTACCCGATATCATTTTATACGACTAGCACCCCTATTTCGAAAATTAAAATGCCTGGCATAATTATTTGTATAAACAGAAGGGTATCCCATGTGTGTAGTATCCAAAGGATGGAGCACACAGCATTTAAATAAATTCTCACTTTAGAAGGATACTCTGCGTGGAAAACAAGGGAAAAAAACTTAAGGGTATTTGAAAATAAAATATTGTGTGTATAAAAATCCAAGAATCAATGGCTCCTAGGAACTCCAACAAAAGGAATACATTTTTCCGTCCCGAATGACTCTAAATGTGATAAATAGAGTGGGAAAATCTTAATCGTTATGTGGAATAAACTAAAAATTGGTTATTTACATATTTTAAACCAAAATTAAATCCTAAAAACAGTTTCAAAAAGTGGAGAACATTCCAAATGGGGAATTTAACGTTCACAATTCTTAGATCATTTTCACTCGATTGTACAGCTTTAAAATCAATTAATTTAATTACTTATGAGAGAATTCAAAAAGAAGAAGACTCTTTTGACTCTGAATATTATATAACATAAAGGCTAACTGGCCCAAACGAGTCTTGATATTCAGTTTCCCTCAAAATATGCAGAAACCGTTTTTTTGTAATATTTAACTCGCTGAATCCTATTTTAGTAATATATGTTTCATAAAATATTAAAAATGGGTTATTTTTGCCAGGATTACGTATCTAATTAACAAATATGCCAAACAATGCACAGTTAATTAATGAACATGGTACAATTGCACTAATTTACTATTGATTGGTTCATTGTACCAGACTAAATATATTTATACTTCTACTTTCAGTACTATAACTATTGGTTTGTATGCAATAGTCATAAACGTTATTGTTTCCGTAGAGTATACTGTCTCTCTGTCCTAATTTATTTTTATTCTTTATAAACTTGTTTGCAGATATATCCTTTTGCTATACATACTGGGGCCCTCTAATAATATTGGAGAATATAGGTTCCTCTTGGATAAAATATAATTCCCATGTACAAGAACTTTGTAATTGTAATATGTTTTCAATAGTTGAACCTCTTCTGACATAGATCGACCAATCCAGAGTACTAATAAATAATTATTAGTATTTTGGTATCGTTTATTTAGTGAAGAAGAAATTTAAGCAAGTTTCGAACTACTGCCGACACTTGCATTCAATGAAGCTTGTAAGTCTCTGATCCAAAATATGAAATCTACGGCACTGCCAAATTACCGATTCAGTAATGAAACACACCACTTCTTCATAAATCTTCCTTCTAGTTGCTCTATGACTGTGGTGCGTTACCCTGCCCAAGAGGATCAAAGCTTGAAGGAAAATTGGCCGACCACAGCTGATGTTCGATGATCACTTACATTGGTCTCAGTCCGATATTTGAACTTACATTGGTATATCTCGCACAAAAACTTAATCTTTTCCCCCCTTTCTGTAATTTTCTTTTTTTTAGTGTTTTTAACTACGGCCTCCACAATCATGATGTATTTTGGACCTTAAGGTACTGAGTTTTGGTTCGCATTTCATCCTCTTCTAGTGTTTAAATTACACTCTTAACATGGGGACGAGTAATACTAAAAATCATTTCTCTGATCAAATTTGAACCCTTTGTGCTGATCTCTTTTCAAATGGTGATAGACCACTCAGAAACGAAGTTTATAAGGGTTTCAATTTGGAATAAATAGAGTCCTAGTAAATTTAGTATTCTTTTTGAAGGAGGATATAAATAAACTTTAGTACATCCTGAGTAATGTATCAACAACATAAAAAATACCAGCAGCATACTACCTTTTTAAAGTATATCATTTAATAATATAATGCAAAAACGGACTAGTTTCCTCATCCATTAACATATATTCAGTGAGCAAGTATACATAGTCTTCACAGAAACCATTATTGTTTCTTCGTTTGCCATAATAGAAGAATCATTATTTAATGTTTTCAAAATATATATTTAAACTGTAGGAAATAACCAAGTAATCGAGTTACCGCAAAAATTAATTTAATGTACAACCTAAATCTTTTTAGTAACTCAATTTAATGGTAAATTCTGCTAACAGAGCTTCCTATAAGGATTTGAGGATGCCTATCTTTTTAGATGATGAAATATAGATACTTTTCGGGGAAAAAAAAGGAGCCAATCATCTTCTTGTTCACTATCAGATAAACTGCCTAATAGAGTATAATGAGAGAAGAAATGAAGACTGACGGACATATTTCTAAAGTAAACTCCGGTGGGGGGGGGGGAGGGGGGGGGGAATGTAATCTAAGATTAATAACGAAGGCAAAGATCCGGCCAAGATTCTAGGTCAGGGAATAATGACTTTGACCGATATACACTATCCTTAAATTAGAAATAGATCATAGCAATGGTTATATTTAGACACAAGTCTTCTCACGAGAAAGCGTAGTTCAGAGGTAGCTTCCTGAGGGATTGAACAAAATGATACCGCTTCGACTTCTAGGAGTGCTACACAAATTATTCTCATTTTCTGAATGAATTTAAGCAAGTAGTCTGAATTAAAGATCTAAAGCGTTAGTGGTCGAAAAGTGTATTACCGATAGAGCCTATTTAATGAAATCAGGGAGTCGGGCGTACCGGAGAAATGGGAGATTTTTAGTACCATCTGAAAAGCATTTGGAAACACACTGGAAGTCCCAATCCATTAAACCAAAGTATACCGGATAAAAATTGACGTGGAGTCCCACCTTCAAGTGCTGGAGTCTCAGCGGAAAATCCTAATAGAGGAGCTGGGGACAGACCGGAATACATGAATGTGAAGCTGAGTGGGGAGTGATGTACAAGTAGAAGTAAATGAAGATTCGGCGAAAGAAGGCGAAGCTGATAAAGACTACTCAACTATAAGGGAGAAGAGTAATATTACCGACGAGATTTAAGTAACCTTCACTTTGGAGCGAGGAGGGAGGATGTCGTCAATGTAAATTTTGAACATATGTTTTATTATGATTAGGGAGTCAGTTAAGAAAGATGGTAGGTTAGCAAGCAGATTTCTTTATTTTACAATGAATCAAGAGGTTTTGTCACTGAATGCAATGAATGCCCGAGGAGCCTACTCAGCATCGAGAAGCAAGAAAGATCTACTACCCAGCTTGGGTAGTCGAGGTACAGTCGATCTTAGACTGGAATTTATCTCACTTCCGTGTTCCTAGCTTCTGTTTTAGGTCACAAGTAAAGCTTTGTCCCTTCAAAACTACAAAAATCCTGGTGCAGATGACATTCCTTTGAAAAGCTGAACAGCCTATTTTGATGTGTTCAGGAAACAGCTATCCAGTGACCGGAGTCTTAATAAGTCCTGGGAATTTGTTATAGGCATAATTATTAGGTTGGAAATAATTACCTACCTATGTAAAAAAAACCTGAAGACCTTCCTGAAGGAGAAGGCTCAGATGCCTTGGTCCTCTAGAAAAAAATCTACCAGAGAGAATGCTAAGGGAAACGATGTAGTGTCATCCTGGGGAGGTAAAAGATAATCAGACCTAGACTTCGGTGTTCAGGAAACCTGGTGAGGTTTGTTGTGAACAGGATGACTAGAAGTGACACTGACCTCAGAAGACTCTAGATCCGGAGAGTTAATTTGTTAGCATAGTATGCAACTAAATCCACTTAATGTATTTTTCTTTTAAATCTGCTTGTGGCTCAGGTCTGATCATCATGGCAAACTCCCTCATGACACAATCTTCAGGATTGACCGCCCATTTCAGCCAGTCAAATTTGTCTTCCAGTCATACCTTACTGCTTTATAGAACGACATTTTTTCAACTTTTAACCATAAACTCCTTTCACTATTTTGTTCTTAAATACCGAACAAAGGATTATGGGAATGAATACATTGGCACAGCCTGTTCAAGAAGTATGGGCTTCAAAACTCTCAGAGTTCATTATAATTTTTTGTAAAGAGATTCTGAGGGTATATATTTTGAACCCGAAGTAGCCTCCTCCAATATACCACATCTAGCGTACTCTGTTTACTGATCAAGCTGATAATCCCTCAGCTTTTTTTACACATCTAACCCCTCAACATTCGTACATTGAACTTACAAACATCTGTACGGTTATTATAAAAGAGTAAGGAAGGTAGATAAAAGTAAAAAAAAAAATATTACTTTTAAATGATTTATGTGCTTTACTGTAAGTGTTCCATTTTTAAATAGTTTTGGTCAACTAAGCTAACAAACATTCTTTAATGTCTTTGGTGTTACAATGTACAGACATCCGAAAAAAGTATCCGATTAGCGGCAAGAATGTTACGAACCTAGAAATTAACAATTTTTTGAAGTAATGATTTTAAAATAACAAACATTAAACTGACTCTAATTTAATTGCTTTTAAAAATGTTGAATAAATATAATAATAATAATAAATTGATTTAATAATCAATTTTATTTATTTATTATTGGCTACAATAAATGATTAATCTCATTAATAAAGTCATCTAATTAAGCTTCAACTGACCTGCGGCTTCATAAAAATAACGTCCCAGTGCTTTATTTTGAGTAAATTAATATTCCCAACACCATAAACTAATAAAAAAAAAATCAATTTACAAAAATAATTATTTGATAAACCTTTAATTGAGTGGTACCTGGATTTCATGTGCCTTAAAGCTTGCAAATAGAACAATCATGCTGTACATTATTGCAGCTTCTATGAGCTGAATGTTTAGGTTGGATGGTTGTAAATAGCTTAATATAGCTTCCCATTTTTTTTCAACTATTATAAATGTTAGATTATTTGTTATATATGTTTATAAGTAATTATAACTAATTTTCTTCAATTTATAACTTCATTTGTAGTTATTTTATATTTCTTCATAACCACTTCAGATCTATTTTCTATATTCCTCTCCCATAGTGACATCAACTAACACTATTGAACAATCTCAATAAATCAATTAATTTGAACTTGAAATAAGACACCAAAAAATTATTCTTTCATCGATGCTTAACTACAAAAAATATTTTCCGGAAATTATAATTCCTACTAGGAAGAAGTTTTGCTAAACCCTTTTAATTAATTTCGGAATCCTTGTTTTGATACTTTTATTTTTAAAATTATGGATTCATACTAAATACACGGATAATCAAATAACTTTATTCCAATAAATAAAAATAAAATTTCCAAAAAACATTTAGTACACGTTCAATTGTATTCCTTATATTTCTAAGTCCGTTGTTTAAAATCATTTATTTTCTCAATATTTTTATTCAAGGGCATTTAGATCACAATAAAAGTCGAATTTTAAATGAATTTATTGCGCTAAACACTAATTCAAACCCTTTATATGCAATTGTATAGAACAACAGTGAATAAAATATTTGATATACTGTAATTTACAACATTTGTCATTTGGTTACATTTATCAAACTAAAGAAATGTTATAAATTATTTGAAAAAGAAATGCATTCAACTAAAGTTGAAGTTTAGCCATCATTAAGACAGTTTTTATTTGTCCCGCGAAAATTGTGAATTTAATTCACCCTTTCACTTGTATAAATTTACTTCCTTAAATACCAAACTAGCCTCAGTAACAGTTTAAAATTTGTTTGGAAATATTAAATAGTAATAAATAAATTTATAAGTTTTGTTGAGCCCAGATTTGAGCAACTTTTCTTCAGTACTGAATAAAAATTTTACTAGGAGTCCAATCAAGAAAAAAATTATTTTCTGTGTTTTTTCAGAGATAAATAGGAATGAAAATTCCATGGAAAATAGTTTTGCCTGTTTGGGATTGCAGCATAATTTGGTGCATGGCAAAATTATGTAGTTGAGGATTGACACACATTTTAATCTTTATAGAATATTTTTTAATTTTTTATTTTAAAATCCATATTTTTACTTATTTTCGATTTACGCAAAATTTTTATGCCACTATGACATTAGTAGTTGTTTAATTGAGATGTTCTCCTTAAGCCAACCCCATTTATACACTTCGATCACATAAGCCCCACCTAATGTCCTACACCTACGTCCCCACTTCTCCATTCCTTTGAGCCCTAAGTGACGAAGCGCAGAGGCATGTGAGCCAAGAGTGATGTCCCTTAGGTAAAGGGAAGGAGTGCAAGACAGACACAGACTGCGTGGTGTCTTACAGCAGCTGCATCAACGACAAGGACGGCAAAAAGAGGTGCATCTGCGAAGACGGGGTCTACCCTGTCAACGGAGTTTGTGAACGGATCAGAGGTCAGTACAAAAACACAAATCAAAAACACTGTTTTTTAATTTTTTTTTTAAACAAAAATACACAGGACGAATATTTCATATGAATAGAGACATAGAATGGAAACACATCAGCACCCAGTACAATATCGCACACACAAATTAAAATAAAAATGAAATTCCTCTTTTGAAAAATAAGTAACTTGCTTTTTGCACTTATATCTGATCCCAATTTATTCCTTATATATTTTATCTTATCAATATTCTTGTTCGCATAGGCAGCAATCAATTTCTATCAGGTTTGTTTGGCTGTACATTCAATTAGTTACAAGCTAGGCAACATAAGTTTGCCTGACTTAAAAAAATTGAAAACTGATTAATAATAACTCATAAAATCCTTAACAAAAGTTATTCAAGAAAAGTCCGTAGAGCAGGGGCTGTGAGAACTAAGCAGCTTCCCCACGTGAAGTTTTACAATAAATAAATCTACATACTGGTAACACTTAACACTACCGAAAATATTATGTGAATAAAAACAAGAAATCTTTTAGTCAATTTACATTTTAATAACCTCCACAAAGCAATGCGCGTGAATTATAAAGAAACAGGTCAGCCAACCTCTTAGAGCTGAATACATTGATAGAAATATACTAGACTGGAAAGAAAAACAATTATTGAAATATATCTGAATGTAATATAATAATTTTATTGAAAAATTATTTACTATGTGTAGTGCTGTAATTTAGAAAGAATCAGAATAATTTTTATCTCAATCACTTAATTTTAGAAATTCAAGAACAGAAGACGGGGTAAGGGGTCAACAGGACGTATTTGCATGTGTCTCGTATAATACAGGTTTATTGAAAACAATATTTGGTTTTTAATATTCGAATAAAGTGGTTTATTATATAACAGAGTGTTGCTTGTGTAACGTATTATGGGAGAATTGCTGAATACTGAAAACTAAAAAATGGAAATCTCTGGGTTAATATTCAAGATAGAGAATAACTATTTATAGTACATTTAGTTTGCAATAAGATTGGTAATATACCATTTTTCAATCTGACGTATAATAAAGGAGATATTTCGAATTTTCAATGTCCTCCCACCCCCATCTAAACCCACTGTCACTGATCTGATATTTGCCTTTAAAAAACTTGATTTTCCTAGTTACATGAAAGGATTAAATATCGAGTTTGGTAACGATGTAACGAAAATTGCAACCGCTAGAGCCTTATATAAACTCAATTTATAACCGGTTAGTTTAAAACTAAAGATCAACTTCATTAATTACTGGGAGGGAAAAGTGTCACATATAATTAATTATAACTATATATTATATAGTACAGATTTGAACTCGAACCCCTTTTTTGAAGTTTTTTAAATGAGCACTTTCTTCACGATTCCAAATATATTTAACTATTATTTATTCTCGTCCATAAATATGAATAAAGTTAATGAATATATATGAAGTTATTTTTTGAATAACTAATAATGTTATGAATAATTCCTAGCTCAAATATTGATCATTTGTAATCCTTTATGAATTAATAAATAAAATTCTAAATGATATTATTCAAATTCAGTTTTCTGAATAAAAATATTTCATTGCTTCTCCTGCAAATAGAAGTATTAACAGTTATTCCCTATAATAATTATTTAAATACTTCTTTTATTTATTACTAAATATATATGCTACATCTAAATACTTGCCACTAGTGTCTATAAGACAGCGTTGCCCCATATCTGTTGAATGGTGTATGTCCACCCACTATGTGTCAGGTTGGAGTGAAAGGTCTGTCAATAATCCATTCCTCACATATCTAAACAATAGGCATTGTCTGTCCCTCTCCATCCGCGACTGGCGAAAAAGGCCTTCTCTCAGGCCTACCGACGTTTTCAGGCCAAACGGGCCATTTTCAAGTCATATTTAAAGTATTTAATTGCATTATAATTCTTCTTAGAACGAGTTATAATGTAGGAAAGTCAGGAAATAAAACGTTTCTTTACCATCAAATCTCTTTATTTTACCATATATCTTTTGAGATCAAAGTATGCCACTTCCTTTTCACTCAAAGTATGAAATATAAATTTAATGTCACCCACCAAAAAAAAAATGTTTATGAAATTGTTTAAAAGCAAGTTTAACATGAAATTCAGACAACTAAGGAAAATTTAACTCCATAAAAAAAAATGATATATCATTTCTAAAAAAAAGTGTAACTGTTCTTAATGCTCGAATAGACCCTCCTGTAATTGGTCAGTTATATTCTAAAATGGTGGTATCCGGAAGAGTTTAAGTCTGCTGATTTAAATCGGCACTTGCCACTTGATTTATAATCGATTTTTTTCAAGATGTGAGGTGTGAAATATATTATTTAGACGTTTTCCTTAATTTTCACTTGTGCACTATTTATTACTTTCTTTAAATTTTTTAATTTTTCAAAATCAAAATTGTGTTCAGTTACAAAAAGCATATATTGTTATGTAAAGCTCGAAGTCGAACGCTTTATTACCTACCAAATATTGTTTTCATGGATCTTTTATTTTGAGATATATGCAAATTTTCTGTTTGACGTCATCATTTAAGAATTTACGTTCCAAAATACATGAATTCCATTTCTTCAACACCATATTCGGTATACAACCGTTTCATGGAAAGTAATTGTACTAGGCAATAAGAATTTATTTTGTGACAAACTCATTAAATAAAATCCTTAGTCCCACCCTGGCTAAAAAAGGGTGGTAGTTAGCCGGTCCCAATTAGCCATAGGTCCATAAAGTGGACGTTAATAAATAAATAAATAATAATAAAAATATTAGGCAATGATTGAAATCGGCATTTAGGCTTTAGGGTAAGGGTTAGAGAGATATTTTATAAAACAGTTCTTGTTGAAATTTTAATTTTCTACAATTATTTGTTTTCTCTGACTCGAATAGTGACCGAGTTATTTGTATATTTTGGTTTCAGCCTTTTGTAAACCCCCATTTCCACTCATCGGATTTCCATTCCAAGTAATTCAGCCACTAAAGATCTCAATTCCAGCAAACATTTGACATCTTCTTTACGTACGTCTCTTACTAAGGAATAAATAGAGAATAGATGGAGGGATGAGACCATCCGCGTATCCTATTCCATGGCGTGGGAAATCTTCTTAGTTTGCGAAGCATCTGCGTGTAGGACTTATTGTATTTCCATATTACCATTCTGCCTGATCGTATGAGTACTTTTAAATCTTTCTAGCGAGAAAACATAAGTTTGGTAAATTGACCGATCATTTATATCTTGTTATTAATGAACATTGCAAACATTGTTTCGGCAAAATTCGACTTATCCTCAATTTGGGGGGGCCTGATAAGGGAGGCTCTGGATTAGTTTAGTCGTTGACATCAATACTTTGTTGGAATTCCTTAGAAGTACGAGAATTTGAATTTTTTAATCCCAAAATGGGGGTATATTTATGGCTAAATTTTGCATCTTCCTATTTTGAGAACGATTTCCACCCCTAATCTATGATTTGTGTAATTAAAATCTTAAACTTACCTAAAAGTTATAGATATATTTCACAAAAATACTTGGGTTTTTTTATTCGGTTATTATCTAGGCTCTGCCAAAGATTCGAAAGAAAACCATTTTGATTATGGCGTGAGTTTCGCTTAGTTTTTGAAAATTGTAATTTTCTGTCTAACCTATTTGGCAGCATATTAAATACTACAGGATGTTTTAAGGAATTAATGAAAACAGATACCTGAAAGGAACTTTTTTACCATTTCATGAAAAATTATTAACGAAATATTTATTATATGGGGTGTTTATACAGCAAGCATGGCCAGGAATGGCGATTCTGTCTATGTGGTCCTATAGCCTGCTGAATACTTCGATGATATATTTGCTATCCTTTCATTGTATAATTAGCTCGTTCCAATAATGTATCTGAAATATAACAAGGCGTAGTGGTAAATTGATATGCCCTCAGCTCATTTTTTTTCTTTACTATTTATTTCATGGTTCAATATTCAAATAGAAATTTACTCACCTTGGAGGAATTCTTGTACAATACGGACCCTCCACTTTAGTGCGTTAGTTACTCAATAATAAGAATTTTTCCATTATGGCAACTATTCTAAATGTACTTTGTTCCATCTATAAATATATTTCTCCCCCAGCAACCATTCCTTATCATCGGGACTTCAGAAGAGGCAGAGTAGGATATATTTTCAACTTAATATGAATTTTCTATTAATAGCATCACAGTTCTGCCTGAACACCCCGTTCTAAGTCATGACATAAATAATTTAAGTCACGCTCTATTCTACTAAATAGTACCTTTTCTTATGCGACACCCCCCCCCCCATCCAAATACATTACAGCCACTAAGATTATGAATAAAACATCAACCAAATAAGCACGCATCACACCCAAACTCAACTATACACAACACTCCACTCAACAAAATGTTTCGCCAAAATACTTGAACAATATTTGTTGCACGTTCAAAACTCCTAGCATACAATATATCAAATGGTTTGCACTATTTTTTATGTGTTCCTATGGAGGTAACTGGTACAATGTCGTCTGTGTTTATTTGCTTATGAATTCCATTCATTTATGAAGTGTTTGGTCACTTCATCAGAAACAAGTTGATAAGATTGAACATTATAGAAGCAAAATCGTTAAGGAAGAATTCAGTCCAGTGAAAAACTGATTATTTTTTATTGTTCAAAGAATCATTTATTTTTCAATACTTCCGTAAGTAAATAATATCCAAGCTGTTGAGGTCATACTGGTATAGCAATAACAATTCTAGTTTGACATTATTTCTACACCCAGTTAAAATTCCTAATAAATATTCCACCTCTACTAAGATCTTATTTTCATATCCCCGTAAGCTGAGACGAACATTATTTTGAATTGTAAGTCGGAATCCTTGCTATCAACGTGACCTATATATAGATATCTTTATAATTTGACATTTCTACAAAGTATTTATTAACGGGTCAAAATTAATTTCCAATTGATCAGAGAACGATAGTTTCATGTAGTTGTACCTTTCCTTTCCTGTACAGAGATTTAAAAAAAAAGGATTTTTAGTGGCAAAAAAATAACCCCTCATTTAGTAAGCTGCCTACCCACATTTTATCAGATTTCCCTCATTTAACAAGTTGTACTCATAACGCATGATTTTAATTTTACTTTTATCTCAGCAATCCATTGTTCTATATTTTCCACTTTCAGCTATAAGTATCGCATTACTAAAAAACGTAACTCCGCCAAATTGTCAAGACCAACACTCTACACCTAGGCCTAGAAGATTTAAAGTATTTTTAGTTTGACGGTTATTCTAAATCCTGTTCTTGTACTACGAGTCCAAATTCTTCAACGTAGCCATCTTATGCTACGATATTTCTACATTTGATCAATGGTAGACTGCGTGACGCCATTTTCTCACCAGACGTCTCACCAGAGTTCTTACAAATTTTTCAAATTAACACTTTTTGAGCGCCGGACGCTGTTCGGGCAATAATAGGACACTTCTTATTAACCCAATAGTTACATCTTAGGCGCCAGCGACGCCAACGCGTGTATTCATCATGCAAAAATTATTTCTCCAGAATCATCCAAGGCGGAATCTTATAAGCTTACTGGGTATACCCAACACTTCGAACAAATTCCCCACTTTTGCACTGTACAAGTTGCTTTATATTTTTTTTAGACTGCTGCACCCCTGCCAAAAGTAATGGAGAGATTAAGTAGAACAAATTACAAACATATACCAACTCCAACATTTGTCCTTTCGTTTCTCTCCAATAACCTTCAACAAAATCCATCGACAGAACCTTAAAAGTCTCGAGGAATAATTTTCTCGTTTGTACCTGTTGGCCTTTCAAAGTATTTTAGCTCTATTCAACAATATTATTTGCTCAATCTTGCTCCTATCATAATACTCTGATTATTGGATTGTTATATAGAAACAGTTCTAATATGTCTGAATCAAGGAATGCCTAACTATTTGAAGACATCAGCCTTCATACCCATGATAGTCTGAGACGATGTATCTCTGTGTTTCTTGACTTAGTCCATTAATGTATCTGCATTTTCACTGGTCTCTTAGAATTATGAGCCACCTTATTGCTAAGCAATCTTTTAGCTTGACTTCTCTTCAAGTATCGCTTGAACGTAATTCTTGATATCCTTTCAAATATTCTCAATCGTAGATCGTTCCTTTCCTTTACCACCGTCACACAGTTATCTTCAAAGTTTGGTGTTCCTGGGTACTTCTGCTCTCCCAGTTACCTCTAGCGTTTCCATCTCTGGTCACTTCTATTTTACCATTCCATTTAGTATATATCTGTAAATCTTTATCACGAATGCGAGCCCCCAATGCTATTCGTCTCAAAACTGATTTGTTATACGCTATCACCTGAGTTCTAGTCCTAGGTGGGGAATGCTATCTTTATTAATTCAACATCTAGATTCGTCAGACACTACAAGGTCTCTCCATGTGTCAGAAACGCTTGTGGAATATATGAATAACTTAACATATAATAATAAACAAGCAGTGCTTATAAAATTGTATTCCCTATATAAATTATATATAGTGTGAATCAATGATGATTCCACTCTTAAAGGATGACAATAAATATTTTTCTATTATTTTCGTTTACAATTAAAAAAAACCTTTTTTTAATCTTGTTAGAATCATAGCCAAATTAAACAGTTATTATGACGACCATGCTAATTTAATAGTTTTTTTTTTTTTTTTAAATGGATGATTCTTTGGAATTAAGCTTTATCAAGAATTTCAACGAAAATTTTGTAAAACTGTATAATGAAAAGAATATGGACATGGTGCCCTTTACCTTCTAGAAACAAATATATACACAAAATATTTTCTGATTTGTCAACTCGCACTACAACAAATTAACTACATTCTAAATATAGTATATGTTTATAATTATATATTCAATTTTACCAAAACTTTAAGTAAGTATATTTATGGTATTTTTTATGTATTATTTTCTTAGAAATACTCATATTAATGTATACATTCACCATTAGCATTAATTAAAGTACAGCATTAATATATGAATGTGTACACGGAAGTTAAACATAATAAACTAGTATTGAAAATTAACTGCAGTATCATTGCTTACGATGGAGATTTATTAAATAGACATTTTGTAATAAATTAATGTAATTAAATATTGAATTTAAAAGAACAACATATGTTCGTTTATTACATAAAGAGGGTCAGTAATATGAAATAACAAATTTGTATTGTTATAACTTTTAGTTGCATGCGTACGTTATTTATTAATGCCCATGGCAGTTACAAAAAAGCAACATTACAAAATACATTCTTATCTAAACAATAATTCTTTATTTGCAACAAAGCATAGCGCGTTTGAAAAGTGGTAACATACTTATAGAAACTTGATTAACATAACCTTTCAAGCAGTAGAAAATTTATTTTTTCAATGAAATTACACAAAGCCTAGTAGCAAAAATTACATGACCCTCAAGGAAAAACATTTTATTTCATTTTCCCCCAATTTGTTAATTTCATGGATTATATTGTGCATTGTAAACTATAACCCATGTAATATTTTCTAAAGTATCAGTTACACTGCAGTCTGTTGAGTTCACTATTGCACGAGAATCTTGTCATTCGGAAGTATTACGCATGTGCTGTATATATATTTTAGCATAGCTGTATTTGTACATTTTTGCACGGCATACAACTAACATTTTTCACAATGATTGTTTCATTGCATTAACAAAATAAAAAGGAAAAAGAGTAAAAATGGTTAACATGTGTATAAAGTTTTTCTGTTGAACTAAACATTAACAGTGATTTGGAACGAATGGAACTAACTCAATATTCTAATTAACTAAATGAGGATATTGTAGCTTTTTAGTGTATTGCTTTAATTAACAAGAATCCTTCTAGATTTCATCCAGATATGCACCAATACTGGATTACTAACTCATAAAAATGAATCAGCATTATAAATGAAATAAAAATATTTATGTGTGGCAGGAGTATATTTAGCGCCTTGTGTTTAAATGATGTATAACATAAAATAGTTTAATGAAAGTAGTCAGCCAAAATGAAAGTTTTAGTTTGGAACTGTTAGTTTCTAGTAAACAAATGCGTTGGAACGTAGTCAGTTGGTAGGTAGAGGCAAATGGAAGAAAAATAAACGAGTTTATTTTATTGAGAATAACCTCTGTTATTTAATAGATTTCTCCTTCCTTTCCGTACACCTAATATTTTTTATCTCTCGTCCAAAGGAACCTTTTGAATCAATAAACCCGACGAAAGAAAATTATAGCTCGTTTTGAGTTTGGAATATTTTATTTTGAACTGATTAATATATAAACTCATTCACTTTTTCTCTTGTTAAAAGTGCATAGGAATGTCTTTGTAAAAATTCAGCATAACGTTCAATTTTGTATTCGTATTAAAATATAACTCGTATTAATATTCCATTTTTAGTCAAATAAATACATAAACGCTTCAATATTTCACGATAAACCAAACTATATAAAATGAAAATATTTAAAGATTATTTTAATTCCCATAGTGTAAGTGGTTACAAACAATAGACAGATTTATACTTAACTATGAGAAAGAACTCATATAAATTTATAAATTATATGAGATATAATATAATATATAGTATTAACTAGACCTGTAAATGCTACAATATATTTAGAAAGTAATAGCACCTTCAATTTCTCACAGGTCAGAACCAAAACTGACACAACCAAAATAAAACTCTTTCATTTTGCTTGATTAGCTTATCATATTATAAATCAAATGCGTATTAATTTCAAGACTCTGTGTTTATTAGATTGTGTCATTCACCATGAAAAATTTAAATTATAATACCACAAACAAATATGAAAATAGAAAAAGAAAAACAATAATCTAACCGATAGAATTGAAATCCGTTTCTTGGTTGGCTAATTTTAATTGAAAACCTCTGGTGATTTAATCACTGTTTTCAGAACATTTAGTTTATTTCCCCCGAAATTTTTTTAATGTGTCAAAAGACCAAGAAAATCTTTAATGCTTTCCATATTGCAATAATCGATAGCAAGTGAAATTATGAAGAGGAAACTAAGCCAAAATCAAATTTTACAGGAAATAGGTATGTTTTGAGAAGTTATTATATTCCTAGCGTCAGTTTTGGTTGCCATTAAAGGCGAAAAATGGGACATATAACACCATCAAATGTGTGGTCTGGTGACCCTACTAAAGTTATTGTGTGTGGTAAAAACACAATTCCTGTCCTTCCTCACACATTGTCCTGCCCGAGCTTAAAAAATCATGAGAAATCCTTAAGCCACAGATTTTACAACCGTCTTTGAAAACCATAGACCTGTTTGAAAAATCTTCATCTTGATCTAAGGTTATCATTATCTCGTTGACGTTGCCCTTCGCTTCATTTGCAAAGCCCAGCATTTTTTTCTCCTCATTTATGTCAATATTGTCTTAATCTCACAAAATTCTCCACTCCATAAGTATTTGATATGGATTCCCCTTGGTATGTGACCTGTACTCTTAAGTTGAATTTCAGCCAAGCCCAACTCTTCATTTTCATGGGGGAGTGTGACAGCCCTCTCTCCCCTTAGTTAGTTCACAACCTTATGTATTAGATTACTTTATTTCTATATTCTCAACACTTTCACTTTTCGCGAAAATTAATGTTTTGTATCGAAAGCGTTTCACATAATGACTTTAATTTTCTTGTGAGTAGGAATGTTACCTCTTATATACAGTGTGTGTTTGCATTTAGCTACTTAAGAAATTATGAGTTATTACCTCATAGCTCCATTTTCCCCTTTGAAAAATGGTAAATATTTCAGTCCCACACATTTCTTGATGTAGTTACATAATATATTAGGGATCGTGAACATATAAGAATTATCAAAAACACGTGATAGAATTTAATCCCTAATACTAGAAATAAGGATAAGTTGAACTCATAAGGAATCAAAGGTAGGCGCTCAAAACGAGGTAAGTTAATATAAAAGACTTATCAAGGCCGCGGAGAAAAAGGAGAGTGAAGCATATTAGGCACGTCATAAGGCACAATCATTTCATCATTAATGTATTCGGAGGTAAGATTAATGGGTGTAGGAAAAGAGGGAGGCGTAATAAAGACGTTTCTCAAAACATTTCGCCGATTTCAATTGACAAAGTATAAATGAAAAAGTAGTTTCTGGAAGAAGTTTTAAATTTTGATTGTTAGAAAAAAAAATAATTCTGTATGGGAACATCCATTTCCTATATTTAATACAAAATAAAAAGTAGAACAAATTCAAATTGTGACAGAAATATAAATTAATTGAAATCAAGATATATTATTTAATGTTACTTAATGAAGAATGGAGTAAAAATGATAGTATATTTCAAATCAAAAGAGTTTTAACAAATAAAATGGGTTTATAGTTATTAGATTCAGCTAAGCGTTATCTGAATTGAAACAAATATTTTTCGTTACTATTTCCAATTATTAAAGTTATAATTTAAGTTAAATAATATTCAATTAACGCAATTCACTGTTAAATGTTTTCAACGATAAACTGAAACACTTGATGGGCTGTATATAAATTTATACTGTTGCTAGTTATATATCTGAATAGGAATACGCACAATTGATATATTTTTTTTATTAAATTGTTTGTCAAATTGGATATAATAATAATATTAGTTGTAGGTCGTGGCTGTACATACACAATGTTTATGTGAATTATGATTTGAGATTGTGATTTTTTTATTGATGAGAGAATTGGAGATACTAAGACTATGTTTTTACCACCAGTGAAGCGGGGCTACGTGCCAAAGGGAAATGGTCAAACTAAGAAAGGTTTGTTTATTTGATTAATAAGCGTTTAAGAAATAAAATATAATACAACAAAACAACATGTATTATAACAAAATGAATAAAAAATAAAAAAAATGTACAGCTTTACTGTAATCCATCTCTCTCTATCTTTCTCCATCTGTCTATTTCTTTTTCTATTTCTTCTTCTTTATTTAAATCTTTTTATGTTAATACGTTTCATGTTTTCATATGGCGTAGATATCTTCTCTTCTCTTCGCTTAACAAGCATGCTAATTGTATAGATGCACTGTTGATAACCTATCTGTGTTATAATGTTCAATGTTTTATAGCACCTGCTTTTCTAATATTGTTTACTGATTGTATAATATCATGTTGGTCTTACGCGTTAGAATAAGAAAGTTATCCAGTTTGAATTATAATATAAATATGGAATATATTGTTTAAGACTCTTCTAAGGGAGATACATACTGCACGCGTGACCCGTCTTGGCTCCAACAATGCCGGGTTTTCAATATTTCTAAGGTGTTATAATCGTCATCATAATGGTGGCAGAAGTTATTACTCCATGTAACGCCGAAGAAATATTGTGAGAAATATACCCGACACCATCGGGATAAATCTCTAATAATCTACTAATGTAGAAACTAGAAACTTACTAAGAAATGTATTGTCATTTCATAGAATACGTTGGACAGGAATAATGGAAGAGATACTATCTAATTAAACCGAAAGGGACATATTATTTAAATGAACAGACAAGTATTGCTTATGAATTGAATGACACTCCATAGAGAGAGCTTGACAGAAAAAGGACAGAGCTAGACAGAAATAGGTCAGACGTTAGACAGAGCTAGACCAAAATAGGACAGTACTAGACAGAAATAGGTCAGGAACTAGATAGAGCTAGACATAATTAGGAGAGAGCTAGAAAGAAATAGGTCAGACACTAGACAGAGCTAGACAAAATAGGTCAGACACTAGACAGAGCTAGACAAAATAGGTCAGACACTAGACAGAGCTAGACAAAATAGGTCAGACACTAGACAGAGCTAGACAAAATAGGTCAGACACTAGACAGAGCTAGACTAAATAGGTCAGACACTAGACAGAGCTAGACAAAATAGGTCAGACACTAGACAGAGCTAGACAAAATCAGCCAGACACTAGACAGAGCAAGACAAAATAGGTCAGACACTAGACAGAGCTAGACAAAATAGAGAACCAACCAATAAGCTAATAATATAGAAAATAAATGCTCTTGCAGTTTGCGCTTTCCTCTGACATGATATTAATTCTGTACACTGAAAGAAACTTGATCAAACAAGAAATAAAATATGGTAGTCATATTATTGACAATATAATATAAGATAAGGCCTTTATATGAAGTTTTTGATATTTTTTTAATATCACAGACAATGAATAAGTTCTGTACCACAAAAATTATAAGATGATATATATTTCACTTCATGTGGAGATGGATACTATACATGCGGAGAAGATTACAATCATCTAATTACTTGATGTGGTTTCATCTTTGATTTCCTTAGTCATTTTGTGACCTCCATGGACGAAGGTTTTCCTTGCTGAATAATGTGGTACTACTATAGGTGTGATTGGGTCGTGTTTTAAAGGACGCCAGGAGACGGGTGAAATACGCAGAGTTATATAATAACATACACACAGAGAATATATGTTCAAGTCCTTGAGCTTCTGTGTGATCATCAGAGTGTGGTTTTGCGCCCTAGAAGCCTGATTTTCAATTGCTATATTGTCCTATATGTGCCATTATAAATATTATCCTCAGCCAATAAATATTTTTGTGGCCTTTCAAATATTATCCTCTAGAGAGGAAGCATCATTACATTAATATTTGAATTTTCAAGTCTTTCTTTTTTATCCCATGCCCCATGACCTCTATAAATTTCCTGCAACATTTAATTATCGCATTCCCTCAACATAACTTGACCTCCACAGTCAGGGTCAATAAAGCCATGAGTTTCTCTACCAAATACATGCGTTGCTTCTGATGTCTGCTGAACATTACTGTCACCACACCACTAGTAGTGTTCTATTTTCCTCATTGCAAGTCGATGAAGTTTTAATCATTCAGAACTGTTGACTAGTCAATGAATACAGAGCTACGCCTTCCTAGGGAAACTCTCCAAACGGAGAGATGATTTGTAAGGCATAGAAGCGTTTTGACCAGCCACTATTTTGACTTTAAACAAGTGCCCGTTTCTCACCACAACTCTACAGCCCAGTTACTTAAACGTTGCAGTTGGAAGAAAGTGTACTCCCCTAAATCAGAACTGCCAATTATGACTCAGTATAAGGGCAAAAAACGACTGTATAAACTAGTAAATACAGAGATCAAACGAAGGTAATATAGAGCAGTTGTGATCTATTAGGGGCTATAAACGCTTCAGCTGGTGGGGTTGGCGGCTTGCAAGTAGTGGTCAGCGATAATTTGGTATGTATAATGTTTTCTCGTCACGCGAACCTTTGAGATAAGGTGTTCCAGATAGTCGCTCCGTGCGCCGTCCAGTCTCTACAGCCATTGTTCTAATCAAGCAGAAACAAATCAGTAAAGCTAGCACGGACTTTGCTGCCCGTAAAGTCTAACGACCTTACAGTCTGTTTTACTAAATCACATTTACTTTTCTTCCTTTAAAATATAATGCCCGTTCGTGATCCTCCGGGTTTTTGCGGGGGTTAAACGAACCTCAAGGTCGGATAAGCTATGGTTAAAATGGACAGTTGTAATAAGAGTAATAACTATGATACGAGATATCCTTCTTGAATATTACCTGACACTATTAGGATGTTGGAAAGATCTTAATTTAGTTAGTTGAGGACGTCGCTATACAAGGAAATTAAGAGGCAGATATATTTGAAGAAGTACTCAAATGAAATGAAAAGACAGAGAGGCAAAAGGAGATTTGGATTAAGTGGTTAGAATATGGCAAAGGCACTTCCAGCAGTGGATGGCGATAAAGACCACACTGATGACCACCGAGAAAATGTGGTTGGAATCACAGATCTCTTGAATTAGAGGAGGCAATTAAAGAGCCCGGGGTTGACGGTGAACATAAGAGGGAGAGCATTTGACAAACACATTGAAGTCCTTAAGATGTGGGAAGAGGAACGGATGCCAAACAGCTGGAGTACAGGCATTATATGGTTAACACTATCAAAGGGATGCTCTAATAAAAGCGATTATTAATGAATCATTCCCCTTCCAGGAAAGTACAAGAACTTGCTTCTACAAAGGAGCCTTGGAAGTAAATCAACAGGGAAGATGAAGAAATCCGTCAAATCAACAAGCAAATAATTCAATTAACAGAAAGTGACTAAAAAATAATGATGGAATTCCGGTTTCCAGTATGTATAATGTCATTAATGTGTATCCCGGAATGGAGTACAATGAGCTCTGAAAAGGTAATACGGGAGTCATCAAAAGGAAAGCTATTTGGATTTTAAGAAATTGTTCTCAGTTTACGAAAGGAAGGAAGAAAATTGCGTACGAGTATCACAACCTAACTTATTATTATATTAGTAAATTATCAATGTCCTTGATAATGTTTTTTATTTTTCCTTTCCGGAGTCAGTCATTATTTCAATTACTCTGGGCACCAGACCACCAAATGGCTTCTTTGGCCTTCTAATGGCGGTGGTTTTGTTTAGTAAAAAGATTTGTACTTTTATGACCTACGGACCACAATAATAAGTGTGGGGTTATGATATATCAGACAGATCATGGCAATACGTCTTATGGGGATCGAGGGGCAAAACGCAACCTTATCTAAGTATCTAAAGAATATGTATGTCCTCTGATAAGAAAGATCGCTCATTTATTAAAACCATATGGACATAATAGTTATGAACCAAGCAAGAACGGCTGGCGAACGTAGTCTTATTATTCACTGATATTTTAATCTTATAAGAAGCAACCAACCTGTCCCGAGACATAACCTTCCTCCTCTTACCAATGCTTAAAATTCATAAAAGTTAACTATTGCATTAAAGTACATTTTCAACAAAAATACCTTAAAATATAATAACTTAATAACTGGTCGGCTGTTGTAGAAGGCTGTTGTGTTACGCTGTTCAAGCCTGTGACACCACCATTCTTCCCCGAAGATCCACAGGCGACGAAGAAACCTCTGTTCTTGCCTGCTAAATCACATATAGGTACCCTATGAGTGTAAAAGCCATACATGTACTTAGTTACGACACATCATCCGATAGATTTGCACATTTATAGTTTTCGATGTTTTTTTTTTTTTAATGTGTGCATAATGTTAACCGGTGAAATTATGGATTCTTATAGAGATTTACACCATCCATAAACATACCATTTCTAGAGATTCCTACTAATGTATGAGTCATCTTAGATTTAAGACGATAAAACCACAACAGCTTACGACAAGACTAAAGATGCTCACTGCATATAGCAGGATCCTTACTATTAGTTCTCCAAGATCGCCTGGTAAAAACATTCATCGGCGACAGTTAAGAAAGTAGTAAATGAATAAATTGGATGGTGATTCAATCTCACTCATTTAGGCATATACTCAGTCAGTAGCCATGAACATAGTAAAATTCTTCTTAAAACTTTCTCTTCTTAGAGAAAAGAAACTTAAAACTTTCTTAAAGTCTCTTTTCATTTGAAGCCTCTTCAGAAAAAAAATAAGGCTAATACAACAGCCAACAGCTTCAAACAGAAGAGCTTGGATGGTCAACGCCGGTCAGTTTTGACGTGACTCTCCCAAAGGATAGTTCTACTCTTTGCACCAGGCAGTTACATCAAGTTTTCTCCTGATTAACGAAATTTCAACTGTAAACAAATATGGGGAATATGAATAAAATATTAGAAGAACAAAATTTTCGTTTCTCCTTATCTTATGATAAAATAATTAATTCATTTGATTTTTATTTTTTGTATTAAAGAAATATTTTGAGGGCAGTTTTTCACTAGAATCGTTCACAACTAAAGCATAAGAACCTGGGTTTGACTCCCGGCCGCATCAAACCCTCTTATTTTTTTTTCAAATAAAAAAAATGAAAAGATATATTAAGACCATTGTAATAAAGACTGGAGTTGTAAAGTGTTATTATAAAAATAAAATACAATCTTTTTTTTTATTTCCTAAGAATATAAGGTGCTTTTTTTAAACAAGCTCTTGCGAATTTATATTGCCCCATTGTTGGAATACTTGGGGAAACATTTCAAGTATATAATATGAATACATTAGATATTTATGTATTAATGTTGAAATAAATAATTTGCACCGTAAGACCAACAATGCTTTATCAAGTAGTTTTAGAATTCCCTTTGTCCATATTTTCTTTGTCGTTCATTGCTTCTATTTAGTATTTCTTATTGAAAAGGATATTTTATTTCAGTTTTTCATACTTCTATCAATCGCCAAATTACACAGTATTTATAGAGGCGATTTTTATTTCTCACATTTCATGTAATTAGACAAGCAAAATAATTGGAACTTTGAAAATCTTTGAATAAATATTTTTGTTTATTATTTTTTGGGAGGGTTTTCAGAGCAACACTGATGAGTAAACATCTGTTTTGTAGCTGTGAAGCTGCACCAGCCATGCCAGTCTAACAACGAGTGCATCGACGGCGCAGAGTGCAAGGTGAACACGAATGCAACATCGCCAGCTCTCATGAAGGTGAAGGTGTGCCTCTGCTCAGAAGACACTGTCGAAGAGGATGGAGAATGCTCGGGTCAGTATCTGATCAAAATGGATCTTTGCAATTTACCTTTCGCGAATGCAAAGGTCATAATTTATTTATTATTTCGATTTTTGAGAAACGTATTAGGCTGTTCTGGTGATGGACATCATTTTCAATATAATGAATTTGCCAAGTCTTTTCTTAATGTTTATTTAAGGAGAGTACATTCGAAAGACCACCTTATTTCCTCTCATCGACAGGAATTAATAAAAATATTTAAAAGCCAACAATTAATTAACAATATTAATATAAAATTTGCTCAGATTGAGACATTTGATGCTTGGGGTTTCGATAATAAGTTCAAAAATTAGTAAATAATTGAACATCAAAATTTGTATTTAATACAATTGATGGAGTGGCGCTAGTAAGATCCAACAATTTGTGAGTATTGTCACTTTCGAATCTTGAAATTCAATCTTCGGAGTATCGTTAATAAGACCAGAATTGGTGAACATTGACATACAAACTTCCGAGCAAAGCTAGTAAGACTTACAATTGGCAAGTATTGCTATTATTTAATATTGTTGTATATATTAAATTAATAATTGATATTGGTGTGTCATCCTCGTTGTGTGGAGAACATTTTAGCCGATTTCCCTTAAGGTTGTACCCATGACGCGATATTCGAAAAATGTCCTCAAATGTCAATCGATCCTGCCAAGAATATAACGAAAACGAGGTCCGTTCAAAATCTTATATTTATTTATCTTTTAACGTTCTAGTGGTCATAATTTACCAAGTTTCATCATTACCAAACTCGATATATAAGCGTTTCATGCCAAACTAAAGTTCGTTAATGGCTGAAATCGGACCAGTGGGAGGGGTGGGGGTGGTTAAGAGGGGGAATTTCGAAACATCGAAATATCTTGTTGTAAATCGGATCGAAAAATTGTATAGAATTAATCAATAGTAAATTAAATTTACTATAAATATCGTTATATACATTTATTCTCTGTATTTAGTATTAACTGAGATATTTGATTTTTTTTAGTTTTCAGCCTTCAGTAAACCCCCAGTCCTGCTATTCTCACACAAACAGTACTCTGTTATATAACGAACCACTTTATTTAAGCTTAAATACCAAATATTGTTTTCATCAGATATTTACTAGATGAAGTACTTGCTAATACTTTGCGTGATGATGACATAATTTAAGATTTTACGTTCTGAACTCGAAAATGTTTATTTGTTCTACACCATAATCAATACATATAAAACTGTTTCATTCGAAATTAAAGATCATAATGGTTAATGGCTGAAATCGGATTGGGGGAATTTGGAAGTTCAAGATAACTGTTATTTTACCAAGAAATAGAGAATATGTGGGGAGGTGAGATCACAAGTGTGTTATACCAGCGCATGGGAAATCTGCTTAGTTTACGCAGCCCCTGTGCGACGGACGATTTT
Organism: Riptortus pedestris; assembly: GCA_019009955.1. NCBI lineage: Eukaryota > Metazoa > Arthropoda > Insecta > Hemiptera > Alydidae > Riptortus > Riptortus pedestris. The sequence continues at coordinate 123,177,472 of CM032232.1, forward strand.
ATTCATTATATAATCTTTGTGTTTTTCTCTCCGCTTGTAATATTTCGCTCTCACAGTCCTATTAACAGATATCTTACTAAACACTGCCTCTTTAGTGAAAGATGGTAGTGGTCAATTCATTAAATAGTGTTGTAATGTTAAGGGTATAACAGACAAACTTTGGATACATTTTATTTATCTAAGCGGTCATCATGCTTTGAGGTAGGAATTCTATATCTTTGGTCTGAAATGTCACCGCAATACAGCTGCGAATGCGTGAAACTGTAAACTTGGCCAGGCAGGAAATCCGTTTGGCAGGCCTTGACGCTTGATCTGTTGGGCGAGCGATTTTAATTATGATGAACAATTTGCCACAGTGCGCTTTCCTTGAGAATCTCTTATTTTACAAATAAATAAACAGCAGTTAATTTTGCGAGGGAAGTGAGAGTAGGTCAACTTATGGATCGTCAGAGATCACGAACGATATAATCAGTTGAGCCAAGACTAAATACGAGCCCCACCATTCCGTGACTAGCCCACCATGGAAATTTACATACTTTAAACCACATGCCTTCAAACAGAGAATAGCAGAACACACTACACATGATGAATGCCCTCCTTAACCCTTAATTTCTAAATATCTTGTGATTAGAATATATTAGATCTCATGGCTGGAAAAGGTTGATGTCCAGAGTACATAAGAAAGACAAAAATAATATATTTTATTCTGATTTTGAGGATCTGCCTCATTTTCAGCGATCTCAATAAAAAAAGCCCACCAGTCGCATTATTATACATCATTCAATATTTAAACAAAACACATTGAATCATTTAATTAACTTCAATAGATACCAAAAGCCGGTGAAAGTGTATTTGAGTCCCCCCTCCCTTGGTGGCGCACAATGACGACGGCGGCCATTTTGTTTTTCTAACTTTATATTTTTTAAGACTTTAAAATCTCCAAAATACGCCACCGGTGGTTTTAAGCGGGGGCGGGGATTATAACGAAACAAGATGGCGGCGTAGGGGGGACTAAACTGCACTTTAGCCCAAAAGCCTTAATATAGCAATTACATTTAATTATTTATGTTTTATATAACAGTATCTTCTTCTTAACTCACAAGCTCATCCTGTATTCCACGCAGAATATCCCTCTAACGTGGGAATTTCTTTACATTTTGTGTGTTCTAACCTTTGGATACTACAACCATTTCAGTAAATACATTATAATAATTCTTATACAATATTTATACATATTATAAAAACAATAAAAATAACAACATAGACAAGTTTTATGATGAATATACAATATTGGCCTTTAGACGAACAAATCTTGTTCTTAACATTTTTAAAACCAATTTGCTAATTACAATATAACTCTTTGGAGTTTACCTGATCTCCATTTGTTATATCGTTATTAATAATGTTACTTTTTTAGTTATCCTATTATATCGTTAATTGATTTTTATATTGTCTTTTATTTTTGGTTTCTATTATTTTAATTATTCTAGATTATATTTCACCCACATATTTCCTTTAGCCATATGTTACGAATGCATAAACAAATACAGGGAAAATCAATCAAGAGAAACATTACTGGGAAGATGCAGGGAATACCACCAAAAGCAAATGTAGTCTCATTTTCCAGGATAACACGAGAACGATCATCCTAGTTTGACGATAATGACTACATTCAATCGTCTGCTTAACGTTTAAGATTCTTAGATAGTATAATTTTAAAATTATTTTTAAAAAATATTTATATTTATATATATATATATATATATATATATATATATATATATATAATATAAAATGATTATTATATTCTTTAAATGACTACTTACTATCCATGTAGCAGCATGGCATCTACAACCATCTTAAACCGTTGTTTAGTTATCTAAACACTATTGCCCCATGTAATATCCACTGGAGAAAACGTAACCGGGCTTTTACCTACGACTGTAGATATTTTAATATATTTTTATATATTAAGGTGGCTTCAACAACTATTTTATTTTTATAACAAGAAAAAGTGTGAATCACACAAATTGCGATACGCCTAAATAAATAAACATCTACCCAGTGGATATAGTATGAGAATTTATTTGTTAACTTACTTGTAAATGCCTTGTCTCTAAAAACACAATGATAGCTTTATAATAAATTTCTATATTTTGCAGGTTGCCTTCGCCTTCAAACGAGTGGATGGTTGATTTTCCTTTTTGGATTCATTTCATTGGTGAACTTCAATCAGTAATTTACTACTTTCATTAAAGCGATTGATATTCCTGTAAATCCGGCAAAACGTTTGTATTTCCAAGTTTTAGACCTTTTTATACACTTAAAGTTAAACGAAAATTGAATTATTACAAATTATAAGAATATTAACTTCAAGTTCCATTGTACAATGCCAAAAGAACCTATGAATAAATAAAAATATTATTGTTTTCTACATTCAGAAATTTCAGATCCTTTTTAAACGACACATCAAAAGTACCTATCTTACATGTTTGAATTAATAGCAAAATTATTTCTGAACAATAATGTGAATGCTTTAGAAATTAGAAAACTAGAATTGTAGACAAAGGACGTAAAAATGAAATTGAAATGTAAGCTATCTATTAATTCCAAAAATGTGTTTAAGCGAATAAAGTTATATATTTATATTTTAGGATAGAACTTAAATCTAAATCCTAAAAATGAAATAAATCTTGTTTTTTTATTGTTTTTATTTAATCCTAGCGAAAAAAATATATTAGCATGTCACCACGAATGTATTTGTCACACATTTCAAAATGCTTCTCACAAATTAAACTCTTCACTATATTCTGCAAATGAACCAAATCCTCTTATTTTTATTTTTTTACATTTTTTACAATGAGAAATTTGATTGACATATGAATCGATGACTGCAGTGCTGCCAACAAGGAAGTTTCATTCTGAGAAGTCATGCAACACAGATAATGTTGGCGGCAAAAAATCAACAAATGTTGACTACATTTAAAAGTTTGAATACATATTATTTTTTACTTTAAAGATGTTTAATTGTTCATGTTATTGATAATAAATCTTGGTACCCACCGATTGATGAGGGTGTTGTGAATCAACTCTCATAACCAACTCCACTCCGTGTTCTCTAGAAACGGAAAATACACACAGTGCCATAAATTCTGCAAGAGAGTCAAAGCTTTTTTTTTTACGTATTTCCTCTACATAGTAACTCTATGTGGAGGGATTTTATTTTTCTTCACATCTCATGCATATTTTTTCCGTTATATGTGCATTTTGCTATAACTTTTAACAATTTTTTATATAATAATATATATACATATTAAAATGTAAATAAGATTATGAAAATTAAGCTTAACAAAATAAAACTAAAAACATTAATTAAAACAATTCAGTAATACAATTAAATAACCAATAAAAATTAGATAATATTAATTTTATATTATCTTTTCCTCTCTCAGCTTAAGGGCTATTGCTTCTTCACTAACATTGCCAACTTAATTTTGTCGAGAACAGCAAGGAAGCCTTTCCACAGAAAGCGATCAAATAAAAGGTTGGAGAGTCCAGACTTTTTGGTAACTGGGGGAATTAATCCTATTAAATTCAAGAATCAATCAATTAGCACTCATTTTTATGGTTAAGAACTGGACCAAAACTAGCAATCATAAAACTGCCATCATAGGATCGATTATTCTAAAAACTTTTGATCTCTTTGGATTCGAGGAATAAATTAAGAAAAATTGTTTAATCAACTAATCTAAGGTTAGAATTTCTCCAAGAAATGTGGAGATGCAAAAAAAATGATATAGAAGCTAATGAAGAACACAAAGTAGGTCATGCAATGATAAAATGCATAGCTCTGGTAAGTAGAATTTTTTTTTTCTTTATATTTATGTACATATTAGAGTTCTCGTATCTAAAAAAATAAATACAAATTACAGTAATGCAAACCATTGAACTGACTTACGTGTATACTTTTTTAGCCGTCTCTTTACTTTGATAACTAAATACCGGCTTTAATAGTCTTCTCATTTCCGTGAGGTTGCAAAAATCTTTACTTTTTTTTAAATGTGTTTAATTTGTTTTGGTCTTTAAATTCCCGTGTGTCATGAATAAGAAAACTATTATATGATGATATGTAATAATGCTTGTTTTATTCTAATAAATTTTATTTAGCTGTGGTTAAAGTTAAAATATTTGTTTTTATTTATCTTAAATACATATTACCACCTATTACACTGGTCGACAAGGTTTTTTTCACATGAAATCTGAATAGTGAATCTAGGGCATTTTTACATCCTGAATACTCGAATTTAGTCACAATTTTCCCTTCAGGCATAGTTTTTCTGTGAAAGCTACTTTTCAAAAACCGATTTTAGTTTATGTTGCAATTTTCCTGGAAACCATAAAGCAGTAAACTATCCGGACATAGTGACTGATGTCCTGCATTCTGATAAAGCTATAGGATGCATTATTCTTGGACTCTCAATTAGACTTTTTCCCAGAAAATCTTGGAGCTGTCAGTAACAAACAAGGCGATCGTTTCCATTAGCAAATTTCTACAATGGAGAATAGGTAGGTACCAAGCAGTGGCGGCTCGCGTCGAGGCACTGTGGAACTGCAAGCACCCCCAACTTCCACTTGATATTATCTATAACATTTAATATAATGAGCCTTTTTTCTTTAATAATTTCTTTATACTTGTATAATATATAATCCTTAAGCTTAATTCAGTAACCATCCCCGAGTTTATGAAAAAAGGATACAAAAATCTTTGTATGGAACTGTGTACTTCACAGTTCCAGCGGCGAGGAGTTTAACCGTTGTGCGCATGCGCACACAGGAAGCTCCACAGGGGAGAGAGAGCACTGTCGTTCCTGCAGTGCCGACCCTGGCGTGCTAAGGCTAAAATTTTTCTGGAGCAGCATCCCCACTAATTGTAGCTACGATCTGCCACTGGTACCAAGGCCAGCAGAGTTCCAATATGCTGGCTGACAACTGTTGGGTCAAGAAGAGAGACGTTCCAGAGGCAAAATATGCCCGAAAATAACTATCTACCACTTTCTAGGTAACTCAGAATGAGTAGTTATAATTTTGAGCTATATAGCTAGTAAGGGAATTTTTAGACTATTATAAAATATTCAAATGAACAACACTCTAACTCCTGCTCGATGAGGAAAAAATCCATTACGCAGTGGCTGCGTTAACTAAGCAGATTTCCCACGTGCTTTACGTATTTGCATTTATATCAAAACGTAAAAGTTCGATGATAACAATATTTGGTATTTAGGGTTCAAATAAATTGCTTCATAACATGATAGCATATTGTTAATATGAGATACGAGATGAGTAGTAGGAGTGGGGGTTTACTCAAGATCGAAAACTAAAAAATGCAAATATCTCGGTTAATAAACAAGTAAAGATCAAATGTTCATAACATTTATAGGACATTACATTTGCAATAAGATTGTTTCAACACAATTTTTCGATCCGACGCATAATAACGGAGATATTAAGAATTCTCCCTCTCTAACCTCCCCCTGGTCCGAGATTTCAGCCTTTAAAAATCTTACATTCTTTTACATAAAACTAGAGCGGTAACAGACAAATATATATAAAATTTTGTACGGGCCTTATTTTCGTCTTCTCCTAGGTAGGATCGATGGAAATTTGAAGAAAAATTTCGAAAATCGCGTAATGAGTACCACCTCCCTTAAGGGAAATCAGCTAAAACTGAAATCATATATGAATTCAGCACGAAAAATACTTTTAGAATCTGTTGTTTTAATTCCAGTGAAAGAAATGAAGTTCATTTTTGTTGACCATAGTTATCGGCACTTTCCTGCAATGCAGTTCGACGATGGTAAATTCTATTAGGCATGTCCCACAAAGAACTTCGCGCCAGGAGAGAACCAACAATTTTTTTTATTTGTCCATGGTGCAATAACTAATAATTCGAGTTCTCGATTGTACTATTTTACTAACGAGACACGAAAATCTAGTTCCATTGCACCCAGCCATACCTCATCTTCAGTATCGCCCAAAGACACTGGAGTAGAAATCAATACAGCATACTGCACATGGGACACAATGTGTGTTAGTGGGAGGGGGGCATTGAATGAGGAAGAAAGGTGTACCTACACCTAAAGTTTTAAGTACAGTAAATAATATATAATGTGACACATAACATATTTGGCTAAGGATATAAACTAAACCTAAAATTCCAATTACAAAGGGATTTGAAGTATTCTAATGATTTAATTTGAGAAATCCGCCATGCTGGGGCTGCTTAAATTAAGCAGATTTACAACAAATTGGAGTGGCACAAATGACTTGATCCCAATCACTATTTTCTATATATCCTTTAATAAAAGTCCTATGCCTAAGTTCATCTTGTAAACATGGCTTGAAATTGAAATTGATGCTGGTGGAGTAAGAGTTTACTGAAGGCTGAAAATGTATTTAATATTTATTACTCATCAAAATTAGTTATATAATGTTTCTTCAATCAAAGCAAAATTATAGAGATATATAAGACCTAAAATTGTCCATCCTTTAGGCAAATCCATCTCCTGAGTCAAATTTGGCCCATTAAAGAACTTAAATTACATGTAAACAAACTTCATTTACAGGAAATCTTTAAATACCGAAGTTGGCGATGACGAAAGAAAATCCCCTAGATCTGAATGACCTCATTTTTTTTTCTTTTTCTAAATATCACCAATTATATGTTATATCTTTCAATTTAAATTATTGAGGAGAAGAATATGGGTCCCTGGCCCTTTACCATTACAGGGTACAGTTGAGGGGATATTTTGTGGCATAGTATATTATTGTCATTTAAAAACCTATTAACCCAGGCAAATAATCCTAATCGAGGATGCAGTGTAATATTGTTTAATACCTATTTTCTTTAATAAGATACTTCGGGGCTTAGATATGTTCTGGACAAGGGTAATATAGAGGCAGTAATATAGAGTATAAGAGGTGCTTCCAATAAAATGATACTTTGGGCACAGGTATGTTACTATCAAGGGTGCAGTAATATATGTATAATACCTACATCCAAAAATGTGATACTTAGGGGCTCAGAAATGTTTAGCACTAGGGTGCAGTAATATAAAGTATAAGAGGTACTTCCAATGTGATACTTTGGGGCTCAGGTATGTTATGGTCAAAGATGTAGTAATTTACCTGCTTTCTATATGTGAAACTTTTGGCATCAGAAATTTTCCAGTCTGAAGCAGTATAATGGTATGTTTGCTAATTAGAAACCAGACCATACTGCTTTGTATTAAATTGATACTTCATATATCCATCATCAACATATTTGTTAAAGGTATCAAATATTGCTGCTCTCGTACTTTTTTACTTTTGCTCGGATATGGGAACTGGTTGGAATTATATACTTTTCCATGCAATTTTTGGATGTATCCCAGTTCATTTTGGTGCTATAAGTATCTTGCTTCTTGAGCCAAAAAACTGTCGAGAATTAGTAAGTAAAACTAGGTAAGACTTGCATTTTGATATTTTAAATTTTATTTGTGCTTTATATATCTTGTTTTCTTCATATCAAATACAAAACAACTTGTTGGGCTATAACTATATTCATATTTACATGAAGCTTTCCTTCAAAGGCAGCCAGTACTGCACTGAAAATTGATTATAAATCCAGTAAAATCTTTAAAATTTCTAAATTTTTATTTGTTTAAAAATACTTTGAATAACATAGGGTATTAAATAATGGCACGTACAACTTGTTTCTAAATGCTAGATTTAAAGCTAATGATTAGTATCAAGTCTATAAATTAAATAGTCCATAAATTATACTGATGAAACTCCAAATGTGATTTTACATAAGGGATTCCTGGTAAAACATCTGTGGTGTATAGACAGAGAAACAATACACGAAAAAAGATAGATCACAATCATATATTTTTAATTATCATTAAAGGATTTTTTTTGGTCGAATGACTATTTTTATTTAAAATATAAGAATTACGTTTCATATCTTATAAATAATGGACTCTGGCAAAAGTGAAATAAGGAATGATGTGGCCTTTAATGGTGCTTGAACTGTATTGTATCAAATTTAATTCATTTTCTGGTCGAGACCAAGGTGAGCTTTCTTCATTTCCTCATTCCTTAGGGAGCTGAGCTCACTGAATGGTCTACACAGTAACGGCCCTAGAACAACTGTAACTCCAGACAGTTAGTTATTTTCAATGAAGTTAAATAACATGAACTCATGATTTCAAAAAGAAAAAAAAAATTGGAAAGAGTTGGAGAAGCATCAAAACTTTGTCCATCCATTTATTTATATTTTTAAAATTCTAAAGGTGACATATTTAAAGAGCAATTAAAAATATCTTATACCCAGGTAATTACTCAGGCACTAATGCCTAGTAGTTAATTATGAAAACTGTAAATATATGAATTGTGACTTTGATGTTACCAGTAAAAAGAGTCGTAGTGTAGTCCGTATTTGAAATGGGGACTGATCAAGCATTGAAAGGTTCAAATAGGTTAGAAATTAAGGTAAAGAAAGTGTGCCAGGCAGACAGAGGACACGGGTGTGACATAATAATGAATAATTTTGAAAATTATAACAATTATAAAAGATATAGAGCCTGCACAGTTTTAGTAGGGGCTCTGCAGCTCAAATCCTAATTTATTAACTAGGTCATACATTTGGTAATTCAAGTTAATTAATTCCTCAAAAATATCATTTATATTAATTACTTTAATCTTTTTTTGTTTTGCCTTCAAAATTGTTCATTGAATGGTATCAACTTGCAGCCAATTTACAAGCTCAATAGATTATCTATATCTTTCCGTCCAATCTAGTAAGGCATAAATTGGAGCAATTTACTACAATTGTTTTTTTTAATATGACAGTGATGATAATCTGAAACAAATTTTTCTTTATATCCAAATTTCTATATAACATTATACATTTTTTAAAAGGAAACTATAGGTTTGAAACTATCATTTATCAGGAATTTAATCTTAACCTAATGATCATATGGGCGAGGGAGACATCCTTCTTCTAGACAAAGCCAGTCTTGAGCAAGGTTGTCTTCTTCGTGGGTTTTTCTTTTCTTTAAGATTATATTCCTGAACAGGTGTTACGAAAAGTACAAAAACTGTAGAACAGATACTTAAAAAAGTGAGTGAAAGTATAAAGATTTTATAATTAAAATTGACCTGTTCTTGACTAGTGATTAGTTAATTTTTTTTTTTTGGTTAGCATTATAACCTCAGAGATCTTTAGCCATCCCAAGTGAAGCTCAAGGTATTTGTAATCAGTGTTTTATGTTCTGAGTGACGCGACATACTAAATGAGTTAACCAGGACCTGAAATGTGTTGTCTCCTGTAGACTGACAGGCCATATGTACATGAAGTGTCTGTGGTCATTTAACCTATAGTCAGCTTGCCTGTGGATAGGATCTAAGAGAGTCATAATAATAGTCATCCCAAGGGGCAGTCAGATGTATATACTTACTCGTTAGACTCATTCATATCCACAAACAATCTGACACTTGAGCACTAAGGTAGCAATGTTATGAACAATGTTCTCCCATGGTGGAGTCAAACCTGCACCTATTTTCACTTTCAGCATACTGTAGAGAGAGGTATATCTACCCATGCCTTAACCAAGGACGTCCCAAAAAAAAGAAAAGTTCTGGCAATATTTTAACTTTAATAAAGTGCTCTTATTTTTTTTTTCTAACCCACAGTTTTAACTTTTTTTTCAGTCTTTAGTTCATGACTATATATGCTTTTTGCTCTGCTTTGGTCTTGGCATGGCTCTTTTCTTCGCAGAACAAAACTCTTGTGGGAACATGATACTTCTGCTTAATGTGACTGGTTTCCTACACTTTATTGACTTGGTTGTACACTTCTTTACTGAAGATAAAAAAACTGATCCAACTAAAGATGAAAAAGATTTTTGGAGAAAGAAGCCATTGGAATATGACTAAATAATTTGTACATAATTAGTAATTTGACATTTTAAATGTAAATAATAATATATCAATTTTATTCTAAGGTGTTTTCTTAAATATTATTTTATGTTATATAAGCTGGCTGGATAAAAACATGTCTTACACTATGCAAAATACAATAGCGTGTTTTTTAAAATAAGACTTCCCCCCACCAAAAATTTAGAAAAAAGACAAGTGCTTTCCCAGGTAATAAGGCCAATCTCTATTTTTTGACCTCTTAGTAAACCGTAAAATACTTTTTGGGCACCCTTCCGAGGTCCTTTATTCTATGTTATTTATCTTTATCCACTTTATGGTACTAACCTGTATATAATCTGTACCATTTATATACAAGGTTACCACCCTTTTCTGGTCATGGTGGGACTAAGAATTTTATTAAGAAAATTCCACACCTAATACATTATTTAATTAGATACTGAAAAATTTGCAGGAAAATTGATATAAACTACAGGAATTTATAGAAATTAAAGGAGTTCTAGAGATTACCCTGGAAATCTAAGGGCAGTAAAATGAAAACTTGTATGGTGACAAATTTACTGCTCTTACCATGTGCCTATCCATAGTGGTGTGTGTGTGTGTGTACATATATCATAGTGCATATATTCCTTTTCAGTAAAATGGTATTATTTACATTATAATGGTGTATAGGTGTGATATTTTCATTTATTTATTTTATTTGAGTATTACCCTTTGCGTTTCAAGCAGTTTAGCTCTTTTTCAAGGTGTTAAAACATGTTTTGTTAAAATCTCAATCATTTTTCATCCACCAAAAGTAATAAAACAGGTCCTTATACGTGTAATTAACCTCTTAAAAAGAACCAAAGAGCTTGGAAAGTATAAAATAAATAGCACAAGTTGATATAACTGGGTATTTGTTCATTTAACCCGAATGGCTAAACTTTTGATTTGTTCAACCCAAGGGCCAAAGTCATGAGAATATATATGTGTGTGTGTGTGTATGTATATATATATATATATATATATATATATATATATATATATATATATATATATATATATATATATATATATATTTATTATTTATATATATATATATTATATATATATATATATATAAAATTGTAACCTCTGTCTGTACATTGATTTTTTTCGCGAAATTTCACTTTTCGATTCAATTTCAATTTTCGTTTCACATGTCATAGACACCATAACTGCATTTTGTTTCTTTGGTGTCTGTTTGTTTGTTTGTTTGTTTGTTACCTTTTCACGCATAAACGGCTGACCCGAATTTTATGAAACTTGGTATGTATATTACTACTAGCCCAACTTAGACTTTAGGCTATATTAATATTCTCTAAGACAAACAGGAGTGGGGGTTATAAGGGAGGCCTGAAATTAAAAATAGCGATATTTCGTTTCCTATTGCTTTTTCAGCAAATATACACATAACAAAAGTTGTTTATTTTGTAATTTAGAGTAACTTTTGTTATATGCACTTTTGCCGTATACGGAAGTGAAAATGCGTTATACGCTGAAAACTATAGCGGGAGTCCACAATTTTATTTGGCACAAAAGACTCAACCGAACTAAACCAAACTCGGTATTTGAATTAGTACTAACGCCTTCCTTATAATAAGCCATACGAACATTTCTAGGGACGGGCAGGGGTGGGAGTTATAAGAGAAGCCAGCAATTAAAAATAGAGATATTTCGTTTCATATTAGTTTCTCGGCAAGTATGCACATAACAAAAGTTGTTTATTTTGTTATTTAGAGTAACTTTTGTTATATACACTTTTATCGTGTAACGTATTATAAACGGGATATACGCTAAAACCTAAAGCGGAAGTCAAAAGACTCAACCGAACTAAATAAAACTCGGTATATGTATTAGCACTAACACCTTCATTATAATAAGCCATACCAACATTTATAGAGGCGGACAGGAGCGGGGGTGTTAGGGAGGCCTGAATTTAAAAATAGTGGTATTTCGTTTTCTATTCGTTTTTCTGCAAATATGCATATAACAAAAGTAGTTTATTTTGTCATTTAGAGTAATTTTTGTTGCATTCACTATGTTCGTAAAATGAAGTAAACACGTGATATACGCTAAAACTATAGTGGGAGTCATTCATTTTATTAGTGCTTATTTAAGTGTTTTTAATGAATGAATATTATGACAAATGATTTTATTTTTTATTCACATATGATAACTCTATATATGATTCGGATTAGTGAGGTTATATATCTCCGTCGTCCCCCTTCTCATTTATTTATTTCTCCTACAAAATAACATTGCTATTTATTTCCAATAGAAATGTAAACTATAAGAGCATTTCCGTTATTTAATTTGCATAATGTATTATTTAAACTAAGTCATGCTGAATTGTACAAAGAGGGATAGCGGAAGTTATGGGGATCAAACTCTTTCGTTCTGCTAATACATATATTATCTTATTTCCGATATCTTGATGTTATTGAAATAAATATATACCATCATAACAATTAGACGTTAATAGTAATGTTATTATGAAAAAAGACAATATCCATTTAAAATTGATATGATTTAAAGTATTAATTATTTTGCAGGGAGGGCTATGTTCTATTCCCTTCTCCTATATTTTTGAATATGAATCAAATTATTTTTCGGGTAATACTATTATTTAATTCCATCAGGTAGATAAATTATTAAAATAATACTTTGAATTTTAAGGAAAACTATGGAGATGCTAGAGCGGAAGGAGGCCGGAGCCTAAACAGTTAATTGAGTTAACTTATTTCCTGTGAAATGTTTTCCACTGAGCTCTACTATTACGAATATAATCTAATTACAAAACTATGCTTAAACTATATGAGCTCGAATTGGTTTTTGACAGGAAATAAGTTTCATTATTTAATTGTAATAAATGCTATCCACGATTATGGTTTGAAGTATTCAAAAAGGTGAGTTAACAAGTGGAGAGGGGTAGATCAGGAACACAATTTTATTTATTCTTCAAAATTAAAATTTCTCATCTATACGTCGCCCGCCTGACCCTCAGGGGAAACAATGATTAGGGGCTTATTTTCATTTATTCATGAAATACAATTTTTTTTTCTGTAAGTCGCCTGCCTGACCCTCACGGGAAAACAATGCGCTCAGACGGGAAGTGTAGTAAACATTGAAGCCTTGCTCAAAAAAAAAAAATACTATCATCATTCAGCCTCAAATGATTTCCCGAGCGAAGCCGGGTACCTTAGCTAGTATATTTATATATGTATAATCATACACACACTTACAAATCCAATACAAAGTGAAACACAATGGCTTTTTTCATGTGTTTCATTAATAAATCTTTTTAACATAAACTCAGTAAAATTAAACAAACATTGCAACAACATTAAAAATGTTTAAAGATGTCTTACATTTCTTAATGTGGTAGATGAAGGAATCAGGAAATTTTAGCAGGTGAAAAATATTATTATCCTGTAATTTATTGCTTTCTAGGACAGGACAAGCCAGCAGTAAAAAAATGATTAATTTAATTATTTTTTCCTCAAATAAAAATCAATTAACTTAACAATGAAAATCATTATAATTGGTTGGGAATCAAAGTAACAATTTTCTAAGTTGATTTTATTTGGACTGATTTCTAGGTTGTTGTTATTAAGGTTGTAACATTCAAGATAATCAGTCAGTTATAAAAGAAATTAAAGTTAACAAAAACAAAAATAATTATAAATTAAATTAAAAAAATATGAATAATATAATATTGAAAGGATAATTACACTACAAATACTGATAGGCAACAAAATTAGATTAAGTGCTAATTAAATTAATTAGGATTCAATAATAAAACAAAGTGATTTATGAAAATAACATAAATTGCAAGGTTTTTGTACTAAATTAAGAACCTAATATAAATAATGTATCTTTGGAATTGAGTACTTAGATGTTATGGTGTCATATTGATCCAATGGTTATTGTAATGTCAAAGTTTGATGTTTTGCAAATGTTCTATGATGTCCTCCATCCTCCATGCAGCTTGTTTGGCCTGGATTTTATTAGAGACCTTTATAGATAAAGTCCTGGTAAAACAAACTGTATCAAGAGAACACAGTATTATGTTTGAAAATTTGCAAAATTTTAAAGTCGTTGATGGGACAATAGCCACTGATGCAATAAGCCAGTGCACCACACCATCTAACAGCGAGGTAGGCTTAACACTCCTTATTTTACTACAAAAGATCTCTAAATCCACATAATGATAAGTCATCACAAAAAAAAGTTAAACCAAGTACAAGAAGATTAAAATATTATAACATTTTATTATGAATATTAGATTTAGTAGCTACTAAAAAATTCATTTCCTTTTTTTTTTTTTTTTTTTCATGCCTACCTAATTCTCTTATTATAACCAAAGCTGCATTGACATTATATCATTTTACAAATGACTATATAATGTTATTTTTTATAATCAATAGCTTCACGGACAATATATGATGTGATGAGCAGAAATATAACTATAAAAGCATTATAATTTTCATCAGCACCTGTAAAGAAATTAAATTACATTGAAAAATATATTCAACTTACATACAAATTAATAAATATATCAGACAATTTATAAAAAGTCAAACTGTTTAACTTCAGTTAACATAATGGGTTAAATTAATTTCTCAGGATTGTACTGTCAAAAAAATTAAGATCAACTAATTTATTAGCCTAAAATGAGACATTCAGTCGAGTTGTACTGTTCTCAAATTCAACTGGTGCCATATAAATAATTTATGATTAATAACTAAAGCAATGTTGTATTGGAGTACATTTAAATGTGGAGGTTTAGCCCTTCCCTTAGTAAAAATAATTTTTATCCCAAAACAATTTATTTTTATCTGCAAAAATATACAGTAAATTTTATGTACAGATCGAAATTGGAATATATTGATTTAAAGTGAGAAAGGGCCCTGTGATAATACCCAGAAGTCATGACCATATGGCATTAGTTGTACAAGAAGATATATATGCTATTTCAGCTCTAATGTTTGTTTTAGGGAATATGGATTAAGGAAAATGATTGAGGACTAAACGGTCGGAAATCCCAGGAGATTGGAATTTCTAATATGAGGATTTTGTGATGGGAGTGGACAAATTTTTAAGTCATCATGTAAGGATAAATTGGGTATATGAAATGATGAATCGGCTATTTTTCTGGCACAGTTCAAATTAGGTGGTTTAGAATTTGTTCGCTTTATAGAACTGTAAAGTTCTACTCCATGTGTCTGTCTCAGTACGGTTGTAAACATCTTTTTTTAGTAGTCAATGATAATTTAGATATAGTAGTATTATTACAAGCCTGTACCATCAATTAATTTTGTCATGTTTCCAAACTAGTCAAATGTTAAACCTATTAATGTTAAACCTATTTATGACTTCTGAGGAATTGATATGTTACTGAGTATAATCGGTGGGGAAGTGAAACAACAGTAAATGTTATGTGGATTGATTTACTGTTGTTAACCTTACAATGAGTCAACCAGGAGGACAGCTGGAACTCAGCTCAACATAAGAATTGTAATATCATATGCATATATGTCGGAGATGTTTCAGGATTGATGGGATGTCAGCAGTTTGTATTCGAAATTAAAAGGGACTTAGGAGATCCCACATATATAACAGTAATTAAGTTTGAAAGAGTTATAAATGGTTTCTTTTGAAGGTACGAGCAGGACTCCATAATTAAATAAATAACAATATATCATTATGATTAAAAATTGGCAAAAAATGTTTTAAAAAAATTGTGAAATATTGAGTTCAAATGACTGATTTGTTCTAAAGACATTTTGAAAGTTGTGTAATTTTGTTTTGGAATATTAAAGTATTATATTAAAACACAAGCCACAAATGAAAAATACCATACTGATTTGTCTTATTCAAATAGTATCATTATTATCAACTAATTACTATTTCTGATTATAATTGTGCAATTTATACAATTAAGATAGCAAAACTATCAAACATTTATTAGGTTTATTACATTCTGTTACTTGACAAAATTACATCTCACATAAATCAGAGAGAATTAAGATTTGAAAAATAAAAACAATTAACTATATCAATTTTAAACTAAGCTTTATAATCAAGGAACAAAAATAAATATCTATTTTAAATAAATTACCTGAACAGATGTTGCCATTTTCCTGGAATTCATAACCAAAATGGCATTTGCAAGTTCCTTTATAACAATGTGTATTTTTGATATATGAACAGTTTCCATAAGAACTGCAGGGCTCATTAATTTTTCTAGATATAAAACATTGCCATCCGTCAACGAAATGTGAGCCATTGAAGCAGTTACAATGACCGTTAATACATTCACCTTCAATCTAAGAAAAAAAATGAATTTGATATTAATTTATAGTTATATAATGTGCTGCACTCACTTTTTAGCAGATTTCCCTTAAGGGAAATCAGCTATTGAGGTTTTACTTGTGATGTGATTTTCAAAAAATGTCCTCAAAAATCTATCGATCCTACTCAGGAGAAGGCGAATATGAGGTCCGTTCAAAAATATATATTTACATACTTGTCTGTCAACACTCTAGCGGTCTAAGTTTTTGTTTGATCATTACCAAACTCAATATTTTATCGTTTTTGTAAAAAGAAAGATCAAGTTTGTTAATGGCAGAAGCCGGACCAGTGCGAGAGGGGGAAATTTGAAATATCTCTGTTGCTGTAAGTCGGTTCAAAAAATTGTAAGAACCAAACTAATTGCAATTTGAATTACCTATAAATGTTGTCATATAGATTCTTCCTTTATCTCAAATATTTACCGAGATATTTTTTAATTTTCAGTCTTCAAATAACCCCGTTTCTTTGTCATCACACATTATGAATAAGCCAACTTATCATGAACCATCTTATTTCAAGCTGAAATATGAAATAAACCAGATATTATGTTCAAGAAATTGTTTCTATATGAGTTATATTTTGATGACCCCCCTCCCCAAACTTTTACTCTTCAATTACTAAAATTAGAGAGATTGATATAAAAATTATTCTGGTTCATTATAAATTGCAGCACTAGATATAGTAAATAGTTTTCAATAAAATAATATATTGTATTGAGATATATTTCAGTAATTGTTTTACTTTCCAGTCCAGAATATTTCTATCATTCAGCGAGAGGTTGGCAGAGCTGTTTATTTATAACTCAGACACTTTCTGTTATGGAGGTTATTAAAATGTAAATTGACTGAAATATTTCTCATTGTCATTTTTATTTGTTTACTTAATATTAACGGTGGTGTTAAGTGTAAAAGTATATAGATTTATCTATTGTAAAACTTCACGTGGGAAATCTGCTTTTATGTAGCCCCTATGTGATAGACTTTTTATAAGTAAAAATTAGTTATACTACTAAAAAAAAAATGTTCTGTGATATTCTGTTTAGAAAGATTAAGTAAATTTTATAAGCCATAATGTATTTCACAAGAGATATAATACCTCCTATAACAAATTATCTAAAGCTAAGTACTCGCATTTATGTACACAACATTCCATTTTCAGGGTGCCATCGAGACATTAAATGTATTTTATCTTAAATATTACACAAATATTATGATAAAATAAAAAAAAATATTCTTAAAAAATAAATAAAGGAATACCTCTGCACACTGTGAAGACTCAGTGCATGGATCGTCTAAATTACCTATAATTGGTAGACATTTGGAATAATCTTGACTAGTTGTAAACTTATCCTTACACACGCATAGTCCATCCTTACACAAAGTTCCTTCAGCATAGCAGTCACCTCCTTTAGTGCATGCAGAACCTACACCTAAAACATGTTTTAAAAATAATTATTTGAAATATTCACAACTTCAATTAATCCTACCACCATTCCAAAGTACTTCCACAAGGAAGCCTCCTAATCTCTCCAGAAGAGTTATTTAAGTTATTTCATTTATATTTTGTATTTGAAGCCAATCATTTAAAAATATATATCCTCTAGACATTAATGTATTTTGCCGCTAACTTATAAAAGTGATGATATTTATTTCCTTGTACATAGTAAAGGAAGTATTAATCATGAAAAATTTGGGGTTTCCAAAGGATAATCCTTGGACCCTTCCTATGTCCATCATGACTAATTTTTGTATGATGTCTGTAGATTAGTACATGTGTGCATATACCTCAACATATCTCGCATAACTCAGAAACAATCAGCCTTAAAATGTTAAAATTTCATATAGAACTTTGCAACATCTAGTTGTGTACTTAATTTTTTGATCAAAATCATCTATGGGAGAGACAGGGGTTTAGAGGAGGGTGAAAATAAAAATTTGCATTTTTCTCCATACCTATTACAGACACATAAAATTTGTGCATGATTGTTTTGTTTGCCATAAAAAGATCATGAATTATGTTCTATTACATTTCTGATTCAATGTGTTGGAATGTAGATATTGCATATTCAAATGAGATAACTAAATGAAATGGAGGAAAACTTTTTATTTATTTAATTTAATTGGAAATAATGTGATGTATATATCAGATTTTAAGAGCATAGGTAATAGTCATGTAGGGAAGAAAGTATTCTGTAAAAAATAAACTGAATGTGTGAGGCAAGCTATTTATTCTTTTCATTAAAACAGAATTGACTCAGGCATAAATATAAAAAAGTATGTCACGCTTTGTAATTAGGAAGTTTTCTTAGGTACCTAGAATTAAGTGAGTATATATCAATTTCAAATCATAGTCCTTTAAATGCTGTCTGTCTATGCTCTGGTGCCATACAGAAATAAAGCAGGTCCGTGTAAAGACAAACTAGCTGAAATTTAAAAAAACTGTCATGCAGGAGCTGCGTAAAATAAGCAGATTTCCAACATAATAGAATATAACACTCTTATGATTTCATCTCCCCACCTCTTCTCTATTTCATTCATAATAAGAAACCTAACAGGAAATTAAATATAAGGTAGGCATGAGATATTTAGTGAGTGAGTTAAGTGAAAACCGGATGAGTATAAAGGGGGTTTCACTAAAAGCAGAAACCAAAAAAATACACTAACTCAGTAACATTGGAAATAGTAAATATTTTTTTGGAGTAAATAATAAAAATAATTAATTACATTTTCAAGAAGATCAGTTCTACATTATTTTATCATCTGTCTCGCAATGATAGACATATTTGAATTTTTCCTGTCTCTAAAACCTCCCTCTTCTCAGGCCAATTTCTGCCATTACCTACAACAATCTACAGTTTTGCATGAAATGCTTAAATATGAAGTATAGTATTAATCATATAAAAAACATGTTGTTTAGAACATAAAGCCTTAAATGATAATGGCACAATGAACATATTTGCAAATATCTCACATAGTAAAAGTTCAATGAAAACAAAATTAGGTATTTAATCTTGGAATAAAATGTTTCATAATATATCAGCTTATTCTTAAAATGAAATACAGGGTCTGTCTAAACTAAGCATATTATCCAATAAGAACTGGACATACTGATGATCGACACTATCTATTCTCCATTTTTTTTTCTAATAAGAAGCCTACTTAAACAGCACTTGTAATTTAAGCTGAACAGAATATTTTCAAATGTGTTTATAATACCCCCTCCCCTCCAACTGAGCCGATCCTGAAAGATAACCAACTCAACCAGCTAAAAGTTTAAATATGAAGTTTGTTTCCAACATCTCAGAATATGGAATAGCTAAAATGTGAATATACAATGTTATAATCACTAATCTTGTTTCTGGCATTTATTATCTAAGGTACATAAAGATTTGAAGAAATTTTAATGTCATTTTGAGACCAAAACCCAAAAGCTAATTTTTCGACAGAAAATATGCTAATAGAATCAGATCAAATTAGAATAAAGTAGAATAGTAGTCTAGTAGTTAGAATAGTTTTCTAGTCGTTTGATCATTACCTATGAGAATGATGACTGCATAAATGAAAAATGATATGATGGATGAAAAATTAAAGAGTGATCACTCATCACTCGGTGCTTTATTTAATCTATATATATATATATATATATATATATATATATATATATATATATATATAAAATTGTAACTTCTGTCTGTACATTGATTTTTTTCACGAAATTTCACGATAACTTTTCGTTTCACATGTCACTATAACTGCATTTTGTTTCTTTGGTGTCTGTTTGTTTGTTTGTTTATTTGTTTGTTTGTTTGTTTGTTACCTTTTCACGCATAAACGGCTGAACCGAATTTTATGAAACTTGGTATGTATATTACTACTAACCCAACTTAGACTTTAGGCTATATTAATATCCTCTGGGACGAACAGGAGTGGGGGTTATAAGGGAAGCCAGAAATTAAAAATAGCGATATTTCGTTTCCTATTGGTTTTTCGGCAAATATGAACATAACAAAAGTTGTTTATTTTGTTATTTAGAGTAACTTTTGTTATATACACTTTTTTCTTATACCGAATTATAAACGAGATATGCACTATAAACTAAAGCGGGAGTCAACTATTTCATTAGGCACTAACGATTAAACCGAACTTAAAAACTCGGTATGTCAATTAGCATTAATTCTTCCATGATTATAAGCTATATTAAAATTTTTAGGTTAGAACGGGAGTGGGGGTTATAAGGGAGGCCTGAAATAAAAATTCGTTATATTTCATTGTCTATTTGTTTTTTGACAAACAAGCAAATAACAAAAGTTGTTTACTTTGTTATTTAGATTAACTTTTGTTTTATACATTTCTCCAGGAACAATGTGTGGAGCAAGTAATTTGCGTAGAAATATTGATATGCTCAACAATTCATTCTAATTTGAACTATGAGGTACCTCACCTGGAAAAATTAATTCAAATCTATGTTAATATTTTGTCCTTAGTAACTGAAATCTATGCATTATGCACAGGAGACGGGAAATATGGCAATATAACAAAATATGAAATAAGACAATTTGGAGGACAGTCAAGACTTACATAAAAAATTAATTTTATTATTAACAAATGCCAACAACGGATATTAACCCTAAACACTGGGACGGGTAAATGTCAAAATATTGTGCAAAGTAAAGTTTTGCCAAAAAAATACCATAACCACTCAGCCTCAAATAAATTCCCGGGCGAAGCCGGGTATCTGAGCTAGTCTTTATTATATAGTCAAGTACTTTAATCATTATCAGGAGCTCAGGTTAGCCATGTGAGTTAAAGCATTGGCCTTAATCTCACATGGTAAACCTAGAATGGTGAGTTTCAATTTCTACCTGGGCTATATGAATTTCTGTAGTGATGAAATCATTAGTCACACCCTGGCTAGAAAAGGGTGGAGATAACACTCCTAATTAGCCATAGTAGCAAAAAAAGGGGCCGCTAATAAATAATAATAATAATAATAATCATTATAATATAACAAGTACATTTATCATCACTCACTCATGGTCCTTGAATATAGCACTCATTAACAGTTTACTTGAATATTTATCCGAATTCATCTAAACCAATAAAGACTATGCCTGACTAATTTGCAACATTTTAATTCCGTTATTATGAGTAGGATTGAAACAATAGAGCCAATCTTGATGCAAATTGAATGCTCTGTAAATGTTGCTCAATACATTTTTTCATGTCAAATATTCAAGATATTTGCATTTGTTTTCAGTCTTCAGTTAGCTCCCACTACTACTCATCTCATATTCATAAGCAGATATATCATGAAATGTTCTATTCCTATCTTAAATATCCAAATATGGTTTTCAGTAAACTTTACACAACCTGCACAATTCCTGTTTACTAGGAATTTTACTATGGGAGAAATAGAGAATGGATGGTGAGTTGAGATCCCCAGGGAAATCAGTTTAGTTTTCACAGACTCTGCATGACAGACTTTTTTTTACATTTACAAATGCTCTCATTTAATACATTTATAAGAACAATAATTACCTTGAACGCATATGCCATCTTTATTAAAAAAACTGTGAAGGCATTCACATTTCTTAGTTGCGTTGTTGCACTCTGAATGGTTGAAAACACAATCTATGTTTTCCACACATGATTGTCCAACGGCAATGCTGTCTGTCCTGCAAGTGCTCTTATCAGAAGAGGGATGCGATCCAACGGCACATGTACATTTTTTGTCTACACATGATACAGCTGTAGTTCCACCACAGTCTTCATTCTTGATACAGCTTTCTTCAACAGCTTGAACATAAGTTAAGAATAAATAAATAGAGTGGCTGATTTTATTTTGTATTAGTTTTTAAATTCAGGCTAAATAATCTTTTGTCAAATTGAAGAACGTTTGAAAGATTTTATCATACAAAACATTTTCGTTTATTCAACAGATATTGCCAATTTTAAGGACACCTTTGTAATATTGCAATTAGCTTCTTCATGTGAAATGGAATTTTCTGAAACTCTTATCACTTTAAACTAAGGGAGTTGGTGGTGGTTCTATAATTAAATCACTGAATTCCTAAGCTAGCTCTGTCAAGTTCAAAGGATCGTACAGTAAACTGTGCAGTCACAGACTTTGAAGTTGGACTTCCATCTGCACCCCCCTCACAATGCACAAGCAGCATTGTGAGGCAATTGCCAAGCTACATAAATACAGAAGTAGAGATGTTTGATCAGTAATACCACCATAACTTGTGGAAACCAACCACTTCGTCCTTACACTAGAACTGTATGACAAACCTTGGCCCTTCATGGGTTATTGAGTCAAATATTTTAATTTTTATTTTCTTTGAGCTTAAAACTCCACTCAAAATTCAACACTGACAAGCTTGTAATAATTCTATGTAATTAATTCTAACATATTTGAAATTTATACACATTCTGCTAATGCTATAAATTAGTAACACAATTTATTTGAATTTCTAAGGTCAAAATGTCAAATAATTTATTAAGACAGTTAGTACATATGGAAAGGAAGATAATTATTTTAACACGCTTAAAAATATTATTAAAATTATTTTTCTTTTCAATTTAAAATTTATAAATAAAAGAGAAAAATGTCTAACTTGGGTTTATACAAAAAAATATAATAAATACAGATTTTGTATTCCATCTAGAGAATTGATGAAAAAAACTAGACACAATTAAACATTTTTAATTCGATACTCGAGTTTGTAAAAAATATGTTCCAATAACTCAATATGTGAACTTACATTTTTTGATCCAGCAATACAGTTTGTCTTTAATAAAATAAGATTTATCATTGCATTGACATTTTTTCTTCACGCATATTGAATTAGGACCAAAAAATCCACATTGTTCATCTCTGAGACAACTCCAACCTATATCTCGAGACACTAGAACAATCAATTTCAAATTAGCTAAACATAAAAAATAATTTTTATGAAATAAAAATAAACCATTAAATTAAAATTATAATCAATTAAATTTATCGTTCTATTTTTGGTTCATAGTTTTGAGCAGATTCAACTAGTTAAGTTGATTATGAGCTCACGACATGATTTTTTTGCCTGATACCTCCAGTTTAAATCATTAATAAATCTATATTTAAGCGTTTCATGTCAAGAGACAACAAATTAGTTAATGGCTAAAATCAGACCAGGAGGGGGAGGGGTTAGATGTGGAAAACTCAAAAAATCATGTATAACCAGTCATTTTGAAAATTCACAAATGAAATTCTCATTTATTGTTCTATGCATTTTTTCCTCTAACTCTAATATATTAATATTAAAGTTAATATATATTAAAATATATTTATTCAGGTTATATATATTAAAATATTTTTATTCAGATATTATTATTATGATTAATTAACATTCACTTTTTGCTTCTATGGCTAATTGGGACATGTTATCTACAGGTTACCACTCTTTTCTAGCCAGAGTGGGACTAAGGGTTTTATTTAGTTAGTTTGTTGCTAAATAAATTCCTATTTGTCCAGGCGGGAATCGAACTCACCACTCTAGGTTTACTATGTGAGATTAAGGGCAACACTTTAACTCACATGGCTAGCCTGAGCCCCTAATGTATTGTTTTCATCATTCAAGGAGGAGCCCCCCTCCCCCAGGTTTAGAGAAGGGACAAAATCAAAATTCAAAATATCTCCATTATTATTATTCTGAACAAAAAAAAATATAAGATTAATCTTCTTAGAAATGTATTGTGTACAATATTGTAGGTCTATAATTCTACTTCTAGGAAGGCATGCATACATAACGAAGACAGACAATGTCCTGTAGATTATCACAGGAGTTTTACCAATCCATCCTTGAAATAAAACTGACAGCTGTTAAAGATGACATCAAACTTGAAAAACGGGCATAAGAATTTTCACCATCTCAAAACTACCGCTGACTGGTAAATATTCTTTTTCAGAGGTAGTATTAAATAGAGGGAAGATAGTATTAAATAGGGGGTGGAGTAATTAAAAAATTGAGGAATATCGTATGAGCTTTAGCCAAAGAGTACACTGGCTCATTCCTGAGTTTTGGACAACCTGTTATTTCAGTCATTAGAGCCTGATAGATAAAAGATTTCTGTATAGTTTAAACAAATAATTATAAATACATAGAATCATTTTATACATTAAAAAAAAATTACTTTTATCACAATACCGGCCATTGTAAGAGGTGACAAATCCTTGTTTACAAACACACATTTTTCCATCCCTGCATTGAGTATTTTTCCCAACACAGTCGCTATCGTCCTTACATCTGCCTCCAAGCTCTAAAAAAGAATAACTTATTTCAGTTAGAACAAAGTTGCACAGCTTATGGGTATAAATACATAGCAAATTTATACTTGCCTGGAAAGCAATGCCCATTATCATCAGAGTAATAGCCTGTTTGACAGCTGCATTTATGTGACTCATTGCAATCAGCATTTTCTGGACAATCATTATTAGTTTTGCAATCATCTCCAACTAAAATTTAAAAATGCTCCCATTAACGAAAGACCCATAAAAAGAGTATACATGTTTGACTGTACTTTAAATATTTTACCTTTAGATTGAAAGGCAATTTCAGAGTCTGTAGAATCTTGAAATGTATAATTATATGTATAACTATCCTCAATTACTGCAGTTTTGATTTGACATGTTCTGTCCATAGAACAAACTGCATTCTCAAATTGGCAATCTAAATATATTCCACAAGGGTCTCCAACTTCTAAAAATAAGTGTTCATTTTAAATATATTTAAAAAAAAATCACTCTTGGATTGGTTCTAGAAGCAAAATTCGACCACACTTAAACTAAGCAGATTTTCCACTTGTAATTCTATTATAAATATCTATATAATTTAAGGATCATTTTAGTCCAATGTGAACACAGAAAATAAAGGTTCAAAACATAGTTATAACAAGATTAATTTGCTGGAACAAGCATCATAATAGTTAACTGTCATTTTCAGATGTTCTCTTATTGTGTAATTCATTACGAGCCACTGATTCATTTTTTTCAAGCTGATTCACAAGGAAACCTAAACTGCCCAAGTAATTTGTGTTAGGATTATTTTAAGAATTTTGTGATCTTACAAATTTATTTACAAAGTGGATCAAAGGAGCCGAGCGATGGAAGGACTGTTGGTATCGGAAGTGTCTAGACTAAGGATCTAGCCCATTCTAGGTGATCTCCTTTGATGTTGCCGCTCGTCTAAAAAAGCAGTCCAGCTCGTCCCGAGAGTTTAGTTTGTTCTCAGTTCTCTTCAAGTGATCAACAGTGTGTTTAGTGCACCTTTAGTGAACAGTGCATTTTACTTGCAGTGGGGTAAAGTGTTTTATGTGAAGAACAGTGTAGTGCCATGTAAAAGTAAAGGGACAGTGCATTACCATTATCTTTGAGAAGATCAGTGCAGTGCCGTGTTTTTGTGAGCTTCAGTGATAGTGAGTGAGTTATTGGACTGTGCCAAAAGAAGAACAGTGAAGCTATCAGTGCATACCGTAAGTAGAAGTTAAGAATAATTAACCAAGTGTGTAGTGCATTGTTAAATAAATTGTGCAGTGAAAAAACTGTAAAGCTTGTGTGTTTAATTTTGCAATCCAAAAGAACACTAATAATCAACATTTATTACTGATTTTGTAATTAACAATATATTTGTAATTATATGAACTTCATTATTTGGAAATTTAGTTAAATTTTGTAATATAATTAGCAGTGCCTGTTTCTACAAAATTACAGGTCTGGTGTTGTGTGCTTCTTATATGTTTTCAATTGGAATAGACTTTCTGTGAAGTAGGATTGATCTTCTCCTTCCATTACCTAAAAATTCTAACAATGAGTAATCTATAATAACTGTAATAGTTTATTAAACAACAAACTCACTAGACCGTACTATTATTGTTTCTTTTATCTACTTACTGTAACTTTCTCTTCTGCAAGAACTATATTCCCTCTGATAATAGTTTGGAGAGCAGACACAAAGTTTATCACCTGAGCACTTAGAGGCCTCAAAATCATTACTAACGAAGCAATTCAAATCACGCTTACAACTTTCCCCAAGACCTAAAACAATCATAGGTTAAAATTCAAATAACAATTTTTCTAAGTAGGCCAGGTCATAATTAATCAACACCATTAGGAATCACATCTATACTTCCACAGCGTATATTCAATGGCCAAGAATAAACTTTTAAAATATTTTATGGATTTTCTTATTTTTTTATTTTGTAAATAATTAATACAATAAACTTATTTTATTTGTATTTCTTTTTAAATAATGATTAATTGGTTTAAATGAGACTCAAATCAAAATTTACAAATAATTATGTATATTGAATAAATGTTATTACAAATTATGGAGTAAGAATAACGAAAAATAAATAGTCAAATCTTGAAAGAAGCATGAGTATGATAATAAATACTCTCATAGCTGTGGAAATTGTAGGATTTGTACTAAACATTTGACAGGGCCTCAACCAATAATTAATACATACTCCAAAATCACCTCATAGGAAGCTGGTTGTCTGGATGATCGATGGAGAAAGATTATTGGGATTTGTCCAGAGAAACATTGGCATAATGAATAAATATTGCTTAATTGTATTTTTTCTGACCAAACCATGACAATCTCTCTCCATATTCTATAAATAAATCATTATTTAAAAGATTCTATATGACATCATAGCAAAATAAATAAATAAATAAATATATATATATATATATATATATATATATATATATATATATATATATATAGTGTTTAGTCTATAAAACAAATAGTAGGGGTCGTGAAATGTTAGCGAGTTCATATTCTTCTATAAAAAAGTGCAGATGGAAATTCAGTTATGATACTGAACTCATGGAATTACTGGCAATCAATAATACATTGTTTGAAATATTAAAATGACAGTTTGTATAAAGCATATAGTTGCTACACTTTACTTTATTTCATGGAATAATTTTCAGTAAATATATAATTTCAAACTGCCTAGTTTTGTTTTCTTTCATCATGCATTCTTAATTCTGCAAATGAAAATCTTCAGATACTAGGTTCCTATTATACTATCAATAATTAAATAATTCTTAGATTAGATACTAGATTTTTATCTCGTTTCAAATAAACCTTTTCGAGTCACTGCTAAAAGTTATAAGAATTTATGTGTGCTAGTTTTTAGCAGATTTCCCTTAAGGGAAATCAGCTATTGAGGTTGCACTCATGACGGAATTTTCGAAATTTTTCTTCAAATGTCCATCCATCCTATCTAGTAGATGACGAAAATGAGGTCCGTTCAAAACTGTATATATATATGTCTGTTACCGCTCTAGCGGTCGTAATTTTTGTTTGATCGTTACCAAACTCAATATTTGGTCGTTTTATGTAAAAAAAAGATCAAGTTTGTTAACGACTGAAATCGGACCAGTGGGAGGGGGGGGGTTTAGAGGGGAGGATTTTCGAAAATTCGAAATATCTCCGTTACTATACGTCGATCGAAAAATTGTACAGAATCAATCTTATTGCAAATTAAATTTACTATAAATATTGTTATATAGATTTATTCCCTATCTTGAATATTAACCGAGATATTTGCATTTGTATTCTGTGTGTGATCGGCAAGAGTCGGCTATGTTCGGACTTTCCGCCGAGAGCTCTGGCGGCCGTTTCCTTAACTATTCATCCCTCGTGAATAGGTTTAGAGGTTTCTTACTACTTCAGTTGTTTTTAGGCAGATTTCTCTATTGTAAAACTTCACATGGGAAATCTGCTTAGATTACGCAGCCCCTGCGTGACGGACTTTTTAATATTTGACTAAATTGTTATTATTATTGTCCTTTTTGCACAAATGTGTTCTATTCAACTCAGCAGTTCCAATTTCAGTGTGTTACATGCAAAAGAGTAAAAATAAAACAAAACTCATATAAACCCTTAATACTTCAATATCAAGACGATTTTTACAGATTATAGATAAGAATAAAATTAAATTGGTAATAAGGTAAAAATTGTAATTTTGAATTATTACAGACTTGTATTATTGGCACAATCAATCGATATAATTAAGGATGGACACCATATGATTCAACATGAAATTAAAAAATAATCCAATGCAGTAAGGACGACTTTGAATTATTATGACTAACCTGAACTTTTCCAGCACTGTCCTAGAAAATAGTGATATCCTTTTGTGCAAATGCACACATTTTTTTCACAAATCCCACCATGGCTCAGGCTATGGGAACACTGAACATTATCAACACATGAGCTTCCATATCCTTGTGTAACTAAAATAATAACATATAACAATGAAAAAAATACTGAGGAATAGATATCTAAACATATTTGCAGTCTTAAAAATGTGATTCATTTCTATTTATTCTGTTATGAGGTGGTAGTTAAATAAACACAGACATTTGGTTCAACCATAGCTCAATTTAGTAGAAAATATAGACACAGGAAAATAACTGTGGAAAGATTATTAGAATGTTCATTATGTTGGCACTTAGAAAATAACATATTTTAAATTGTCAAAATCATCAGAGGAAGAGCTGCGAGAAGCTGTCATAATTAGGTCCCCCTTTTTTCTACAAATGGAAATGATTTTCCATTTTTTATTTTTACTATCAGAAGTGACGTACGTTGTTCATATTAGTCCTAGAAATACTCTTCATCACCTACGGTGAGCCTCTGTTAAAAAGGTTAATGGAAAGTTACTGAACTGCCTTAAGTTTGTAGACGATATTGTCTTATCTGCTGAAACAGATGAAGACATATATCAAAAGATAATAGAATTATGGAAGCTTTGAGGTGAAGTAGGACTAAAGCCAAATTACAAAAAAGTCAAGATCATGACCAATGCTGTAAAACTTCCTATTAATATTAATGGAAATGAAGTAGAGTATGTGGAGAAATTTGTATACTTGGGACAAATTATTTTATTTTCAAACCGGACAAAGAAGGAGCTATATAGAAGGATATCCCAGGGATCGAAGAAGTTATGGGTCTTGAGGGATATCCTGAAAGGAAACATTAATGTAGAAGCAAAGAACAAAGTTCTTGAAAGTCGTATTCTCCCAGTGGTATCCTACAGAGCCCAAACATGGTCATTGACAATAGGATAATAAACTATCTGTTTGGCAGCACTCCATTGAAAGGATCATGGCAAATACAAGGAGAAACGAGTGGGTTAGGTGCTCAGTATTGAGGTAAAGGACAGGATGGACTAATGTGGTGATTCACTTAAAGAAGCTTAAATGGAAATGGGCAGGACAAGTTCTATGTCAGCAGTATGCCGACCAAATGAACAACATATGGGAAGAAAAGGAACGTTGGGAGCAAAGGAGAAATATGGAGAGAATCTTTCAAGATAACTGTAAGCCCCGAATGGTGGTGATTGGCAAGAGATAGGGCGACATGGAGAAAGAAATGGTTTGAGGTCATTGTAAACCCCGTTTTCTAGTAGGTTTGGTCACCTAGGAAAGTGTAGACCAATACCCCTAGGGAGGCCTGTGGCTTAAGTGCATTGTTCAAAACAATAGTGTTTCAACATGTATACAAAATATAATTAAATTAAATTTAAAATTATTTTTTCTGTGTGCTCTATCTGGCAAAATAATATTCTATTGTATACTATTATATTTATTGTGTCAGGTGTCAATTCCAAGTTAGTTTCATTCCCAGTAGAAATTTTCAACATTGTATTTATACAAATATTTTTGGGTCCTCTCTGTCTCACCAGACATCTATTAAACTGCTTTTACATACTGATATTCCGCCAGTAATTGTTATTAGGATTAACAACATGAGGTATTTTTCATAGAGTCATGTATTTTTTATAAGTATGTATTGTAATAAATACTGTACAACATGCACAATTTTCTTGAAGTGCTTTCTATATTAAGAGTATAACAAAGAAAGCAGTTAAATAGAAAACAATTCACGTCCTCTTTTATACTTGTTTTATGGTAAATTAACTGACAAAATTGTATTTATTTTAGAAGTATTAGAAAGCTTGTTGTGTTAAGTAGAGTATGGGACACTGTCTACATTGTGAATTTGTACCAACAGATATGTATTTGCCTTTTTTGTTTTTACTGAGATGTTATGTTTTATTGTCTATTTTATGCTATTATGGCTAATTGGGATCGGTTATCTACAGGTTACCACCCTTTTATAGTCACAGGGCACTGAGAATTTTATTTTTTGAGTTCATCACTAAATAAATTCCTATTGCCTAGGTGGGAGTTTAACCCATGACTCTAACTTTACTGAATTAATTAATCAACGCCTTTACTCACATTGTCAGAAAGCTAACTAATGATAATCATTTATCATTTTACAGTAACAAAACTTTAAACGGAAGACAAATTGTATTCATTTTCAATAATACATGGTCCAATAATTGAAACTTATATTAAGAATCATGTTTTATACTATAGCATTGTTTAATGATGCTAGGGTACTCTGTAACCTGTAAATATCCCCTCCTCGTTAACCCCAGTTGCACAAAACTGGAATAAATACAAATTTTTATAAAATAAATTTCAAAACGTGGAAACTGTCATTACCGGCTGATCCTCAAGAAAATTCGTCACATATTTTTTATTTGGTTGGCCACTTTCAAGTTTTCTACATTTAAATATATACATACACACACATGCACAGAACTAACCATGTATTATCTCTGGAATATGCTACTGTAATATTATACAGAGTGCACACAACGCACAGAACTAACCATGTATTATTCATAGTTTCAAGTTCACAATGATTGTTGATAGACAATTATCATTGTATCTAATTATTGTAACGTAATATTAATACGTTTCTTTCCACCAACAACATTCATAATATTTTTTTTAAATAATAAATAATTTAATGTTAATAAACATCCACTTTTTACAACTATAGCTAATTGGGACGGGTTATCTACAGGCATAGTAGGAATTAAGTAAAAATAATAATAATGATGCTGTATTACCTGGAAGACATTTTGTGTTTAAACTATCAGCTATAAATGTAGGCGGGCACACACAGAAGCCGTCAGAACATATTGATCCTTCCATCTCACAGTCTTCTTTTTTCTCACACTCTTTGGCAGTGACATAGTGTGGAACTGAAACTTTACAATAAATACTTCAAGGAAAAAATGTTTTGAACCTTGTTTACAAGTAATTGAAAACCTGATTTCTATATCTACTAGAATCGAAACAAGAAAATTCCTTCATGATTAAGAGTTTTTTATTATTGCTTGTTTCAATCCTGGCCTCGGATAAACAGGCAAATAAGTGAATAATAATCTATGTGGGTTAAGATGTTACTTTTAATAAACTAAAAGAGATTTAAAAAGACAACGACAATAAATTATTGGTTGAAATTCATAAACTCTACATTTATAAGCTAGTTATTCAATAAAGACATAACTTCACGTCTCAATGGTTAAAAAATAAATAAACATTATGATGTGGTTTTGATTCTACCATTTTATTTTCTCAGTAGTCTTTGCTGAGAGCAAAGGTGGTACTTTCCTTAAGATTTAATTTCTTTATAAACTCACTATATAAAGTTATTACTGTATCAAAAAAATTAAAAGATAAAATGAAAATGCTATGAACATTCCATTCTCTAGATTTAATTTCATAAAGTAGTTTGCAAAGCTTGTACAAAAATATACAAAAAATAATGAAATAATGGTTTTGACTTAAAACTTCATTTATCTTATTGCACTGTTATTATTAAAAGATTTTCCCTTAAGTTTTGAATTATCACTGTCTAATAAGCAATATAACTTCAATTATAAGTTTTCATTTGTTTAAATCTTTAGTGGATCATAATATCAATTTATGCAAATAATGAGATCATTTTCTAAGAGTAAATCACAAAATCATTTCTCTTTTACGTCAAAACAGAGAGAATGAACAGTAGTATAGCCAGAGTGGGGCTTCCCCCCCCCCACCTTCCTGTCACAACCAAGGGGAAGTTATAAAAATATGCACCATCATCGTTATCCATAATTTAAGGATTTTCTAAACAATTTGGAGTGTGTGGGCTTCAAAATTTGTTGTCAACAGTCTTGCCACCATACCTGGTTCAGGCTCATCCAAATTCAATGGATGGCAGAACACCTCAAAGTAAATGTGTTAAGATTCAAAATACATTTTAGAAAAGAAAAACATTCGAATTATGAGAGGAAAGTTAAACATTTCCTTATCTTTGAACTTTGCACCATCTCCTTTTTGGTCTATTATGTTCATTAAGATCATAAAATCATGAATTTGAGTACATACATTTCCAGTCAAAACTAAAAACAAATCATTATGAGCTAATCCTTTGGTGCCATGACCATAGTGTGAGTATAAAATAGTCATTTTTTAAATTGAAATATTGCAATGAAATTAAAAATAATAATAATACTAAAGAAAAAAGAAAGCACAAATGCAAAATGTCACACTAACACAACAATTAATAGCAAAGTGTCTAAGCAAGAAATAATCTTAGAATTATATTTAATAAATTGTGAAGACCCTAAAAATAAATTATTTTTTAGAATATATATATAAATGTTACCACAAAAAAGAAGAACACTTATTTTAGCAAGCATCTCTCAGTCAGAACCCATGACAAACCCTAACACCTGTGTACACTCCATAAGTGTAAGTCAATTAAAGATAAGAAATTTATCATTTATCAAACTGATTTATCGGTGATGATTCACGTAAACACAAAATAGGAAGTAGTTTCACAAAAATGACAGCCCTTAATAAACTCAGAGCGATTGTGTTGAATGTAGATACACTAAATATAGTAAACTAAGGAATAACCTTAACAGAATTTTATATATTATTTAAGTAAAATAAATTAATAATGACTTATTCCATTACTAATATTAAAAGGAATAAGATATTAAGTACATTAATTAACAGTGGTCTTTCATCAAATTTAATTAAGTAGTCTTCATTTAAATACACATTTCGCCCCAAATGACCGTTATCAGGTATGAATAATGAATGCAATACTTAAAACAATAATCTTCCAATTTGATTTACATTGATGTAATTGCATTCAATTTGAGACCATTTACCAGAAAGCACATTCTTCCTTTTAGTAGTATCTACCGTTTGTTGTTTTGACATGTTAAGTAGATTTGAATTTATAAATGACACAATTAAAAGCAACACTCCTTGATAGGCACTAGTCACAAATTGATAATGTTTTTTTTTGTTTTTCAAATATTAAAAAAATAATACTGATTACTATTATTTTGAACTGAGTGTCCTTGATGTTGGATAATGTTTAATTGAGATGTCATTTTCTTAACAGTTATTAAAAAGAACTAGATTGTAGAGTTCAACACAAAATGTTTTCTAAAAGTCTTATATATTTGAGAGATAAAATAACTTTAACAATACCAGCTAATTGACATTGCTACTATTTCTCTCAAATACTTAAACAATAAGCAAGAAAAGAATGGAAACTATCAAAACTGAAATGCTCATTTCCTTGGTCTAGTGTGGTTTTATAACAAAACTTTTTTTTTAATATCATATTGATTTAATTAATTTCTTTGTTTCTAACTAGTTTTTTTTAAAAAAATAGCTTTGAGTTCAATGATATAATTATTAATAAATTTTCATTACATGTTACATGTAATTTATCAACAAATTAATCATGTTACAGAGGATACTGTAGCTGCATGACCCTAAGAAAGTAATAAGAACCTAATTTTGGACAAAGTATTATCTATTACATCAGTTAAAAATCTATAATTAGGATTTAATTCCTTCTGTAACTAGAAACAAGAGATTCAGAGAACAAATGAGAAAGAACCTGCATATGAACGTTTTCCATGTTTACTTCAATTCTTTAAATTTATTACTTAACTATTCAATTATTGTCAAAAAAGTTATTGCACAATTTGAGTTAACATTACACTAAAAATTATCCAATAAAAAGACATGCTTCAAATAATTTACTAATAAGACATTACACTCCCAAAAAAATTCATGCTCCCTCTCATATTAGAAATGCAAGAGTAAACTGCATTTTGAACACATGGTAATCAAAATAGTTGTGAAGGGTCAGCGATACAAGCTCCACAACCCAGACCATCATTGATATCCAGAAAGTTAATTTTCCTATGATTAAAATTCATGAAAGAAAAATACTTTTGATTGAACCATATATATATAAAAGAATATTAGCATTTATACTAAACAAATTAGAATGCATTTTTTTTAGCTCAGTTAGTACCTCCCACTGCTTAGTAGGAAGATTTTAGCACTCATTAAAAGGTTACAGCATCCACAATCAAAAAGCTATTGCCCTTCTATTTTTGGAGACATATAGCTAGAAAAATTGAAATTTAATTCTCTAAACTATCTGTTCCAGCAGTCCAGGTTCCTCCTGATAGATGAAAATAATTTTATCAGTACTAATTTTATTCATATTTTCATTCATAAGTCACTTCACGAGTATACCAAAAGTACAACACCCTTGTTTAAATTCTCCCTGATGCCAGGCCATTAAGGAAAGGAATAATTAAGTTGTGTCTTCCATAATCCTACTGGCTTAATTCATATTATTAAGAGGGATGACTTTTTAATAATCCAGGATTGAATTTGAATCACAAATGAAAAATCAAATTTTTTAATAATAAAACTGATTGTCATAGACTTAAAATTTCTCTCAATTTGATGGTAAGGTGAAAATAATCAATAAGTCTTCAACAAACAAAGAATGAATGTCAGTTAACTAGCATGGACTGTTTCTCTACTTTTTCCAACAAAAAAAAAAAAAAATCAATTTTTATAAATCCAATGGGAAGAAAAAAAAGTATTCAAAAGGGAAAAATAAAGAATGATATAAAAAACATTTAACTTTATTTTAAAGTTGTCTCCTATAATTAACATGTATAAATAAAAAACAATTTTACTTAACCAGGAAATGTTGATTTCACTTGCTTTATTAATTGCAATGTGTAAAATTCTTCTAATAACAAGTATAAATTTATTACAAAGATCATTTAAAATTTTGAAGTTATGATACGATGTCACCCAGTAATATAAAAATTAAGACAAAAACAACTAATATAAGTTCTTTAATTTATTGATATTTACATTTAAAAAATACAATTTTCTTTCCTCTTCCTCTTTTTTGCAATATGTACAAATTTACAACTTATTTTACATTAAATTATTTTCTCTTATAGTGATTACAAATTTTCAACTCAATCACTTTCACCAGAATTGTTGCCATTGGCTGTTATACTATCTTCTTTTAAGTTTACAATTATAATACAGTTTTTTCCTTCTTTTACTCTTTCCCATCGACCTAGTCGGTGTTCTTGGCCTACACCTAATATAAGGTACTTATAATCTGTACTAAAAACCATAGAGTTTACAAACCCATTGACAGTAAATTTACAAAGTTCTTCTACACTCCTATAATTATCTGAGCAAGTCCATAGCCGCACAAATCCATCATTTGAACCAGAAGCAAATAATTCCGAATTTGAAACACAGGCAATGCTTGAAATCCAAAATGCTTCATGTGTACGACTGTCAACTCCATGAGCATTTCTAAAAACAGTCAAGGGCTTTTTCTTTAAAGTGCCCCATAAACTGATTGCTCCGTTGTCATCACATGATACAAAATGATTATCATCAAGTCTTTTGACAGAATCAATGCTCCTAGAACTCCCATTATAAACAAGTTGAGTTTCCTCTTCTATTTTCCAAACTCTACAGGTATTATCTGTTCCACCAGATGTCACAGCTTTTCCTTTACAAAGAACATCTATAGAAGTGATAGGATCATGGTGCCCAAACAATGTTTCAATGTAAGCTTTTTCAGGCATACTCCAGACTTTAACGGTTTTATCTCTTGAACAACTGTACAAATTGAGAGAAATCTTGCAAAATGATAAACCAGTAACAGCAGCACGATGTCCTTTAAATGCACAAAGATGTTCTAAATTTGAAGGGTCCCAAATTTGTATAAGAGGATTCTCATCTGAGGATGCTAAAAATTTATTGTCATATGAAACAGCCAGAGCCAATATTGTGGAAGAATGTAAGTTTTCATTAGTTTTGTCTTTATGTCTCGCAGGAATGGTTTTTAATTTGTTACCATTTATAGACCACTTAACAATAGTTCCATCTTTAGAACCTGAAAATATGAACTCAGAATCACTAGAGATTGCAACACATGTAACAGATAACTTATGTTCCTTACACTTAAGAACCTTCAGACTGTCATTGTTAATAGTTTTTTTAATTTCACTAGAAACTTTTCTCTTTAATTTTCCTGCCTGACTCAGTACATCTTCCTTCAATCGCCCCAAAATAGCTTCACTACCAACTTCTTCATTGTCTAACTTTTTCTTCTCCTCTTCTTCAATTTCCTGTAGATATTGCTTTGCAAGCTTAAGTTTCTTCTCCTGTGCTGTTAGTCTTTCATCTTCATCAGAAGATTCTTTTCCTTTGTTAGTGAAATCAATTTCTTCATCATCACTAGGGA
Organism: Riptortus pedestris; assembly: GCA_019009955.1. Taxonomy (NCBI): domain Eukaryota; kingdom Metazoa; phylum Arthropoda; class Insecta; order Hemiptera; family Alydidae; genus Riptortus; species Riptortus pedestris. The sequence continues at coordinate 123,214,340 of CM032232.1, forward strand.
TTTCTTCATCATCATCAACTTTTGTAACTGGTTTGGGAGTGACTTTCTTAGCTACTTTTGAATGGTGGACCTTTATCTTTCCACTTTTTCGTTTTTGTGGCCTGGTACCTTTCTCTCTGATGAAAAATGAAGACATGTTACATGTAGTTAAGCACTCTCATTCGGGGAAGTAGAATCGTAAACACTAAACCACGTGCAGAAGGTAAATACTATTGTAACCTGGTTTGCGACAACCTCTCGCTAAAGGTACTGCCTATGCCCAAAGAATCCACATTCCAAGGAGGTACACTATATCTTGTAGAGCCTATTTAGAATTTTATTTAACAGACATGTTTTGAAATAAGTATTGATTCATCCAAAATTTCTTTAATATTTAAAATATGTACTTAAAATTAATGGTTATATTAGACTTGATGCCTGATCTGTTTGGTAGGATCATTCAGAGGCTGCATTAGGTTCCTACTGGCATCATTAAAGGGGCCATTCAGTGGAAATTTTCTGAAAGGATAATTTTAAGAAGTAATGACAAATTTACAGATATTTTGAACTATGGGAAGTGGTGTCTGTGTTTCATGAAATTCTGATTTAAGCTCTACTAGATATTCTAAAATTGAATGATTTGTCTTCTAGGAATGTAGCTTCATTGGTTTAAGCAAAATGTTTTAGCTGAGGTTTTTAGAGACTGTCAGCATTAAAGATGGGTTTAGTTACAAACCTAAATGTTCTTTAGCACGTATATCATATCAGTTATTGAGGGTGAATTCAAGATCAAATTTTTTAAAACATTCTTCGAATTCCACTTTCTCACCAAGGGAATGATAATACATAATTTAGTTAAATACACTTGTCTGTCAAAGCTGTTATAACCACAATTTATGTTTCCTTATTACCATGTGACATTTAAATGTTTGGTGATAAATTCCGTATTTTCCTGTGGTGCAAGTTCCTTATTTGCCAAAATCAGACTATGGACAAATAGGGATTTCACAATAGTGTGAAGAAATCATCACAGAAAACGTTACTGCATCTACCTTGCTGGTCAATGTGTGAAAGATTTGTTTATATAGAAGTGATTTGTGTAGTAATTTTAAACATGGGCTGCTAAAATTGCACCTAGCAAGGTTTAAGTTCTTTATTAACACCAACTTCGTGCTACTACGGCTAATTGAGGTGGGTTTTCTACAGGTTGCTAGCTTTTTCTATCCAAGGTGGGATTAAATCTTTTAATCAAGGAGTTTGTCACTAAATAAATTCCCATTACCCAGGCGAGAATCTAGCTCGCCTCTCTAGGTTTACCATGTGAGATTGAGGTCAACACTTTAACACAGGTAGTTTAACCTGAGCCCCAGGTAAATGGGACTGGGTTTGGAAGTACTTTACAGACTCAGTCCGTGTTTTTTTTTAAATACTTCTTCATACATTTTCTTTTTTCCTGTTGTCTAGCGCTAGGGATAGAGGAATCTAATGTCTTCATTTGGCATTGAGCTAGATCATCACCATTTGGTGTCTCGCTACCAACTAATGGGACATTTGTTATTGAAGTCTGACTTGTCGATAATGCACTGAGACAAACTGCTCTTCTTCCTCACATGAAGTGTCCACCATACTCATGGCATAAACATCTCTTTATTCTGTAGTTTCCTTTGTTCTAGATGAATCCTTACAAAACCTTCACTTTAACATAAGTTAAATCCCTCCATCTTTCCAGTTACCATTTCTATTGATTAAAAACTATCTAACCAAATCAAAATCATCCAACTCACCTCGAGTAGGAATTACATTTACTTTGCATTGCTCCATCTAACTCCAGTGTTTTGTTTGCACACAGTTCCAACATTCTCTGCACATCCCATATATCTATATACTGTTATAATCCTTTTATTTTAAATAAAAATCCTTTTATTTTTATTTGAGGGAGTGAAGAACATCTTATTTTATTTGTTGTCAGTCTTCTCAGTATTGAAAACACTGGAAGAGACACATTTATTTAACCACTTGCTACTTTTTGGGACCATAACAAGACATATAGTTCATCAGGGACAATATTTAATGAAAAATCAAGTTGCCTCACAGCAGTCAAAAGCTATATTGTTTTTGAGATGATGTCCATTAATCAGGGTCGATTTGTCAGAAAATCTGATTTTTATGGTTCAGGGAACCATTTTAGAAGTTGTAACAAATCACTCACTATGCACTCGCCAGTATGGTAAGACTTGAGCAATATTAAAGTTATAGTTTTCACTGTAATACTAGATAAGAGGTCAATAATTAATCAGTCTAGTCAGGAATCTCAAGTACTTTCTGATTTTATTGAGCCAGAATGAAGAGAAACCCCTCCATTCACTGTGACCCTTTTCTCTAATGTAACTCTAATATTATCCCCATTCCATTGTTTATTAAGATATAGTAAAATATCTCGTGTCAAGCTTTCTTTAGACAGTGTAATAAATAAGGGAAACATAGAGAATACGTAAGGTTACATTGCTTGTTTTTCATTCAATTGAGAAATCTATTTAGTACACCCAGGACCAGCACAAAGGGCCTCTTCCATTATTTGATTCAGCAACATAAGGAAAGAATAATTTCAGCTGGGCTGAAAGTACAAAACAGCTAATTAAAGAATTTGTAGGTTGAAAAAGCTGTGTGCAATGTTTAGAATTCTCAGACTCAGCCATTGCCTTTTCAACAATGTAAGAATTCGGCCGTAGACTAAAACACGTATATAATATTCATAAAGATTAAATCTCTAAGTTTTGAAGTACAGTGGAGCGTCGATTATCGGAACGTTCGATTATCCGAACCAGTTTTTTTTTTTAATGTGTAATTTTAATTAAACTGATCATTTAATTTACTTATTGGTATGTTATAATTATTGTTACTTTGAATAAAATTAAACTAAAATGAAATTATTTTTCTCAGAACGTCTATAACGGAAGCCATCATTAATTCTCATTCTCTCAGAAACTGATTTGTTACATATTTGTATCTGGTTCAATGTGTGTTCAATGAAATTAGACATTGAATACGCATTGGTTTAATTAGAACTGTATACACTACCTAATTTGTTCACTGCATTAGATTCTGTGAAACCCTTCCCATTAATATAACTGGTTGTGGATAGCTTACTTTCAGTTTCAAAGCGTTCTTTTTGAGGTGTACACTGTATTTGTATTGTACATGTAGCTCAATTAGACAACTTATACATATGTATTTCATAACACTCGTTTCTTCACTATGCTCATTCATACTATGTTTAAATAAATAAACAAACTTGTTTTTTTTTTACGAAGTTATTTTAGATCTCCCTTTTCCTTATTATTTATAAGAAAATAAAGAACAATTTTGATTATCCGAACCACCTCTGACAACATTAGTTCGGATAATCGACGTTCTACTGTATATTCAACTTTATTATGGGTACCAGCTCATTTCGATTAGGCCGCACACTGGAGCGATCCTTCAGTAATGTTGGACATTGGGGGAAAAAATAAAAGTTTTAATTTGGGATTTTGATTGTATTGTTAGTACCACATAAACCCTTTTCAATTGAGCAGATTGATTTTTAGCCATATTATTGCAATGGTTTTTACATAATGCCTGGTTATAATTGCTATGTTAAAAAAAGCCTTGGCTTATTAAATTCGTCGTGAACTCTTATTTCATTTTATAAATTATTGTTGCTTCCAGTACACATTAAGGGTATTATAACAAATCAAAAACTGGCACAAAAGGTTTTTAAAATTCCTCTAATTTATTTTTTTTTTACATCGAGCTGAAAATAATTTTATTTAATTGAATTCGCAAATCGCTTGTATTTGCTTGAAAAAATACCACTTGGCATGCTTTTAGGAGTATATTGTCTTATTTACAACGTTATCAGATCTTGCCTATTCATTAAATATTTTACTTTTAGTGTTAACACTTTCGGTGCAGAAGACGTATTGTGGATTTGTATGGATGGTATTACATGCCAGTAACAGTTCACAAACTGTTAATAGATGGCCCGGAAATAATCAAACACGCTATTGTACCATTTGATATGCAGTCAGAAGATGCTCAGGAGGCTAACCATAAATACTTCTGCGCATACAGAGAATCTTTTTCAAGAAAATCTTCAAGGACGGCTTCCAACAGAGATATCCTTAATAATTTGTTAATTAATTCAGACCCTTTAATATCACATTTAAGGCCAACGCTTAACAACGATAGCGATCGCTTAGAAACAATATCTTCGGAAGTAAAAGAACTTCTAGTTGAAAAATAAAAAACATTATAAATTTTAGAAATGTTAGATATTCTAAATTGAATACATAGAATTTTTTTTTTAATTTTTATTCTAGATGTATTTTTGTTTACAATTTTAGTATTGCGTTTGTGAACTTCAATTTATTAAAAAAATAAAAATTTATAAAACATATGTTGATATTATGTGTCAACAAATCACAATTCTCTACTTCGTAAGCGATACATAATCTGTATATACACATTTAAAATTCATCCTACCGTTATATCGCATCTGGCAAAATTGCTTAAAAAATTGCTGATCAGGTAGTTTAATAGAGTATTCGATGTGCTTTAAAATGACACCAGAATCAATATTCTAGGACCAGTAGAAACGGAGATATTAATGAATGTCTGGCTTACCCTACCACTCGCTCCAGTGTGGGCCGGTCCCGTTTCGCTTGCAAAAGCTGTAATAAAAATAACTAAACTCGATACTTTCACATCCTTGCAGCACCCATTATCTAGCATAGATAGCATGTATTTTTCATTCTTCCTGGCTTTAAAAAAGCTAGTGAAGATTCTTGTAGTGAAAAGTTACGGCATCCTTGGACTTTGAAAAACCAATAAGTAGAACAAGCTTTTCTTGATTTGGGGCAATGAAAATCAGGCTAAACATTTTTCTGTTTCTGTCTTCTGCGAAATATTCTGTTATACAAATTAAAACAATTTTCACATTATTCGACTGTAGATTAAAAAAAAGTATTTAAAATTTGATTTAACTAGGTATTTATATTTTTAAGAACAATATTAGTCATCATTGAGTGATTGAAACTGAAATTTTACTTTATTTAAAATGGAGTACTTCAGTCATTATTATTAAAGTTGAATATTCAATTACAAGGGTCTAAAAACTTCTTGAAACAGATTTAAAATTACCTTCTTAACAGCCAAATTTTGTCATAACAAATAAAATACAAAGTAATTTCCAGGCAAAAAGTTTGTGCCTGGAAATTACTTGCTCATTGATTGTAACTGAAATTTTACTTTATTAAAAACAAAATCTTTGATTATTATTGGAGGGAAATATTCAATTACAAAGGTCCAACGACTTTATAAAACAGATACTGCATTCATTGAAGCCAAAATTGGCCAAAACACGTCAAATAGCAAGTAATATCCAGGCAAAAAGTAAAACAATAATGAATAACTGAAATTTATAAAAGACACAGCCAGGTATAAAAATTCATTTTTTACCAGTAACAAAGATTTGAAATGCGTACAATAAAATCTTAAAAACATATTTCATAAATATATTATATGCATATTTAATATTTGTCATTTTTTAAAATTTAAATACCAAATAATCTTTGTAAATAAGAGAATACTAATAAAAAATAAATATTACAAAATAGTTCATTTATTGTGCACTTTCCTTACACAAGTATATATAAATATATTTAAAATCTAACAGTTAAATAATCTTATGTGATAAAACTAAGCAAAGAAAGATATATTTAATAAATAACTCATTGACAATAGGAATGAAAGAGCAAGTAAAACAGTAATGCTATAATTAAACAAATGAGATTATTGCTTTTATTGCTACTATGAGCTTATTTGCAGATTTTAGTCTACAAATATATTTTAACTCCTTCACCTAATAAATTAATCCCTCCATCCTTTATATTTATTTTTAAATTAAATTAATTTGAAATGAAGCATCAGTCAAAAGCTTAATAAGACTAGAATGTTAAGGCAGGGGGAAGAACAAATAATTATTTCTTAAAATAAATTAAAACAAATTAACAAAAGTACAAACGAAAACCAATAAGTAACCGCACTTATAATTAATTATACCAGTAATAATCCCAATGTTTTTAGGCTGTACTAATACATATTTCGTAATTATTCCTACGGTACAGATTTAAATTATACTAATTCTATTTAATAAGCTGCATCACTCATCAACCAAGTGTGACATTATGTATCAAGAAGCCAAAATACAAAAGTGACAAATAAAAATATGAAACAAAAAGAATATATTCCGCCCTATCAATTTGGAATGCAGTTTCCACCTAACCACCCTTCCTCCAGCAAAGACAAATGCTGTCTTATGAGCTCAACAAAGAATACATCATAATGTAATTTCATATCTACAATCATTTACAGTTATGGCACTCCCCAGACCTTTTAAGATAATCCAAAAAAACAAAAGAACAATTTAATTAATTAATTGTTAATTTTATAACTAAATAACTCATTTTCAAAGCCTATTTTATAAAAAAAAACTATCTGTTAGATCAAAGACGACCTTCACTGGGATGTATTAATACAGTCTAATCTTAAATATAACCAAAAATAAAAATGTCATTAATAAATAATTCTTTTGTACACATTCCTTACACATTTACTTCTCTATTTCAGATAAACAAAATGAAAAGAATGTATACAAAAAAAAGAATAAAATAATTAAAACATATAACCTTACACATATATTAAAATAAGTAATGTGTTATACAGCCCCTTGAAGTAAACAAACTCAAATCATATAAGATTTTTTAATTAATCAGTAGAATCAATAACTTCTGATAGCAATAAATGAACAGTCTTTGTTAAACTGAACAAATTTAAAAATATCAAATTTTTATTAATAACATACTTAATTCTAAAAGCAACGACATAGATAATTTTAATTAATACAAAATTCACAATTAAAATTTCAAAATGAATAAGATAATTACAAAAACTTACATTTTCTTGATATTTGTTCATCCAAGAAACTATATCATATTAATTACCCAAAATATAACCAGACTCATTAAATTGGCACTCGCAATTCATTCGCATGAATTATTTAATCATCAGCTAAATGGAGAGGCTTTCTAGGGCGGACTCCATCAGTAGGTGCAGAAGCATCTTCTTCAGTTGAGTCAGCTGTTGTGGGTTCAGCAACTTTTACTTCCGAGGTACTACCTACAACGTTAATTTTGTTTTCTTCGCTTTTACTTGTTTCACCAACTCCATTATTTACTACAGTCTCCCCTTCTCTTTTATTTTCTCCATCAGTGCTCTTGTCATCATCATCAGTAATCTGGGATCGACTTTCACCACTGCCATCAATTGACTTCCGATCTAAAAAATAAAGAAAATCAGTGTACATATCTCTGTTATTAAGAGATTGACCATAAATTGTGTATAACCAATCTTGTCTCCAATCTAATTTATAATAAATATTTTGTACATTTTCTAAATGTAGAAACAAAAGACTTTCTGTCAGTCTTTTAGATTTCAATCAACCTTCCTATTTACACTGAGCTAGGAACTTTCTACCTGAACTCAACCCTAATAGTATTACTGTGAGCAATTTATAGTTTCCTCAGAATCAAAATTAACAGGGTGGTTTAAAAATGTTAAAGGAACATGATTTAAACTGTCTCTTGTTCTTTAAGTTTTTATCCTTTTCATCGATCAGATCCAGGAGTTTTCAATTTCAACTCACTCCTAAAAGAGTAGAAGTCGTAACACTAGATTGTCTTACCTTCTGAAGGGGCTCGTTCACGATTGAGTTGAATAGATGGCCTTGGTCTCACTTTATGTGCAGGGTTCGGAAAACCGCAGTATGCACACCGGAATGCTGAAAACAGAAGCTTATTTAAACATCTAGACTGTAAATGAAAGAATAATCAAAGCAAACAAATTCTAGAGTTATCTAAGAAAATCACTAAAGGTCTTAAGCAGGCAGTTAATTACTTCTGCCAATAGAAACTAACCATCCACACTAAGATCCTGAAAAATATGATTTATAAATAAATACAATTCCTTTCAGAATATTAATCAAATATGATATAAATCCATCTGTCAAAATTAAGAATAATTGGACTTAGAATTTTGCACGTTCAACTTAAAATGATGCCAGAAGTTGAGATCAGTGTTCTTATATCCAATCTTATTGCGAAAAGATCTTTTCTTAACTTGAATCTGAAGGATAATGATTAATAAATTCATTTTAAAAGTAAATAAATAAACACTATAAAGCATACCCAGATACTCGAACTCTTCTTTGAGAGCCATTCCGTTGTGTGAAGCGCAATTCCGGCAAATAAGAGCATACCTGTTGCTCGGACCATCTCCTACAAGTGATTCGATTACCTTGTCTAAGAAGTTTCTCTCTCGGGGAATTATGGGCCTGACTAGCCTCCCTAAAAAGTAAAGGTAATTATCAATTAGTGAATAATGGCTAGCACAATAATATAATTCAGTAACTAACAATGCACTCACAATAGGGAATTAAGATGCTTATATTTACTTATGAAAATAAATAAAACTCAAGAATAGAAAATACAACTTTTCAATCTAAAATTTTAAATCTAAAGATACACAGTGAAATCAATTTAAACAATGTTCAAGCCACTGAGATGTTTAGCACAAAAATATTTTTTTGATATAATTCTTTAGCGATCAGAGTATAAGTACTACAACCTCGAGACTCCGAGAGTACACAAGACCAGGGAGGTAGTTTAGAAGTTGCTGGAATTAACAAGCATTGGTCAATCTCCTGAATGAAATTGTTTCCAAGAACTAGTGATCAAGAGGTTAAAACTACATTACAAAAGCTTAGACACAATACTAAATTCACAGACTGAAGAATGGCATTACTGGATTTTCAGTATTAAAAAAGGTAAAACAACATTTTATAATAAATAAATGGTATGTACTTTCAAGAATATACTATACATGATAAAATAAGGAATTAAATGTTACTGCAAGTTGAATACAATCACTCCCCCTTGCTCATACACAAAACTGGAAGATAGTTTTTATTATTGTATTATAAAGGAACCAATCAAATAACTTGCATGTGGATGCTGCAGACATGTGTCTCACATTCATTATGAGCTGTAGTTGTTGTCAGTTCCAACTGTTATGAACCTGCAAGTCCTTAAATCAGTTGCCATATCACACTACCTATACATACCCCTTTTAGCAGATTTCCCTTAAGGGAAATCAGCTATTGAGGTCGTACTCATGACGCGAGTTTCGAAAAATTTCTTCAAATGTCCATCGATCCTAGTCTGGAGATGACGAAAATGAGGTCCGTTCAAAATTATATATATATATCTATATATATTTGTCTGTTAACGCTCTAGCGGTCGCAATTTTTGTTTGATCGTTACCAAACTCGGAATTTAATCGTTTTATGTAAAAAGGAAGATCAAGTTCGTTAATGGCTGAAATCGGACCAGTGGGAGGGGGGGTTTAGAGGGGGGATTTTCGGAAAATTCGAAATATCTCTGTTATTATGAGTCGGATCGAAAAATTGTGTAGAATCAATCTTATTGCAAATTAAATTTACTATAAATATTGTTCTATACATTTATTCTGTATCTTGAATATTAACCGAGATATTTGCATTTGTATTCTGCGTGTGGTCACCAGTAGGCTATGTTCGGACTTTCCGCCGAGAGCTCTGGCGGGCGTTTCCTTAACTATTCGTCCCTCGTGAATAGGTTTAGAGGTTAGGTTAACTGTTTTTTGGGGCTAGAAACTACTGGGTTATTACGCCCTAAATAATGTTTTAGGTTTAGAGGTTTCTTACTACTACAGTTGTTATTAGGCAGATTTCTCTATTGTAAAACTTCACGTGGGAAATCTGCTTAGTTTACGCAGCCCCTGCGTGACAGACTTTTGTTTTCCTTTCCCCATTGTTTCATCTTGTGCAAGCTATTATGGTCCATTTTTTGACCCAATAACAAAACCCATTATAATCTTACAGCTTGAATTCCAGCTTACTACAATCAGTATTGCTTGAATTCAGTATTTCATCCCCCAACTCGCAACTGACATTTTCAAGAGGTCATGGTTTACAGCAGCTCACGATGATATTGCATATGAAAGTCTAATTCAAGTAGCTCAAGCTGGATATCAAACATAATCAAAGGCTGTTCTTCCCATAGCAAAGGCGACATCAACAACATTTTATACACCTCTAGCAACTTTCTAATTTGGTTCTTATCTCCATCATAGCTGTTATTTAATGGCTACAAAAATCTTCCTTAAATGTCTTCTCTTTCACTCCTACTGGGTCAATCTCTTTTCATTGGTAAGTGTCCAGGATAGCAGATAATAACTTGTTTTTAACACCATTTTATAATGGCAACCCACTTTCCAGACAAAGGCATTTGATAGCTGTGGACATTCCTCGTTTAAATAATTAGGAAAAAATGAATGATAGGAGCTGCCCCTTTCTCTCTAATTAGATTTCATTTACATTATTGAATAATGGATCTTATTCCTTGACTCAAGGCTCAAGAATCATATTTTCATTTTCATTATAGTCTGATGAGAGCAACAAGTTACAAGAAAACATCTGCTCTTATGTGGTTTAGTAAATAAGTTACAATTTCAATTTCATTCTCTTAATCTGTTTGAAGTCTATTAACACTGTAAATTATAAAACTTTACTAAGATGTTTTAAAATTGAAAACATTTTAATATCAATGAGTGATCATTCATTTTTGCTGTAATAAATGTACCAAATAATCGATTTCAGAATGGTATTCTTTCATATTGATATGAGAAATGACACAGGGTCAAAAAAGCACATTCAAAACTTTGGCAAAAAAAAAGTTTTAAAAGCAGTCAACATGCCATAAACAATGAAACAACAATACAAACAATTACCATGTCTCATTTCAATCAACTTCAGTAAATATATGAGAAAAGGTTAAATAAATTAGAGTTTAATTATATTTTGTAACTCCCAAAAATCCTCATACTTCCATAATACTGAACATATATATTCTAACAAGGACTGTCCACTCTATAACAAACATAATAAGTAACGTGCAGGTGATTTAGAGATGCTGAATACAGTTATTAGTTATAAAATAATAAAAAAGTAAAGCTTCGAACTTGCTGATGATGCAAGGATTTTTCTTCTTGAGAAAACTCATTTTCAATTGTCTTCGAAATGAAAGAGGGCGCATTTCCAATAATTTCTGTTTATAGTTTAAGAGTTCAGAAACATGAGCATTCCAAAATGATGAGCCCAGGCCTAAAGAATGAGTAATAAATGAAAAACTCACGAAATGAAAATATATTACACTTCTTCACAGAACTGACAGTTAACACGAAAGAACTTGCATTGGGAGAAATATAGGCGTCAGGTCGTTTGTTAATGATTTGTATAAGTAAGGGTTTCATTTTTAATATCTCTGGATTATTTATTTAAGTTGTCAACAAAAGCAGTGTATGTTTAAGTTCTTGTCTGCATCCAAGTTCTTATGTTTTTTTTCCAGTGAAATATTAAGCATTCCATTCAAGAATTTAATTAAAAAATGAATAAAAATGAGTTTCCAAAAAAAAAAATGATATTTTAAATGGTGTCATGGCAATCGAGTTGCTTTTTGTTTCTAACATTGACCATCCTAGTTTATGACGTTCTAAAAATGTGGAAAAAAATTAATGTTTATCTACATTTCTGCTGTACTTAGTACTAATATATTTAAATATTCTAGTGTAATGTTCTACTGTTTACTTAATTTTAAATGATTTATGTCTTACTTCATCCTTCAAAACTTTTATATTTCTGTTACTTAATTAAAGATTAGTGATATTCCTTAAAAATTTATATGCAGACACAAAAAGAATAGCATTATTAATTAATAAACTTTTAAGCTTGGATTGAACTCTTATGTCCCCCAATGACATGTTTTTACTTCCCTTTGTAGGGTATAACATTTTACATAAATTAAAAAACGATATTTTAATTTATCATAAATAATGTTTACTATATTTTATGTTTCGACCTTCTGAAGCATAATAATAATGTAGTGTTGTGTTTACATAACTTTTGGAAGTGAAGGAAAGTCACATGCACAAGTTCTTAGATCTGGCTTTCCCTAGCAAGTTTAACAGGGTTAAGACTGGGAAAGAGAGGGTACAGTAATATGGCAATAGATTTCTTAAATATTTTCTAGGGATTTTGAGTCAAATAATATGTTCTAAGTGTCTTAACATTTTTTTAATTTGTATATTAAATGGAAAACTTATTTCTTTGAAAATAACATACTTCTACTCTCCCTTTATTTCAAGTTAAACAGTCGAACTATAAAATAAAATAGACCATATAAAAAGGTATACTCTTCCAAAAAAAACAAAAAAACAGCTTTACTTATCAGGAAAACCTAACCAAATCTTTTTGAATAAAATTGTATTCTTAACCCTTTCCACTCCAATGTCGAGTGTCACTCGACACTGATTTTGTTCCACTAGCTCCACTGTCGAGTGATACTCGACATGGTGTAATACCTCTTTTTGCGGAAAATTTTAAAACAGGAGGGATTTTTGTTACTGAAATGTTTGAGTCACGAATGAATGAAACATATTCTAGAATCGTAAGATACTATAATTCAATTAAAGCCTTGGAGTGGAAAGGGTTAAGTACTATTAAATGAGGACAACTATAAAACTTAGATTTGTATTAGATAAGATTTGTATCAATAACCATGCTCTAAATTTATTTGGTTAATTTTTTTCGTTGATAACTTAACCAAAGAAGGAATCAATTTTTTCATCCAGATCACATTAAGCAGCATATTTTGAAGTATTTAGGTTTGTGCAGTGGTGTACTCTTAAACATAGTAAAGACATATTGAATTATATGAAGGCTTAAATATTCAAAAGGAAATCATGTTTTCAGCTTTCACTTCCCTTAAAGCTGTAAAGTGACTCTTGCTCAAAGAATACCTAGTTTCTATGAAAGTCCTAATTACTGTGAATCAACTAACTAATGATCTTCATAATATTTCATAGTTAGGATAACTATACTGAGCCAAGTAAAGTGTTTTAATGTTTGATACATGATTCTTACGTTGTGGGGATGGCTGCCTCTGAGTAACCATAGGGCCTGGATACTTTGGAGAGGTCTGCATCTCGACTCTCCCGCTGGCTCCAGTAGGCCCTGGAGGAGCGGGAAGTGCAAGTGTTGGTGGGCCAGGGCCTTTCGATGTTTGTGGTGGCGGGACTGGTCTCCTCGTTTCCTTTTGAGGGGACAAAGGAGTGGGAGACAGCACAGGCCTTGCTGTGGATTCCTAAACAGATATTATTATTTTACTTTGAGAAAATAGCTACATTACTAAACATTATCGAGAATTCCCTATTTCAATGAATGAACCATAAATATTAAAAAAAAAAATGAATAATGTTGCTAATATATAATGCAAGTGATAATTTACACTAGGGATAATAAAATGTCTTCATTACAAAATACCCCTTCAAACGGCTCTCATTACTGATTTTGATAAACACCAGGATGCAGTACTGAAGCATTTTCCTCATATGATTAATTGACAATAGTCTTGCTTTATCTCTTGAGATGATACATGACTTCATATTTTATTTTTAGCCTTTTACATTGATCAAATTAAGCTTTCTTTCCTATTCCTGTGATTAACACACAACAACATTTAACAATGAAATACACATCCTTCACAGCATTTAGTATCTCACTGATACCATGTCCCATAATATAAAGTCAGAAAATATTTGACAGTTGTGCGCATTAAGAAACTAGAGATTAAAAAGGAAGAAAAAAAAAAATTGTCCATATTCTTGTGCTTGGTTTATTTTAAATTAATTTTCATAAAATAATGAAGTTATTTGTACATGCACTACCTGAACCATTTTGGCAGTATTTTGTCGCCAAGTGCAAACATTAAAACATCTACAACTAAAAGAATGAACTGAACCTTTCATGTTTCTAAAGTAACAAAGTATGTTATTTCAATGAAAATAAATAATTTTGTATGAACAAAATTCATCAGTCAGTGAAGTGTAGAATTTTAAGAAAATAAGCTATTGCTCATTTTTAATAAACAAAAATTCTAATTCCAATTTTTGAATACACAATTGTCCTTCTGAGAGCTCAATTTAGATATTCTATCCTGACATTGAAATCTGAACTAGAGGATCAAATTTCACCCAAACTAGAGGATCCAATTTCATTCGAACTAGAGGATTATTTAACACAGCTTGCTTGCGCCTTATTTACTATCTTTGAGGAAATCCTGTTTATGAAGTTATATTTTCAGAACATATAAATGAAAGCATCTTATATTAAGAAGATTTGAATACACAAATAAATATATTACTTTGAGAGAGGAATATTTTCCAAAGTTTTTAATAGTTAAGTCATTAAAGAAGGGTCTAAATTTGTCAGAATGATTGTCTAAACTGTGATATTATTATATCCTAAATGATCAACCAACATATGCAAATCACAAGAATACTAAAATTAAATTCATTTTTAAAAAAATATATTCATATACAGGTAGTTGTGCTATGGAAAAGAAGATAATGAAGAGATGAAAAACTCGGTAAAATGTTTATATTAAAATTCCACAAAGTTGAATTAATGTTTACCAATTCCACTAAAATGAGAAGCATTTAATTTACATTGAATTTTAAAAAATATTATAGATAAGTCAAAAATATTTTTGGCTTGGTTAAACAAAAGTATACGAACATCAAGTTGATTATAATTAATTTCCTTACACAACAAACTTAAATAATACATTAGATGCCAAATATTTCAATCAACTCCAAAATAATAAATTTTCTAAAATTTTATTTCTATCAGTTCAACAATTGTATTAAAACAAATTTATTGGTTTGATCTGTAAATATATAACATGCAATTATAATTTATTTAACATGCTTCATTATTAGTCTTAATTATTAAAGAGTGGCATGCTTCATAAGTAGGTATGATTAAATAAAAAGTTAGTGCTTCATAATAAATAATGACGACTTGCCTACAATGAGAAATATCTACCTAATCATTATTTTTTAACAGATTATTGTGACAACATATCAAGTATGTATTTTACACTTAAAGCAATTTGGATAGCATTAAACGGGAGACCAGGAAGCACATTGACTTTGAAATCAAATGTTGAAGTGGAATTGGTAAACATGTATTCAATCTTCAACCGTGACTAAAGACTAATACAGCATTCAGAATAAATAAATAAATTTATAAAACTTTCTGACAGCACAACAGCAAATAGCTCAGAAGGCACCACAGTATCATCAAACAATGAGAAAGACCATTTCAGATACAGTGGTTTTGCTGATCATCTGTCTTCTCAACTGCACTGAATTACTAACACAAGTGTGTCTTTCAAATTTATTTATCTACTTGTTCATTCAAAAAACACATGCATAGTACTGTTGATTCTGTTATTTTGTTAGTTAAGAAAACTAACAATAATTCATCTAATACTAATTTATTGTAGAAATATAATAACCAACACAAAAGAAAACATGTAAAACAAATTCAACTACTAAAGACTAATAGTAGCACAAAAAAGTGAATATTGGGCAATAAAATTATCTGAATTAGATAAACAAAAGTTAGAATGGTTAAATGATATTATTGAACAAGCTTGCAACACGAAACAGATTTAATCCTAGAATCAAATGAACAGACATAGAGGCGTGTGTGTATAAATAGATCTTTGTCACACAACTGATCTCACTAAACAAACATTTACTTGGATTGAACATTAAAACATTCACGGAGTTTGGTCAAAACTCAATTTGAATTGGGAATTGGTCAGCAATTCCCTCAAAATCGGGAAAGGGATCACAGAACTTTATTTTTTCAGACCAACTCTCCAGTTAATAAAGAACATTTTGTGTGGAGATGGTTGACCTTATCCTTCCTTTGATATGTTTTAACTCTTGTGGGTGCAATTTTTGTTTGAACGTTGAAAGATATCATGTAAACCGAAGGGTTATTGTTTAAATGATCAAAATCAGACCAGGAGGCATGAGAGTGGAGGGGGGGGGGATTAGAGAAAGGTTAAAAATGGATTAGAGAAAGGGTAAAAGGAACAATGTTAAAAAGATTAAAAAGTGATAGTTAACCCTAATAATGTTGATAGTGAAATATCCTACAATTGCTACTCACTACATTTTTCTCCACCAGTGACTATTGACATACTTATTTACATTTTTGTGTTTTCAGGTGTGTGCTGTCATGAAAAAACATCACTGATGAAGAAAATCAATACTATGGGTTTTATGGTGAAATTGATATCACGTGTGTTCTTAAGAAGAACAGAACATGATGATTACGAAATCAAATGGAAAGAATGAACCCAGAAGACTGTTTAAATGAGTTATGCATGGTATTCATGAAGTTAGATGTAATAATATCCGAATATGTTATTAATAAGTTAACAAAACAATGTTTAGAAAGGAAGTTTATTGGTCGCTGCTAAATAAACTTTCATCCCTTTCGGGATCCTCAAAACTCTTTACCTCACAACTGTTCATAAGACTCGAGAATAACAGAATTAAAAAAAATGCATTATAGTGTTGTTTACATCTGTTGGAGAATGATTAGGAACTGGTGACAAGGTAGCTTGTTTTGGCGAACCATTTAAGGCATCCAACTAAAAAAATTATACAATTATTTATAAATAAGCGGCAACAAAAATAAATGGCTCAGTAGAGTGTCAAGTCTTCTGTTACAAATTATATTTTTGTAAAAGTCCCAGCTTAGCACACATTTTTAGGCAATTAAAAAATAAAAAACGATAAATCAAGGAATAAGTGTATTCTGAAAACCATCTAGTGAAGATTTGATTCATTGTCATAGAAAACATTCTAATAGACCACTCTCACAACCTATTCAGCTGTAAAAAGACAGATTAAGGGTAACAACATTATATTCTTGGACAAAGGGAAGAGAATAACAGCAAAATTTCACTCAATTTTAGTACATAAAGATGAAGTCGAAAAGAAAAATGAAGCTATAAAAACAGAGTCCAAAGAAATATAACAAAAGCTTAATTGCACAAATAACACTCAACTGAGCCATGAAAATCATTATAAAAGAGGTAAAAAAAAAAAAAAAAATAATGTTAAATAATTTCTTTATAGCATTAATTGCCTACCCAAGCATTGCAAAGCAGTAATGGTGTGCTAACCATTAAATTAAATCACTTTTGCCTCCTTATGTATAAAATAATTAAAACTGTTCATTCAAGCAGTGAACAAGACACAAAATTACAAGGCTGCTTGATTAAAGATTTAGTGAATTTTAGTTCGTCCAGTCAAATGTCATCACATCAAAAGTTGTGAAATCATTAAGCACATTTGGAAAAAAAAATCGTTATAAGGAAACATAAATAACCTATTTATATACTAATACCACTAAAAAAGAATTATTAAATAAATAGGGGATATTTAAAATAAAACAAAATTATTAATTTCATTATTTAAAAGAGAACCAATCCCCCACATTGAAATTATAATTAATTCATCAACAAATTTGCAGATATAAAAACATTATATTTATTATTACATTGTATTTCGGCTTCAGTAAAATTTTAAGGAATGTTTGTTATTCAATAGCTCATTTTTCAAAGGGAAAAACCACTAAATAACATCCTAAAATCCCACCCTGTTTAGAAAAGGGTGGTATCCTGTAGATAACCCGTCCTGATTAGCCTGAGTTGCAAAAAGTGGACGTTAATAAATCATTTAATTAAGACGTTTGGTTTCAATATCTCGAAATTGGCAGTCGCAAACGGGCAAACAATATACGAGTATATCTATATCTATAGACATCATTTAAAATTTAAACTAATATTTTTGGCACTTATTAACTATGACTCGTGAAGATTTAAAGGAATTTTTGCATTATTTTGTCATCTTGACCAAACAATGAGGTCTATTGTCATGCACAATAAATCATTTTTTCGAAATAAAAACAACTAGAACAAGAAGATCAAAAATTGCAATAGAAAGTGATTATGTTTCATGATAATGCACCATTATAAACCAGAAAAAGTCAAAGAAGTGACTGAGGCATTCAACTATAATTTATTTGCATCAATGGGACACAAGCTTCCTAAAAATGGCTCAATGACTGTTTTGCAACTAAAGCGCAAAATTTGCTTTAAAAGATATTAATTACGGTCAAAGCTATAGGAAAAATGAATTTCATACAATAAACAAGGATTATTTATACAAAACCCAGCTTCGGAATATATGCCTAGTGAAGCCTCGTTTCTCAAGATCTTTCTAGACTACCAAACTCCTTTTATTAGTTATAAGAAAGAAAAAATAAAACATATTAAAATATAAACATACCCCAGGCTTCCTGAGTTGTTCTGGAGCATACTTCTCCAGAATTTCCTTTGCTACTTTATAAGTTTCTTTATTCATAACATCCTCGAGAATCTTTTTCTTCTTCACTTTTAAATCTGCTAATTTATCTTTATTTTGAACAATCTCACGTTTGTAATACCAAGTAATAAATTTCTTTAGCAGGACAACTCTGTAATGAATTAATATTTTGAATTATACAAAAGGGTTTTATATACATAAATCAGAAGATATGAATAAAAATATATTTGTATTTTAACAAAAACATTGATCAGTTTTAGACTGGTCATCAACTTCAAGGTACATTTTATCTCAACCTTATCAAATTTAACTAGTTCTTGTGAATTAGTAAGACTATTTGGCATAGAGTAAGAGGGAGGCCCAAAAAGTTATTTTCTTACCAAAAGAAATCTTGTGCATTTTAGAGGATATAGCAATATGAAAAGAATAGCAAGGAAAGGACTCAATGCTTGAGGCATAATTATGGATTTTACTAACAGGTCACTCCCACTAAATTTATTTTACCCTGTAATTGGGCACCAAAATGTGGGTGGGACATTTAGTCGGTGATCCCCAGTGAGCAATATAATATATAATAAACTCTCATGGCACTCTAGATATACATGTTTAAATTGCAAAATATGGGTAAAATGCTGAGATGTAGGCAACTGAAGTTTCTCCTCTTAATCTTCACCCCTAATGATTTTTTTTTTAATTTTAGAGCACCATATTACAACTCTTACTGATCGATATCAAAGAAAGTAGTAAGTAGTCTACTTTTTTTTTATTTAAAAGAAAAGTTAAACCACAAAATAGAATGAAGTGTATGAAATATTGGAAGAGGGAGATAGAACAGAAACAGAAAAGATTAGATTAATGGTTATGAAGTTTTCGGGCTTTTCAACTCGGCCTCTAATTATGGACCTCCACCGTCAGCCAAACATTCACGGGGATTATTTTAAAATTTGGCTGTGATCATAATAAAAAAATTATTACAGCTGAAAAATTAAATCAATTGTTAAAATATTAATTCTGGATTAAATGTATTCCTCATATGAAGAAACAAATTGACTATTCCACAATCATAATCTATTAATATCAACTATAATCATCTAGTATTATTCTAACACATTTGTAGAGCATTTTGAAAATAGGGGAACAACAAAACATTAGTCGAAATTATTTGGAAATAACAATAAAAGATGATATATTCCACACAAGGCCATGGAATATTACATTTTAACAAACAACCATTTTATTAAGTTGAAATATGAACTTTTTCCTGATACAAATAAATAAAAATTTTATTTAATAATTTCTTTCTTAAATATCCATGTTACACAGCATGTATAATCATCTAAAATACTTTGCCCTAAGAACGCAACAGAATTTGTTTCTGATACTGAAAATGAGGATTTTTCACTACAGGTATTTCTGTTTAAAATATCACCAATATGTTGGAAAGGAATATCATAAACATCCATTTTAGGCATTCAATGAATCATTGATAGCTAATACAAAGGATTATTTGTTCATTAGATAAACATTGCACACAGTCAATTAAGATTAGCTACCCTTTAATTAAACTTATTCAAACAAAATTAATGTAAACGATACTAAGCAATGAATTTTATTAAAAGTTTTTGAGGCACTATAATATCACAATTCTTAACATTAATTTTGTGAAAGGAACACATTATACTCCTAAGATTGAGTTAAGTTGACAAGAATAATTTGTTATATTGGCTAATACAGATAAACCTTCATCCATATTACATTCTTATTCAAAATGGTACTTCGTAAAAGACTAAAATAGTGTAGGCATTATTTGTATGTTTTGACAGCCTGTAATTAAGAGTTCATGTAATAAAATAGTTTAAAAAAAAATAGAAAGGACTGAAAATCATACTGAAACAATGAAATATAAGTAGAAAATCTTTTAAAACTACCTTAAACAGGATAATTGGCATAAAAAGAGCATAACTTCCTACTTACATTAAAGGAAATACAAGAAGAGGTATCATGTAAAATATCCTATCTGTAAGAGAGACTGGAAAGAAGCAGAAATAGAAAGCCAATGCTGCGATTATGTAGATAACAACAGAATAAATAATGAGACGTCCCACGACATAATTTTGGCGTTGAACAGTTAACTCACGATTACTTTCAAGAGATTGTATATCCTAGAAACAAATTGGAAATAGTTTTTATTGCTGTGATAAATTATATTTTCCATAATTATTTTTAAGACAGTCCATACTCACACTCTGAATATCTTCTAAGAGCTGTTCAGTGGTCTTTTTCCGCTGTAAAACAATATATTTTAGAATTACTAAAGGGCAAATAAGTGAAACTTAATAGAAAGTTCATAAGTTGAAGGGGTAGTTAAAAAAAATGTCATATAAGTACCAGAACAGCAATGATTTTTGTAATAAGTGACAGCATTATGTGACTGAAGCTATTGACCTGGGATAAGTGAAAAGGTGAGGATATTTTTTTCTATTTTGGGGCTCAGAGCTATTTTTAATAATAAAGTTAGCTGCCACATCACATCCCTACAGTCCTAAAGGTTATGTATTCTTTTCACATAAGAATTCAACATAATCAAAGTCATATATCAAATTGACGTTTGGGTTATACTTACCCGGAACCTAGAAAATATTAATCCCATCCTGAATGATTTCTTGAAAACCGGTGGAAAATAGTTCACTTTAAGTCAGAAACCATAAAGTAACGTGAAGGCACAAGTTCCAATTAATAAACTTTGGAAACACACAGTATACATGCTATAGTTAAATTATATAAAAGTTAAAACACAACGTTAATAATAAAGATAGGAAAATAAAAATAAACAGGTTGATCACGATTTATCACAAATCCGACGTTCTAAGCCAAGCCGGAGATTAAATATACTTTGGTATGAACGAAATTAGTTTTATGAGTAAATAAATAAATCAAAGTATGTGGATTCAAACAAAGAGATTTCTAAATATGTAAGAGCAATTAACTTCGAAAAATCGCTTGGCGCCATGACAGAGCTGGAGTGAAAGCCATCTTGATATGGTTGAATAATTCACTCTTTTTAACTCGGTCATTCTTTGGAGCCAGTGAATCATTTTTGTTCTAAATAAAGAGCAATGATTATCCATACAGATGCAACTACAATACAATTTGGACAACAAAGAACTTTTTAGACTAATAATTTATTGTGTGATAGGACAATATTAATTGTCAATATAGGATAAAATTATTATTATATAGGATAAGGGAAAAGGGGGGAACAAAACGTATGTTATGTTGTATAAAGTTCAAAAGATTTTATTCATACAAAACATCCATCGAATATTATCTTGTGCTTTATCCATCGAATATTATCTTGTGAAGGATTAGCAAACTACCTACTTATAAAAACAGGAAAATAATATTAAATGAAAGTATCTACTTAATAATTTATTTGACCCAATTGACTTCCCTTAAGTCTATTTGTAGAAGCAAGTAAAGCTGATTGATTCCCACTTGTTAGAAGGGTTCAGGGGTATCGTGTCACATTCATTCTGTTCTCTATTTCTCCCATAAAACTCTATGTGACTAAGATTCAAAATTTAAGCTGGGCATGAAATGTTTAGTGATAAAGTAGCCTAATGTGAAAATTGCGATTATTAGAGATGGTTTCCTAAAGGCGTATAAAGAAAAACTAGAATTTATATTCTATTTGGAAGAAAATGTGTAGATTTGTCATGGTCATTGGCATACCGGCGAGACTTAAAATGTACATTTAGCCTAGGAAAAGGTCCGCCAGGCAGGGATTTTGAGAAAAAAATAGAACTGCAGGATTCTTCC
Source organism: Riptortus pedestris (assembly GCA_019009955.1). Classification (NCBI taxonomy): domain Eukaryota; kingdom Metazoa; phylum Arthropoda; class Insecta; order Hemiptera; family Alydidae; genus Riptortus; species Riptortus pedestris. The sequence goes on from CM032232.1 coordinate 123,236,585, forward strand.
ATTATCATTAAGCAAGAGGAATTAGGGGAGGGGTTGACGGTTAGGTACCCTTTTATTGCGTTTCCATCATCTTGTGGTATTCATACTGTATCACATTAAATTAAAAGAGCAAAATGTTTCCTTGTATAACATTATAAAAAAAGTTCGTCACGCAGGGGCTGCGTTAACTAAGCAGATAACCCTCGTGAACTTTAACAATAGATAAATCTACGTACTGGTAACACAACACCATCATGAATATTAGGAAAATAAATTCAAAGGGTAATAAAAAATCTTTCAGTAAATTTTAATAATTTTTGGGCAGAAAGTGCCTGAAATTTAAACAAACAGGTGTGCCAACCTCACACAGTAAAGAAAAACAATTACTGAAATATATCAGAATATAACATATTAATTTTATTGGAAACTATTTTCTATATCTAGTACGGTAATTTATAATGATTCAAAATAGCTGTTATCTCAATCAAATGTTAAAGTCCAAGAACATAAAACAAGTGGGGGGGGGGGTCACCAGAACATATTTGCATGTATCTCGTATAATAAATGTCTCTTTAAAACAATATTTGGTATTTAAGCTTCGAATAAAGTGGTTTATTATATAACAGAGTATTGTTTATGTAGAAGTGGAGGTTTGCTGATATCATTGAACTTTTACTTTTTGAGATAACTGCAAAATACGTAATGCACATGGGAAATCTGCTTAGTTAACGCAGCCCCTGCGTGACGTCCTTTTCTTCATTTCCTAGGTAGAACCGATGGACATTTGACGACAAAAGAAGTAAAAACAGATTACACCAATTAAAGTATACTGTCCCCCCCCCCTTCTCTTATCGCAAGCATTAATTTATGAGAAACACCAGTTTGCCCTAAGAGTATTTAATATATTACTTAATTACAATGTGAAAGTTATTTGAACAAAGAATTTTAGTATTGTGAAGATAATGTAATCAGATTTCTTAATATAATTTAATGTATTACAGAATTGAGATCCTAAATGAGTGGTAGGTTGTCATCACTGAGCTTATGTGGGGGGGATACTTCCTTTGTTCTGTCAGTTCTTCCGCTTCCCTGCAAACCTCATATTGGTCTATGTTTACATGTGACTTGATGCTTATACTTTTAGCAATGTTTGTAAACAAATTCTCCATTTTTGTATAACAAAAATCGAAGAGTAGAAGAGGGGGGGTATACTGATGGCTGAAAACAAGGAAGAGCGAATAACATTTACTATTTTGTAATATACCTCCCGCACACCCTTCACTTAGAAGGCTCTATATAGTCCACAAACTACATATGTTTCACAACTCCTTCGAATTGTTTAAATACCAACTTTCATTCACATAAGCCAACAATAAAAATCCCACGAGCGAATTTCCTTCTAAAATGCGAATTATTGAATGTGTTCAATTTTAACCGGAATTTGGCTGAGTACAATGATGGTTACTGTTTGCTTATCTACTGTGTCTATGGATATCTGCTTGTTAATGGCAATGAGAAAGTAACTCTCTGAAGTCAGATTTCTCAGCTGTGTTTAGATTCCCGCTAGAGCAATTACTCTTATTTTAGCCCGAATAGCTAATATTAGTATTTACGTAAACGGCCTTGGTTCTCGAGGCATTCAATTGATTTTATCAATTCCTTAGAAAAATTCCTCAGAAAGGGTATAGGTGATTTCAGTAGACTTCCCTTAAGGGAAATCAGCTATTGAGGTTGTACTCATGTTTGGATTGACGTAATTTTCGAAATATTTCACGATCCTAACTACTAGATGACGAAAATGAGGTCTATTCAAAATTATATATATATTTGTCTGTTGCCGCTTGGACCAGGAGGTGGGTTTAGAGGGAGAGAATTTTGAAAATTCGAAATATCTCCGCTTCTATACGTCAGATCGAAAAATGTATAGGACCAATCTTATTGCACATTAAATGTACTATAAATTTTGTTATATACATTTATTCTCTATCTTGAGTATTAATCGAGATATTTCCATTTTCCAGCTTTCCGCAAATTCCTACTCCTACTCATGATATATTAATAATAAGCTGCTATATCATGAACACATCACCCCAAGGTTAAATACCAAGTATTGTTTTCATTGAACTTCTCCTTTGTGAGATATATTCAAACACGTTCTGTTGACACCCCCCTCTCCCCCCCCGTAAATTTGAGTGATTGAGATAAAAATTATTCTAATTCATTATAAATTACAGTACTAGATATAGTAAATAGTTTTCAGTAAAATTAATATGTTATAATCAGATATATTTCATTAATTGTTTTTCTACCCGGTGAAAAATATTTCTATCTATCTGTTAGCTCTGAAAGGTTGGCTGAACTGTTTGTTTAAAATACAGGCACTTCCTAATACAGGAAATTATTAAAATTGACCGAAAGGTTTCTCATTACCGTTTGTATTTATTCTCATAATATTCATTACTGGTGTTAAGTGTACCAGTATGTAGATGTATTTATTGTAAAACTAAACGTGAGAAATCTGCTTAGTTTAGAGCTCCTGCGTGATAGAGTTTTTCATATGTCTTCCATTTTCCCCTTTTAAATAATGTACCAATATTGTTTATTAACGTCCCCTTTATGCTAATTCGGGCTGGCTAGATACAGGTTCCGCCCTTTTTTAGCCGGCATGGTACTAAGGGTTTTATTTAATGACTTCACTAAATAAATTCTTGCTGCCTAGGTGGGAATCGAATTCTAGTAAATGAATCAATACTAATAATGTAAATAAAAAAAAAATCTCAAATTATGTATTTCAAATTAACAGGCTAAAAAGTTCGCAATGGCTTGAAGATCTTTAGCAATCTTTCTTGGGACATGGAAAGGTGGTGGCTTGGTGGTCAAGTTCTTTACTCCGTAGAAGTAGCTCCAATTAAAGTACTTCATAACATAGTACATATAGTATGGCCTGAAAAAATAGAATACCAATCACACTAAAATTACAGGTTGAATGATGTAACTTATATAATATACAAAATAATAATGAGTAGTTTTTTTTACAAATACATTTTAATCTGACTCAGATATAAAATTTAATAAAATTCCTCCCAGCCGCTTTTGAGTGCTTGTGAAAAGAACGGGCGGACAGATAACGACAGGGACGATTTCCAATTTGGATGCCTTGTTCTTGGGATATCTTGACATGTGCAAAAAACTTACCTCCATCGAATTAAAATAGAAAATCGGGCAAACCTTTTACATACGGAGTTTTATTTACATAGGTTGATATAAATTTCAAATATTATTTTCGATACGATTTAAGTGTCCAATCCTAATTCACATCGTATGGAACATTTTCTGAAAACCATCTCTGGATTGGCTCATTCGTTTCATATTAAATTAAGACACATTGCTAAATATTGACCTCGAATATCATAAGGATGTCATTCTTGTGAATCATATCTCGTGTAGTCATGTGTTTGTGTCGAAACCAATGATTGCACACTCTTTCATTCCTCACAACTAAACTTTAGAGCATTAGGATAGCTTATTTTCCCCGTAACGGAAATCTACTATATGTAGAAATAATGAGACATTTATTTCGGGAAACAGACATTTCATAGTTATTTATTTATAATATTTAAACACAAAATACACCAAATGTCAGGTGTCTTTCATATCAAAAGATAATACAAGCAATGCCCAGGTGGCTCCACAAAAACAAAATGTCCTAAAAACTTATATACACTTACGGTATGTAATTAAACGTGAGCATATTGTTTCGCAACCTTGTGCCAACATCTTGGTAGCCATATGGGTTGCTTAAAATAAATTTGATCGTTTGTGAACAGTGAAGCGCATACTCCTTCTTAACAACAAAATAATAGCCATCCTGAGCTTTAATCAAAAGATATTTGGCTTTAGGGCCAATGAAATCACCTGGTGGTTCTGGTGGAGGCTTCGTTGGTGAAGGTGGCTGTAAAAAATATTGTGATCAATTAGAAAAATACAGTATTTGATTATTCAAAAATAGAATAGTATTAGAAATTGTCCGTAGAATAGAATCCTTAAAACTTATACTTTCAAACCAACTTTTAGTGATTAATCCCAATGTAATGTATGACTTTTTAAATTGAATAATGTTTAACTCTTTATTCACAAATGGCGGGTTTTGAGAGTGTTTATGTATATCAGAGTACTACAAATCGTATCGACAATATGGTGGAATTTTAAATTATTGTCTAACCCAAATATTAACGGAGATATTGGAATGTTAGCATATTTCCCCTAAGGGAAATCAGCTATTTAGGTCGTACTCATGACGCGATTTTCGAAATTTTTCTTCAAATGTCCATCGATCGTACCTAGGAGATGAAGGAAATGAGGTCCGTTCAAGACTGTATATGTGTGTGTGTGTGTGTGCGTGTGTCAGTTAACGCTCTAGAGGTCGCCATTTTTGCATGATCGTTACCAAACTCGATATTTAAACGTTTTATGTAAAAATAAAGATCTAGTTCGTTGTTGGCTAAAATCGGGCAAGTGGGAGGAGTGGGGGGGGGGTTAGAGGAGAGATTACTGAACATTCGTAATATCTCCGTTACTGTACGTCGGTACGAAAAATTGTATAGAACCAATCGTATTGAAAATTATATGCACTATAAATATTGTTATATAAATTTATTCTCTATCTTAAATATTAATCGAGATATTTGCATTTTTCAGTTTTTAGCCCTTAGTAAACCCCCCACTTCTCGTATTACATAAACCTACTCTGTTATATAATAAACCACATTATTCAAAACTTAAATGGCGAATATTGTTTTCCAGAGACCTTTATTATACGAGATAGATGCAAATATCTTCTTGTGACCCCCCCCACCATCCTAAATTCTTGGACTACTAAAATTTGATTGATTGAGATTATTCTGATTCATTATAAATGACAGGTATAGCACATAGTTTTCAATAAAATGAATTTGTTATATTCTGATATGTTATTGTTTTTCTTTCCGCTGAGTTGTTGGTAGACCTATTTGTTTACATTTGAGACACTTCCCTCCGGCAGGGGAAAGATTTCTTATTACCGTTTGTATTTATTCACTTAATATACACGGTGGCAGTATGTAGGTTTATCTATTATTAATCTTCACGAGGGAAATCTGCTTAGCTTACGCTGCCCCTTCGTGAAGGACTTTTCTGTATTTCAGCCTTCGTTATGACTCTTCGTTACTGCTCTTATCTGTAATCACTTACACAAATCTTTACCAACTACGGGTAGGATAAGCTGTTCATATAAGTTCATCGCGTATGTTTTTCACAAAGATTTGTTACCACTATTATTTTAATAAATGTGTAAGTCTTACATAATTATAAATAAAACTGAATATATTCCATATTATTGTAGATCGTGCATTGCACTCTTGGGATAATAACCTGTTTTAATCGAGGTACTTTTTTGAATTGTATAGCTCTGTAGCCGACCATATCAGGACAGCCATCTCTCCAGTCCAGAACACCATCTGAAGGCATGTCTTCGCTATACATTCTTCAATGTATATATAACGTACTAAAATCAACAATTTTGAGTTAATAACACTACTATCTACAATAAATAAGTATTTAAATGAGTGGTCGCATATGGTATCATTACTAGAGGCGATAACATTTCTGGGTGAATTAAATTGACTAGGTGCTATTATTGGTTTAGTAAATTTGGGTTTACTTCGTGAAGTGGTTGCAATATAGATATTAAAGAGCTTCAACTTGTGAGGTAGAGAGTTCAGAGAAGATGCTGTTTTAGAACCTATCTTAAGAAGAGATCTGAACTCTTTCAGTTATTAAACGAATCACCTTATAGATCATTTCTGAAATATACTTAAGGGTTATTATCATTATCCTGACTGGTCTTTTATTATTCTGGCCAATATATTACCATCTCTCAGTAACTTGTACAGGTTGATAAATATAGGCACTGGCCAGTATTATTGTCGAAACTACAACTTTAATGTAGTTGCCCAATTATGATATTACGAAATTCTTCAATCAGAAATTTCTTTCATAGAACTTCAAAAAATGTAGTTTCTTTTTGGTTACTTTGTAACTTTTTTGATTTTTTTTTTTTTTTAAAGGAAATATTTACCAATTGATACAAAATGTATTATTATTTAGTTAGAATAAATACATTTATTTAGTGGGGGAGGGGGTCGGGATACATGCATCCCAAAAATTATTAAAAAAAAAAGGAAGTAAACAGCTTAATTTAATTGGTAATATTTTTTTTTAAATTTAGCTATTTTTCCTTCTTTTTGCTAATTACGGAGAAAGATGTATCCAGACCCCCCCCCCCGGAAATACAACGTTCTAATTATAACTAAATAACACATTTTGTGTCAATTGAAATAGCGGGGCTCAGGTTAGCCATGTGAGTTGGCCTTAATCTCACATGGTAAAACCTTGAGTGGCGAGTTCGATTCTCGTCGGGGCAATAGGAATTTATTTAATGACGGAATTCATTAAATAAAATCCTTAGTCCCTCAGCTACCGGGTCACCTACCCCTATCGAGTTCCATTTCTCCCTTTCAACATTACCACCTCCCTTATAATGGAACGTAAGTTCAGTAGAAGGGAAACTATCCATTCTCACCCCCGGTAGGTCGCACTACCCTATCACCAACCATCTATGAAAGCTGGGTCTCATATAAAAAAAAAAAATATAAAAAAAAAAAAAAATAATCCTTAGTCCCACCCTGGCTAGAAAAGGGTAGTATCCTGGAGATAACCCGTCCCAGTTCGTCATAGTAGCCTAAATCCAATTAGTTGTAGTAGCACACAGTGGATGTAAATAAATAACATAACATTTACTAGGAAATAAATCGTCTTTAATGGAAGAAGACACACAACCACTGCTATAAAATTGATGTTTTTCCTATAATTATATTCAAAGGTTGGTTTATTTGCGTATTTTTTTTTTAAATTAGTCCTTTAGAAAAAGATTAAAAGAGATTGAAGAGAATTAAAAAAAAATAAAATCTAAAAATAAAATAAACACTATTTCAGTGAATTGGAAGAATTACTCAGTCCATGAACATAAATAATTATTGCGAATAGGGATTCCTTGTCCTGGAATGCTTCTGTTTGTCTGTCATTAGAATTAGCAAAAAATATTAAAAAAAAAAAACCATTCATTGGTCAAGCTAAAAAAAATAGAAGTAAAAAGTGGGCGTTAATAGATAATAATAATTGGTAATATGAAATGATACAAAGAATATTGGGTTGAAAATGCTGTAGTTATGTTGTTTCCATTTGATATCATCACATGACTTCCGGCAGCCATTGTTCCAATGCCATTGCTATTCATAGTTGATAATGAATTATTCAAGTAGGATTTATATCTATGCTCTCTGTCTTGAAGACCTTCCGTCATTCTCAATTCTAGTTATAGTCACGGAGCCATTTATTTGGTTTTTCAAAATTAAAGCAGAACATTAAAATATAATTTGTGTTGTTAGTTGTCTTTAGTACACTACAAAATAAAATTTCGTCATACTGGCTCTGCATTAACTAATACAACCTTAATTCTCTATTTCTCCCGTAGTAAGAAGCCTTTGAGAACAGGAATCGAAATACCATCTGCACAAGACTTTTTGTGGCAGCTACTCTAAGTAAGTAAGAAACCGCATAATTAGAACTGGGGGTTTACTGGCAGCTGCAAAATAGAAAGTGAGAAAAACTCGCTTCATTTTAGCAGATTTCCCTTAAGGGAAATCAGCTATTGAGGTCGTACTCATGACGGAATTTTCGAAAAATTTCTTCAAATGTCCATCGATCCTACCCAGGAGATGACGAAAATGAGGTCCGTTCAAAACTATGTATATATATATTTATATATATATATATATATATATATATATATATATAGATATTTGTCTGTGAACACTCTAGCGGTCGCAATTTTTGTTTAATCGTCACCAAACTCGGTATTTAATCGTTTTATGTAAAAAGGAAGATCAAGTTCGTTAACGGCTGAAATCGGACCAGTGGGAGGGGGGGTTTAGAGGGGGGGATTTTCAACAATTCAAAATATCTCCGTTATTATGCATCGGATCGAAAAATTTTATAGAACCAATCTTATTGGAAATTAAATTTACTATAAATATTCTTATATGCATTTATTCTCTATCTTGAATATTAACCGAGATATTTGCATTTGTAATCTGCATGTTCGGACTTTCCGCCGAGAGCTCTGGTGGCCATTTCCATAACTATTCGTCCCTCGTGAATAGGTTTACAGGTTAGGTTAACTGTTTTTTGGGGCTAGAAACTTCTGGGTTGACGCCCTAAATGATGTTTTAGGTTTAGAGGTTTCTTACTACTACAGTTGTTATTAGGCAGATTTCTCTATTGTAAAACTTCACGTGGGAAATCTGCTTAGTTTACGCAGCCCCTGCGTGACGGACTTTTTAATCTACGCAGGGGCTACGTCTGTCACGCAGGGCCTGAGTAAACTAAGCAGATTTCCCACGTGCTGGTATAACAAACTGGTGATCTCATCTCATCACATATTCAATGTAAAACACCGACGATAAAAAGGCCTGTGGAAGAGGGGGGGGGTGTTATTGAAAGCTAAAAATAAGAAAGTATAAATAACTCGATTAATAGTTGAGATACGAAAACATTGTAGAGCATCAATAGCTTAACAAGATTGGTTCATTAACATTTAGAAGTCCGCCACGCAGGGGCTGCGTAAACTAAGCAGATTTCCCACGTGAAGTTTTACAGTCGAGAAATCTGCCCAAATAACATCTGTAGTAGTAAGGGATCTCTAAACCTATTCGCGAGGGACGAACAGTTTATGGAAACTGCCGCTAGAGCTCTCGGCGGATAGTCCCGAACATAGCCGACTCCTCCCGACCACGCAAATAATACAAATGCAAATATCTCGGTTAATATTCAAGATACAGAATAAATGTATAGGACAGTATTTATAGTAAATTTAATTTGCAATAAGATTGATTTTATACAATTTTTCGATTCAATGCATAATAACGGAGATATTTTGAATTTTAAAAAATCCCCCCTCTAACACCCCCCCTCCCACTGGTCCGATTTCAGCCATTAACGAACTTGATCTTCCTTTTTACGTAAAACGATTAAATTCCGCGTTTGGTAACGATCAAACAAAAATTGCGACCGCTAGAGCGCTAACAGTCAAATATATATATACAGGGTGTCCCCAAACCAAACGGCCAAACTTAAGGGATCGATAGAGGATCGAAAAACTAAGAAAAAAAGTCCTCTGGCATATGCCTCGTTTTCACTTCGTTTTTGAGAAAATCACAAAAAACTGAAAATAGTTGTGCAAAAAGTGTATTTTTTTTTTTAGCAGATTTCCCTTAGGGGAAATCAGCTATTGAGGTTGTACTCATGACGGAATTTTCGAAGTTTTTCTTCAAATGTTCATCGATCCTACCTAGTAGATGACGAAAATGAGGTCCGTTCAAAACTGTATATATATATAGATCTATCTATCTATATATTTGTCTGTTACCGCTCTAGCGGACGCAATTTTTGTTTGATCGTTACCAAACTCAATATTTAGTTGTTTTATGTAAAAAGAAAGATTAAGTTCGTTAATGGCTGAAATCGAACCAGTGGGAGGGGGGGGGGTTAAATGGGAGGATTTTCGAAATATGTCCGTCACCATCCGTTGGATCGAAAAAATGTATAGAATTAATCTTATTGCAAATTTAATTTACTATAAATATTGTTATATACATTTATTCTCTATTTTGCATATTAACCGAGATATTTGGATTTTTATTAAATTTGGGCCGATAACGAACGTTTCGAGATTCCCGCCAAAAAGTAGTTTGGCCCTTTGCCGTAACTGTTCGGCTTACGTATGGAGATTTCTTTATTTTTTAATAATGTATTTAAATTACAAATAACTATTGGCTTTTTGAGTAAGCTTATTTTTTTAATTTACGAGGAGTTAATTTAGAAAACATAAATATTCTCACGCTTTCCTTATCAATAAAACGTCTAGGTTGAGTGTTTAAACTTAAAAAGAAAGGATTAAAATGTTTACTATCATTTTAATCCTTTTTGGGGGGGATCCAGCCTCGCATTCTCACATTAGTGGTGTTGCTAGTACTGTTCAGTGAAGTCAACAAATATGGCTAGATTTACCAACGCTGAATACGCGGACATAGTCTACGTCTACGGATTCTGCGATGGCAATGCACGTCAGGCAGTTCGGGAATATCGCAGACGGTTTCCTGACCGAGAAACCCCACACAGAGGTGTTTTTACCAGCACTTTCAGAAGGCTTCGAGAGACTGGGTCCTTCTCAGGTAATCGTCGTGGAAACCGTATGCAGGCTCCGATGGAAGCCGACCTGAGGCGGAGGGAGAGGATACTGAGGCACTTCAATACCAACCCTGGCACAAGCGTCCGGAGAGCTGCTTCAGTTCTAAGCATACCAAAGACAACCATTTGGCGCACATTAAGGACTGACCGCAGGCATGCTTACCATGTACAAAAGGTACAAAATGTAATACCCGCTGATTATCCCCGCCGATTAAATTTTTGTAATTGGTACAAAGAACAATTGCAAAACGATGTAAACTTAAGTTCGAAAGTAATCTGGACGGACGAAGCGACTTTTACACGTGCGGGCATATTCAATCAAAGAAACTACCACCTTTGGGCACATGAAAATCCCCGCGCTGTTAGAGAATTTCACTACCAGCATGAGTTTTCTGTAAGCGTGTGGGTCGGTCTTTGTTATAATCGCATAATAGGTCCCGTATTTTTACCTGCTCGACTTCACGCTGAAAGTTATCATCTATTCCTGGAGAATGACTTACGGGCACTTTTGGAAGATATCCCTTTGGAAACAAGGCTTGAGAGGTGGTTTCAACTCGATGGTTGTCCTGCACATTACGGAAGGGCCGTACGAGACTGGTTGGACATCAACTACCCAGGTCGCTGGTTAGGACGAGGTGGGCCGGTGCCTTGGCTCTCCGGGCCTCACGCCACTAGATTTCTTCGTGTGGGGATACGTGAAAGAAAATGTCTACCGAGAGCCCGTCCGCACAAGGGATGACTTCATCGAGCGCATCAGAATGGTTTGTACCCAGCTCACCGCAGAACAATGTTTAGATGCAGTGCGATCTGTGAGTACGCGATGTGATGCGTGTATTGCAGCGAGAGGCCAGCACTTCGAACAACATTTACGTTGACGCTTTAGAAATTAACGATGTAATTTTAGAGAAGGTAAAACCTTCAAAATTTTCAGGGTTTTTTTCTCACTAAGGTAGACCCATATAAAAACTGAAACATTTATGTTTTCCAAGTAAGAATATTTAATTATTTTCTTGATTTTCTAAATTTTTAATCTTTTTTTATGTTTTAATCTTCAGTTATTGTTCATAATGTTATCTACTTTAAATAGGTAATTTTTTTTATACTATGAATATTTGAATAAAACAGTATTTATTATTTTTTCTTAATAAAAAATAATTTTTTTTTCAATTACCTTTCTGTTAGTATAAGATTAGAATACAATAATTGTATTGGAATAACATTTATTGCTAAAATTCATTCAAGGAATAAAATCCGCTCTTCCATTGGCCTTAACTAGTTTTTGCACAACTATTTTTAGTTTTTTGTGATTTTCTCGAAAACCGAGAGTTCTTTTTTAGTTTTTCGATCCTCTATCGATCCCTAAAGTTTGGCCGTTTGGTTTGGGGACACCCTGTATATATATATATATATATATATATATATATACATATATATAATTTTGAACGGACCTCATTTTCGTCATCTCCTGGGTAGGATCGATGGACATTTGAAGAAATTTTTCGAAACTCGCGTCATGAGTACGACCTCAATAGCTAATTTCCCCTAAGGGAAATCTGCTAAAAAGTTCTTAATATTTCCGTTGTTATGAACATTTTTTCATTATCTTGATTGTTAATCAAGAGAATAATAAAAGACAAATTGATGACATATTTTCAATCTCAAAACAAACTTTTTACTAATGAGAACGGTCAGCAAAACGTATTAGTTTGGTCTTATCACAAAAAAAAGCCCGTCACGCAGGGGCTGCGTAAACTAAGCAGTTTTCCCACGTGAAGTTTTACAATAGAGAAATTTCACGAGCCGAACAGTTACGGAAACGGCCGAACTAGCTTCTGACGGAAACTCAAGATTAGACCCGAAGTTAGACGATCTCATCTCGTCCGTTACAATTAATATAAATGCAGATATCTCGGTTAATATTCAAGATAAAGAATACATGTATGTATATAACAATATTTATAGTAAATTTAATTTGCAATAAGATTGATTCTATACAACTTTTCGATCCAACGGATGGTGACGGACATATTTCGAAAATCCTCCCCTCTAATCCCCCCTCTCCCACTGGTCCGATTTCAACCATTAACGAACTTGATCTTTATTTTTACATAAAACGTTTAAATGTCGAGTTTGGCAACGATCAAGCAAAAATGCGACCACTAGAGTGTTAACAGATAAATATATATAGTTTTGATCAGACCTCATTTTCGTCATCTCCTGGGTAGGATCGATGGACATTTGAAGAAATTTTTCGAAAATCGTGTCATGAGTACGTCCTCAATAGCTGATTTCCCCTAGGGGAAATCTGCTAAAATACCCTTTGACCACTTAAGATTGGAACTCAGGATCATCTGGTGGTATTGTATGGTGTTTGGATAAAAATAACGTAAAAACAATTATGATTAAAAAAAAATAAAAATGTCAGATTTCACTTTCAAAAATGAGTGATAATTTGATGATTTCCACATCTGCTACTGGAATCTATTTAGGGACGAGCTCCTTCAAAAGAACAAACTGGTTAAAAAAGGTTGGTAATCTGCCCATCCTGTTTAGCTTGTTGATATAATGAACTTTAATATTGTATAAAATTTAAAAAAATAAGTTATATATGTTATTATTTTGCTGTAATAACTAACAGATTCACTAAATAAATTCCCAATTAACCTTAGTTGCAAAAAGAGGACATTAATAAATAAATTCTCTGGGTATAAAAAGTTGTACCAGTTAAATAATCTGGATCAAACAGCTGGATTGTGGAACATATTTAATTTTTAAAAAGTCATATGTTAATAAAACAATTTACTGCTAAAAAATAGTTTTAAAGTAAGCCTTAGTACAAAATCTTAGGTACAAAAGTTTCTCTAAAACGGTTTAAGAAGTATGTATTTTGCGATATCCCTATTATTGGCGGCAGTTGTTTTCTCCCACACAAATGTCATGGCAATGCCTCCACAGGCAGATATGAATTTCGTGAAGCATAAATTTCAGGAAATTCAAGAATACATGGTTATGAATATTGATGCTACAGAGGATCCAAAACTCAAGGCGTGCATGCAGTCTTTACTGGAGAAGTTCAGAGAAGAGAAGAATAAGGTATTCAAACATATTGAAGATAAAAGTATGGATGTTGCCCTGTTGAATAGAATTTCAAGCGAAATAGGTACGTGGGAGAAATCAGATATCTACTCGAAAATGATAGAATTTTGCCGTATATGATTGAAAAAGTTATTATTGTGTTTCTATTTGTTTTGTTTTTTCAATTATTAATTCTATTAATTTTTAATAAAGTTTAGAAAGCTTATAACTTCATTATTCCATTTAAGTTTAACATTAGGGTCATTCCCATGTCAACTCAATATACCTTTTTTCCTTATCAGTTTTTTATTTTGTCAATCAAATTTGGCATTGGGATTGTGGTCACAAGGAACAGCAAAAATGCTAATTTTCAACTTTTTTTTCTAAACAAGGAGGATTTTCTATGAACATTTTAAATATGGTACTTTTTGGAAAAAAATCAAAATTTTAATTTGCATTTTTAAAAAATATGGTTTATTACAAGCCATAGCATGTTGTATATCTCTGAAAAGATCATTAAAATAGCTGTAAAATGAATCCCCTCCCACCTCTCTAGCTCAATTAAGTCTGCTTTTAGAGCAGTTTCAAAATAGGTTGTTCGAGGGTTTTTTTGAGCTTCCTAGAAAAGTTATTTATTTATTTAAAAGTTATTAAAATATGAGCACCTGCAAGGACTTTTTAGTTTTCAGCCTTTAGTAAACCTCCACTCCTACTCTTATCATTTGAATAATAAGTTGCTATACCATGAACCACATTATGGGAAAAATTATTACCAAATATTGTTTTCATTGAACTTTAACTGAGTGAGATAAGTGCTATTTTCAAAATCACTATCATTTTCGATTTTACAATCTAAACTACATGATTTTTTATGTGATCTTTTATGTGACACTGTAAACGTATGTGTATGTAAGTCAAACTAAAGATTAGATTAGGTAATGGCTTAAATCAGCCATGGGGAAAGGGGGTTTAGAGGGGAATTATTGAAAATTCTAAATATCTTGTTTAAGAGTCAGTTCAACAAATTTTAATGACCAATGTTGTTGGAAATTTAATTTACTACAACTATTGTTTTATACATGTTTACTCTGACTTGAATATTTCTATTATATTATTATTTTTTGGGTTTTAGCCTTTTTTAAACTTTAAGTTCTATTTTATGGCGCTCAGACACTAAACATTTCCTATTTACGTATGTGTCTTACTGTGGAAGAAATAGAGAACAGATGTTGAAATGAGATCATATTTCAGTATATGGGAAATTTTCTTAGTTTCCCCAGCAAATACTCGTATATGCCAAGCGTTTTTAGTATTTAGTCTTCAGTTAACCTCTACTTCTACTTATCTAATTTTAACAATAAGCTTGGGGCTCAGGTTGTCCGTGTGAGTTAAGACATTGGTCTTGGTAAACCTAGAGTGGGGGGTTCGATTCCTGCTCTGGGTAATAGAAATTTATTTGATGACGGACTCATTAAGTAAATTCCTTAGTTCCACCCTGGCTAGAAAAGGGTGGTATTCTGTAGATAACTCGTCCCAAGTCGCAATAGTAGCATAAAGTGGACATAAATAAATAAATAAAAAACAAAACAATAAGCTGATATGTCATGAAATGTTAAATTCCAAGCTAAAATATAAAATATTGTTTTCATGTAATGTTACTTAAATATGTTTGGTGTGACATAATCAATTAATATTTTTTATTCGAGTCTACATGAGTCTAATTTTGTTATCAATACGTTTCATGTAACAATATGATTATATCTTCTAATGGCTGAATGTGTACAATGGGGAAGGAAAACCCTCTATCGCAAGGGTGACCTATTTTTCCGGCCCTTGAAATTTATCACATTTTACGATATATATTTATTCTTTTCTTGACCCAATATTTTTACATATTCTTCCTAGTTTTATGGCAAGGTTCACCAATGAGAAACATTTTCTTGCTCAAACTTTATTCATTCTGCCCTACATGTTTTGTGGTTTTCAGGGGCTATCCATTTCTGAAGTGCTCCCTCTTTTGTTTGTTGCAACTATCCTCACCGGGGAGGTCGTTGGAGTTTTAATGATACAGTATAAATGGAAGAGTTGGTATATAAACCACCAAACATGTAGGGCAATATGAATAAAGTTTGAGTGAGAAAATGTTTTTTATTGGTGATCCTTGCCATAAAACTATGAAGAATATATATTTATTTTATAATGCCGAAAGTACTGAAACCAATATATTAAAAAAATACATTATTTGTTCCTCTATTTATTCAAAAGTTAACTGTCGAAATTATCAGAAAAAATGGCTTTTGCTTTTAAATTATATTCTTGTAAATATGACAGATTTTTGTTATATTTATGATTTTATTGTTCTGGGTTCTTGGAAAAATTAAATTGTACTCTGCAAACTAATTATGTGCACACATCTTAATAGGTTTATGTTTCATTGTTAATGTTATTAGGTTTACCAGGTGTATCAATGTCTCACACCCTCACAAAAAATGGAATTAGAAGGACAATAAGCAAAATAAAATTTCATAATTTTTGTTTTTAAAAAAATCAATTTTTATTTCTTTTTTCTAACTTTAGACGATAACCAGTCTTCATCTGTAACATTAATTTGTAGTCGTATACAATATCTTCATATTTCATGTTAGTTGTGATCTTGAAGTTTCTCAGTACAGCTGAGAGTATAGTTTTTATTGCTGTTATCCCATACTGAAAACCTAAAACAATGGATAAGAACAAAATATAACACCAAATAAGGATTAAAAGAAACTTGTGTAACAAGAGTTTCACAGTTATACATAATTAAAATAAGTATACATTTTCCGTATAAAAATTCAGATTTCTGATCATCATACTGACTTCTTTAAAATAAATATATCAGAGCTGATATAGACTGAGAAATAAATAATGCACAATTAATTCAATTCAACAAGCTGTGTTCAATCGCTATCAAAAAGATACCTCAATAACTTTTTTGAGTTACGGAATATATGCTTTTCTGAGCTATTGCATAATAAATTTCACCCCAAATACATTGTACATTGATATTCAGCAATGAATTGAGGCAGCAAGATTAGTTCTCATTTTGATATCTTTGTAAAAAAATAATCATTTATTTAAAACTATTCTCTAAAGGCGCATACATATGTATTTGATTTTCTGAGATTTCATTCAGATTTAAATATTAGGTTTGTAGAAAATTAAATCTCAGCTTGATAATAGGCCATAAAAAGGAGACAAAATAAACACAGTACAGCCCTTATTTAATATGCTCTCCTTTTTTTTGGTTAAGCTCTCGCCATCATGAGTCTTATCACACTCATCATTTATTTCGACAAAGTGGAAATGAAAATTCTCAAAATTTGACCTGAATCCTGGCATAGCCTTGCTTTGGACAGTGTGGGATAATAAAGAAAAATAAAAGATTTAAAAAAATATGAAAAAGTATGAGGGGAAAATTAAAATAATGTTTTAGTATATCTCAAAGCAATGGAATATGGTGAATAATAAAAAGGGTATGAGAAAAAATAGTGGTATTTAAAAAAGTTTTCCAGATGACCCTCACACTGTAAAATATTGTTCAAAACATGTTGTTGAGAGAAATCTTCAAAAATGCCATCATTTAAATTTTTCAATTTCTTTCAATACATTAATGAATTTATGTTAGTTGTGAGATTATTACAGCTAATATAATATCAGAAATATATCGAAGCAAATTTTTTTGTTCTTATTTATTCATGTAATTTTTATTCTTTGAATTATTTTGGCCCAATAATGTCAATATAATTAAATGTTGGTGTCAGTGCCACATAATAAATTGTATTGATTCAAAATAGTCTTTTAATAAAATTCTTTTCGGCATGCATGTATCACTCCTACCACTTGCAATGCCTTATTTGAAGTCCTCATTATACCTGAAGACTATTGTATAGTGTCTCTTGTCCATCACATGATTAAAAAGAACCGCCATGTGACTGGGAAGAGAGTTTCTAAGGCTAGACGTTAAGTTATATGAGATACATACATATTTATATACTAGTCTCAATGGGTTTGGGGAAGTTCAAAACAGATAATCTGAAAACTGAAATATTTTGTGATTACACTACCTTCTACAAAGAAGTGAAGGTTTTCATTAGCTGAAAGAGGTATTAACCTAATTTAATATAAATGTTTGTATAATTTTAAAAACAACATTTTTTCATTGTTTTTCATAGCGTAATACTTACCAGGACACATACGTGGACCACAGCCAAATGGAAAATATGCATAACGAGGTCTTGCTGCATCATTTTCAGGGAGAAAATGATTTGGATAAAATGTATATGGTTTTTCCCAGTATCTTTTATCCTTGTGAACTTTTTGAATAGCTAAATACAGTATTGTCCCTTTAGGAACTGTATACTTATCTGAAAAATTAGTTTATTGTTTAAAATATTTAAAATCAATGTAATTAACGAAAAACCATGGGAAGAGGAAACCTTACATACCTACTTGTACATTTTCACTACACGTCTTCAATATTGCTGGAGGAGCTACAACTCTCAGAGTCTCTTTAACAACCATAGTGAGGTACTCCATTGATGCTATATCTTCACAAGTTGGTTCCCGTAAAGAGTCTCCAAATATTGAAACTTGTTCTTTGTATGCTTCTTCTTGAGCCTCTGGAAACATGGCTAAGAACATCAAAGAACTTGCAGTAACGACTGTGGATGTGTCTGAACCCTAGACAAATTTTTATTTTATTTTAATTTTTGTCTGAGTATTTTTTGTAATGAATTTTCTTAAAATAGTTTTCATATGAAAATGATTGAAAGTTTGGATGAATATTTTCAATTTAAACTAATTTATCAATTGGGGCTCAGGTTAGCCATGTGAGTTAAAGTGTTACCTTTAATCTCACATGGTAGACCTAGAGGGCGAGTTCGATTCCCGCCTGAACAAAGGAATTTATTTAGTGATGGAAATCATTAAATAAAATCCTGGTGCCACCCTGTCTAGAAAAGGGTAGCAACCTGTAGATAAGCTGTCCCAATTAGCCTTAGTTGCAAAAAGTGGACGTTAATAAATAATTTAATTAAATAATTTATCAATTTGTTATACTTCGCATATTAAAAAGACATTTAAAATAAAAATTTTGTGTTTTGAAAAATTTAATAAATTTGTTATTTTTTTTTAACATAATCACCCATTTCATCAATTACACTTTAGCATGTTTACTGAGAGCCCTGATTATATATTAGTCTCCTCAAATAGTTCCATTGACCTGTATAAATGTCTGGAAATAACAAAATATGGGATTTAAGTTGGTAGATAACTAATTATTGTTGTTTGAAAATTTGAGATCTGCCATTTTCATGGAGAAAGAACAGAAATCTGATCATATTGCTGTGTCTTTTTGAACATTGACATTTATTTGAAATTCAGAATGGAAATACGTACTCCAATCACCACATCTCCAAGTTCTTTGGCTGTTTCAGTTGAAGGTAATTTTTTTTCAATTGCTCTTCTTAGAAGAAAGTCTGGATAAAATTCATCTAAAAGAATAAAGTTAAAGCTGCAGTGCATTTTATATGAAAACATTTGTGAATAAATGATTTAATTCGTAGGACATTAGAAGTTGAAAGTTTTGGAAATTTACCTTTTTCTTTAGCACATTTCTTCCTTTCATCAAGTACCTGCAAAACAAACATTTCCAAAATATTAAAATATGAAGAATCTATTACATTATAACCCAAGATAACAAACTTTCTAACAAAATCTAAGATACCTTCTGCTGAAAGATGTGTAAGAATCTGTCAACCATCAAAACAAAATTTTAAAATATTTAATTTTCCTATTTGTATATTAATTTAAACAAAAATTAAATTGGCAAAGCTCTTAAAATAAAATAAATATCTAAATAAAATCAATGTAATTTAAATAAACACATGAATCTAATTCTCATTTCTCTTCTTTATACTACTTTTCATTTATTTTCCTTTAATACACTTTTTATCACAATTAACTCAATAATTTACCTTTCTGTGCCAGAAGGTCAACAAATTAAAAGAAGTACGTCACATAGGTTGCATAAACAAATCAAATTTCCTATGCGCCTAAATGATTTATTCTCTATTTCTCCCTTAATTAGAACACAGTGTAAACAAGACTTGAATTTATGTTGAAGACAAGATGTTTATTGATGTAATATCTTTATCTAAAATTCATTTGAGAAGAAGGGTATTTAATTAACACTGAAAAATAAATAACTCCCTGAATATTTGAATTAGAGAAAAATGTTTAAAAGAACAATAGTGGGGTTTTAATTAACCAAGAAGATTGGAAAGAAAACATTTTTCGATATTTGCAATTATAGGTTATACCATTTCCCTAAACGCCTTGGCCTTTTTTTGGGCTTTAATGAATTTGATTTTGTTGAGATTGATAATGATCCAATTTAAACTGGGATCTATAAAGTATTAAGAGACAAATGCAGACATTAGTTGGCCTTATTTTCATAATCTCCAAGGTATTGTCCATAGTCATTTAAACAATTTTTTTCAAAAATCACAATTGTAATTAAATTTTTAAACAAATAATTTTAATCAGGGTTTATTCACTTTCTTCACAGGCAACAGCTAATCAAGTCAACGCCAAAGGTGGAGCTACAATATGTATATAAGTGAATTCTACCTTTCAATGGATTGAATTCTAATCACTGGTTTCCAGCATATTTTGTCTTGCCTCTATTGTTTTCTGATCTCGGTCCATAGACTAATTCAATATTTATTAAATATAAGGTCCATTATTATGTTTGTACATTGCCAAAGGAAGCATTCTTTTTTTCTTGCTTAATGGTCACAGTGTTTTTTTATTTAATCTGGCAGTTATGGGATGACATATCTGGATGGGTGGGTTGGCTTTTAGTGAACAAATTCATATTATCTGACTTTCCCAGATTAAAATTTTAGAATAAATTGAGTTACAATTTAGTTATCAGTTACTTACCCACTGATGAAATTTGTGGACTTGTTCTTTACTTTGTCTTTGCATCTTCCCCAGCTGAGTAAAGAGAGTTCTTATTCTCCAGAAATAAAAATTGTATTTCATAATTGAACTAAGAGTCAATTCTAGGAATCTGCAAAGGATAAGTCATAGTTATGATATTGCTTATATTTTGATTATTAACTCATGTAAACTTTAAGGATTACATGAAATGATTAAATATTAAGTATGGCATTGATCAGATAAAAATGTAGGGCTCTAGGGATTAAAATATTCATTAATGATGTCTTGTCATGAATTTACCCTTGTTTCTCAAATAGTTATAGCTCGGAAGAAACTCTGCTTCATATTTATGCTTGTAATACAGCATTTTATAGAATATTAGTTTATTTTAAATTAATGTAAAACGTAAAGGTGGCAGTTTACTTAACACTGAAAACTACAATTTGAATAATTGGTTAATATTTGAGTTAGTGAAAAAATGTATAAATAATGATTGTTAACCAGATTAGTTTTATTAGAGGTTTCAATCTAACTCATAATAATGGAGACATTTTGAATATTTTATTTTATTTATTCTCTAAACGTACATCCTGGTCCTATTTCAACCATTAATGAACATTATGTCCGTTCTAAATGAAGCACTTAAATTCAAGTTTGGAAATGGTCAAACAAAAATGATGTCTACTTGGTTCCTAAAAGTCAAATATAATTAAATTAGAATGGAACTCATTTTCTATGATCAAAACATTCTTTTTATTAAATTGGCTCTCAAAGGAAATCTGATAAAAGGATAAACTCAAATAGAGAAGGGGGAAAAAAATTAAAATTTTAATTATTCCAATTCAAATTGACTTTATCAGACAATAACTTACATGTCAAAATTTTCAAAATAGTTGAATTTACTTTCCCTGATTTCATTTGTGTATACTCCTAAATGTGTTTCTGCAACATAAAACAATACAAAACTATATTAAAAATAAAAATAAAACAGATTTAAAATTTTAGACTGAAATTCCAGTTTCATTGATGTTACAAAAGGATCATGGAATGGAAAAAAGTTCTTAAATTTATACATGGAAATGGCTCTGGGTAACAACTATTTTATGTTTCGCAGACAGTATCAGGTGTGGTTGTGGGGGAGGGGGTGGTTACTTGAAAGTCAAAATGTAAATCCATCAGTATTCTAGGAATTATTATCACCAACTAAATAATTTTAATATTTGTTTATCATTCCAGAATTATTTTGTAATATTAAATTCAAAAATTTTACTTATGCCATTTACCACTTCAATCACTGGTATCACAAGAGACTGACTGAATGACTTTATTTTGTTTTAATGCAGATTATATGTTTTGGTAGGAGGCCATATATATTTCAAGCCTTCATTGACAGCAAGCAGCTATTTTAAAAGATTCCACAACTTCGCATATTTTTAGATTTAAACAGAACTGTTGACTTCGTATTGTATGATTTCAAGTGGTGTCGGGGTCATGAATTGGAAAGAAGGAACTTTATTTGTCAAACCAGAGAATTAATATTTTGCATTAAACCTCTTAGGAATGCAATTTAGTCTGGCATATCAACCTGAAGATTGACATAACTTAATTACTTGTCCAGGATAGTCAAATGCATTAGTTATATGTAATATATTCTTTGATATTTTTCTGAAAGCAGATGTCACTGGCTGATTATCATGTTATCCTGCAAAGATGTGGGAAAATTATATCAATCTTCTTGCTGACTGACTTACTGAGTATCATTATTATAATTTTTCATTCAATCCAATATGTAGCACAGGACATATAAACAAGAAAAATAACTCAACTAAACTTTGTAAAAATTACTGCATATGCTACAAAGATGATGGCTATTGCTCTGGAGGTGCTCGCCTGGTATACTCGATAATAAGCCAATAATGACAGTCATCTCCTCTGACGTATTTACCAATTGTGAAATAGTTTTTAGTTAGAACAAAAGAGGAATACTGATATTTTTATTACATTCTACTGCTTCAGACAAAAAATAAGTACTGCGTTACTCGTGAAATGTATTTTCTTAAAATTATTCCTATATTTCTTAAAAAGCTAATACCTGAAAATATATCAATGAATAGATTAGAGACTGGATGCAAAACGTCAAATTCTAGGCCAATTCTTTCTTTGAGATATTCAACAAAATTACTGCTTTTTTTCACAAAGGTGTTGTGGTACTCATTATCCAGAGACTTTTTTAGAAGTGTCTTCAGTAAAGGCTTTCTTAGCTCCTTTACCTTTGGGCCACCTTAAACAAAAACATATAAAATAAAATAAATTGTATTTTATAACTAAATAAAGTAATAGATACTTCAGATACTTACCATCAGTCACAAAAAGCCCCTGGAGCACATCTCCAAAAATCATACTATACAGTGGACTTTTATTAGCTGATGCAGGGTGGTTTGCAATAATCTGTTAAAATTATTTTTTAATGACATTAGTTCGCTAATCAATATCCAAATTATATAGAATTTAGTGTTTCTATTTTTTCATTTATATCTGACATTTGGGTGTTAATTTAAATTATTTTTACAGCATTTGCCAATGTTTGTAATGCTTTAACTTTCCATTAACACTTTAAGCGTGGACCTATAACACAAAATAAGATAAAATTAACAATTTATTAGGGACACATACTAATTCCATAGGGAATTCACAGAATATGTTAATAAACAACTCCACCATGTATTTATTTAAATATAGAGTTTTGATCGTAATTTACAACAAAGTATTATGGCAGTAGCATATGACTACTTATGGAAAATATTCTTGTACTTTGCAAGTAGTTTTATTTCAAAGCCCTAGAACCACTATTACAATTAAACACAAGTTTACAATATTTAAAAGTTTTTGTATGGTTTAGAGCTATGTAATATGAGCAATGAATTTGACAAATACTGTAAAAATATCACAAATTAACTCCTACACTTACTAGTTTTATTAGAAATTAATATTGAAATAAATTTATTAAAATAATCTAATCAGGGAAATTAAATTTATAATATTTCATATTTATTAATTCATTATTATGAAATAGTCTAATTGTTTTGTTAAAGTTGGGAGTATACTCTTTATACTTAAATTCTGATAAATCATTTAAATAAATTATAATGACATTAATAATAATTATTGCTTAATATTTTTTTCATTAGTTAAGAATTTATAGTAACCAATAAATTAATTGTTGCTCTTATATTATTATTATTTATTAACGTCCACTTTTTGCAACTTAGGCTAATCGGGACGGGTTATCTACAGGTTACCACCCTTTTCTAGCCAGGGTGGGATTTTAGGACGTTATTTAATGAATTTCATCACTAAATAATTTCCTTTGCCCAGGCAAGAATCGAACTCGCCACTCTAGGTTTACCATGTGAGATAAAGTTCAACGCTTTAAATCGCATGGCTACCCTGAGCCCCTGTTGCTCTTATAGTATGGCCATATAAATATACTTCTAAGGAATATTCTGGGGTGATTAATCTTGGATATTCCCTATATTGTAATGCTTTGATAAATTTTCTAAATGCTAGATGGCAAAGAGTAAACAATAACAAACAAAAATGAGGAAAGAATGAAAAAACTAAGCAAAATTTAAAAATGAAACTTCAAAAAAAGGAAACAACTTTTGAAGAGAACTTGCGTAGCATTTTCTATCTTCCTATTTTCTTTAATTTTTGAAATAATTTGTTTCTATTCTATTTTTAACTTATGTTTACCTTTAAGAAATCAGCTTTTAAGGTTTTTTGTTTTTTTTTATTTAATGTTTCTTCAAATGACCTACCTAGTCATTGCCAATTCAATTAATGTGTGTGTGTGTGAGTACACTCACACACATTAATTGAGTTGCCATTTCTTCGGAACCACAGACAGGGAGTAAAAATAAATCATATTGGTTCTTGAGTAAAGAATTTTAAACACTTCATATCTTTAATAAGGATTAATATTTATAATTTCTAACCCTTACCTCAATGTACTCTGGTTTCCAGAGGGCAACACCAAAAATTGGACCAAACCAAAACTTGGTGATTCCATACTCATGATATCTACATAGAATGCCATTTACTACCGCCCAAATATCTGAAAATGTTGATAATTCAAATATTATTTATCATTTCAGATTAAAATTTTAATTATTTGGAGTTTAAACGTAAATTTTCAAATCTCTCAATTAAATGATTTGGACTATTTACTTCTACATTCCTCATATGTTCTTTCTTCATCCTCAGCACTCATCCACTGAGGTAAAATATTACTCATCTGGAAGTCTCATATTTAGGCAATGGGATGAGAGAAATTTTAAAAGCACCTATAGCACTTATAAAATTACTTAATATTGTCTATTTTTTAAGTACTATTAAATGTATGTTTGCCCATAAATTCATTTTCACCAATCAGTTATTTATGATATTCGGAGATCGTTAAAATAGTCAACTAATTGTAACATTGAGATATAATCATTTGGGTTGTGGGTCGTTTCAAAAGCATGAGTATTAGGAATGTTATCTAGGAGGGGCTGAAGGGCCCCCGATACATCTTCTAATGAATATGCTGAATTATTGGTTCTGCATAATGGTTTGAGCATGGTTAGAAGCATTTCTAATCTAATATTATGGGATGTATGGTCGCATAATATTAATATAACAGAAAAGTATGAAGAATGTGTATTTATGATAATGGTATTACAGATTCAGGTTCAGTCATGTTTTGAATTTGAAGAAGGCAAATCTATGAGAAATATTATTCAATTGAATTATATTTTTAAATGTATAAACAGAAAGCGGTCATGATATGAAAATTAATAGAATTCCAACAAAGTCTCACTAAAATATAAAATCACTTTTTCATTATTATTTATTAACGTCCACTTTTTGCAACTCAGGCTAATTGGGACGGGTTATCTACAGGTTACTATCCTTTTCAAGCCAGGGTGGGATTTTAGGATGTTATTTAATGAATTTCGTCACTAAATAATTTCCTTTGCCCAGGCAAGAATCGAACTCACCACTCTAGGATTACCATGTGAGATTAAAGGCAACGCTTTAACTCACATGGCTAACCTGAGCCCCCTTTTTCATTATTAAAGAATAAAAATTTACATGAATAAAATATTACTAATTTTAAAATGATTTATAATATTTTAAAAATCTTACCTGCTGAATCTTTCACCTTGAAGAATTGATCAGCATTTCCTATGAAAGGATATGGCTTGTCTCCTGGTATATTTCTCGAGCATATTTCTATGCGTCGTTTTTTTATTTTATATACAATTAGTAGTGCAAAAATGAATATAAGCAGAAACAACCATATCATCTTTCAGCTTATGCACAAAGCAAGATAAATACTTGGGTGACTTTCTTAACTATCAAGGATTAAAAGCGTTTATCTTCATTCTTTTTTCTTCTTATTTATGTGTCCTGAAAATAATAAATTAACATTTAAATTAATAATAGAATTTTGAAAAATGGTTAATTTTAGTTTTATAATAAAACCCAAAACGGAAACATATTTTTTTTGTATCCTTTTCCACTTTTTACATTAATAAAGAGAAAACGTAAATTCACAACGCTTTATTCCTTGTTATAGATGATCATTAATCACAGATACTTTTCTAAAATTTTGCTAACTCTATAAGGGACTTGCACACAGAATAAAGGCTGGACAAAACAAAACAGCCTAGGTTGTGCATTAGTGAGTACTGCTGGACTGGATTTACAGAGTTCACATCTTGTATTTTATTCATAATACCTTCACCATCATCAAATTGGAAACCCAAATAAAAATATTTCTCCCTAATAAAAGTTTATAGAACAATTGTCAAAACTTAAGTAAAGGACTGGTAAACCTTCATTGATTCCAGAAATTCAGCAGTGAATCATTAAATGGTATTTGGTTAATAAATTTCAATGCATTTCCTAATGAAACAAACTATTACAGGATTTTTTTTCCATTCTTTTTCTTATTGCCCCCTTTTTTTTGTTGGTAAATTATTGAATAACATAGGTAACACTTTCAGTGGTGCTACTTTGACATCTGGAAGGCTGAGGTGCCCTTCCTGGAGGGGTTATGCTATGAGCTCCTTCTTGTTTAATCTGTTAAGGGAAAGCTCAATCTAGTTTGGCGTCTCTCTATTTACTCATAGGATGTCAGTTCCCTTCCGCAATAGTGCCGACTCTCCATTTCATAATGTAGTTTTTATTTAATTAATAGTGATTTATAATATTGCATTTTACTCCAAAAAAATCCGATTTATTTTGATAGAAATTTTGTGCCAAGATTGTAGCAAACCAGAAAAAGTCCGTCACGCAGGGGCTGCGTAAACTAACATGAAGATTTACAGTAGAGAAAATGTATATAACAATATTATAGTAAATTTAAATTGCAATAAGATTGATTCTGTACAACTTTTCGATCTGACGTATATTAACGAAGATTTCGAATTTTCGAAAATCCTCCCCTCTAAACCCCCCTCTCAATGGTTTAACGAACTTGATCTTATTTTTTTACATAAAACGACTAAAATATATATATAATATATATATATAATATATATATATATATATATATATTTGAACAGACCTCATTTTCATCAACTACTAGGTAGGATCGATGGACATTTGAAGAAAAAATTTGAAAATTCCATCATGAGTACAACCTCACTAGCTGATTTCCGTTAAGATCTGCTAAAAAGAAAGTGATAAAATATTTTTGTCCTGATTTTTCTTAAAGATAACTGTCATTAGGCCCATCAAACCATGTTGGATTTTATATAGAAGATTGTTTTCAGAAATTACCATAATTATTATTTCATATCCTTAAAATTATTGTTTGTATACATTGCATATTACTATTTGTATATACTTAATAAATAAATAGTTCTAAGAGCCATCATTTTTATCAAAAAGATTGCTTGAAAAAATTTGACATATTTGATAATAGTTTTTTTTATTAATATATAATATGAAAATAAATCAATTTAAATATGTTGCGTATCTATTTATTGTCACAGTAAACCTTTTAGCAGATTTTCCTGAAGGGAAATCAGCTATTGAGGTTGTACTCATGTCGTGTTTTTTGAAAAATTTCATCAAATGTCCATCGATCCTATCCAGGAGATGATGAAAATGAGGTCCATTCAGATTTGTGCACACACACACACACACACATATATATATATATATATATATATATATATATATATAGGGGGGATTTAGAAATATCTCTGTTATTAGACGTCAGGTTGAAAAATTTTATAGAACCAATCTTATTGCAAATTAAATGTGCTATAAATATATTTATAAAAAATGCATTATAAAAAATACCCTATATATATTATTAGACCACTTTATTCCAAGGTAAATGTCAAATATTGTACGAGATACATGCAAATATGTTCTGTTGAGCCCCCCCCCCCCGGTCTTAAGTTCTTGGACTACTAAAATTTGAGTGATTAAGATAAACAATTATTCTGATTCCTTATAAATTACTGCATTAGAAATAGTAAGCAGTTTTTAATAAAATTAAAATGTTATATTCAGATGCAGTTCAGTAATTCAGTGTTTTTAGAACTTATTAAATAAACTTACGAAATACTCCATAAATAATAACAAGCATAGTTTTTTCATTTATTTACAAGTAATCAGACTAGATCATTTGAACAACCTTGACTTTGGTGATCAGGTAAGAGAGCCAATTTGTTTTTTGTTTTTTTAAAATTTGTTTTACATATTTTGAGCCTAATGAGTTTTTCTAGCCCAATTGATGTCATAAAATAAATTAATTAATAAGTGCCTCCCCCCCTCCCCGTGTCCGTGAAATAGTAACTTAAAGCCAGTCGTAACAAGAAACTCGAACACAAGACAGGACTAAAAATGATAACTACCCAACTAGTTGTCATAACACGTTTGAAAGGTTTATATAACGCAAGAGGACAATTAATTATCGGGTGAAGGGCAATAAGTCTAAAAATTGTAGAAGAGAGAGCGTATTATTTGATTTTCTTTGTTAGAAGAGAAAGTTTGAACCGTGACGAACACATTCCGGAACTGGGTACGTCTGATTCGAATTAGGACCTTGGGTTTATCCTAAGCCCTTCTCCGAATCAAGTGATAAGAAGCGTTACATGTTGTGGCTGCTTCAACTTAACGGAATTGCCACCTGATGATGGCTTGACAGACATGTTGTCGAAGTTATGTCTTAAGCTATTCTCAATTAACACATGTTTAGAATACTTTGTAAACGTCAAGACGCACTTGAGATATTTAGAAATCAATATCAAGGAAGAAGTGGCTGCACACAAAAAAAGTCCGTCACACAGGGGTTGCGTAAACTAAGCAGATTTCCTACGGGAAGGTTTACAACAGATAAATCTACATACTGGTAACACCATCGTGAATGTTAAGGGAATAAACACATAAGGTCATAAGAAATCATTTAACAAGTTAATTTAATCTAAAACGGAAAGCGCGTGAATTGTAAACAAGCAGGTTAGCCAACGTAGCAGCACTGAAGAGATAGAATTATTCTAGACCGGAAAGATGAACAATTAACGAAATATATCTGAATATAACATTCATTTTATTGAAAACTATTTATTATAGCTAGTGGAGTAATTTGAAATGAATCAGAATAATTTCTAACTCAATCACTCAGATTTTAGTATCCAAGAACAAAAGAAGAGGGAGGGGGTCAACGGGACGTATTTGTTTGTATCACGTATAATAAAGCTTTGTTGAAAACAATATTTGGCATTTAACCTTATAATGAAATGGTTCATGATACAACAGTTTAGTATTAATATGATACCTGTAAGAGTGAGGGTTTTCTAAAAGCGTAAAACTATAAAATTCAAATATCTCGGTTGATACTCATTATACAGAAAATACGTATTGAACAATATTTATAGTAAACTTAATTTGCAATAAGATTGTTTCTATATAATTTTTCAATCCACGTGTAGTAACCAAGATATTTCGAATTTTCGAAATTCCTCTCCTCTAAACGCCCCTCCCCTTTGTCCGATTTCAGCCGTTAACGAACTAAAAAAATGTACATAACAGCATTTATAGAACATTAAATTTGCAATAAGATTGGTTCCATATTATTTTCGACCCGACACATAATAACGGAGATATTAAGAATTTTCTAAATTCTCCCCCTCTAAATCCCCCCTCCCTCTGGTCCGATTTCAGCCATTAACGAACTTGATCTGTCCTTTTGCATAAAACGTTTACATTTCGAGTTTTATAACCATAAAACAAAAAATTGCGACCTCTAGAGTGTTAACAGACAAATATATATATACACAGTGGAATCCCTCTTATCCGGCCCTCGGTTTAACCGGTCGGCGACGCTGAGGCGGGAAGGAGTCGAGACTTGCCGAGACATCCTCATGGGCTGGTGTCCAGCCCTTCCTGGGAATATGTAGGTCTCACAATCAGTCTACCCCTTCATTTTATTTCGGACGGACGTTATATTTTTGTACTAAAATGAGTGACAAACGTAAACGAGTAGTTTTGAGTATGAAACAAAAATTAGACGCTCTTGAACGTTTAGATAGAGGCGAACCAGTGAAAAGGATTTGTGACGAGTTACGCGTGGGAAAAAGTACTGTCAACGACTGGCACCGAAACCGTCAGTCAATTCAGGATTTTTGTTTAGGAATTGAATCGGATGAAGTCCTTTCTACAAGATGCTCACTTCGGAAACCGACGAATGAGATGGTAGATGACAATCCGACTGATGTGCCTGAAAATAACAATGACGACACTCTTCTCAGTGATTTGAGAAAACTACCTCACTGTAATTAGCTGGTGCGAGAAGATGTACAGAGATGGGTGACTACTGATAACGAGCTCGAATTCCTTAATTATGACGAAATTATTCAGGCAGTTTCTATCACTGACAGCACTGAGGATGACGAAGAAAAAGAAGCAGATGCGCAAGAAGATGCCGTAGGAAAAATTAGTCATGCCGAAGCAAAAGCTGCCTTTGAAGTAGCCACTGTATACATCGAACAACAGGA
This sequence comes from Riptortus pedestris, assembly GCA_019009955.1. NCBI lineage: Eukaryota > Metazoa > Arthropoda > Insecta > Hemiptera > Alydidae > Riptortus > Riptortus pedestris. Next base: position 123,267,025 of record CM032232.1, read on the forward strand.
AGAATCATCTGCAGTTGATGTAATGTTTATAAAAAAATGGCGTGATATGACATTTAAAAAAGCTACCAATGTAAAAAACAAACAAAAATTACAGATTTTTTTTAATAATACGATTTTTTTTAAAAAATGCTAGATTTTTTTAAATAATAAATGTCTTTATTAAACAATTCTATTGCATTATTTTCTTTACTCTGACAAAGAATTCGGTTTAACCGGCCATTTCGTTATCCGGCCAGACTCCGGTCCCGAAGTAGCCGGTTAACAGAGATTCCACTGTATATATATATATATATATATATATATATATATATATATATATAATTTTGCGCCCGACGGAGGGTTAACAAAGGCCCGGTGTTAACAATGTATTATGTATGTATATAAGATCTGGTGGGACTTATGTATTCCCCATTCTTATGTACCCCCGTCTGCGGTAACAGACAAATATATATATATATATCTATATATATATATAT